>CM041791.1:28640502-29315502 GCA_023375725.1 Nephotettix cincticeps
TAGCTTTACAGAAAGACAGATAATAATTAAGATAAGACCATGTTTGTTGCTTATAAAACCTAGAAATAACCAAAAATATCATAATAACTACCAATGTACTTAACATACTTTTAATCTGATAAAATTTAGGATAAAATTATTAAGTTTTTTGACTGCTTTAAACTTTTATGTTTTCGGCTTTATACCGGTTTGGTCCGGATTATATGTTAATTGTGCTATGTTTTAGATATTAGTTCACCTGAGGACGGGATCAGATTGCAGATCCCGAAACGTCGTGAAACTTTGTTTTACATAAAATCGATGGAAAATGTCCGCAATAAAAATCTAAATAACATCAATCCACCATCACCAATAATGAATTTCAAACAAAGGAGTGAAGATAATAATGAATATCCTTTAATATTAAAAAAAAGTTTCTATTAATTTTTTGTAACTAACTAAGCTGCTGAAGCTTGTTGAAAATGTGATGTTGACGGTGGTATTCTTCCATGGTAAGGTGTCAAGGTCGTTAGTGGTTGTTCTGAAGAGAAATGAAATACAGTAGAACTTGAATAATTCGAACCTCAAGGGACCAGAAAAAATTCGAATTATCCAAAAATTTGAATTAGAAAAGTTTATGCAAGTGGTATAAATAAACAATCAAACATCGTGTTTTAACATTGTATATTAAAAAAGGTAGGTTAATGAAGATATTATTGATTAAAAATCCCAATTTTTGTTAAATGCCAATAATGTGTTTGGAGGGATCCCGAAACTAGCTATTACAAACTTGTTCAAATCCCTTCTCTACCTCCTTGATCGCCGCTATTTATTCTTGCAACGTCAGAGATTTGTAGGTTCGCTTTGACTAAGCCATCATACACACAACGTGTTAACATGAAAGCAGCCGAGACCAATATCGGAACAAACCACCACCGATAATGCAAACAGATGTCAATGTTGTGATTTATGAGCAGTAGTCTAGCTAAAAATAGTCTGAGGACAGGAAGCCTGACCGTTGTCACTTATACACACACTATAGATTTCCGCTGTAAAAACTTATCCAAAATATTATTCGAATTAACCAAGATATTTTAACATTGTTTTTATATAAAATTCTAGGGACCAAGACAAAATTTCGAAATAAAGAAGTTTTCGAATTACAGAAGTTCAAATTATCCAAGTTCCACTGTATCTTAAGATATATCGTAAATTTATTACTAAAACTTGTATTCATTTCTTAAATAAATAATGTCAATATTTACTGCATGGTATAGCAACGTTTTAACATTAAATTACTCTTTCAGGCTTTTGAGGAAACATCTTTAAATTTACCCCATAAAAGAACGATAACAAATAAAAAAAATTCACCTATACTGGGGTTTATCAAATCTAGGGTAACGAGTCTACATCTCATTTTTTTTAACTTTTCACTTTCGCTAAAACTTTAAAACTTAACACACTTTTACTAACTTTAGCTTACATTGACAATATTTTACTTTACAAATTGAAATTCCACATCATGACCTGAATGTTTTTAAAAAATGTTTTAAAATCACAGTTGATTATTATACTTGATTTGTTTTTTATGCAGTATGTCTGCACTGCTTTTACTACTTTCACCTTTTTTCATTTTACAAATAATTTTTTAATAATTTGTAGCTGTCCTAGCTTAAATTAGGTCTTTAATTTTTTTCTAGCATGTAATTATTACTTTTATTTCTGCTTAAGTGTACGAAGCTATGCACTTAAGAACTCGTCCCACGCACAGGTCATTAATAACCTCTGAGGCATTTTTTTTTAAGAGGACCAATGTCGCTCACGTCACCTCAGCCCGGAACACCAATTTCGCTCACGTCACATCAGCCCGGAACACCAATTTCGCTCACGTCACATCAGCCCGGAACATCAAGGTCGTTTACGTGACCTTAGACCGGAATATCAACGTCGTTCACGCCTGGAACGATGTTGGTGTTCCGGGCTGAGGTGACGTGAGTGCCATTGGTGTTCTGGGCTAAGGCGACGTGAGCGACATTGGTGTTCCTGGCTGAGGTGACGTGAGCGACATTGGTGTTCTGGGCTGAGGTGACGTGAGCAACGTTGATGTTCCGGTCTGAGATGATATGAACGGCCTTGATGTTCCGGGCTGAGGTGACGTGAGCGACATTGGTGTTCTGGGCTGAGGTGACGTGAGCAACGTTGATGTTCCGGTCTGAGATGATGTGAACGGCCTTGATGTTCCGGGCTGAGGTGACGTGAGCGACATTGGTGTTCTGGGCTGAGGTGACGTGAGCAACGTTGATGTTCCGGGCTGAGGTGACATGAGCGACATTGGTGTTTTTTGGGCGAAGGTGACTTTAGCGACTGATGTTCCGGGCTAAGGTGACTTGAGCGGCTTTGATGTTCCGGGCTGAGGTGACGTGAGCGACGTTGATGTTCCGGTCTGAGGTGACGTGAGCGACATTCGTGTTCCAGGTTAAGGTGACTTGAGCGACGTTGATGTTCCGGTCTGAGGTCATGTGAACAACCTTGATGTTCTGGGCTGAGATGACGTGAACGACGTTGATGTTCCGGGCTCAGGTAGTATGAGCGACATTGGTGTTCCAGACTGAGGTGACGTGAGCGACCCAGTCGACCCATGTCCTGCAGGGGAGCCGTTGGGTTCGCTTGATGCGTCAAGAACAGTTGGAACGGCATGCTTTTCTAAACGTGTCCTCATATCACTGGTGAAACATGACCTTTTAAAGTTACGGTCACATACTCGCCGGTTTTTCAACTGAGTTTCAGACAACCCAGCCAGTTGCTCATTGGCACAGTTTACAATCAATTCGGAGTACAATTCCTGATTGCGAAACAGGAAAACTGAAAAATATCCTTTCAGGATTTCCCCGCTTGTTGGCGTTGCACCAAGTAAAGGAGTATTTGGCGCCTATTGGTTTGTAACTTGAAGACATAATTTATTAACTGATTTCTAATCTTATTTAAATAAAAATAACACATTCTTCAATACAGGGCTCATCAAAGCTAAATCACGGTAAATTCTATAGAAATTATTACTGAGGTGAAAGTAAAATCGGAAAAGGTCCACACACAACTAACTCATCTTCAAAAAGATGTCTACTCGATGAGATGGCTCTCTAGACACAGGTTGTAATATCAGCAATTAGGAACTATTCGACAACGATTCGGAAGCAGGACGAGAGAGAGAGAGAGGGAGAGTTAAAAGGGTGTGGAGGTGAGAAGGGTGGCAGGGAATACAAGGTGTTGTCTCAGTTGTCGTTGTCTGACAGTTTTTTCAGCGCCCGTGTAAAGCCCATAGCAGCCCGCCCTTGATAAAAAAAATGTATTACAAAGTGTAATGTGATAATGACATTGTATATACAACACAGTTTACAATTAAACGTAACTTAATATTAAAATTAACATAAAAAATAAACAGTAATATAATGTCAGTGGTACTGTAATTATTTACTGGTTCAGTGTTGCTGTGCATGTTAATTTTTAATAATCAAATATAATTATATACAGCTATGTGTCTACTCAAATTAAACAATGAATTCAATACCAGCTTTTACCGTACAAACTAACCGATACAATAGTTTGTCTTCTGTAGTGAGCTTTACAGCTATCGCTTTCTTTTTTGGCTATTCACATACACATTCACAACAACAAAGCTAATAAATAAGTTCCACCATACTTCTGACGACTCAATGACGTATAGATTTGTAACTGAAAAATAGAACAGGTGCCATAACAACTTACATGGAGCAACTCTTGTTGTTTACACATTCTTAGAGGTCGGGAAGTGGGTGGTTCGAAGGGCAAGGCAGGAATACACTAAGCGAGAGAGATCGATTGATTAATTTATTGTAGGAATATTAAAACCCTAACTTACCTAAAGTAACTATAGTATGCAAATACATTTTCTTTTTAATAATCAAATTTAACAAAATATAAAGATAAAATTCAAATACAACAAATTTTGAAGGCTAATTTAAATTAAGCAAATTACATTTTTAAATAAATTCAATTTGCATCTTCATCATAATCTAAAATTATTTAATTGTTTAGTGATAATTATTTTAATAATTTACAAAATTCAGGTATTTTTTAATTCTCATTGGTACTGGGAGGGCATTCCATTATCGACAACCACTGACACAAAGATATTTATTGTACATAGCGATCTTTACACACAAATTCTTTTGCTTGATGCCATTGCTCTTTGAAAGATTTACTGAATTTATTTATCAACATATTAATCGCAAATTATCTATTAGACGATCGGCAATATCTTTATTGCTTTATGGTTACTTAAAAACAAAGAACAAAGCAGCGCATCTCAAGATTGCGTCAGCGCCAGCCAAGAGTTGATCACAAGCGACAGTCGATTCAGTCGGGAATGAGTAGGTAGATCGGAACGGCAACTACGTTTCCTCGCTTCGCCGCTTGAGCGCAGCACTGAACTAAGCTTACCGACGCTTAGTTCACCCCAGAGTGCCTTGACGCCATGGTCCTATGCATGTCCTCTCTATGGGGAACCCTTTATACGCACTGGTACTAGTTTAATAATTAGTTGGCTTAAACACTCACACACATACACATTAGTATTAAGTGGAGTAAGACTACTTGTGTGTGAAGGCGTCATAAGTGCTTGCCGGGTGCTAGAGGGTTACAAATTACAGGGTCAATTACAGCTATTGTACTAATATTTTATCTATTACGCTACAAATAATTTACATTTAGAAAAATTACCTTCAATTATTTTTAGAGGTTAATGTTACCTCTACAAATAATCTTTCACAGTCACTGGTAAAATGCACGGTTTCAATAATTCTGGCAACTTACCTCAATTTTTTTCAATTTCAATTTTTCAATTTCTGTTATAACTTTCCAACTTACTCTTATCACATTGCTTACTTAAAAAATGTTGACTGGGACTACATATTCAAATTATATACATAGCTCACAGTTGTATTACAATCTGATATTTAGAATTTTATTGTGGATTTTCTATCAATATAACAAAATAAATACCATAAACCCGCCATCACCAACAACAACTTTCAAACAAAACAATCTGTTTCACAGTTCTTATGATATTTTAGTTAAAACTAATCTATTTCTCATATTTTTGGAAAATATGTTATCTAATTTTATCTAAACTAAACTTAAAACAATATTTTAATATAATGTTTTAACTCACGTCCCAACTCCGGAACCCCCTGCATCTATGCTCTTCATAGGATTTTCCCCTGCATCATTGCTCCTTGTAGGATTTACAGGAGCTCCTAGATAGAAAAAATAAAATTTATTTTGATATTAATGCAATATTATTATTGTTAATATATTTAAATATTACCTAATGATTGTTATGTGCTTAACTAAAAACTTCAACAAGATGATTTCTATAATTAAACAAATAATAGAAAATATTTCAAACAGCCCAACGTTTTAATGTTAATTATGTGAGTCTGTGTATGTATTTTAAATTCTGTGCATGTATTTTAAATGCTAGTGTAATTTTAGGGGAAGGCTTGATAAAGGTAATATAAATTCATGAAACTATTTGCCTGCTCACTAAAAAACAATTGAAGATGACAGATATTGTAACCTATTATTAGTCAAGGATCAGTTCTGGAGATAACAATATTTAAATAAATAGGAGTCAGAAGGTAATCTTAAGGAGAAGCATAAGTTGATATTTACATCAATTTAAAGGTTTTTTAGCAGGGTAAAATGTCACAAACCCAACTTCAAAAGGACAAGTGAGCCGGAAATATCAGCTATTTAAAGATGGCTTGAATTTGAAATTTTTAGGTTTTAATATGTTGATACTAAAGGTTGGTAAAAAAATTAAATACCCCCGTCGCAGCAGACCTGCGTACTCAGCGAATTTCCAAATCAATAATATAATAATAATAATATATGACAAGTTTTATCAAAATCTGTCCATATTTGCCTATTCTCCATAAGATTAACATGGCAAAGAGTGTGCAGGTTTGCTGCTGTGAGGAACACTGAAAGTAGTCATTTCTACCATAAATATTTTTTATCTTAACATTTATACCAACTTTCATCAACATCTGTCCATAAATAAAGGAGTTTGCCTATTCCCTATATGATAATTATGGAAAAAGAGTATGCAGGTTTGCTGCCATGATAAACATATAAACTATGATTTTTAAGCATAAATGGGTAGATCTCAACCACATGAAGCTAAATATCAAGTTTTAGTTAAGTTTCATTAAAAGACTCACCTATTTTACAACGATTGCACTGAAATCTCCATCCAGAGTTAGTAAATCCACACTTGTCACATTTCCAGCCTCCATTCAACTGCTCATAACCTAAAATAAGTTCATGTTAGGTTTAAATATTGAATATACAGTGATATTTTTTTAAACTCTTTTAGGACTCTTAGAGTAAGTTTAAATTGATTTACTGCAATAATGATAATGTTATGAATGGTTTTATGTCTTTTATTAAGAGGGTAATTACACTAAAACATCGTTTATCCGGATTTTTTGGAAGATAAAGCCAAAAAAACCACCTTGAGTTTTTTCTATACCGTACCCGAAGTACGGGAGAGCTTTACGATTGCGTTTCTTTGATTACAATGTTTGTACACAACTAAAACATCGTTTATCCGGATTTTTTGGAAGATAAAGCCAAAAAAACCACCTTGAGTTTTTTCTATACCGTACCCGAAGTACGGGAGAGCTTTACGATTGCGTTTCTTTGATTACAATGTTTGTACACAATTGACTTTTTTCATCCGACAGTATTGTGAATGGTTGGCCGAAACGCCACACTGTACCGGCCGAATACAGTCCGCTGTACTTTTCTAGTAAATTTTTTATTTTTCTCTTGGAACCATTTCGGATAAACCGGAATTTTGGATAAGCGAGTAAACGAGGTTTTAGTGTAAATGAGAAATAAATGTTCGGTACATACCACCTGAAAACACTTTAATCATGTTTCCTACAGTAGGCTGTGTAATAAAAATTTAAAATATTTTTTTAGTCTTTGCTGTATTTAAAAAAATAATTTTATCTTACCATAGGCTATAAATATTTTGAATGGGCTTTTTAAATTTTACGTTCCCTGTTCGTATTAGTTCAGCAAAAAACAGGAAATGTCCGTATTTTCTAAGGGTTAGGGTAATAAAACCAAAAAAGAGTTTGGAGACGTCCTTTAACGCAGGACTTTTTATTGCATGACTGAGCCCTGATGCGTACTTTTTCCAAGTTAGCTGACTGAGCCCTGATGTGGTACTTTTTCCAAGTTAGGCCTAATCTTACAATACTTTGCAAAAGTTTTAAAAGTCTGGTTCTATTTATGCTACAACATAATTTTTTACTAAATTGATTATAATTTAATACCAGAACCATAAAACAAACATAAAAAACAATGTCACTGTTCATTAACCTAACCTATCTATTCCACAAACTAAAACATAAGTCATTCTTTAAACTAAATTCCTTCAAACAACCAAAATCTACCGTTAATTCTTCACTAATTATACTAAGTCTTAAAACATATTTACTTCCATCGAAGCAATGTAAAACATCGAATTCCACAGTAAAACTGATAAATATTATGAGGTGAACAAGCTAAAAGTAATGTATATTTACGACAACTTTAACTAATCAAATACAAAACTTCTACATGTTTGAAAACATTCTCTATCATCACACAGAGAATAATTAGAAAAATTCTGTCTATAAATCGAGAACATTGGCCAACTTGTAGACAACACACTGATTACAATCCGGAGTTCAACGAGTTCGTAAAATCACCACCAGACTTCACGATGTGGCAGGCTGTCATCATGCGTTGTAACAACAGCAAATCACATTTGAAGATGTTTTCTACGTACATTGTCAAAATGTCAAACTACACTGAAGGGTTGATTCTGTCTGCATTGCTAACGTGGAAAATATAAAAGAGAATTATTTCAAATATATTTTTCATTACCGTACCTTGATTCAAACATTTTAACCCATCTTAAAGCTGTCGCCACCTGGAAATTCCTATTATTTTAATAATTTTAGGTACTTATACTAAACAGCTATAAATAACTTCCTTATTTATCATTGCCACTCCCTAGTTTGCTTTAAGTGCAAAGTTGATCAATTTAATATATTCCTAAATGGTTTGGACCTTTTGACTTGAAACAAAATGTAAAATTGCCTGAAACTATTGATTTAGCCTGACCCCCTTATGTTGGAGGGTATTCAGTACTTCCAGGCCCCTTCCCTCAGAGCTTCTCCAATGGTTAAATTCAGTCACATTCACCAGTGGTCAATAATATGAGGTTAAATGGGAATTCACCTACTCCTCAACAGTTAATTTCCACTTTGGTAGGTAACCAGACTCACTGCTAAATGTTTTTGGTCAGAGCAGTAACTAATCAAAACAGAAGTAAATTGAATTGGTTAACTCATTGTTTCTTTAGCAGATTCTCATTTAACCTTATGTTACTGATCACCAATAACCAATAAGTAATGCCAATGCCATATTGTTCCTCTGAGAAATATGGCAACCCTAACCAAAACATGTATAATGATTATATTCAGGTAGGTATATTCGTACAATAAACACACACATTTCTAGGAATACAAGTAATCTAACCTTAACTGCTGGATATTTGGTGATTTTGCCTTGCAATATAAATTATAAATTGTAGACCTCGTAATCCACACCCGAAACTCATCAGCTGCTATTGAACAATACTGAACTGTAGGCTACAATTTATAAATTTAATGTAAGTTTATATTAAACATTGTTATTGTAGGCCTAGTCAAAATGTATAACTTACGTTTTCCGTTCATGATGCTTCCACGTCAGATAAATTGATATAAGTATTAAAAACTTCTTGATTGAACAATAAGTCTAGTGTTACCTAATCACGTCACTTTCCCCTCGATCACTTACTGGACTGTGTAGGAGAAGACTGGTAATGGACTTGATTCCTATTCCTTCCTACTGTAGTCCTCCTCCTAAGTAGGTATGCAACTACTGTTCCGGAACTAAGGCTTGTTGTGAGGCTAGACAAATGCTGGATTCTTATTCTGTGTACTGTACAATAATTCAATGGAGGGGGTCAGAACGGACTTTGATTGGTCGGCTCAGTTTTAACTGGTTGTGGTTTAGGTAGTAGTATTTTGTTTTTTATCTTGTTTGCCATTTGGCAGGCTCAGCTTTTCGCTATACTAGTCTCGAAGTTCACTGTTTATCAATTTTTCTCATCTACATTTTGTGGTCATCCCGGGAATCGAACCCGTCACCTCTTGCATCAAAGTCCAAGATGACTTCGATGGTAGTGGTATTGTTAGAGTAAACTACACGAAAATGGTCCGAGGCCGAGGACCGATGAGGTCTTGGACAGCTGGTTCCCCCCCCTCACACCCTCTTGCCTAGCAGTGTTGCCATTTTTTATTTAACATATCAGCTGACGTTACCATATGCTATAATAAAATAGGGCAATTTGGCAACACCGAACTGGATCTCATCGGACCATTTTCGTGCGTTTTACCTTAGATGATAGAAAAATAATCTATTTATAAACAATGGTTTTACTCTAGTATGTGATTTTACAGGTTGAGGTTACTGTTCGATAACCGCAGTGAATCCACTCTTATATTAATAAATATGTTTTAGAGAAATTTTACTGTTCAGTTTAATAAAGGCAAAGGTTGTAATGAATTTCACTAATTCTGAACTTTTGCAAAATTTAAGGCTGTTCTAAAATAAGACAATAGAAAAATATCTTACATATACCTTTACATAGTCTTTTCTGTTAATTTGTGGCTTGAGTATTATGACAATTAATACATATTTTTTAATTTTTAGAAAAAAACCTAATTTTAATCACGAATAGCAGACATAGGCAGTTGGTCAGCCTGTAGTGTGGGACTCCCCTAAGAAGAGGGGTTACCCACTAAAAAACCCCTCCTCAACTGTTTAGGATTCTAACCTGCCTGGAACCGTTTGTCACATTACATTAGGCTAGGCCTAAATTTGGCTGTACGAAAACAAGTTTTCGTACAGCCTCCAGGTGGGACCTTTCCCAACGTGGGCAGCGGAAAAAAGTGTGCTGCGCATCGTCGGGAACGCCCGGGCAGTAAGTGCAATCCGGTTCACCGGTTTTGACCATCTGATACAAGTACGACTTGAAGTAGCCGTGGCCTGTCAAAAAGTGAGTGAGAAAGTAATCCACTTCGCGATGTCGCTGTCACACTCACAGTTGGACCTGCTCTATGAGGGACCTGCTCTATGAGTCGTGCGGTCCATCGTCCTCGGGCGTCGTGCTCCCAGCTGTGTTACCACTGCTGAAAGGTTCGAGAGCGCTCTTCAGATCTTGCAGCATCGTTGTCAATGTCACCTTGTCTCTGATAAATCGCCTTCCTCTCCCCTGTTAAGTTTTTACAGGAATGACTGCAGCGACAACTAGGACGACAGGCTTGGATGCTGTCCGTTATGCAGATCAAATCCGGAGCGCAGCTTGACACTGGACCCGGGTGAGTCGCAACCGGTAGATGTCCTTGGTGAGAGCGTCTGCCCACACCTCTGCCCCATAATGGAGCACGGACTGGACTGCGGACATCAAGAGACGTCTTCTGCTCGACCGAGAACCCCCAACATTGACCATCATCTGACTAAGGTAAGAGACCACCTTAGAAGCCTTGTCCGCCGTACAGAAGATCTGGTCTCTCCAGCTTTAGTTTGTTGTCCACCATAACTCCGAGGTATTTGGCGGTGTTGATCCTCTTTTTTGTTAGTATCACGATCTCCGTCTTACTCAAAGCAAGCGAAAGACCGTGATCGGCCATCTAGGCGATAACCACGCGCATGACCTGGTTAAACTTTAGTTCAGACAGTTCAACGTTGCTTGCGGCGATAAGAGCCGTAACGTCATCAGTGTACCCAACTAAGTTGGTTTCCTCTGGAAACCAGGATCTCAGAAGGCTGTCATAAGCGACGTTCCAGAGATCCGGGCCGAGTATTGAACCTTGCACGGCACAAGAGGTGATCTCCATTGTTCGTGCTCCTTCACGGGTATCATAACTCAGACGTATCTGGAGCGGAGATAGTTCTCTATGAGCCTCGGCAGGTATGATGGAATACGAAAGGTGTTACGAAGCGCATCCAACACATCGACCCACCTCGCAGAGGTGAAAGCATTCTTGATATCAATCGTAACAAGAAGTACCACTGTGGGACAATGGCAGCTTTGGATCACCTTTTCCCTTACTAATAAACACAAGCTTGGCGTTTTTCCAGGGTAACGGGAACACCCTTTTGATCAAGCATACATTGTACATTCTCAGTAGCGGTTGGATTAATTGCGAAAATCTTCTTCAGAACCTCGCAAGGAAACCCATCTGAGCCAGAAGCCTTGTTGCTCTTTAAGGAAAGAACAGAGGTCTCCAACTCCTCAGTCGTGAAGAGCGAAATGTCCTCTACTCGCCCGAAGTCAACCAGCTGACGCTGCGGATGTCTAGGAAACAGGGCATTGACAATCCTCTCCATGGTGGCGCTTTCCATGACAGTTCGGAAAGAAGAATGATAAAGAGCTGCCGTGAGTGTCCTAGGTTTCAATGTTTAGACACTCGTAAATTGTTATTTTGTAAGTATAAATTATTTTATTTTTTTATTATGTCCATATATATGGATATATTTAGGCCCGATTTCACCAAAAACGAAATCCACCGATAACCCTGTAATGAATGAAATTGCATTTCACCACTCGCCGTCAGGGTGGAAAATGCCGTTTGATACTAGCTCTCCGAATTTTACCAGTTAGAACCTTAAATTTTAGATTTTATCATATCACAGATTCATATTATTTATATACAGTATTATATTTTTATTTTATTTTATTCGATAAAATGAACTTGAATTCCCAACAGACAATAAAGTTAATAGCAACATTTTATAAAATAAGTTAGTATCTTCATAAATATACAACTTTACATATTTCTATGGTTAGATAAAAATAAGTCTTGAGTTCGATGCTCTAGCAGAAAATGAAATATAAATGGTATTATTAAACTGAAAAATTATTTTTGCCTCAAAATCTTTTTACATACAACCAACATTTTTATAACCAAGTTTATAACACCATCAGCCGGTAGTCCTTGTAGATCAGGTGGTAGTGTATTGATCTTCTACGTTGAAGATCGAGAGATCGAATATCCTCCGATATACATATTTTTGATCCGGTGTGAAGAAATTTTATTGCCCTCTGACTGAAATCTCAGACTTTATCTCCTCCACAATCATCAATACAGTATAATTAATTAAGCTTAATAATTATATAATAAAATAATTATTAATAAATAAAGACATGGAAACAGAAACCTTTTTTAACTAAGATTAATAAATCTTTGATTAGCGTGATTTTGGTGAATTAAAATTTAATTTTAAAAATTTGGTGACCTTTAAGATCCTTATAAAATTTGGAACAATTTGGATATTTTGAAGATCATATGTATGATGAAATTGTTCATGAATTTATTTAGGCCTAGCGGAAACTTTAATCTATATAGTGTTATAAAGAAGAAATGGTTTCTGTACGTTTGTTTGTTGTTGGAATGTTCTTAATACGTCTTATCTTTTCAGTATCGTTATTAACTGTGCCATGACCCAGAATATCTAATATATTCAATTTCAGAACAAGGCCAAAAGACGCCGGGTTAGCTAGTAAAAATAAATATATTATTAAGAAGAGGTGGTTTCGGTATGTTGTGGCAAGTAACCGCAAAAAATACTCTAAGACATTTATTTGTCCTCGTAAGTCTATAAGTGGCATTGCTATCGTCCAATAGATTCACTACCAAGGAGTTGGGATGTTTTCCCAGCTTTTCAAGGTACCTCGTGTTGAATTTGCTAATTTATTCTTTGATTGTGGAGACGCCACAGTCATTGTGAAGGGTTTTATTGCTAAGGCCGGCCACACACTGATGCAGCATTTCACCTGAAGCAAGTGTTGCGAGGCAAAATGTTTCGCTGGGTACTAGCGCTCCATGCATAACAATGGGAGCCCGCACACTCATCAAGCAAATGTTGCAAAACGCCTTGCATTGAAACACACGGGGGGCTAGTGCCCAGTGAGACATTTTGCCTTGCAACACTTGCTTCAGGTGAAATGCTGCATCAGTGTGCGACCGGCCTAACAAACCATGGAACTTGAAGGGTTTGTGGAAACACTTATGATTGAAATCATTGGATGATTTTTATATTGGAAACACTAGAAGCCCCCTACAGTTGAACTCCACAGGTCCATATAGGTTTAAGAATGACTTTGTATAGTAACAATTTATTCTCAACTGTTAATTTAGATTTTTAGTTTTGTATCAAGAGACGTTCTTTTGAATTCCAAATGTGCTTTTAAGTCTCCAAGTAAGTTTCTAATCAAGAGCTATGCCTAGATATTTTACCTCATGTGATTGAGAAGTATTAATGTTATTTAGGGTCATTGGTGGACATCTGCTAAATCTGGTGGTAAAAACTATGTGAACAGATTCTGTTTCATTGACTTCTGTAGCCATTCAGATAGGTTGTTTAGAGCACCTTGAAGGTTCACAGAGGCCATTATGGGATCTTGCTGAGATGATAATATGGGTGTGTCGTCTGCAAAAGTAGCCACACAGACATTAGGATTTTCAGGTAGGTCCGCCGTGAAGAGTATGTATAACACAAGACCTAGCACGCTTCCTTGGGGGACTTCTGCTTGGATGGGATGCAGATTTGTGACGCTATCTCCAAAATTTACTCTGAAATATCGCTCAGTTGTGGTCAATAGTTACAACAACTAGGGCCTAGGGACCCTAGCCTAGCGAGCGAAGCAAGTGTGTTTTCTAAGATTAGTTGTAGTCTAACTTTCGTAATCTCTCTAAAGACAAAGAGAACGCAAATAAAAATATAAATAAAAGGTATAATAACGAGCAATTCATACGTATCAAATGTATAAGGTCTATATTTGACCTATAAATTAAGTAGGCCTATTAGTATACAAATCTAATTAGTGACAAAAATAATATCTAATTTTAAAAATACGATACGATTGAACAGAGTTGTTTTTCATTTATTTTCTACAATTTAAGGCTATTACTTCGTCATTTTATCTTGCTTCCAAACACTGGGTCATATAACCTGTATAAAGGTCCAATTTCAAACAATAAATATATGTTTTTGTACAGAAGAACATGTAAAAACTTATTTGCTCAGGATATATTACAAATAATAAAATGTTATATATCATTAGAAAGACAATGATGTTATGTTTTGTGTACATTATTGTTTTAAATTACTATTTTGAAATATTTGACTGTGGTTTTCCAAAATAGAACACTTACTAGAAGTTGTTACGAGAGAAATCTGTACCTATGTGGGTCTGTGTTTATTTTGTGTTGTTCATTATTGTATATTACAGGACTATACAACTTATTGACAAAATTCACTTCTGAATTCAGCAGTAAATTGTCATGGACAATTCTGATCGTCTTCAACTTGAAGAAACAACCGCAGTATATTTTTAACTGTTTCTAACTCCTTCAATTTCCCTGATGCGAAAACATCACTTTTGGATACATTGAAACAGCATTTATCTATTTCCCTGTTTTATGGTTTTGGACACACATCCTCCTTTTTAGACATTATTTAATAAATTTTATTTCAAATTTCATTGTGTCCAAATATCATAGTGTCTAAAACTGCACTATGTTTTGAAACAACACTGACTATTACTTACTAACTAGACTATACCTTTAGGCACAAAGAAATTGGACACTCTGAAACAAAGTTTTTTTGTTTTAAGGTTTTGGACACAATAAAATAGGACTCTATGAAACATTCCCTTTATTTGTGATTAAAACATCGTATATAGCTTCATATAATTAATAATGTATGCTGACAAATTATTTTTTTACCCCTCATGGCAGCAAACCTATCATCATTTCTCATACAATTACATTTAGTGGAGATAGCAACTCCAATGGTAATCATTGTTGGAATATCTTCATCTTTTTGAAAAAAATCCTTTAATACTTTTTAGCATAAACTGTTCTAGATAAATTAACATTATGTTTTAATGTTTCTTAAGAGTGAGTGTTATTTTTAGAGAAAACAGATACTTTCTGAGGTGTGGTCAAAGGTAACCAACCTACTTATAGCTTTTTTTTGGCTCTTTTGTTATTATATCTAGGACTTTCACCAATTATCGTTTTCCTGGCACATCTTCATATGCTCACACATTGGTGACTATTTGACAGACATGATGGAGCTTTAATGGCTTTATCAATTTTTCAAAAAATTCCAACATCCAAGACAATATATACCATGTCAAAACATACGTTTGAAAAATGATAATTTGTAAAACTCAAAGCTTAATTTTATATTACATTCATTGATGTATACAGCATATGTTGGCAGGATATCACAACCTGAACTGAACGACAACCGAGCATAAGAACCACATAACAAAACAAGAATGGTAATAACAATACAGAAGTAAAATAGTTAAAAATTGTTTATTTAAGTTTAGCAGAGTCATTAACAGTTAAATCATACCAATTTCCTCTCCACTCCTCCACGAACAAGCTGTGGCTGTCCGTACTCCAACCTACAATAAAATAAATTAAGGAGTTATTACATTAAAATAAACTTTTCATTTAATTGATCATAATGAATTATTCTGATTTATAAAGTCGTAAAGTAGAAAACAGAGTGGAACCCCTTAAGGAGTATGGCAGATCATCTTGAAGAGAGTAATGCCGTTATACTTTTAACTGAAATGGCTAATTGGCGACCTACCCAGATAGGTATTTTAAGCCAAGTATGAATGAGGAATGATTGTAGGATGATAGTGGCGCGATCTTGTAGTCTTGTTACTGACTAAGGCTGACATGTTCCTTAGACAAGACTGTTAATTAATAGCCCAATAGCCGATGGCAACTAATGGACCTACAGTTTAACGTGGAATCCGAACCACGGCCTCTGAATTACGAATTGGTCTAATTATGAGGATGGTTTTTGTAGATAACAGCAGCAGTATAAAGTGTTTGAAGGAGTACTACCGTTATGTAACGTTTCATAAAATATTTCACAATTTTTAATCCTTATGTTTATAAAGTAGCAAAATGATAAAAAAATTTGTTTGTATAGTTTATTAACAATGATGGTGCGATAAAACATGGTATTTCTGCGATGTGGTGATATAACATGTCTTATTAAATAGTATTGGATGAATCTGCTTTTGTCAGTCGTTTGGAGGTTACGTCACTGGTGCAGAGCAGTCTTGGTGCCATTATATGTTCTGAAGAGATATCATCATATCGGAGAAAACAGACGATATAAGACAATTTGGTTAAGGTATCAGTGAGGCCGATCAGTTTACCGACGATGTGTGCGATATTTTGCAGTCTGATGACAAAGTGTTTAGTAATAGTATAATGATAGTGGTGTTTTTAAGTTTTTCAGATAAATAGAACTATATTCATTCATCTTTTCTAAATTTTTATAAAAATTAACACTTAATGAATAATTTCCACAATACTTTTTATTTAATTGCTTCTTAGGCACTTTTTATGGTATTCTAGCATACTGATTAGCAGTGTCCAAGTACTGCCAATACACAAAGGCGATACCACTTAAGGGATAAATTGTTTATTGCAGAAACCAAAAAACAAAAATTTTTATATTGTGAATTTTTAGTAAAATTAATTATTTTCATATTGAAATATGTAGATCTTTTTAGGAACCAGACAGATCTTAGATCTTTTGATGCAGAAACCACACATCTACGTCCATCCCAAGGCCCTCAAACAGGGCACTGTATAGCTCACTTTTCCATAGGAAATCTGCTAATAAAATATTTGATCTATATTTCTATTTTGAATTAAACCAAATCCATCAATAAATTAGTAAAACAAAAGCACCTGTTCTAAAAATAGAGATCGTTGCAAAAACACCATAAGTGAAAAATTGCAATTTTATTTGTAAAATAATATTTTAACCCTTATGATAAAAATAATGAACAGGACTTTCTTTCAATAACAGTGACAAGGCGTGAACACGAGAAATTGTAAAATTGTCTTTTACCATCACAAATATCGTTTACTTAACATATTCGTTCTAAAATCAGCGTCTGCATTTGAATATTGTGCCCCAACAGCTTATGAATACACAAACAGCCACAAGGGATTCCCAAGCAGCCTGCGATGTCCTACCCCGCCACCCTCACCTACATGCTTGTACCTTCACGCCTTGCCCCGTCCATACACATCACAGGGTAAGGGTACTCTTCGGCGAATCTCGAGTACCTTCATTCGTTCTCAGCTCCTCTCGGGCCTATTCTCGTCGACGAGGCTTGATTTCAACTGTCACTCCTAGATGGAGTGACTACCAACTCCTCGAGTTGGTAGTCTGCAATGTTATTTTTTACGTTTGCTCCCTGAGGAAGTGTACAGTATAAATAAAATAGTGGAGAACTTTTGTAATTTTGTTAATATTTAGCCACAATGAAGAATGGCGGAAGAGAATGACACCATATTAATACTGAAATCAAAGCCTTTTAAATACATTAACATTTGAGGACAAACTAACTGTTGTGAGAAATGGAATGTCGTGTCCTTCACTACCATGCCTTAAAGTAAATATAACCGATAAAAATCTACCTTATTGGCCTTGCCGTTTGTTTTTGTAATCAGCCAGATCAAAAATATGACTTTCTAAAGAATTTTGAAATTTAAACAGGTTGAATACATCATGAAACAAACATGAAAAGTCAGAAAGTATTCTTCGCAATAATCAGTGCATCCTTGGCCTTCATAACTCTATAATAGCTTCTTCCCTATGGGAAACTCGCTAAAAGAAAGATGAAAGAATAAATGACACAATCCGTGTAAACAATTCAATATACAACAAAAAAATAAGAGTTTTTAACACGTTTGCTGCAGGCGTACTCAATCTTTTCTGGTGCATGTGTTTGTAATTGTGCTTGTGCCAAGATACTTTTCTTTCATTTTTGGCGGCGTTGGTGTTTGATTCACACTATGGAAACATATGTCTGTGTAAAAATTGTATATTTGTAAATATTACATACTATTTTGTTAAACCAATGAAAAGTCAAGTTGCGGCAAAAGGGTAAAAAGTAAAAGGTGCCGTGAATGTAGCAAGAGAAATATCAATAAAAGAATCGTTTGGCATTGTACCGAGTGTAAGCACCAGCTGGGATTGTGCATCCCCAAGTGTTTTGATGACTGGCTCAAGTGAACTTAAAACATCAGGGTGGGCTGGCGGGGCTGTAAATAGTATATTTTTATGTAAGTGTGGTATTTTTATAATTTAAAATCAAATAAATGTGTCTTTGACTTATAACAGTGAGATTTAAAAAATATTAGAACAATAAAAGTGACGGTCCGATAAAAAAAACGCCCCCTGTTGCGGGCGTATACGACAGTGTACACGAAAAAAGATGGCCATAAATTACGTTTTTTGTACGGGCGGTGTTTCTTCACTGCTTCCCATCAAAAGACATCAAATTGTGAGTAAAAACGTACAAAAAATTGTTAGAATATACCACTCTCTATTGCATGCATTTTAGCAGTGAACGTGTTAGAACGTTTAATTGACGTTTCTTACTGACGTGACCAGACAGCTATTGTTTTTAAAGGAATGACATTAAAAATTATCTCAATAAAACCATTGGGGGCATGATAGTAGAATAAATTTCTATATAAATAAAAAAAAACACTTTTTGTATCTATATTGCTGGGTGAAACCACACAAAAAACAATACACACATTCAAAGCAGATCATACTTATCGACAATATTAAGATACGTTAACAAAGATGGGGGGTGCGTCCAAGAGAGGTTTATAGGCCTCTCCGATGTTAGTGCAGATCAATCTGCAGATGGTTTATTTTTCAATTAAAAGAGGTTGTTGGGAATTGTTAAAGCTCAAGGACAAAATTGTCGCTCAGACGTAAGTTAGTGCATCAGTCATGTCTGGCTACCTTATAGGCCTACAGAGTAAAGTTCACATCTCTTTTTACACATTAGATTATCAAAATGGCGACTGTACCACAAGGTACATATTTTAAACCAAGTATGAATGAGAAACAATGTAGGATGATTGGTGCGCGATCTTGTAGTCTTATTACTGACTAAGGCTGACATGTTCCTTAGACAGGACTGTTAATTAATAGCAAAACAGTCAAAGGTCTAAGGGACCTACAGTCTAACGTGGAATACGAACCACTGCCTTTGAATTAAGAACTGGTCTAATTATGAGGATAGTCTTTGCGGATTAACATAGTATTCAATAGTGTGGATGTTAATCTGCACAAGAGAACACTACACCCACCGACCATCGCTCACTACTATTCACAATTCGTGACCTCCAAGTAACGGGATTACAGGACGCCGCCACCGTCCCAGTCATTGTCATGCACATGTTTTCAATTTAGTGTTATCACAAGGCGTAAATTAAATATCCGAATGCAATAATTTTTCTACTTAATCGAACAACTGAGGCAGGGTACAGGCAGGTGGTGCTTTCTGTTGCCAATTTTATGAAATTTTTATTCGCTAAGCCCTTTAGCCAATTCACTGCTGCCTGTGAGCTAAAGTTAGAGTTAACTTATTCTGTTCGATGCTCTGCCGCAAGAGTAGATTTTATAACCACTTGAACGCTTTTTCAGACGGTGGTACTTGGCATATCTGGTTTGGGCGCTTCGCTGACGAGCGCAACACCAGTACAATTAACAATACAGGATAATTGACAGTATTACGAGTATTTAAACCTTTATTCAGAAAAAAGGCGACCTGTTGATCAAGTGTATTAGATTTCTTGTATTCATTCATTCTCTTGGACCAGATTCGTTCAGTAGAACCCCTCTAATCCAATCTTGAATGGTCCGTCACTCAGGATGGTCCAAACATGCTCAGCCTGTACCGACTTATTTCTGATGGAACATCTATCGAGCAATTGATTTCGGTTTTTTTATTATGTGATCAATGAATGTGTCACTTGAGAAGAGCTCAATGACGACCAGATTTCTATAACTTTTAGCTAAGAAGCTATGAGAGAGGACTCAGACAGCAAAGACAAATCCTCCACCCGGATTTCACATAGGACCTAACAATGGCAAAAACATGCTAAAAAACACTTGTGACATTGCCCTTCAATATATTGAGTAGAATCCAACTCAAACATCAACGGATGATTTGAGGATTAACAAATGGAAGGATGGTAAAATATTGATAAAGAAATATGTACCTATCTCTGAATATTTTCCAGGAAAGGTTTTTTGTTTTCACTGTAAAAACAGTGCTTATTCTAAACAATAACCAGTATAACTATACAGTCATTAAATGTATTTTTACAGTTAATTTCTTTGAAAAAAATTTCTTTCGAACTAATAGATAAAAATATTTCTATATTATGTAAAACGTAAACGCATTATAGTTCTTGAATTGTATTTTTATTTGTACTACATTTTTCACATTTGTTAGGATGAATATTGGATTTTCGGATAATCAAATCTATTTTTTTCTGATCATCATCCTGGCCACAAAGGTGATGTATTAGAGGGATTCTTCTAATATATAGTAATTAATTGTTAGATGAGGTTTATTATCAGACAGAGAGGAGGTAAGAGTGAATAATCCCAATATTGTAATGGAGGACAAGTAGATTTATCTCCTATAAGATCACATTAAGAGAAACATATAAGAGAAAACAACATTAAGAGAAACACAGAGAACCAAACAAGTAAACTACACTTGAATTACAATTTAAATGTATTTTTTGGTTGGTTGTAAGCCTCAGTCAAAGTTATAGTAGGAAACAGTACTTTTAAATGCGATTTCATCCTGAATTTTTAATAAATTTCTTATATTTTTGAATCACCTTAAAAAAATACACAATTTTGATAGTAAAGAATTTTTTTCCTTATCTTTAAACGTCAGTATAATAAAATTTATTGTTTTTTGAGGCAAATGTTAATCAGCCTTTGAATAATCATTTTTCACTTCCATGTTCAATGCTCTTCAGAATATTGCTTTGAGGAATCATTTTGTTTATTTCCTGTTAAAAGAAAATTAAATCAGAACCGCAGACCAGGTTGATTAGGAAACTAACTCTGGCCATTGGTTTGGAGAGATGTTACATAAAATTAAAAAGTGGGGTGAGTCTCATACTGTAAATCAAGAAAAACTAATATTGATACTGATTAAATGATACTTAAAAGGGCTTATCTTCGAGTATAGATCCTAAGATTTATTTTTAGGTCAAACCGGATGGACTGACCACTCACTTACCAATTAACTGTCTGGGAATTCATTTAAGGTCACCCATCTATACAGACTGACCACAGCTCTCATGTTAGAAAACAGTAAGATCAAGATAGAAAAAAAGCTAGTTTTGGATTTTTACCATTTGTTTAGATTTGTTAGGGGCATATGATAGATTAAAAACACCAAACAGGAAGTCACAGTACATTCTAATTAATCTACAGTATTATAAAGACGATACTATTAACAAAATACTACCTACCAGAGGAATGTTATGAACGCAGCAGATGCTTGCTGCTACAAGCACGCTGTGGAAGTATGCCTGAAGCACATCTTGAGTGGTTGCAACACTAGATAACAGCACAAATAGAGTCCGAGTCTTGTGGTGAGGCAACAGGAGGTACGGTCTGTGCCGGAACATGTTGGACACCACAAGCAACTCCTCACTGGACAGCACACCTGACTGTACCAGCTGCTTCACCGAACATCCTAATTTGATTTTGAAACCACACAGATCTTTGTCTGGAACAAACAAATCTTTTATGTAGGGTCAGTTTAAGAAAAATAAATTTTATTTAAGAATCTATTAGGAATCCATCATATGCTAACTTATTTGTTGGTCTAGTTGAGCTAAATGTTCCTATATGGAGTTATCCCTTTGTAGTGATAACTCTGATTTTGAAAATATATATCAAAGTTGATTACTGCTTTCATTGAACGGGGCTACCCTCGTTCTATCTATCAAACCAATTGAAGAGACCAAAAAGTGTGAATCAAGGCATCAAATTTTCAAGTGACTCTAAATTCATCACAAACTACTACCCAGGACTACATTAAGATAACACTGATAACAGCATTATGAAAGTAGCATTCAATATTTTAAAATCCTCCCCCACAACAGAAAATTTATTTTCCAGACCACCTCGTGTTAATTTTAAAAGGCCACAAAATTTAAATAAACGGTATCACTGGACAACACAATCTGTAATAAAACTATCATGTTCTTCAAAGTTTACCTAAATATCATTTAATAATTTATTGTTTCAAAAATAATCATCCCATTTCTGAAAATAAAGACAAGAGAGACAAAGTTAAATTAATTGTTCAAATTGTATGGGAGGGAATCCCCCCACCCCCCGTAATACCAAACATTTTTGAGTTGGCTTTGTTGGGTGGTATTGAAATCAAAATTTCTTACAGGATTGAATCTCAGATAGTTTATTAATAATAATTACTTATCTAAATAAATTATTCAATTCAACTGCCTAAAACCATATGATTTAAAAATTTGTGTTGTAATTTCTTCAATGCTTGAAAACGTTTTGTATTAACCTGTTATATATGCCTTATTATTAACCTTTTATATTGCCTTTTGTATTAACCTTATATGCCTGTCATGTGCCGTGGCTAATAGCAGGGCCACGTAGAGTAAATGTATTGCCACAAACAGTGCCCCCGGGAGTAAGAAAAAAAATTATGAATTTTTTAAAATATAATTAATTACTACAATAAATGGATAAAAAAGCATATTACAAACAAATGTTATATATTATTTAAATCTCTTAGAACCTTTTTTGGGTGTGATATATTTCAAAATAATGATGAGGGTATAGGGGTAATCACCCATTATTGGCCATTACAAAGGAGTCAATAGCTAAACGGCAACAAAAATCACTAGGATAACCTAACAGATAGAAGATCAGTTGAACAATAAGTATCACACACCATCACATTGACACTAAGTAAATTCTCGAGAAACATCGACGATACCAACCTGATAAACATAATTTACCATGCCTAGTAAATTACGCATTAGTTCTAAATTATTCGTTGAAAAAATATTATTCTATTCAAATATTTTCAGGTGTAATAAACTATTATAAATAATTAATGTATTAGTAATATTATTTCTACATAATATGAAATTCAGAATTGACACACCAGTTGGTATTGAAATCAAAATTTCCAACAGGATTGAATCTCAGATAGATTATTAATAATAATTACTTATCTAAATAAATGATTCAATTCAACTGCCTAAAACCATATGATTTAAAAATTTGTGTTGTAATTTCTTCAATGCTTGAAAACGTTTTGTATTAACCTGTTATATATGCCTTATTATTAACCTTTTATATTGCCTTTTGTATTAACCTTATATGCCCGTCATGTGCCGTGGCTAATAGCAGGGCCACGTAGAGTATTGCCACAAACAGTGCCCCCGGGAGTAAGAAAAAAAATTATGAAATTTTTTAAATATAATTTATTACTACAATAAATGGATAAAAAAGCATATTACAAACAAATTTTACATATTATTTAAATCTCTTAGAGCCTGTTTTGGGTGTGATATATTTCAGAATAATGATGCGGGTATAGCGGTAATCACCCATTATTGGCCATTACAAAGGAGTCAATAGCTAAACGGCAACAAAAATCACTAGGATAACCTAACAGATAGAAGATCAGTTGAACACTAAGTATCACACACACCATCACATTGACACTAAGTAAATTCTCGAGAAACATCGACGATACCAACCTGATAAACATAATTTACCATGCCTAGTAAATTACGCATTAGTTCTAAATTATTCGTTGAAAAAATATTATTCTATTCAAATATTTTCAGGTGTAATAAACTATTATAAATAATTAATGTATTAGTAATATTATTTCTACATAATATTTCAAACGATAACGGAGTGTGACAATTAAGTTTTGCTACATCAATGAATATGTACATTGCAAGTACCAAGTTCCCACATAAAAACATTCATAAGGAAACATGGACTTCTCCGGCAGGAATAATAAAGAACCAAATTGACCATATATTGGTTGACAAGAGACATGTGAGAACAATTTTAGATGTGAGGAGTAAACGAGCAGCAGAATGTGGCACTGACCACAACCTAACCAGCAGTCAACAAAGGCTAAAGGTTGAGAAACGAAATGTGTGCAAAATAACAGAAAAGATTTGTTTTGATGAACGTAAGGCAAAAGAATTTAGAGTGAGTATTGCCAATAGGTTTGCTGTATTAAAAGAATTAGAGGACGGTGATAGTGAAACACAGGTATAAACACTGTGGCAAACCTTTAAGTCCACAATCAAAGAATCAGCCAAAGATGTTTTTATAGAAAAAAGACGGATAAAAAATCTCTGGTTCAACGAAGAGTGTGAAGATTTGGTTATAAAAAGAAAGGAAGCAAAAACTAAACTATTAAAATGCAAAACTACTGAAGCAAGAGAAGCTTACAAGGAAATTAATGCTAAAGTCAACAAAACTCTTAGAACAGAAAAGAGAAAGTTCATAAATAATAAGCTAACAATAGCAGAACAAGATTTGACAGTGAATAACACTAGAGATTTTCACAGGACTATGCGATTTTTCCAAAAAGCTTCAGTCCCAAAGTACTGGGGGTGAAAGATAAGAATGGCAATGTTGTGGGAGACATGAAAACTGTCCTGAAAACATGGAAAAAACTATTTTAAAGATTTGATGAACTCAGAGGTGACGATTATGAATGACAAGCAAGAAGACAGTTCAGCTGGAGAAGATGAAGAAGAAGACAGTTCAGCTAGAGAAAATGAAGAAGTAGAAGGACCTACATTGAATGAAATTGAAAGCGACCTTAAAACACTGAAAAATGGAAAGGCCCCTGGAGAAGATGGAATTCCTGTTGAAATAATCAAGTACGGCGGAAGACCACTCATACATTTCCTACATAAAGTTTTAAGAAAAGTCTGGAACTTGGAAACGATGCCTAAAGAGTGGCAGGAGGCAGTGATTGTACCTCTCTATAAGAAAGGGGATAAGTTAGAGTGTATAAACTATACACTCTATATCATTACTGGGATATCATTACTGAACTGTACATACAAAATATTGTCCAAAATTATTTTAAATAAGTTGAAAATATATGCAGAGGAAGTTATAGAAGAGCACCAAGCGGGATTTATGAAGAGGAAGTCAACTACAGACCAGATATTTATCATGAAAGAGCTAGCCTCAAAATACTGGGAATACAACAAAGATCTATTTATTCTGTTTATTGATTTTAAGAAAGCTTATAATAGCATTATAAGATCAAAACTATGGTCAATACTAAGGAAAAGTAAGGTTCCAGAAAAGATTATAAGGTTGTCAAAGATGTGTGTGGAGGGTTCAAGGGGTAAAGTTAGGATAGAGAGAGAACTTACAGACACTTTTGACATCAATACTGGGGCTAGACAAGGAGATGGACTGTCCCCTCTTCTGTTCAACTTTGCCCTTGAAGACGCCTTAAAAGCAACAAAATCTATTCAGTTGGGTGCGAATATTCAAGGACAAATCAATGTACTGGCATTTGCTGATGATGTTGCCTTATTGGCCGAAAAGAAAAATGACCTAAAAGTGCTAGCTGAAGCCCTTATAACAGAAGCAGGAAAGGTAGGGTTACAAGTGAATGAAGATAAAACAAAGTTTATGAAGATTGGAGACCTGTGAATAACTAGCATTAGATGATGGAGAAAGAGGAAAACTTTGACTCATTCGCTTACTGGATATTATGTTTCACCATTTTTTTGTGAGTCTTCTTTATGAGGGGAGTCATGTTTACAAAAGAATGGTATACCTATTTCTAAGAGTCACAAATATTTTCACAGTATTAAAATCAGAAACACTATTCTCTTTGTTCAGTCTGTGATTATAGCTGACTTGTATATCCCTTCTTTTCTTTCTATTTTAACACACACCTTGCACATTAAACACTCAACATATCTAAGATGCCATCACAATATTTAAAGTAATCAATCTTTTGTATAGATACAAGTCGGTCAGATTCTGTTTAGTTTTACATGCAAAACGATACGTAAATAAATGAATATATGATTATGATTAATTGGTGATGATTATTCAACTAGTAGAAAGCAAAAACTAATCTTTAACCCATTGTCCTACCTATTTTACAGTACCTGACAACACTTGGGAATTCCAATTATTTTGCCTATTTTGGAGACTTTTACCAAAGCTGCTATAACTTCCTTAATTATCATTAGATGGACTTGAAGCTTTCAGGGATTCATTATTAGGCTATTATGTAGACTTTTATAAACATTTTTGTTTTTAACTTTAGTTCTATAATTTTTAGCACTTCAACCATTAATATATTTATAATATTAAATACACAGGTAATGGGTAATATTACTTAAAATTAAAAAATAATCCTGAGATAAATTACACAAATTGATATGCAACGATCACATCACAAACACAACCTACACACCTGTTGTTGACTAATATTTTATTTACCAGACTAGCAGTAAGCCCGTCCTTTTTACGGGTTGTAGGATTCAGTTTAAAGAAGAAAGATCATCATACCAAAATGTAAACCTGAAATCCTAAACAAATCAATACAAAGAAAATAAATAAATACGCAGCTTTATTATTTAGCATTACTATACGATTAAATAGATTAGAACATTAATACCATTATTATAATTAGTTATACGTAAAATAACTTTTTAATATAGTATGATTTCGAAATGGGTTTAAAATCAATGACCAATATAAACTAACTAATATTGATTTGACAGCTGTTTGTTTTTATAGAGAATCTTAATCTCTTAAAGAAAAAAATCTTAAAGAGAATCTTTTTAACACCTATTAAATCTTTAAACTACAAAGACACCTGATTATTACCACTAGGTTATTCATTAAAAACTGAATCTAAATGCGAGTAATATCGCGTAAATGTGGGTTTTTAAATGCTCGTTATTTACTTTTCAAGGGGCGGCGTGCGATTTCAATCATTTACAAACCTTCTCTGGAATGTAGAGAATACATGAAATAAGTTTCATCGTAATCAGTTCTCCCGTTTTTTTCGGAGAAGACGGCGTAAAATGCCTCCTGGAGCGTCACAGACAAACAGACAAAAATAGAGATAAGACCGGTTTCGGCTACTTTAACGCACAAAAAGTAAAAATAACTAAAAAATTAATAATTCTGAGCAATGTACAAACCAAACCTCTTAATTTAATTTATATAGATTTTCCAACATAGGAAAACAAAATTACAGACAGAAAACTCGTCTGAGCACTTGTAGGAATACACGTCTCTACCAAATTTGGTCTTGATTGGACCATTTTTACGAGAGTTATCGTGTTCACAGACAAATATATATACATATAAATTTTAACGACTATTGTTTTTGGACTCTGGGCATTTAAAGAAGAAAAAATAACATGGTCCCGGGCTTAAGTCTCACCATGAGACCTACGGTAATAGCTTCTTCCTTCTTCCCTATGGGAAATTCGCTAAAATGAATTATTGATCCACCAAGTGCTGCGATCCATCAGAAAAATGTAAAACTACTAGCAATAATGGGCGACGGAACAGTTCCGTCCAAGTATGCGGACGTCACCACCGTCCCGGTGGTGACGTCCTGTAGTCATCTTCATCACGTTTATATATATTTAATATTATGACTGGGACAGTCATACTATTGAAGTTATATAACAATCTTATAATATTATAAAGAAGAGGTGGTTTCTGTATGTTTGTGGGTTTGTGTGTTTGTGGGTTTGTTGTGGCAAGTGAACGCAAAAAATACTTAACCAAACAGTTTGAAATTTTACACAAAGACAGATCTTAAACTCATGCAACACATAGGCATACTCATTTCCTTAAAATCCTCTTGGGCTACGCCCTGTGAACGTCCTAAGTTTCAATGTTTACATTTTTAGAAAATGAAAACATAAAATTACTTGAATGTCAACAGCTGTGAACACTAAAATTTGACAGTTCGAGAAGCAGAAGACATGGTTGCTGTAAATACCCTGGGATTCAATGTTTACAGTTTTTAATGTCAACATCCGTTTACTTTACATTTTGACAGTTCGGGAAGAAAAAGAAATAAAGTTAATTTTTACACATAAACTGCTGGATCGAAATTAGTGAATTATTAGTTCAAAATAGTGGAATGGTAGATTTTTAATTTTCTCCCGATGCCTGCCTCTATTACGTTAATGCTTATCCTCTCCCAATATTTGACATATGTTACTTTGTCATGTTTAGATATATACTTAGACACATGTTTTGTCATTTTGTAAACAATAAAGAATTAATTATCAATAACTTAAATGTATTTGTAGAGCCTACACCTCTCAGCCTTTTTTACCCGTGCGAAGAACGGGTACTTTGGCTAGTTCTATATAATTTTGAAGAGCTAATAAATGGTCAACTCACATTTTGTCCTCAGTGTAGGTGAGGAGGGCCATGCCTATGGATGAAGCCACCAAATTGACACAAGTCTCCTGACTGCCATCTTTGGCTGAAACATCCCCATTGTTGCCCCTTATAGCCTGCACAAAAAGTTCTTTCATCCTCCTCACTATGCCTGAAATATATTATATCTCTAGAGTAAGTGTAAGTAGTCTAGGTTTTATCATCATTACCCTGCAATAAAGCTTTATACTTATTTTCAGTAAAATAAATCTAAAATCCAATTGTCATTTGTAATTATACTGTTAATTAATTACCTACATAACAACAGATCAACAAGACTAAGGTTTGCACCCTATCAAAACCATGTCTCATGGGTGAAAATACATTTGAAAAAGCCTAGAAACATGCAACTAGGCTCCACAGAACTCACATGATGCTGTGTGATGGCCGCTCGACTAGCCCCTCCTGCCACTCCCACTATTCCCTTCATAGAGGTGGTGACGCACAGCACTTGTGTGGGATAATGTGGCAATATGGGCAGTAAAAGCAGTTCCAAGAACATTGCTGTGTCATTTACCATATCTGCAAATAGCCGCCACTTCTTGGAGTCCGTGTCTAAAGCATGTCTAAAAGACAAACGTAAAAGATGACACAATGTAGTGTTTTACAAAATCAATAACAGATACTTTGGCTAGTAAACAAATTATTTTTTTAAGGTTTAACCTAAAAGGGCTATTATCAAAGCAATACATCATGAGCAAATTCAGAGTCTTATTAATATAGCATAATATTCAATAACTGTGGCAATATGAGATTGTGATTACCATTTTGTAAAATAATCTTTGAAAGTTACATTATGTAGGGCCTAACTCCATTTAATTTGTTACTTGAGTTTTACTTATGTACAGGTAAAAAATGAATTTAGATACCCCCGTCACAGCAGACAAATATATACACACACACACACACACACACACAAACATATATATAGATACAATTTTTAAAGATTGTTAGATTGTTTTTGGCCTCTGGGCACCTCGAAAAAAAAACTGGCTTAAGTCTTGCCATGAGACCTACTTTCCGCGTCAGCCGAGTCGGATCTTGAGTTGAGGCTCTATGATGAGTAGTGACGACTGTATTGCACACCTGCAATATGTGCGTGAATCATTGGCGGCAAGGGTAGTGACCCTGCTGGTTAATCCCTTATACTGTCTTCTGCATTCCACTGCTACCGTTTCATTTCAGTTCAGTATGGTGCGTGGCTACAGTGAACTGAAGTTATTGTCGATTTCGAGTGCAATGCCAACTAGTGTTTACGTGCTTTACTGTTTATTGTTAACAGTTCTGTTTATACGTGGTGTGTAATGCTCGTCTGTTATGGCTGAGAAACGGTAACGTGTAGTTGCGGGACTCGATAATAAACAATAAATTATTAAACGCTGATGCTTCTTCTCAGAAAAATTAGAAAAGCCTGAAAAGCTCGACGGGGAAAGAAACAAAAGAAAATGACGGATTATTTTAATAACTAAATACCGGCAACATCAAGTTTTGAGAGTAAAAATACGTACATGTACAGTTCATATTTCATTGTTTTCTTAATAAGATATTTCAATAAACTATTTTTCACTTGAACTGGCGTAGTTTATTGCAATTACAATCCTTAAATGCATATAAAATGTTTGTATTTACCGTACTTCCATGTAGGAAATAGGTTAGATCATGGATGTTTTAAGGGAATGTTTTCAGCTCATCAAAACAGCTGTTCTTATGACATAACTATGACGTCACTGTTTCAAATTTTGGTCGCATAAATCACTAACTAGAGCTGACATATCCATGTCAAAATGATAGGTGATCAATAGAATTGTTGACCAATTACAGTTATAAAGAATCATGCTGATCGGTTAAGAGCAAGAAAAGGTGCAAGCCTCCACCTCAATGTCATGTCAATATCATGTAAATGATAATTTAGATAATTTTAAAACTAATAGCCATTTTCACAATTATAACACCAGAAATATAAATAAATTACACATTCATCAGTATAGCTATAGTACCTCACAAAAAAATCTGGTTCATCTGTCGATTAAACTATATAATTCAGTTCCTCATCACGTAAAATCTTTGTCATTAGTTGCATTTAAGAAAACTATTAAAAGTGTAATATTATGTGAATGTTTGTGCTCCGTTAATGTACTGGACCATTAAGTCAAGTCGAATTCAAAATTTGATTGAATACATGAAGGATATTCTCTCTACTTTGCTATTAAAATTTTTAATCAGTATTTTTAAGAACCATCTGTACAATTATATAAAATAATCTTAATTTTGTTTAGCAATATTCGTTGTATTTTAGCAATTCACAATAGTGAAACGATGTAAAATTGAAACAAATTATACATACAAACCTTATTTAATAGATACAGTAGAGTCCATTATCCGAAACAATAGGGGGTTAGGGGTGTTCGGATAACTGAATTTTCGGATAATCGGTCACAAATGGGAAAATGATATCAATGCACATAATGAAGAATGAAACAATTTTTTAATCTACTTTTTATAACATGATACTCACAAAATATACCAAGAACTCTTAATAAAGTACATAAACATTCAGAGCTTTTAAACAATCCAAAAGAAAAAGCTTAAAAATGTTCTTTGAACATCAATTTGGCACGCAAAAATGATTTCGGCAGCGCTGGGCCGCTACAATCGCCAATGGTTAATCTCAAGTTCAACGTACGTTTTCATGTTTGACTGTGTTTCGGTTAACCGGCGTTTCAGATAACCGGACTTTGGATAATCGACAATCTACTGTAATTTTAAAGAAGAACTAGATCTATAATTTTACAGGCCCGGCATGATTAGGTTTTCTATAAAGACTTAAAGGGAAGAAAATACATCAGAACCAGGCCATATCAATGTTATTGTTAATTATCAGTACAGAAAAATTATTTTAAAATCACCTGGAAAGTATCCCATAGCTGATATCTGGTATAGTCATCTCGAACGCTTTCAGGATAGCCTTGTGGCAAAAACACTTCAGTAAACAAATTCACAGCTCGGGAGAAGATATTTGTTTGAGGTGGAGTCTCCAAACCATCGCTCAACTGAACAAGTGTACTGTTACCTTCTGAAAATGTTTGATCAATTTAGTGGGGTTGTTAAGTCTTCTAAAAAATTAAAATATCAAACAGCTTTAGCAGGACTCTAATGTAAGGTAAATTGATTACAAACCTCTGATGAAATCTAACTACAGGAATTAGATTTTTTGCTTTTATCTACGACAGAGGCATTTTTATCTAGTCTATTGGTGATATCTCACAAACACTTTTAGAGAAAGTGGCCATAACCCAAATGGACATCCCAGAATTTGAACCCATGACCTATTGCACAAGTTCTAGATGCCAACCACTAGGCTAGCAAGACACCCTGATTTTAGCAAGACCGAGACACAAATTTAAACTTACAGAAGGATATTTATATCCTATATAAAATGTAAGGAATATTTACCATATTTACAATAAAAACTATATTCTAATAAAGCCTCTTGAGTTTCTATTATTTGGACTTACTTGAATTTCTAACAAAAACGCTACTATGGCCTGAGCATCCATATTTTTCAGAGTATATAACTGAGTGAGGCATTGTTACGGTGCAATTGCTCAAACAAATCTGGTAAAAGCACACAGCCCTAAGCTTCAATTTAACAGCATTATGTCCAAAGAATAGAGTGGAATTTGTTTATAGTTCACGAAATTAAGGTTTCAAACACAGACAATAAATTTGACACATGAACTAAGTAAACAATCGGCCAGCTGAATGATGACAGTATCGTTGCGAGACTTGTACTCGATTAAACAGCTGGTTTTCCAAAGAGTAAAAATTATGTTTAGAAATAATATTATTCATGACGACCGAATGCCTATGCTAATTTTTTAAAGTTTTATAGAGAGCAACGAGCTGATGTACAATGGCTATTAAATCCACGCTTAAATTTGTTTCTATTCTTCTATTTCTACAGCTCGTTTCTCCCTACTAAGTTATAAAAAATTATACTCTTTCTGAAATTCTGAAGGAGTTTATGCTCAGACATGAGCAGGTCCAAAGTCCAGCAAAGAAAACTAAAATGCGAAGAGACCAGAATTATGAGGTTTTAAAGTCTATGCTTAAAATTCTTTTTCCTATTCTTCTTAGATATGAATGAGTAAATATCTTGAACTTTTAGTATCCTCCTTTATATCAACTATCATAATACCAATAATACGGGTTATTATGTTTATTATTATTATATGAACTGTACATATTCTTTAAAAGAATTGGCGCCAGACAATGAATAAATGACTTCAAATCAATTAAGGAATTCATGTAACTATCATAATAATTACATAAGAGATTATAATAAGAGATGAACGGATAGTAAAATTAAGTTATTAAGTAAACTTTATAATCCGTTTCTCTCTGATTCTATGACGTAGACTTGTGTACACTAAATAGAGGATTGGTTTAAAATGAAGAAAATTACACTATGGCATTTTAATATAATTTCAAATATATTTTCTCCATGTTGTAGTAACAGCTGACTCTTGACAGCATCATCTGGGTTGTTAGCTGTGTTGTTTCATCATCTTTGTTTATATGAAGAATTAAATTTTGAGGTTAGGAAAACTGTCTCATATGAATGAGTGGTAGTGTTTATTCAATTAATTTTAGCCTTATCATAAAGGTTTACTTTAAATTACTTGCAAACCACTTACTGTGTTGAAAATGCCTTTTTGGGAATCCGAACTCTCTACAGAAATTGTGTTGTTTTCTCTTGATGCAGTTTTCAGTTTCTTTCTGTTGAAAAGCTACAACAAAACAGTCAAGTATATGAAGTGTCTGCAGGTAGGAATCTGAATAAGTCTTTGAATATATTCCTTTCAGGATTAACATATAAACACATTTACATTCCTAACCTGGGAGTGTTATAACAGTAGATGATAGGGCCATTATCAACATTATTACCATCATTAATTTATTTGGAGACCCTTAATCTTTCATTATCTTTCAACCTGAATATGAGTGAAGTTATATTAACCTGTGAGGGGTCACCTCAAAAAAGTTACGTCAGTGCATAGTGGATTCCACTGGGCTAGAAAAAGCTTACAAAAGTGTTACAAATATATGTTTTCATTAAAGAAATGTTGTATGCAAATAATATAGCATTTTAGCTATTGTATCTAGTTGTAAATAAATTAGGTTTTTTGAAAAAAATGTATCCACAAAATGAGCTTACTATTTTATAAATCTAAAAAACATAAGTTTTCATTGGAAAAGTCAAGATTATTATTTATACATATTTTTAGGTACATGCATGGTAATATAATAAGTAAATACCATAATATATAGCCTACAATAGCAGAAAAAACTCAAGTCATCAAAGTCTTTTAGTATTCCTCACTAGCAGGTCTTCTGTACAGTTCACGCTAATGAAAATTGTATGGTCTCTACATGTTGCATGTTATTTTACTCTTTCAACAGAAAAATCTGAGTCCATACTTTCCGACAACGGGTGACACAGAAGGTTCGTCAACAAAACGTTCTCGTCTATCACTCCTGTATTTCATACATTTGCTTCCTCATGGTTCATTTATTTGTCAACAATATTTTACTCAAGGATCAAATCGTTGACTTTCAGATCCAGTCAACCAATTATTTGAATTTATAACCAAACTAATTAACTGGTGTCCTTATTTTATATAGGCAAATTAATTTTCCTTTCTTAAATATATCAACTGATTTTGCTGTAGGATGTTACATCAAAGGGTGAAAATATGGAATTAGAAGAGGTTACAAATGGTGAGAAAAGATACATGATTGTTCATGGTCCAGTTAAAGCTTTGGGAAATACAATACCCAGTGCCCATGTTCCAAACACATTTGGTGTCGTTCAGAAGATGAGTACAAGTGAACTCGTCATGGCACGAAATTCATCTGGTTATTGGTAAGTAACATGTTAAAAAGCTATAATTTTCAAGTATCAAATGATGTCAATGTTTTAAGATGGGGAAGATTGCTCACCAGCATGGCTTAACATGATGTCCCTTCAAGTCAAAAGTTGCTGGATAAACCAATAGCCAGCGACTCCTGACAAATCATGATCATGACCTCTGTCTTAACTAGTATGTGACTGATACTGCTACGGTACTTCTTTGTCTTTAATTCACTGAACTGACTTTTGGCCCATGGTGATTTGCAGGTGAGGTTTTCTTAAAAAAACCCTAGCACTTTGTAATGGCTAGAACGTTACACTCATCAGCGTAGCGCTCTAACTGGTCCAGCCACCAATGCAAAGGAGTAGAAAGCACTTACTTGGCTATAAGACATACCCTAGTGGCAGTTTAGTGAACTGTATGAGCAGGTTTGGTTGTTTGGCCCCAGAGGGCAACACGGTCACGAAGGTGATAAGTTCACTAAATTGACGACAGATGCCTCCACTTGCCACTTCTTATCGGACTTTTAAATGTGTTGTGATTTACGACTTTACCACTTCCATGGTTAATAGGCTATTTCAATTAAAAAGTTTTTTGATTTTAATAAAGTTGAAAATTTACTTAAGCAAAATTTAAACAAATATAATAACTCATGGAAACAACTCTAATACTGATAAATTTTGATACAGACATGTAAATGTGTAATTATTTGATCTTGTTAGAAATCCAGCAAAATTGGTCTTCCCGAAGAGAAGTTTAAGGGTGGTTTGCAGCCCAAAATGGGGTATTTGGGAGTTTTTGCATATCATTTTAAAAAAACTGGATTCTCAATTGACCATTAGAATCAGTTCAATAAATAAACAATTAAGTATCTTGCATCTTTGCTCAAGCGGTTACGGAGATGTAGTTACTGGTAAACACAGTATATGGTTTTTAGAATCTCCGATGTTAATCCATTACATACCACGAAGAATAGTGCCCTCCTAGGCTTAGCGGTAGGTTGCCCAAGCGGCGCAGCAGTTTCGTTTGCTCGCAATGACTACACATTGTTTTGTTCTTTGTGTTACATAAACATAACAAAGATGATATTAGTCTAAAAAGTGAACATTGACCAAATTGTACAGAACAGGTGCAGCAATGCCAACATCAAGTTGTTAAGCTAATTCCTCAATGGGTTAATCTTATTGGTCCTGAGTACATAAATCTGCTGCTATGGGGCTTTTAACTATTTTCTCTCTCTAAGTTTTAAGAGTTATGGAGGCTATTACCAGACTTGGCCTCTTCCTCTGAGGGAATAACAAATATTTTTTGTGATTTAATAACTATGCCATGTTAAAAATTGTTTATCTAATGTGACGAATATTACTAATAATAAAGCAAAATCGATGTACTAAGGATTTTAACAATACAACATATAATCAAAAAGGCCTAGGAAAAAATAATCACAGTAATTTATTAGAGATGTTATTTATTTTTATTTCTCTACAATTGTAGGGTAATTTTTAATCATAAGAAGTGTTTCACTTCCTCTCACTGAGCCTTATATAGAATGGGAGCATTGCTGATTTTGCATACAATACAAAATATTTTAATTGAAAACCATTCGAGACACTCTTGAGGAAATTAAGGATTTGTGACATTTTTAAGAGTGTTATCTCAGGGTAAATAGAAAATTGTTGTAGAAAGGAGGTATAAAGTATCCTTGACCCAAATTTTGTTAAATCAGTCAATTTTTTCAGGAAGAACATCTTAACATGAATAAATCATCTATTTCCTTAAACAAAGTACATGAAATGTACAAGATATAAACAAGAAATATACTGGACACTTAAATCCAGTTGTGTGGCCAGTTAAGAATATGAAAATAAAAACAACTAAAAATATTAACAAACAAAATTCAATCTAGCTCTAACATAATAAAATGCTCCCTGTGATGTTTAACATAATTAAATTAAAGTCTGGATGCTCACGGTCACTTAAAACTAAAAAACTATTTAAAACTAAAAAAATACAGAAAACAGTTGCTTTTACAGTCAAGTAAATAATAATTAACAAAATATAAAATAAATCAAAAGTAATTACATGCAGGCAGTTTCATGTGTGATAAAGGGAATAAAATCAAATCAAATGTTTTGCTTTTAAATAAAAAATAAAATGAACTGAAATTATGCAAGGGAAACGGAAAACTAAATTGAATTTGGAGACACGAGAGGCAATCAGATAACACCAGTAGACTCTCACTTTCACATATACTTCTGTCTAAACATGTCTGATTTGTGTGTCCTATATAAATCTAAAAATAACAACACTCTATTTTTCATATTTTCTAGTTGGGGTGTATACCACATATTCTTGCGCCTGCTCTTACGGCTATTTGTACAATTTACTGTACATTTACACTGAGGAATATTTCTTTCAAAGATATCCAAGACAACATTAAAAAATTTATCAAAAAGTATATCAGCAGAAAAGTGTCTATGTTTGAATGGTTGAAGTCTGAAAATACAAAACATCTCAACAGTTCTTAATCAGCCTAAGTTTGTTGTTAAAATAAATATATTTTTGAATTAAAAAACTAGATACTATAAAAATATATATAGTCTTCAAGTAAGCCCTAGTGTCTGATTCTGGTGTTACGATGTTGTTGGGGGTTAGGTTAGGGTTAATGTAAAACGCTTAAAATTGCCTCGATATTGCGATTTGATAATGAAATGATGCGAGCGACTCGCTTACCTACTACTCTCTATAAAAAGGCAAAGTAAAAGTATAAAAATCTGAGTTTCGGCTGCACGAGCTGTGCCGGAGCGCCGCTCCGGCTCTAAAAGCTGTACCGGAGCGGCGCTCCGGACCGCTCCGGCTCCACTACACCACTGGTTATAACAGTAGATGATAGGGCCATTATCAACATTATTACCATCATTAATTTATTTGGAGACCCTTAATCTTTCATTATCTTTCAACCTGAATATGAGTGAAGTTATATTAAACCGTGAGGGGTCACCTCAAAAAAGTTACGTCAGTGCATAGTGGATTCCACTGGGCTAGAAAAAAGCTTACAAAAGTGTTACAAATATATGTTTTCATTAAAGAAATGTTGTATGCAAATAATATAGCATTTTAGCTATTGTATCTAGTTGTAAATAAATTAGGTTTTTTGAAAAAATGTATCCACAAAATGAGCCTACTATTTTATAAATCTAAAAAACATAAGTTTTCATTGGAAAAGTCAGGATTATTATTTATACATATTTTTAGGTACATGCATAGTAATATAATAAGTAAATACGATAATATATAGCCTACAATAGCAGCAAAATCTCAAGTCATCAAAGTCTTTTAGTATTCCTCACTAGCAGGAGGTTGGTCTTCTGTACAGTTCACGCCAATGACAAATTGCATGGTCTCTACATGTTGCATGTATTTTTACTCTTTCAACAGAAAAATCTGAGTCCATACTTTCCGACAACGGGTGACACAGAAGGTTCGTCAACAAAACGTTCTCGTCTATCACTCCTGTATTTTATAGATTTGCTTCCTCATGGTTCATTTATTTGTCAACAATATTTTACTCAAGGATCAAATCGTTGACTTTCAGATCCAATCAACCAATTATTTGAATTTATAACCAAACTAATTAACTGGTGTACTTATTTTATATAGGCAAATTAATTTTCCTTTCTTAAATATATCAACTGATTTTGCTGTAGGATGTTACATCAAAGGGTGAAAATATGGAATTAGAAGAGGTTACAAATGGTGAGAAAAGATACATGATTGTTCATGGTCCAGTTAAAGCTTTGGGAAATACAATACCTAGTGCCCATGTTCCAAACACATTTGGTGTCGTTCAGAAGATGAGTACAAGTGAACTCGTCATGGCACGAAATTCATCTGGTTATTGGTAAGTAACATGTTAAAAAACTATAGTTTTCAAGTATCAAATAATGTCAATGTTTTAAGATGGGGAAGATTGCTCACCAGCATGGCTTAACATGATGTCCCTTTAAGTCAAAAGTTGCTGGATAAACCAGTAGCCAGCGACTCCTGTCAAATCATGATCAGTCACCTCTGGCTTAACTAGTATGTGACTGATACTGCTACGGTACTTCATTGTCTTTAATTCACTGAACTGACTTTTGGCCCATGGTGATTTGCAGGTGAGGTTTTCTTAAAAAAACCCACTCTCCCTTTAAAAGTAAAAAAAATCTCTTTACAGAAAAGCTACTGTAGTATATTATATCTTAACCCTAGAAGTTGCAAGCTTTTTACTTTTAACTGTAACATAAAAATAAATACTTATATCTTCTTGAAATATTAAGTATAAACAAAAAAAAGCAAAAACACAAAGCATGCCCCCCCTTATAACCACTAACCACAAAAGCAAAACAGGTGTCCATTGATATCCCAATTAGGTTTACAAATGCCGTCAACTTCCACCCATGCCAGCCACCATTTATTTAAGGTGGGCCCCCGTCTCCGCTATACCACACATTTGCAAGCCAAATTGGGATTGCTCATGGTCGGGATTCAAACCCTAACACTTTGTAATGGCTAGAACGTTACACTCATCAGCGTAGCGCTCTAACTGGTCCAGCCACCAATGCAAAGGAGTAGAAAGCGCTTACTTGGCTATAAGACATACCCTAGTGGCAGTTTAGTGAACTGTATGAGCAGGTTTGGTTGTTTGGCCCCAGAGGGCAACACGGTCACGAAGGTGATAAGTTCACTAAATTGACGACAGATGCCTCCACTTGCCACTTCTTATCGGACTTTTAAATGTGTTGTGATTTACGACTTTACCACTTCTATGTAGGCTATTTCAATTAAAAGGTTTTTTGATTTTAATAAAGTTGAAAATTTACTTAAGCAAAATTTAAACAAATATAATAACTCATGGAAACAAATCTAATACTGATAAATTTTGATACAGACATGTAAATGTGTAATTATTTGATCTTGTAAGAAATCCAGCAAAATTGGTCTTCCCGAAGAGAAGTTTAAGGGTGGTTTGCAGCCCAAAATGGGGTATTTGGGAGTTTTTGCATATCATTTTTAAAAAACTGGATTCTCAATTGACCATCAGTTCAATAAATAAACAATTAAGTATCTTGAATCTTTGCTCAAGCGGTTACGGAGATGTAGTTACTGGTAAACACAGTATATGGTTTTTAGAAGCTCCGATGTTAATCCATTACATACCACGAAGAATAGTGCCCTCCTAGGCTTAGCGGTAGGTTGCCCAAGTGGCGCAGCACCAGCTGTCTTAGCACGCTCGCCAGCCGGTTTCGTTTGCTCGCAATGACTACACATTGTGTTGTTATTTGCGTTACATAAACATAACAAAGACCATATTAGTCTAAAAAGTGAACATTGACCAAATTGTAAAGAACAGGTGCAGCAATGTCAACATCAAGTTGAAGCTAATTCCTCAATGGGTTAATCTTATTGGTCCTGAGTACATAAATCTGCTGATATGGGGTTTTTAACTATTTTCTCTCCCTAAGTTTTAAGAGTTATGGGGGCTATTACCAGACTTGGCCTCTTCCTCTGAGGGAATAACAATTATTTTTTGTGATTCAATAACTATGCCATATTAAATTGTTTATCTAATGTGACGAATATTACTAATAATAAAGCAAAATCGATGTACTAAGGATTTTAACAATACAACATATATTCAAAAACGCCTAGGAAAAAATAATCACAATAATTTATTAGAGATGTTATTTATTTTTATTTCTCTACAATTGTAGGGTAATTTTTAATCATAAGAAGTGTTTCACTTCCTCTCACTGAGCCTTATATAGAATGGGAGCATTGCTGATTTTGCATACAATACAAAATATTTTAATTGAAAACCATTCGTGCCACTCTTGAGGAAATTAAGGATTTGTGACATTTTTAAGAGTGTTACCTCAGGGTAAATATAAAATTGTTGTAGAAAGGAGGTATAAAGTATCCTTGACCCAAATTTTGTTAAATCAGTCAATTTTTTCAGGAAGAACATCTTAACATGAATAAATGATCTATTTCCTTAAACAAATTACATAAAATATACAAGATATAAACAAGAAATATACTGGACACTTAAATCCAGTTGTGTGTCCAGTGAAGAATATGAAAATAAAAACAACTAAAAATATTAACAAACAAAATTCAGTCTAGCTCTAACATAATAAAATGCTCCCTGTGATGTTTAACATAATTAAATTAAAGTCTGGATGCTCACGGTCACTTAAAACTAAAAAACTATTTATAACTAAAAAAATACAGAAAACAGTTGCTTTTACAGTAAAGTAAATAATAATTAACAAAATATAAAATAAATCAAAAGTGATTACATTCAGGCAGTTTCATGTGTGATAAAGGAAATCAAATCAAATCAAATGTTCTGCTTTTAAATAAAAAATAAATAATAAAATAAACTGAAAATATACAAGGAAAACGGAAAACTAAATTGAATTTGGAGACACGAGAGGCAATCAGATAACACCAGTAGACTCTCACTTTCACACATACTCGCACACCACCATAAAATGACCTTTGACTCCCGGTAGGAAATACTACCGGGCTTTAGCGAATTTCAAAAAGATATCATCCTCATCAGTTTTAGCCCAGGACCATGTTATTTTTTCTTCTTTTGCCCAGATAAAAACAATAGTCGTTAAAATTTATTTTTAATATTTTTTTTTTTATATATTATATTTTTTAACAATAACATGTAAAAAGGTCCTTCGAGATCAAATTTTAGAGACGTGTATTCCTACAAATGCTCGGACGAGTTCGTAAACTATGACACATCGGTCAATGGTAACGGGTTTTAGTTTTTGTACCCCAAAATGGGGTTTTTGCGTTTTTCACATGTAATTTTTAAAAATTTATACTTTTATATTTCACCATTGAATCAGCTTAAAAAACTACACATTAAGTTCCTTAAAGTTTTCTCTATCTCCAAGTTACCGAGATATTAAAAAATCTAAACACAGTACGTTGTATTGTGTGGCTCCAATGTTAATCTTATGGAGGATAGTGGAAAAATTTATTTTTTAATCAGTATTTTATAAAACTGTATTTAGCTTCATGTAGTTGAGATATATCCATTTATGCTTAAAATCATAGTTTAAGTGATCATGTCACCAAACCTGCATACTCTTTTCATATTAATCATATAGAATAGAAACTCCTTATTTATGGACAGATGTTGATGAAAGTGATATAAATGTAAAAAATTAATTGTTTATACTAGAAACACCTACTTTCAGCGTTATGTAAAACAAACCTGTACTCTTTCCCATGTTAATCAAAGACAGTAGGCAAATAATACTCATATTTATTGACAGATAATGATCAAACTATCATATAATATTATTATTGATAAACTAATACTACCGGGCTTTTTATCAATCACCAGCTTTCAGTCGCAACTCATTCATACAGCTAAACTAATACTAAGTTTACATACATTTTAACATACAGAACATACATTTTCATTGACAACTCTAATTTCAAAAATGTAAAACTCCATCCTCTCTACATTTGCAATGTAGGCCAAAATGGGATAAGAAAAAAATGTAGAGAATTTATTGTTGCCCAAATTTCAGGCGGGACGAGTCTCGCTCCATCCACCAATCTTACAACGTTGTCCCTTTCGCTATCATCGTAGGCAAGCATGTGATAGAAGTACAGGACGTCTTGTTGGCAGATGAACTCCATCTGGATACTGTGTACAACAAGTATGACAGAACAGTCCACTCCTTGGCCGCCAATCTGTGGAGTTTCTGTTCCGGAGTGCGCCGATACGGAATTCAGACCACAGAAGAGATGTTGAAGGAGGGTACAGTCGTAACTGGTAATTGACTTAAATCACAGGCAAAATTTTTGTATAGTGGGGCTACAATTATTTATTTAGTTAATCATTATTACTTGTATATTTATTTGTCTCATATAAGTCAATTTAAAAACATAAATCATGCATGTAAATGTCCTTTAGTGATTCATCAAAATTCATTACATTAAGTTAATAATTTATGGAATGGACAAAAAGTCAATAAAAGATGTATTTACTTCTCTGTGGGGAATAATCATCATCAACATCTTAATCATCATGATCTTAATTATTTAAGATCATGTAGATAATATGTCTGAAAAAATGTTTTCAGTTTATCTAAACATCTGTTCCCATAAGTACGTGATAACACTTCCATTACACTTTTTGCAACTTGCAAATCTATAGTTTTGGCCTCCAAAAAGTATAAGCAAATATTACAAATAAGATGATTATAGAACCTCTGTCTTCAGCCTTAGTCTAAGGTCAAAAGGTCTAGGTTCAGTTATTAAAACTAAACTTTCAGTTATCTTTTTTATTAAAACTTATTTGAGTATTGTAATGAATTCTATGAATCTCTGTGATGGTTTCTCCCCTAATAGTAATGTTTTTTTATGATGCTGTTGTTCAGTAGCATGGACCAATAACTTTACCTATTTGTATAATTAACGTATATTAACACATTATAAGTGAATCAAGAATGATGAACAACTTTTTATTGCCTAGGGGGTGGAAATGCAATAACGATAGTTTGGAATTTTCTACGTAAAAGAAGGAAAATTAGGTGTCAGCAATACTGACCCAGCTGGTGAAGTTATTTGTCACTATTATAATACATGTTGGCTCAGTTTGTCATCGAAATATTTCTTAAGTACCATCAGTTGTCAAACATTTTACTATATTGATGCTTTCTTGTACAAAATTTCATAAAAATAATGAAAAAATCGTTTTGTATTTAGGTGGAAGTTAAAAAAATATTTTTACTGACATCTCTAATTTGAAAGCATTGATCAAACAATACACTATGTACAATGTATTGTACATATTGTGGGAGGAAGTAAACACAATTTTCCTTTCCTAAGAAAACATTTTTACCCAGTGTTTGCTTTGTATACTTGGAAGCCTTCTTAATGAATCAGGCTACTTACCATAATTTATTCATGATAATTCATTTATCCTAAACATTATAAATAGTTGCTTTTTTCTGATACAAGGTGTGGGAGAAGTTGCAGTACTGGAAAATGGGTCAAAGTCTCTGCTACCACCAGGAGGCAACAGACCTTACTTTGTCACCACACAGTCATTAAACAAGATTCTCAAAGAACTACAAGAAAACAAATCTATTTACGGGTATGTAGTTATTTTTCATATTAATACAGTAATGACAGTAAATACAGTAATAATATGAATTCAGGTATTACCAGGTGGTCATATGGTTGTCTCAACAACATTGGTCCCTTGCATAGATTTGTTGTCTATGTGGGTGGGCTATGTTTAGGTAAAAGCCATCTGCATCCCCTTTAAGAAATGTATGTTAATATTGTGAGTTACCTTATCATTTAAAACTTTTGTTAGTATAGAACTTATAAAATGACTGGAAAACTGTAAACTTACTGCGTGCTGTTCAAAATTTATTACAGATATAGTTTGTCATTTTCTCAATGGAGGGCTCTTTTAGTCATGGGACCTTAAAGTATGTTCTTCCTCACAATGTTCTGCCTTACAATAATAACAAAAGTTTATTTTATTAAAAAAAAGGTGAGCAGGAGAAAACATAGACAATTAGCTAAAGGAAATGATCATAATGAACATATTTTTTGTATGGTATAGTGATCCATAGAATTTTTGTTTTCTTACACAACTTATATTCCTTTTGCAGTACATAGAGCTGTATGGGTCATCTACTTAGTTTATAATTTGCATTAGACCAAATAGGATAACTTATCCCGATCAAGGTAAATTGTTCAGTCGTCAATCGCAAATCAAGATCTTTGTGTGAAAGTGTATGCACTGTATGTGGTGGAAATGTGTGGCTAAATGCAAAGTATACGCTGCCCTGTCTTAGACACAATTTTATTTATTTATTTAACTCAGTTATTATTTATTTTCATTGTGATGTGCATGAACCTTGAACTCTACATGGTGTGTCTAAAACTGATTTGCCTGTGCATGGACTATGTATTATTGTAAGTCAAGAGCACCTCAAGATTTTTTTGAATGTTAGTTTTAAGACCTAGTCTATTACTATTGTATAGTTTAACGGCCCAATAAATTCACTTGGTTGTATTCGGTGAAGGAGGATTAATTTTTAGTTAATTATTGCTAATCAATTAATTATCTATTTAACTAAATTTCTGTTGATAGGACACTGTTGTTAGTCACTGGCAGCCTGACGATTATATTTGGTAGTATGCTACTATGGAGGTTATGGAACCATATAAAAAAGAAGAAGGAGAAGTATGACTTGCAGAAAAGACTGGAGGCTAGCAGACGGTCTCGAAGGCAGAACGCTCGATGTGTCGATGATAACCTACCTGATACTCTGCGCTGTGTCGTCTGCCAAGAGAATCCTAAAGAGGTCAGACCATAATGAATTTTTCACTTTTAAATATATTTTTTATTTTCAACTATTATGTTAACACTGAGTGCTGACTGTAATATTACAGTATATAAAATGCTAGGGTTTACCTTATATTTAAAAATTCATGGAATAAAAACTATAAAAAATAAAAGCTGGTATGTCCACGGTTTTTAAGAGTCAAATATCTTCTTTAATTTGGTATATATAATACATTGAGGCAAAAAAATTCTTACTCTGCACTTTCATAGAACAAAGTACTGTTTGTGCAAAAATAAAAAGCCTTTATTTTCACTTTTACTGTTTATAACTTGAAAAAACAAACAAAATTAGTTGAGGGAATCAACAAAGATATCCATTACTACACTACACTTCGCTAAGAAAACATAAAACACTTGTAGAGATAATAACCAATAATATTTCAGTTTGAAACACTGTCAATTTAACACAAAAACATTGCCTTCCTACATTACAACAGACAACACTAAACAAAAAACAAACCAAGTGGTTGTCGTCAGCTCTTTTAGCTGAGATGTTTCTAGTTTTCCTCCATTCAAAGTCAGCAGAATGGCAAAAACAATTATTCTAGAAAAGTAGACAGCGTTCTCCAATATTGAGAAACCCCAAATAGTTCTAAAAAAACTCCATAAGGTAGCAGTAAAATGCAGTCCTGACAAATGCACGTAGAGAACTGGCGGCCGGCGCGACATTGGCAGCATGTGCAGTCTGTCAACAGGGGTTGAAGGGTTAAGGAAGTTATGATTTTTTTATAAACCTCGACAAAGTAGTCATTTCGAGTCTGGCAATTTATGCATATTCTTAGCAACTCCGTCTGGGGATTTAAGACAACATTTTTTTATTTCGGGTCCGGGGTTTAAAGGTTTAAAATAGCTACCTGGGTAGGTCATCATTTAAAACCTAAAAGTTAAGCTAATATAATCTAATGTCCTGAATGAAAGATTTTATTTTGATTTGAAAATATCATTTTATTGAACTGGTATGGAACAAAAATTGAAGAAAATAAGCAATTTACTTCATTGATATCGTTCAGTGGTTAAGAAATTATTGTATTGGCTAAATTCATGAATCTTTATTATATTAGTTGAATGTGATCGTGATCCTTCTCAGGTGATCATGCTGCCATGTGGCCACTTGTGCGCTTGTGAAGACTGTAGCGACAGACTAGGCTCCAGCTGTCCAATCTGCCGAGCCCATATTGTCACCAAAGCTGCAGCATTCCTGTCATAGTCTGCAGTCCTGTGTGGGGAACAACCCTCTCTGACAATAGAATATTACTGTACAGTGTAAATAAAGTCTATCTGTAAAGTAGTTTGAATTTAATTTTAATCCTTTTTTGAAATTTTTCTTTTGTCAGATTTAAGTTGAAACTGAACTTATGTTCTACATAGTATACGTATGTCATTTAAAGTATAAAATTAAAATGACACAAGTCATGTTTGTGTTTGTTCAGTACCTTATTTTTTTCATTGATTTGAGAAAGAACCTACTTAAACTGTTTTCACGTTTTTTCTACTGCAATGATTGTTTCAAATAACATTAATTTGATCTTCTTCATAGTGCAAAACTCATTTCATTATCATAGGTGAGACTGAACGAGAAATGGCCATGTAGAGTGAATCTAACCAGTTTTAAACACACCAAGATTTTAAAAGTAAAATTGTCCTGTAACCACAACCAAAGTTTGGTTTAAATAGTTTGATAAATATTGTAAAAGCTTAAAATAAATTTTTAAACCAAATTTAATTTGTTATTTTGAAACAACCAATCAATTCCAGAATCAATTCAATTAATCAGTTCAATTATCCTATTTGACTTGATACAAATTATAAACTATCTAGTTGACCCACACTTATCTATGTTCTGCAAAAGGGATATAAGATGTGTAAGAGAACAAAAGTTCTATGGATCTCTATACCATACAGCAAAGCAATATAAACTACTAATATACAATCTCAAACCAAACATAAACTAATAATTATAAAGTCATTTTAGCTGTGTTAAAAGGTCAGCAAAACACTGAGATAATTTAGTAAGATTATTCAAATTGCAATTATCTAGGTTATTGTAGCAGATCATTATAGTCTGTCAAGATGTCATTATCATTATAATGACATCTCGACACTTGTCAGGGGTTTTTGTGAAAGACATTTAACTACCACAGAAGACATCAACACTAAACAAGGGAACTGTGAGCTAAAACTCGTAGTACTGGTACTGAGAATAAAATAAACGGTATCAGTGGACTGACACATACTTTCTCCCTTAAGTAAATTTAAAAAAGACAAACTGTATAAAATATATGTTTTCAAATTTATAAATATATTTAATATTTATGTTTTAATAATCATACCATCAGAAAATAAAAATAAGAAACAATAACTGTTTCGAAATTATGGGAGGGGCACGTTTGTTCCAAATTACTTTTTAGTTGGTTATGTTTTGATTTTAACTTCATAAATTTTATGGAAAACGGTAAAATAAAAAAATGATTTTTTTAATATTCTCCATAAGAATAAAAAACCAGACAAAATACTGTGTTTATCATGGACGTAAATTTAACTTTTCTTTTAATCAGCCAAATAATTCAAAATACTAATTTATTTAGTTTTTTAAGCTGGTTTCTTTCAGTCAACAATTATATAAATATATGTAAAACTTATTACCGTATTATAAGACTTAAAATGTTATTTTTTTCTTTTTAGGTAATCCAAAAACAACAGTCGTTAAAATTTTTATATATATATATATATATATATGTATATATATATATATGTATATATATATGTGTCTGTGAACACGATAACTCTCGTAAAAATGGTCCAATAAAGACCAAATTCGGTAGAGATGTGTATTCCTACAAATGCTCGGACGAGTTCGTAAACCAGACATATCGGTCAATGGGAACGGGTATTTTGGGGGGGTTTTGTACCCCAAAATGGGGTTTTATGCGTTTTTCACATATAATTTTTAAATATTTCTAATTTTATACTTCACCATTGGAATCAGCTTAAAAAACTACACAATTAAGTTCCTTAAAGTTTTTCTCTATCTCCAACGGTTACCGAGATATAAAAAAATCTAAACACATATTTTTATATTCAGCCTAATTCTCTATTAGAGGCCAGATAAGGAAAAATTAATATTTCACTTATTAACCAATATTTTTGGTTAAAAATTTATATTTAGCTTTATGTGGTTGAGGTTCATCCATTCATGCTTAAAAATCATAGTTTATGTGTTTATCATGGCAGCAGACCTGCATACTCTTTCCCCATGTTAATCATATGGAGAATAGGCAAACTCCTTTATTTATGGACAGATGTTGATGAAAGTTGGTATAAATGTTAAAAATAAATGTTTTTGAAGGTATAAATGCCTACTCTTAGCGTTCCTCACATCAGCAAACCTGCACACTCTTTCCCATGTTAATCTTATGGAGAATAATCAAATAATTCTCATTTGGAATCATTAGTCATAGACAAATAATTCAAAATACTAATTTGTTTAGTTTTTTAAGCTGGTTTCAATGGTGTTCAGTCAAGTTATGCTTTACATTTTTTGTTTTCGCTGAAAATTTAAAAATTTGATTCTTTTGACATTTAAAAGCCCATACGTTTTGAACGTCATTTTTACAGACATGCGGATGGTGTCAAATTATTTAGTACTCTGTGCACTATAAACTATCAAATTTTAATCAAAATCGTTAGAGCCGTTTTTGAGAAATTTGGATTTTTCACGGTTTTTAGGGGTGAACTACCCTTAAAAATAAAAAATTCAAAAAACGCCTGGAGATACGGTGACTATATATTGCCAAATTTCATCTAAATCGGACCAACGGGGTAGGCTGTAGCTCTGTATCCAAACACACACGGACGGACAGACATCATGTCGAAACACCCTTTTTTGGATTCAGGGGACCCCAAAACGGATATATCCTTTCTCAACTCAAATTCGAAAATTTTGACGAAAAAAATACTTTCTCCATATACTATGCTACATATACTATTATAAGGGGAGAAAGTAAAAGTGAGATCCAAAATTCTATTTAGGATTCAAATTAACTTCAGTACATAGGCATACCTTCAGTTAATTGGTCAAAAATCTTTTTTTTTTTGTTATTTGCAGTTTTTCATATTAAAGGGACTCAATTTTAGTTTTTTTTAATAACAAATAATTAAATAGAATAGTGTGGTGAAGTACATTTATGCAGGTTTTGTGATTTACCAAAAATGTTCTAAATAACAAAAAGTAGAGTTTGTTGGGTTTCAACTAAACTGTGAAAAGAGCAATGTAAAAATTCGGTTGGTTTAAAATTTTAACCATGGAATTTTAATTGTTCTAAATTTCAATATGCAGCTGTGGGACAATTTTTAACTTATAAGTCCCCCCTGACAAAATAAATTAAAACATGTCTACTTCCCTGTGGGAAATAGGTTAGATCATGGATATATCTAAAGGGAATGTTTTCAGTTCATCTAAACAACTGTTCTTATAACCAAACTATGACGTCACTGTTTCAAATTTTGGTCGCATAAATCGTCAACACCCCCGCCCTCAGAGCTAAGAAATATCCATGTCAAAATGTATTCTTTTTGGTATATAGTGTTCTAGTTCAGCAGCAACATAACTGTTCTAGTATAATATATTTATTTCTTTAACAATATACTGTACACAAATAATAGAAAACTCCCACACTTACTACAAATATTTGGATGGGGATACTCACAGAATACTCAAGTATACTCACTTGTATACTTGGTTGGGTGTTTCCCACCCAGGACGCATCATACTAGTCTTAAAATTAGGAAAAACCATTAGACACAAATAAAATGGAACCCAATAATGAACAATTTATTCAATTTTATTACATAAACATTTAAGTTTATTAATTGGAAGTTTCCATATTTTTTCATAATTTCTCAAATTTATAGAACATTGTTTTTGAAAAGAATATTGTTTATAGAAACAGAGTAAAAGTAAAAATATATTACATTATCAGTTACATTATATGTTCCCCTGTAACTTTCTGTATGAATGTCTATACTCAGCTTTCTCAGTTGAATAGTACATTATAGCAGAAAGAATACCGCGGGTTTCAAGCTCCTTGTTACAAGCATAAATGGAGTGGAGTGGGGGTGGTAGGGTTATTTGACTGCTGTGTACGAGTGATTATCAGTGCTAGCCATGGCTTGACAGGGTGTGAATCGTTCATTCCTAGTAGAGGAGTTCATCGATAGCCATGTAGCGATCTTTCTGCGCCCACTTTGCGATTGGTCAGCAAAATCATATTCCTTAGAAATAACATACTGTATGACAATTAATTGTTTTCAAAGTCAACTGATAGCCCCACATTGCTTACAACGGAGCTTGAACTTCTTGAGAGTGTTAATAAACATTAAACAGTATAAAAATACTTTTGACATATACTTTCTGCCATTAGTAAACTTAAGTCCAATAAATGATTGATTGTTTACTAATGAACCTATGGTTTTCATTTCATTTAGTTTAAATACCAGTAACTTAAAAACTATTATCATTCCAAAAATATTTGAATAACTTCTTTCACTGTATTTTTCCCTAAAAGTTTAAGATTTTATTTTATTTTATATTTCAATTTTAATAAAAATAAAAGGATCAGTTAACTGACTACTTCCTCTCTTTCAAAGTAAACTTACATGCAATTAAAAAAACTATTGAATCCTTAAATGCATATAAAATATTTGTATTTACTGTACTGCCATGAAGGAAATAGGTTAGATCATGGATGTTTTAAGGGAATGTTTTCAGTTCATCAAAACAGCTGTTCTTATAACGTAACTATGACATCACTAACCAAATGATGTCACTGTTTCAAATTCTGATCTCTCAAATTGCCAACACCCTCCCCAAGAGCTAATCCATGTCAAAATGTCATTGAACAAAGGTTTTTTGTTTCAAAGGTAGTTGTAATTTTTGTTCAAACATTTCTACACAAGTTCAAAGATTTTGGGGAAGGGTAATGTTGACTAGTACCGTGTTATAATGCCGGTGGCGATAGTCAAATTATTTGACAAACTTATTATTTTGGCGGAATTCTTTTTACTTTTTAAGCCTAAAACTTTTAAAAACATTATTTTTACAGACACACAAATGGTGTTACATCATCATAGGCCTTTATCACTATAAATAATGAAATTTTAATCTAAATCATTAACCATTTTAAGCGAATTTCCCATAAAAGAAACTATTACCGTAGTCTCATTAGACTTAAGCCCGGGTAATTATTTTTTCATTTAGGTGCCCAAGTCCAAAAACATAGTCGTTAAAATTTTTATATATATATAATATGTAAATATAATATATAAAATATATATAATATATGTGTCTGTTAGCACGAAAACTCTCGTAAAAATGGTCCGATCGAGACCAAATTTGGTAGAGACGTGTATTCCTACAAATGCTCGGACGAGTTCGTAAACCAGACATATCGGTCAATGGGAACGGGTAGTTTGGGGGGGTTTTGTACCCCAAAATGGGTTTTTTGCGTTTTTCACATGTAATTTTAAAATTTTCTATTTTTATATTTCACCATTGGAATCAGCTTAAAAAACTACACAATTAATTCCTTAAACTTTTTCTCTATGTCCAACGGTTACCGAGATATTAAAAAATCTAAACACACACAGTACGTTGTATTGTGGGGCTCCAATGTTAATCTTATGGAGGATAAAAAATTAATATTCCCATAATTATGAATATTTTGATAAAACTGATATTTAGCTTCATGTGGTTGAGAATCTATTTTTTCTTAATAATTAAAATCATAGTTATGTGTTTATCATGGCAGCAAACCTGCATACTCTTTTCCCATGTTAATCATATAGGGAATAGGCAAACTCCTTTATTTATGGACAGATGTTGATGAAACTTGGTATAATTGGTTAAAATAAAAAATATTTATGGTATAAATGACTACTTTCAGTGTTCCTCACAGCTGCTAACCTACACACTCTTTCCCATGTTAATCTTATGGAGAATAGGCAAATAATTCTCATGTTTATGGACAGATTTTTTTAAACTTGTCATATATTATTGATTTGGAAATTCGCTGAGTACGCAGGTCTGCTGCGACGAGATTTTGGCCTTTTATGTTTTTAAAGGTGAACTACCCATAACAATAAAAAATTCAATAAAATGAAAAGTGGCTTGCAAGTATATCAAAGAGCACCCTTGTAACAAATTTCATTGATATTGAACCATGAGTGTGGTCTTGGGGGTTTGTAAACAAGGGACAGACTAATAACAGTGGTATCAGACTGAAAACCACTTTTTTGGAATCAGAGAGCCCTAAAATGGATATTTCTACTCTCAATTCAAATTCAATAATATTTAAAAAATACTGTACTTTCTTTATACTTTGTTTAGGAAGGAAAAAATTAAAAATTGGAATAAGATTTCTATTAGCAATTTAATTGATTAAGTTAATTATCATTGAACTCGTCTTTCATGAATTATGAGCTATTGATAATTAAATAATAAATTTTTAACTGAAAAAGTCTATAACACAACATTTCACTCAGTATTATTAAATTTACATTAATTACAGTCATCTAGAATTCCCAGATTGTATGTGATGATTAGAAGAACAACTACCAGGAAATAACGTAAGAATTGTACGATGGATATTTGTTTAATTGTGTCTGATAATGTGTTTGGGACAAAAATTATACTTGAAGGTATTATATTGTTTTGTTCTCAATTCTGATTAATCAGTTTTGAATAGAGATTAATTTATAGAAATACAAACATTGAGACTGTATACAGGTATAAGAAATATCAATGTAAAAAAAAATGTAGTAGCTGATTTGATAGTACAAATACCAAACATATAGTAGTTTGACACCGGTTAGGCATTTGTTTAATTGCATTAAATACTTTATAAAGTAAACATGGACATTCTTGACATCAATGACATTATCATTTTGGTTTATATCACCCTTGTCTCTCTTTTTTAGCTACCCTGAGTGTATTGTTATTTAGACAACAATGGTCTCTTCGTGATTTTGTGGACAGTAGAAATTAATGAGACTTAACCATTTTAATGAACTAAATTAATTAACATTTTTGTTAAATCAACAAAACATCATCAAAGCTTTTTTTAAACATCAAAACACATAAAACCATTTATAACATAAAATCTTTCATTTGAAATATCAAATCGGACATTCTGAAATCATAATCAATTATACTTTTTGAGGCTTAGAATGATTTAAGGATTAGAATAAAATTCAATCGAGTTTTTATTTTCCCATGAAATCTGTATATTTTTTCTGAATTTATCTTTAACGTTGTGTGGTTGCCAAATAGTATCTAAGCACACTTGTCTATCGGCATACATTGGCCGTTGAAGCAACGGGTATCTTCAGTGCACCGCACAACTGCACAGCGGTCAGGCCAACAGATAGTCTTCTCCGGACAAGAGGGCGAAGAGCATGCTTCTCTCCCTCTGTAACATTTATTTGGTAGACCATCCTTCCTGGGTGTACACTGACCCGGCTGACATTCAGTCTCCTCGAAGCAGCTACCCTTGAAGCATATAGTGTCCGTCTTGCACAGCACTAAAGCACACTTAGCATCCAACACACACTCTCCGTTCTCACAAACCTGGCCATTGGGACAGCTGACGGAAGCACATTTGTTGGGCTTGCATTCAGGGACAGGGTAGCAAGGAGCTCTGATACACTGCACCTCGACCAGCTGACATTCCTCCTCCGCAGAGCAGGCTGGGGTACAAGTAGTGTTCAAGACACACTTCCCTTCGTAGCATTTGTAACCATCTCTGCACCTTATAGTGCTGCAATCGGGTTTAGGCATGCACTTTCCTGTTGTTAGCTCACAATACGTGTTAGAATCTTTGCATCCTGTTTTGTCACAAGGCTGAAATATAGTAGTAAGATTATTATATGTTGGCCAAATATATATCAATTTCTAGTCCAGCAAATTTTTTGACATTATCAACTACATCTTTTTAACTAAGTTGTATTATTAACTGTTGATACGACAATGAATATTACTACAGTGCTTGTATGACTAAATGTAAGGGATATTTGGGTGTAGAGAGTCAATTATTTTTTACTATGTATTTTTTCAAAATGTATTATTTTGAAATGTAAATTTCTCAACCACGTTTAATTGAAAAAGATATTTTTTAAACATCCAACATTTTTGTAATATATAATAATAATAATATTATTATTAATGTTACTAAACAGCTTATTATAGAATTTTGTGTATTTCTATGACAGAGGCATTTTTAACGTTTTGATGGAGAACGGTTCAAATCCCTATAGCCTATAATGTATCATAAGAAATTAATTTCAAATAATCTTTACAAAATGTTCAAATTTAATGGAAATAAAATGACTTTAACATATAGTTTCATGCTAAATACAATAATAATAGACTATACATTTAAGAATAATTACATACTGTATAAAATTTTCAAAGATGATACAAAAATTGTATCTTATAAAAGTATGATTTTCACAACTACTATGTTACACAAGGCTCATGACTTGTTTGAGCGTTGATGTATTCATCCTAAGTCATATTTATAGTGATCAATATATATTTGTCATTTGTTATTTGTACGACAATAAAAATTTTCATAATAATAACAAATTTAGTTTATGTTTTATATGTTCAGAGTGCACTACTTAATTACCACTGTTTTGTTGGCTGATGACGGTTGGATGAGAGAGGAAATACAAGCCAGTAGAACAAGAGCAGAGTAGCGGAGGCGGAGGTCCATAGCGTCGGAATGACGAACACTCACTGAGGCACTGAGGATGTGCTGTGCCTGCTGTGCAGCTACTAGCTCACAACATGTGACGAGGCAGCCCGACCTTGACTCGGTGCAACTATTTCATTTCCCTGTGCTACCGAAACGTGTTCTAAACTGGTTTGGAAATAGCTGTTGTTATCATCGGTTCCTAGGATTATCTTTAGTTGCGGTGATTGGAATGCAAATTATACCAAGAAGCATTTTCCTGCTGTACTTTACCCTGTCTGTTTTATTTTACATTCGTCAACTCAGGACTCAGAGTGTTTCGTGTTTCAATATGTCTCGATTACTTTAGTTCTAAATAATACAGTTGGTCATGCGATGAGATTTCAATATTAATCCAATTAAAATACTCGTATTTAAATCCCAACCTTAAATAAGAGCAGTTTATTATTATTTCATAGGTACCATTTTTGACATGGACATGTCTTAGCTCTGGAAGGGTGTTAGCGATTTTTAAGAAAGAAACACTCAGAACTATTTAATTTAATTTTTAATATAAAAGAATAAGAACAGCTGTTTAGATGAAGTGAAAACATTCCCTTTAGACATATTCAAGGTCTAACCTATTTCTCACAGAGAAGTAAATACCATATTTTAGAAATGACTATATTTTACTGGAGTAATACGAAATATATGACTTATTTGATTCTCCCCTCACACTGTCTTGCCCAGCAGTGTTGCCATTTTTCATTTAGCCTATCAGCTGACGTAGCCATATGCTATAATAGAATAGGGCGATTTGGCACCGCACTGACTCTCATCAGACTTCTTTCGTGCGGTTTACTCTAAGACATCTGTTGTAAATTGCTGTATATTTTTATAAACCGATGTGCATCTATTTCAAATAGAGTAGTCCCAGGTTCAAATTTTAGTTTGAACCTATGTAAGCTATGCCGGAATTTCTTTGTTAGTATGGTAGTATTATTTTCGTCAAAATTTCTCAATTATATGATTTGTCAGTAGAAATATCCGTTTCCCTGGACACAAAATATGGTTTTAGACTGATGTTTGTCTGTCTACCGATCCTGAGAACAAACAAAGGTCCAATTTTTATAAAGGTGCATTTTTGCAATATCCGCAGACGATTTAATTTTTTTTATTTTCATTTTAGCCCACCCCAAACAAAATTCTAAAACTGGTTTAATTTAAAATTTTTAATTAAATAATTATTTTGATTGAAAATATGACGATTAGTTTATATATAAACTTAATTAATACTTGAAGTTTAAATTTATTTGATATGAGGTTTTTACCTGATCCAGTAGCTAACATTTTTATATCGTGATTTGGCTGGACACTTGAGAACTTTGTTTGATCATCATGCAACTGATGATAAAAACTTCCTATCCACGTAGAACTTAAACCATTAGATTTTAAATTTACATATATTGAAAAACACCCATTAACATAAATGTTTATTTTAGAGAATAGATTAAAAAAATATATAAAATACAGGTTTTTCCATAATACATTTTTAATTTAGCCACCATTTTGTAAAATGGTGGCCATATTGAAAAAAATCTGAAATTGTATTGAAACTTAAAATTGAGGAAGTTCCAAATTTAAATTGTGGTGGTAAGTCGTGTAATTAAAGTTTGCTCACTCACTTTAAAAAAACTCATCCGGTATATTTTGAATAAGAAGCAAGATACTATAAAATATATATAATTACAAACCAAAAACAATTTTATTATTTAAAAAAATTTCATAATGAAATGCTTCACACGTGTAACATCAAAGGGAGGTTCGCTGAGACCAATGATTTGACAACAATGTAAGTCAGCTGATGCGTCCCGTTTGTAGCTCCCAAAATCGATCGGAAAAGAACTCTCCGACAAAAAGGATTTCACTATAAGATTAACCTGTAGCTACTTACTATAGTCATAATATTTAATCTGGTTCCATGTTACAACATTTTCAATGTTACAATTTTACAAGAACATGACAGTAGCGGGTTCGTGGGATTTGTCCCTATTGGAATCACCGAGTAACAATAACATTTGTTATTAGAAAAAAGTATTTACCAAAAAACACATATTTAAATCAGATTAAAAAATAAATTATGAATAAGCAATCTAAAGGAAATTCATGATTTAGTTGGGGGGTGTCTTTTTTGAGTCTTCAGTTATGAGACACTTTTCCACAGTGGTGTTGTGTTCCCAAGCTGGTTTTCCACTGTGAAAATTTGAAATTTATCTCAAAATACTGATTTAATATAAAATTACCGTTGCATAGCCTATTATAAAAACCCCTAATTAACATTCGTAAACTCAGCTGATTCTTAAATGATGATATGATCAGATTAGATTAGATTATTGAAATGGCGACCATACTACAAGGTAGGTATTTTAAACCAAGTATGAATGAGGATTGAATGTAAGATGATTGTGGCGCGATCTTTTAGTCTTGTTACTGACTAAGGCTGACATGTTCCTTAGACAGGACTGTTAATTAATAGCCAAACAGCCGATGGCAACTAAGGGACCTACAGTTTAACGTGGAATCCGAACCACGTCCTCTGAATTACGAATTAGTCTAATTAAGAGCATGGTATTTGCGGATTAACGTAGTATTCAATAGTGCGGACGTTAATCCACACAAGAGAACACTACAATCACCGACCATCGCTCACAACTATCCACAATTCGTGACCTCCAAGTAGCTGGATTACAGGATGACGCCACCATCCCAGTCAATGAATCCCAGTTATGAATTATCATTGTAAAATAATTTAAATTTAACCTTGCTTGCTGTTTGTACTATGTACTGAACAGTATAGGCTTACCGGTACTGCGAATCGAGAGTTTATCGAGCTCACGTCGGCGGCCGATTGGTGGTTTTTGGCGCTACCCCCTCCCCCCATTGTCAGTTTACGAATTTCTTTATAATTTGACTGAAATATTTATTTTGTGTTCCCACACTGGAATATTTACCACTACACCACTGCTTGCCCAATATTAAAGGCTCCGGGAACATGTTACAGAGACCCAATGAATTCGTTCATTGAATATATGCTATAAACTCTGAAATAGGAACTATCCCCAACTCTTTATGAAGGTGAACATTTCTTATGGACCAAGGAATTCTTATGGACGTTCATAGTGAGAGAGTTTGTGTTCAGCTTTTGGGGTTTCCGCCTTACATTTGAAGATATCTTGTATTGAGTTTTAGTTTCCAGTAGTTCCTGGTATGATGGGCATCCCCTGTAATTTGCAGTGTGATTTTTACTGCAAATAGTACATTGTGGAATTTCACTTTTACTTTTTGAGCGTTCGGAGTAAAGATATAGACCCGTACAATGTACATAACTAATTTACAAAAATTTTTCGTGTTCCGAATCAATGAACAATCATTCCCAACTTCATTTAAATCAGCTGTTGACATTTGAGTAATCTAACCTAGTTTTTGGTAACCGGTGCCTTTATTTTTGAACACAAGAATTTTTTAAAATTTTTATAATCTAAATAAACTTGACTAACTTCAGTATTAAAAAACAACACCAGAAAACACGTTTTAAAACTATCAGTCAGTGAAAAAAAAATATTTGGAAAAAATAAAAAAAACTCACGTTTTCTTAATTTTGTTTCTTTGTTATATCACCTTTGTATCTATGAGATTTTAACGCGATTGTCTGCAATTGAAACATGTTTTTTTCAAATTGAAGCATACTTCAGGGTATTTTGGGGCGATGTTGTACATGGGTAAAAATTGTTGACAAACCTATTTATAGCTTAGAGACGTGTAAAAATTATAAAATACAAAAGATTTAAAAGGAACAATATTTTTATATCCTTAAAGTATGAACGCTATATTATAGTTATCAAGAGTTTCATAAATTGGGAAGCTTTTAAATCAAGTGCAATTGATGAGTTAAAGGACATTAGTTGATGAGGAAAGTAAAAATCAAAGATGCTCTCCAACGGAAAAGAGGGAAGCAGGCCGATAAATTGGTTGAAGATTGATAGTATTGGTATTGATTGGAGGGGAAGGAGCCAGTTACGGCTCACTAACACTCTCTCTCGGAGTCTTTCATCGCTTGGTCACATTATACCGTAGGCCTACTAAGCCTAAATAGATTATTTAGATTACTAACATTTTTGACGTGGATATGTCTTAGCTCTAGGGGGCGGGGTGTTAGCAATTTGAACGACCAAAATTTGAAACATAAGAACAGCTCTTTGTTTGAAAATTCATTATTGGTAATGGTGGATTTTATTAATTAGATTTTTCTATTTTTGACATTTTCCATCACGACTTTACGTAAAACAAAGTTTCACTCAAAAGAACAGCTGTTTAGATGAACTGAAAACATCCCCTTTAGACATATCCATGATATAACTTATTTTATATATAGGGAACACCCCTAGTAAGAGGTTCATTATGTTTAAACACCTGCCAAATTGGTCTAGCCCAACTACACCATGCTCTAGCTTCCTGATGGCTTCATGAGACACACTTTCCCTAGCAGTCTTCAGACCTTCTATCTCAGCTTTGAGACATTTGCTCCTGGATTTTCCACCGTAGGGAAAAGCTTCTGCCGTCAACACTTCTTAATTTATACTTAGGTTTAATATACTTTGATTAACATCTGCAATTTTGCTTGCTCCGGCCCTGTTCTGCTAGCCACTCCAAGAGGTAATCCAGCAGCTACAGCTGAAAAGCTAATGCTGTGATTCGCCCAAATGAAGTCCATTTGTCCGTATGTACGTTGCTCATACACGTCTGGACAGCTGGGGGAAGGTGGGTTTAGTTTGGTTATACACCGCCTAAGGGTGGAGTCACCAAATAACCCTCGCAGGAGCGAGGGTACTCATAAAGAGTCGCCACCTGCCATAAAAAGAAAACAGAGAAAATACATTTTCTGAGTGGAACCTCTTCTTCTGACTTCACCTAGAAGTTTCTCATACCTCTCAGATAGACATTTTATTAACGTCAGCTGTCAACTTTCGACTTATGCGTCAGAGAGTTAAACTTGACGAAAGTCCTTTGCATCGCCAAACCACTGACGGCTGGGTCACCGTCTCTGAGTGTTAATTGTTGTCAAGAGTTTAATCTTCATCCTCATTAGACCCCTGTTTTGAAGAGCTCTTCTTGGCGTTCCTACCTCCAAGGCAAGTCCCATGCCGCTTGGCTATTGGGTCCGAGACCACTCCAAGTTTTCCTCTTGATGCTACAGGTTTCAAGGTGCCAGCAGAGTGTACAAATCGAGCATACAACATAGCCTCAGGTTTTTGGCAATTTATCTTTGCAGCTGCCACAAGTTTCTGGCACTTTAAATCCCATTGTGTCTTTAAATTGTTAAACCTTATTTGACGACTGGAAAAAAATAATATAAAATTTGTTTTAAAACTTAAGGTACTCAAAATAGACAGGTTGCCTGCTCGTTGCTCAACCGCCATAGAGCAAGGATATCATATCATGTCATTATAGGTACTTATACATAATATTCCACACTATTTAGATATACAGGTATTTTTATTTTAGTTTTGGATAACAGCTTTGTATTTATAGCTACATTCATCTTCCTCCTTTGCCGGTTCTGTTAATTACTGGTCAGCTCTGAGTCTAGTGATGTTATACCAAACAGGTAGCGTAGTTAAGTAGAAGAGTAGAAGAGAAAAGTACATGTCAATGATTAAATTACAACTGTGTAACTATTTATTCATATTTTCATCCCAACATTATAACATTATATACGTTACAGGTTAATTGGATTATTTGATAGATTATGCTTTAATTGTTAGGTACTTTCTCGTAAAAAAAACTTGAAATTCCAAAGAAAACCTGATGAAATTTGGACTTAGCCAAAACGTGACAGTTCAATTTATAAAATAGTTTTGGGGCTGACAGGCTGTAAAATTATCCACAGTTTTATATCTTACTAGCAGTAAGCCCGTCCTTTGTACGGGTTGTAGGATTCAGTTTAAAGAAGAAAGATCATCATACCAAAATGTAAACCTGAAATCCTAAACAAATCAATACAAAGAAAATAAATCAATACCCAGCTTTATTATTTAGCATTACTTTACAATTAAATAGATTAGAACATTTATCTCATTATACCTATTATTATTAGTTATACATTAAAATAACTTTTTAATATAGTATGATTTCGAAATGGGTTCAAATCAATGACCAATATAAACTAATATTGATTCAACAGCTGTTTGGTTTTCCTTCTATTAAATCTTTAAACTACAAAGACAGCTGATTATTACCAGTAGGTTATTCATTGAAAACTGAATCAAAATGCGAGTAATATCGCTTAAAAGTGGGCTTTTAAATGCTTGTTATTTACTTTTCAAGGAGTAGCGGATGATTTCAAGCATTTACAAACTTTCTCTGGAATGTAGAGAATACATGAAATATGTTTCATTGTAATCAGTTCTCCCGTTTTTTTCTGAGAAGACGGCGTAAAATGCCTCCTGGAGCGTAACAAACAGACAAAAATTGAGATAAGACCGGTTTCGGCTTCTCTAACGCACGAAAAGTAAAAATAACTAAAAAATGAATAAATCTCAGCAATGTACAGGCAAAACTCTAATTTTATTTATATAGATTGTTACCAAAATGTAGTATAGGGTAAGAAACTATCCCTTTTGGATTCCAACATTCATTTATCCGATTGATACAGTTTTGTTAAAAGCTTTATATAGTTAAGATCTAACAATACTGTATGCTGAAAAATGTAATTTTTTGTTCCTCGTGTCCGTAAACCTACCAACTTATTTCCCATTTTTCTTAAGAAACATAGCTAATTCTTAGGTAAAACTTCCTTATTTAATCTACGATTAAGCTTATAATCTTAAAAAATACCCCCTATTTGAAAATCACATGGGGTACAACCTTCTACGAACTACCTCTTCCGTTAAACCTATTTTTGTGTTAAACTTTGTCTATTTCTGACCTTTTTTACAAGATTTATCGTGTTTACCAACAAAAAATACACACAGGGTCCAGGGAAAAAAGCTGGATAGAATTTTTTGCAAGTTTTTTATAATTGCATTTTTATGCCAATTGATACAGAAAACTGGATATAATTTCGCTATTTAGTTATAATGGTGAAGTACCTGCTTAGTCCAAAGATACGAGTATAGGCTATTATTAAAACCTTATCCAGGGGAAGAACATGGTAAGTAATGTGTTTCAGGGGAAAACGATGGCAAGTTAAGGTAGAATCTGTTATAATAATGTTGGTAGTTCTGTACTGTAATGATAAAAGATTATAAAAGAATGGACATATCACGCAGATAGTGTGTACCGGGAGAAATTGGGCTGTGTTACACGTCTTATTAGAATGTTTATGTTACAAGAACAAGAACCAGCCTACAGAAATCAATGTTCAGTGCACCCTGCGGAAAAATCCAATGATCCAAAAGAATAAAAAATTCAACCAAGACAGAGATGAACAGATGGAAGAAGGAACCTTTCACCTTTCTGATCCAGTTTATGAAGGTAAGAATTCTTCAATGGTTTTTTTATTGATTTGCTTTACGTGACATACCTTATTACTTTTTTTTGGTAGGCCCACACTTTATTTCACTTCATCACTATGTAACGTATGAGCCTATGTGATATCACTATTTATTTGGTTTTGAAGAAGTACAGATTATTCGAGCCTAGCCAAAAAACATGTTTATTTGATTTGTTTTTCATTCAGGACCATTAAAGTTTCAAAGAAGAAATTCGCAGACTTACAAATATAGAAAAAATTATGTTCTCTTTTACACAACTAAATTTAATTCTATAGGTACCATTAATTCTCAAAGTTTGAAAAGTTGAAATTTGCTCCTGTGCAAAATTTAGCAAAACTGATATACCGATTTTTTTCTCTCTGGACCCTAATTACTAATGTTTTGAAGGACCTCAAAACGGAAAACCATCGTAGTCCCGGACTTAAGTCTGATCATGTTGATAGATTCTGTATTACGGGGTAGGTAGGTTAAAATATATTCATTTTTCAAGCAGAGTACAAGCATAAATTACAATAATTTTACTCTTGAAATAGAGTTTATTTATAAGTAAAATTCCACTTATAAAAGAGACATTTAGTCTACTACATTTGGAAACTCACGAAACATTAATAAAAGAAAGAAAAACCTATAATAATCTCGATATAGTATAAGACTTGATCACGCGCTTCAAATTGAGTTATTGCTCGAAACTAAGTTAGTGATAACAAGAGGAAAACATGTAGGAGCCATTCTAAGTTCTATTGGTGTGTATTTATTCCAACATTAAAACATTTATCAAATTACCCAATTTTCACTGTTTAGATGAATTATTTTTGTTTTTTTCTAACCGAATTTGGTTATAAAAAATGGATAACATTACACAATAACTCTTAATCCCAAATTCAATTACAACAAATTTTACTAAACCGGAAATACGTAGTAAAGATATCGGCGGTTTCATAGACCTGCCCACCTGCCTTTAAAATGTTTGAACGTCCACGACAAAAAAACAGGACGCAGGAAAGGACCTGAATAGACAGGACCACGCACAATTGGTATACTTCATACAGGCTGTGAAATTGCCTGTGGATGATAGGGCAGATGAATTTGGTAAACCTATTTAGAAAGTCTTACACCATGAATTATGGGAATCAATCCATTTGTAACTAAAATATTATATCTTGATGTTTGTAGAAATGTATCAAATGACTTAATACAATTATTCAAGTGGTTTGATAGAATAAATGAAAAATCAAAATGAAGTTATGCGATTTTTCGTTTAATAAATATATAAACGTTTTCAAGCATTTGAGAAAATAGAAATCATTTCTATTTTCTTTTAATTTAATTAATTATTTTAATTTGTGATTTCTATTTTTTCAAATGCTTGAAAACGTTTATATATTTACTAAACGAAAATTCGCATAACTTTTCATTTTCATTTTTCATTTATTCTATCAAAACAGTTGAATGATTTGACTAAAATATTACTCAGATATAAACAAATTTTAACTATTTGTGAATGGATTCTATAAATGTTGATGTACTATCTTATTCTCAACCCAAAAGTTTCTATCTGTTTATATTATGATATTATTTAAACGATTACAATTTAAAAATAATGACATTACAAGAAAATACTGAAAAATTTATTATTGTTTTTAAATATTGTGCCTGAAGTTGTGAAAACTATTAATTTTAAAACATACAGTACAAACATTTTTGTTTTCTTCTTCTTCCCAGATTTCAGTTTTTTCTAAAGGTATAAAGTTGAAATTTTTTATAGGAGAGTTTAAGCAACTCTTACTTTTAACTTTGCTGAGAGTTTAGTGGTAGTTTAGTTTAATATTTAGCTATACATGTTATTAAAATAATCTATAAAACTTTTTAAGTAAAAAGTATGCGTTATTTAATATTTCATTTGTTACAGTATTTCCAAGAATGTCATGTTATTCATAACTTACTCTCTAGGCACTGAAATCACACTCAAAGTACGCTCATTGAGAGATACATTTATTATATAATAGAATAGGAGAAGGACAGTGGCGGATCCAGAGGGGAGAGGGCGAGGCCCCCCGAGGCTTGGATACTTATACACCTTTTTATGAAAAATATATAGGTTATTTCAACTAGCATCTCGTTAACTCAGTTAAAGTTAAAATTCATTCTTTATCATTAATTAATTGTATTAATTTTCTGAACTGTTCATTGACATGTTTAAACGTTAACAGCTAATGGGAGTGAGTATTTCAATCTTACGATACCTGACAGTTGGCTGCACTGTCGCAACTAGCTCGTTCTTATGCCGATTAAAAGGTTCAAAGAAATATTGTACTGTCATAAATATTTTAAAGTAAAAGTTTACTAAATACCTGTTTACTCACGTTAAAAGTATTTTTGTAGTTACAATAACTATATTTATATTTTAATACAGTAACAGGATTTTTCATTTTTTAGGTTTGATCGCAAAAAGGTTATTTTAAAATTGTTTAGGTCAAGTGATCGAGAAATGCTAAGTTTAATTTTTAAACTATTTTAACTTAAGTAATTGTTCAAATGTTACCTTTTCTGGTTGGTTTATTGTTTTAACACAATAATTACATTACAGTAAGTGTTAATATGTGAGCTCCCCCCGCCCGTAAACTCTAGCTGGATCCGCCACCGGAGACGGAACACATGTGGAGTGTGAGGGGATCAGCTGTGAAAGTTGTCGCGGGAAGTGTTATCCAGCTTTAGATCAGATCAGGAAACTCCCCTTTGAGACGATCCCGTTGCTCCCGAACTAGCAAAATATCTTCAATTCCTCCCTTTATCCCCCTGCAATTTACCACCGTATTCTTCTGTGTATTTTAAAAAGTTATTTAAATTTTGAAGTAAATATTTTCCATGGATTATAGATATGTTTTAATGTTGAAAACCAATGAATACGTTTTGTTTTAAAAATTAAATAATCAACTGCAGCTGTATGCGTAACAATGGACAGATCAATATCATGGTGTGTAACCAACCAAGTTTCATATGACCTGGACTTATTTTATCTTATTTTAGACTGCTCAATATTATATACTTTATGTTAGCTAGTAAAATGGACTGAAATAATTACATTACATTATATTAGATTACCTTTTAAAATGACAGCCTACCCAGGTAGGTATTTTAGAAAAATGTATTCTCAGTTTTTTTTCATAAACACCATAACTATTGTATCATATTATTATAGTTCTATTGTAGTTAGTAAGAGGTAAGAGGCTTACACGTTAGGACACCATCAGACCTGGAGTATGAAACGTCCAATGACGTTTATTGATAACGTATTTTTTTAATATTCATTTTTTAATTTTTTTGCACAATTAGGACGGTGTTGTGAGTGATTTTTCTTTAGTCCAAAGTTGTTAACAAATTTAAAAAAATGGTACGTCTAAAAAGAAAAACAAAGCTTTAAATTCAGGATAAAACTGAACACTCGGACAGAGATGACCGATAATTGGTCTTTATTATAAATTTCATCCAACCAATAAAACACATTTTCAAGTTATTCATACGTTTATTTTATTATTTGCTTATTATTTTCAATCTGTATTAATATTATTTATTTTATAATATTTTCAATATTATTTTCAATATGATACCTATTTGACGATTGGAGAGGGGAGTTATTGCACAAAGACAAGAGGTATTATTGAGGCTCATACGCCAATTGCATTCCTCTGAAGTCGCCCCCTGACATCCAGGGTGCTTTTGTGGGGGCGGGTAGGGGGAAGGTTGTCATGGGTAGCGGTGGGGGGCGGGGTTGCAGCCTGCTCAGTTTCCCGCCGTCCAGGGTGAAATGTGTCCGTGCGTAAGTGCGCCTAAACGACTGCCAAAATGAGATCGAAATTTTCCACCATCTGCATCTTTTTGGTCTCCGGTAATATACTTATAACAAAAAATAATATTATATTTTCATAGGTTTTGTAGAATTTGTTTACTGTTTTACGTGATTTTTTAAAATATTTTTGAAATATTTTATATGGTTTGAAATAATTCAAGGAAAATAAAAAATAATAAAATTAAAAAATAAAAATATGTATTTTAGAAAAAGTTTTTAATGTTTGCTAATCATAGTTTTACTACATTTGTCGGCTCGATCTATGAAAGTAAAGTAGCTAAAATTGAAAAATTTACATTTTCCATAAATCCAAAAAAAATTTCAACGTTCTTGAATTCGTTGTTTTTGCTCCTGGTGTGAAACTTCTCCCTGAGAAATTTCACTCACTTGTCCACATTATCTTACACGGTAAACAAGTATTACCCATTTAAGAATACACTATTAGAACACCATAAATAATTCACCAAAAAATATTATTATGATCCTATTAATTTAATCCTATCATGTCGTATGTGGTATAAAATGTTTGCAACGAGATCGCACGCAGCACGCTGGCGTGAGTAGAGCGAATTTCATAGAACTTATACGTATTGTATTATTCCACATCATAGTGATCGAATCGTACTAAGTATGCAGGTTTGCTACAATAAGGGTTATTTTATATGGCGATCTCTAAGTAAAAACACATACAACATTTTATGAAATATATCAGTAGGCCTAACTAAGCGAATTATACCAATTTATTTGCCCGTAACAATTATAATGAATACGTAGGTTTGCTACCGTAATGACGACTAAATTTGGGAGTTTATGCATTTATTGATACAAATTATATGGATGGATTGTATACCGAATTCTGGAAGAATATTCAACTAAAAAAGTGAGATATTGATTTTTAACTGTTCTCCATTAGATTAACATTACACAATCTACTGTGTTTACTTTATCTCAGTAACCAATTGACCTAGTCATGATTTAAACTGCCAAATTGTGTGTTTACTTGAGCTACATCCAATGCTAAAAAGGAATATTATATTTTTCAACAATTAAACATAAATAAAATAAAAACCCCATTTTTGGAGTTACAACCCCCCCCCCAAAGTGTAGTTAATGTAGTCCGATTACATTGTCCAACGAACTCGTCCAAGATATTATAGGGGACAACTCCATCGAATTTTATAATAATCAGACAATAATTTCGGTCGTTATCTTGCCGACACATATAAATTCTCATGTATATACATACACATGTAAGCCCTACATGTAATTTGAATGACCCGCGAAAACGTGTTCACTGGGTTGAGCTATTAACTTCTATCATGGTCCCGGGCTTAACTGTCACCATGTAGGTCATGTGAATAGCTTACTTTTTCATAGGAAATTTGGTAATAACTCCTCAAACAACATAAACTTGTCTTCACTAATATATGAATTAATATTTAAAATTTTTCATAGTTCGTCTTGAATACTTTAGTAGCGATTTTAACCAAATTTTGAAGTGTTATTTCTTGAATTAACTGTCAAATATTTGTTCTGTTAAATGCTGTTTCAAGTTTAAAAAATATCCCTATGGAATACCAAAAATAAAAATTACATACATAATAAATTACTGTATAATAAATATAGCTTTTAAACTTATATTTTATAATAGTAGAACAAATTGGGTTTATTCTTTAAATGACTTTCGAAATGTTGTAGGAGTTAGATTCTCGTTTTATAAAACATAAATTAAAAAGTAATTAAGAAACTAGTGAAACTAATTTTTTGGAACTTGTTTGAAACTTCTCAGGTTGACTTTTTTGGGGGAAAAGGACTCGATTGTGGATATAATAGGGGTTCTCGTGTTAATATACATTACTCATTTTGTTAAAAACAATTCTTGAGTCATAAAAAAATACTCTAGGCAATATATTTCCGAACTTATTTACGGAAAGACAATTTATGTAAAAAAGTATTTTACAATAAAATGAAATGATTTTTCTTCTCTGACGAACCACGTATAATATAAAATTCTAGTATTTTATCGTGTGCATTAAAGTTGTAGTTTGCCTGAGAAGTTGCAGAATATTAAATAAAATACCCAGATATGGAACGATCTACTCAAAAATTATGTAAACCATTACCTTAGAGGAGACATGTAAGGTTCTCAGATGAAGTATTGCAGTAAAATTATTAATATTATGTTTTTTAATATAATGTTATATTATAAATAACTATCGTTACCCATCGCATGTTGCTGCGATTTACAAAACAGATTAATGAGTTTTAGATTCGCTGGCAATCACATATAATATAATTATTAACTTTCTGTAATTGTGGTTTATCCAGGTATTTTAATCCAAATTATGTAGTAGAAGTGAGTGTATTCATGTAAACATTAACAAATATATGAAAATTGAGACAGACTACATCATCTTACACCAGAGTACCTCTGATAATTTTACAACCTGATAAATACACGAACACGCACGCGCCCACACAAACACACACACGCACAAAATCAAATACTCTTCAATAAACACAACATCAACCTTATATACCGTACATTTCAGATAGCTAAAGGGTAGTAAGTCATAAAAATATACAACAGCTGATTATTATAATTAACGTAATGTGAATAAACTTAATTTATTTTTTATTTGGCCAACATAAAACATTTGATTTTAAATCATAATACATACTCCCCAAAACTGTAAAATATTAACATGGTAAACACAACTTTTCATTCCGAACAGTGCGTATTTACTTTATAGTGTTACATGAATGACAGATTCAGACGGCATTTGATGAAAAGAATATTGCTAATTGTTTAAATTTTGAACAATAATGACTGTTAAAAGGATATCTCAAATAATTTATTCAAAGCTGTCAATTGTATAAACATTAAATTTATACAATCTAATACTGCACCCTTTTAAGCCTTCTAGGGCGTAGCACTTAGGACGGATTTTCACCAAAACTCACAGAAACTATCCTCGAATTATGTTTAATAATGCCTTAAATTTCCAATACAATCTTTCAAGCGGTTTTGGAGCCTATAGGGAACACACATACGAGTACAAACATACTTCCTTTTCATACTAAAATATTGAACAGTATTTATATTACGTGACCTTGGAGCGTATCCTAGTTATAATTTTAATTTTGGATCTTATTGGTTTATTAACCAATGAGGGTTGACAAATTACTCAGTTTATATTTATCTTCTGTTCCTATTTACACAGTTTTCTTTATCTTGAACCCATTTCTCTTGCAATCGAATAATTTAGGGTTTCATATGTATTTTATCCTTTCAAAATTTCTGCAATTACTTCTTGTATTCTAGTTTATCATCATAGTTAGCTTATTATCATAGTTTTAGTTCTAACTTGCCTAAACATTGAACCTTTCTCTAAAATACCACAATGTTACTATTATAACATGTATTATCAGTATTTGTAACTCATACATTGGTTCCAAATATTCGAAATTATTTAAATTACTCTTTATAACCTAAAAATGTTTATAGTTTAATAATTCTATTTTCCACCAATATTCGTCGAATACAATTAAAATTAAAATATTTTTCACCATATTAACGAAAAATGTTGATGATTTCAGTTTTAACTTATTAAAAATGTTAAGTTTGGAATCGTATTATTTTTCTTGGCAAGATAATGATAGTACAACGATTTAAAAACTGTGTGTTATAAAGAGTGTGTCAAAAGCATTATGTATTGTACCGGCTAATATTGAGTAATATATGAAGAATGTTTGGAATGACGACTTTGTGTGGAGAATATACAAGACAGGCCAAGGGATAACATCCCCCACCACTTACTCTTACCCTCCCCTCCACCCCTCCCCCAAACCCTTAACTCCTAGCAACGTGATGCCAGCAATGGTGTTCATTTATATGAATGAGCCCAGGTGCCCAGAGAGCCAGCCCCTTTGTCTTTTATATCCACGAATTCCTCACTTAGAGAGAAAATTAGCATATTTTACATAACTTACCGCTAATTTATTTAAGCCAACATTCTTTTACTATAATTGGATTTTTTCATTGAGTCAACACCGGGTTTTTTTCTTTTTTCTTCAATGGATTGTTTCCTTAAAACTGATTTACGTTGCAATGTTATCCTAAATCAAATTTTACATTATATAATATACCTATGTAATTTATTAATTTAATTTTGATTATGTTTGTAGTCCACAATACAATGAATAGCATAATAAACTAAAAACTTATGTAAATCGTACCTTATTTACTTTACAATTACATTAAAACTCACAAGAAATGATAGTGTAAAAATAATTACTGTTAAACCTATAACACTGTTATACGATTAACCTGTATATATAAAAAATCGGTAAAATCACAATCGTCCCGAACGTGTTTTAATTATTACATTATTGCTGATTATACTATAACAGTACAGTGTAACAAACTTAAAAAAGGTTAAGTCCGATTTAAAACATTTTTACAATCTCAAATTATACGTAAAACATATTTTTTACAATTAGAAAGAAACAAAAGCTCTTTGGAATAATGAATGTAATCCGACCCCTTAATATAGTTAAAGGACCTTCACTAATTCAGCTGAGTCCAAGCTTTAACAAGTGGTTCATTTTTCATGGTTTTTTTGTTCCTTTCACTTTAACCTCGTTCCAGTGGATTAATATTTTACTGTGTTCCTTTTTCCAGTAATATTCATTAAGGTTTTAGTCTGGTGTCTAAGTTAGATTTTCGATAAACTAAAATTAATAACACAAAATAATTGCAATTAATAACTAAAATTAATTAATATATAATTTTGAACATAACACTGATTAAAAGAAAAGAATACAGTAAAGAGATGAACTATTTTTTTGTAACACAATGATTATATTGGCAGATGATTTGGAATCTAACGTATAGAATGCCCCCCCTATATTTATACAGACAGAAAATACTGAATTGACTTATTTAAGTAAAGTCCGTAAAATAATCTTTTTATATTAAATCGAAAAGCTATGTATCAAGGATTTATCATAATTATTTAAGTGGGAAACAGTTTTATTTCACCGTTATAGCACAGTTAGTTTATTTAAAATCAATACTGAAGACCAAAGAAAATTAACTCTGTATAGCTTTAGTTTTAACTTAAAACTTTTAACATAAAAACACAACTAATTTTTATCCTTCAAATTCCCCCATAAATATGCATTAAGAATTGCATGAATAAAATTCTACTTCTCTTAGTTCATATCAAGGTTTAATACATTCATGCATGTTTATAGCTTATTTATGGTAAAACTGATTTTGACTTCACTAACACGAATTTTCAACTAAATTATTATTGATTCTGGTTATAAAAATTTTAAAACGTAAAATAAATTTACTAAACTAAATTACTAAAGTAATTAAACTACACGTAAAGGAAGGATATAAAATATTTAAGTACCTAGTGAAATTGGTATTTCCGTAGTATGTTTTAATTTTATACAGTGATACTGTACGGGTACTGTATATTCTTTGTAGCTAAGCCTTATATAAATATAATTTAAGTAAAATATTAGTTTACCCTGTATTTGTAATGAAAAATATCAAGACAGAATCTACAACAAGGTCGATCTTGGTTTTGTTTATTCTGTCTGAGTCCTTGACAATGACGGTGTGGGTTGAAAGTTGTCGCTGTATGATGCTGGGGGGGGGCTAGGGGGTTCACTCCCCCTCCCAATAATCGATCCGTTAAGTTGATCGCCAGCCTGACCCTGACTTTATAAATGGCTTTTGCTGACCTCTCTGGGGAATTTAAATTTTAATTGAGAAAATTATATTTATGGAATTAATTTTGTGGAAACATAAACTCATAGATTTAAACCCCGAGTAACCCATTGAATTAAAAAATATAAAAAACTATAACTAGTACAAGAATTGAAGTAAGTACACCTACTTTTGGTGGTCATGTAAAATTGTTTTTTTACTCACATTTAAGATTTGTCATTTTTTATTAAAAAAATTCTTTTCTAAAAAACAACTCCATTTAAAACTGTTTTAGTAAAACAAATTGTGTTAGAAAAAATCAATTACCTAACCCAAAATTTTTTGCAAATATATATTTATGAAATTCGCCTTATGAAACCTTTACACGATAAATAAATCATTATCCGCTGTATTATATCAATTTTGAACATTATCATAGTACTTATATATTTTAAGACAGGTTTGTAAATTTAGTTCAAACGTTGAACAATTTTAAACCTGCTGTATTATTAGATTTAAATCCGTCTCTAAATTTAAAAAGTATTCATATCCTACTTATCCTATAAGTGGTGAAGATTTAATATGTTGAATAGCAATTTACAAGTAATAATCCCATTTTGTTTAAAATAGCGTTTTTTGCTGATTTGGATTAATTCTAGGCTCGGGGATTCAAGTGAGCTGGGGCTGTAAAGGGGCAGCCATTTTGTTAGAGATCAATGCTTGGTGGGAACACAGCTGTAAAATTTAAATAATCTCTCAAAAATCATTCTCAGCCAGGAATACAGAAATGAGGTAGAAATATGAAAAATTATTAGTAGCAGAGAGTTAATATATGAAAATTGAAATATAATGTTACCGGTCTTATGTTCCTTCCTCTGTTTATGAAAGATTCACTTTTATAATTCAAAGGCAATTATTATGTGCAAGGAAATTACTTCTACAAAGATTATGAAGCGCCGATAAATAGACTTGGTCTGCGCCTTCATTTTCAGGTTCGCTAATCTCCTACTGTAAATAGATTGCCTATCCACGCCTTTAGAAGATTTTAATACTAAAACTTGTTCAAATAAAAAGTACGATTCATAATATGTACTATATAAAATGTAATAATCGTAATATATATTTAAAATTCTCATTTGGTTATTTTTAACTACATTATTACTTACTGCTATCTCGTTAACGTTCCAATCAAAATTTCAATCTTTTGAATTAATGTAGAGTGTAAGATATATAAAGCAGCTTTCTTGTATAATATTTATGTTGATTTCAGAGGATTTCAGAGAACGAGAAGTTTTGAATCCACTCGTTTTTAATAGAACTGCTAACTGCGTCCAGAAAAAACGAAATTGATTTTTTTGCAGAAAACTATTTTGTGATCATAAATACATTGTTTACTGCAAAAAAGGAACATCTCCAGTTACAGTGGGTTATCGGAGATGTCCCCTTTTTGCAGAATCTTTGTATCGATGTATCAAAACACAAAATAGTTATTTTGCAAAAATATTAGTTTCGTATTTTTGTAGACTTGTTCACTTTTTGCGATTAGCAGTTCTGGCCATCAACGAGTTTCAACAAGTTGGCTTTTGTGTACATTCCATTAACTACCTAATCACATTTATTCTACTCTAATAATTCATTAGTATTCTACTTAAAACAATTTCGACATATTTCATAATAAACGAACAGTGTATGATGTACAATGAGTGAATTGCTCTACTTTCTAATGTGAAATATTCAAAAGATATTTTTCTGCATTATTGGAGTTTTAATTACGAGAACAAATGTTGCACCATAGTAATTAACCAGTCAACGCAATTGCTCCAGCAATAAAGGCCGGCGTTATCCACACAACCACCTTCCCTCGGCAGTTAGGGTGAGGGAGAGGGCAGGTCTTTAAACTTTAATGAGATTTCTGACTTGTCCGATGTTAATGAGTCTTTTATTACTATGGAAGCTTTGCATACTGAAATGCGCAATTCAATGTTATTTGTGAGCATAAACCTTAATGGTTAAAGGTTTGATGGTACTGGAACTTCAAATATTGTTTTGATATGGATATGTCTTAGCTCTGGGGGAGTGTTAGTAATTTTGAAGATGGAAAACATGTAACAGGTTTCCATAGAAACTACCAGAACTATTGTATAGAATTTTAAATATAAAAGAATAAGAACAGCTGTTTTGATGAACTTAAAGCATCCCCGTTAGACATATCCATGATCTAACCTATTTCCCACAGGGAAGTAAATACAAACATTTTTGATTATATAATTAATTGACAACCTATAATGGACACTAAATGTGAATTAAATCTATAAGACTCAGTGCAGGACTGTTTGTAGTAAGGCGAATGAAGAACAACAAATTAAATAAAAACAAATCGTAAAACTACAAAGTTTGTCTACCATTCATTGTTTGAGTCCCACATGAGGCATGGTCACATGAGGTCAGTGTGGGGAGTTACAAGAGTAGTGAAGAGGAAAGAGCAATGAGAGAGAATCCTGTAGAGACACTTTTAAAGAACTCAAAATACTGACAGTAGTTGACCTTTAAAACCTTGAGGTTGTGACACATATTCACAAAAAGATACCTGTTCCACTCAGAAGATGTGCACAATTTCACCACTATGGCACAAGCCATGCATCTAGCTACTAATACAACCTGTCAGACAAAGTCATTCTGCCACTGCGAAGAAACCACAATACTCTTGTATCTGTCGAACTCACCGCCAGTAGACCTGAAGAGAACCAATAAGAACAAATTCAGGTGCATCCTGAAGACCTGGCTTGAAGACTTTCCCTTCTACCTCTACAAGAGTACTATGGCTGGATGGACTTCCCTCAAGGAAAATCGTACGTTTTCTTTATATTTTTACGCTTCTTTTTACGAAGCCGATCTTGATAATCGTATAAATAAAGTATTCTGTCTGTCATCTATTGATTGGATTATCGATGCATTGTAAAAATAGATTGCTGGAAACACTTCCTACGATAATGAACCGGAATTGATTTCTCTCCTAAAATAAAATCTTTAAACTAAAACGGAGGATATCTATTTCATTATATTTTATATGTAAAATATACTTTATATTTTATATCCTTCGTTTCTTGATTTATGTACTCATTTTTTAAGACAGAGCAACTTTCCAAAACATCTATATTACGTACTCAGTAGTCATATGTATGCACGTTGAAGTCAGCAGGGAGGCACCACTAAATTTAGAGAGCTTCACTAACTGACTAAACAGTTTGGCAAACTCTCCTAAACCCATATTTGTAGAGTTACCAACTCTAACTTATTTATAAAATATAACTGAGTTTGGTCGTATGAAGAATATTTTTACAGCCGTTTTCGAGATTTATATGTAAAAAAGAGTAATTATTATTTTATTGACAAACAGGATAATACTGGATAGGGATTATAATATTATTACAATTAACAATAATAGTGTATATAGGTTACAATAGCAGTGACTAAAATTATTTAAATTATTATTTTCTCGAGTAATTTTACTCTGTGTGAAGAATTTTGAGCGGTACAATTTACATTTAGAGAAACATTTCTAAATGTGAGAACTCGTATTAAAGACAAAGAGAAAAGAATTAGCACAAAAGCGCCAAAACAAGTTAAACTAACGACATTATCTCGTTAACGAAGGGACCGAGTGTCTGGGCACTCGTCCAGACACCTTTCACAGCCTTTCACGGAGTGATTTATGCTAAATTCAGCTCTTAATTTTCTTATAATTGAGCTTCCCATTATAACTTTAATTTCAATAAAAACCATTTGTTTATGGCTTAACAATTTCGGAATCATATTGCTTGAATATTCCCGGGGAATTTTCACAATAGTGTACCCAAAAAGAGATCAAAATTACCAAAAATAGCTTTTCACTTAAAAAAAGTCACAGCAGACCTGCGTACTCAGTGGATTTCCTAACCAATAATATAAAAATAGTATATGACAAGTTTGATCAATATCCGTCAATAAATAAGAGATTTTGCCTACCCTCCATAAGATTAACATGGAAGAGTATGCAGGTTTGCTGCTGTGAGAAACACTGAAAGCAGGAATTTTTACAATGAATAGTTTTTATTATGGCCATATACAAAGTTTTTCAACATCTGTCCATAGATAAAGGAGTTTCCCTATTCTCTATTCTATTCCCTATATGATTACCATGGGAGTAAGGTGTGCAGGTTAGCTGCCACGGTAAACACATAAACTATGATTTTATGCGTAAATGGATGGATCTCAAAAACATGAAGCTAAAAGATCAAGTTTTACCAAAATATTCATTAATATGGGAAATATTAATTTTTTCCCTATCCTCCAAAAAACATTGGAGCCCCACAATAAACGTACTGTGTTTAGATTTTATATCTCTGTTGGAGATAGAGCAAAACTTTAAGCAAAAAATTGTAGTTTTTAAGCTGATTTATTGGTGAAATATAAAAAGAAAATTTAAAAATTACATGTGAAAAATGCAAAAACCCCATTTTTACAAACCCCCCCAAACTAAGGACCGATATGTCTGTTTACGAACTCGTCGAGTTTTTAGGATAACTTCTACCAAATTGTCTCAATCGACATTTTTACGAGAGTTATCGTGCACAGACACATAAAATATTAATATAACATATATTAATATATATATAAAAACTATTGTTTTTGGACTCTGGGCACCTAAAGAAGAAAAAATAACATGGTCTCGGGCTTAAGTCTCACCATGAGACCTACGGTAATAGCTTCTTCCCTATGGGAAATTCGCTAAAAGTCACAGCAGACCTGCGTACTCAGTGGATTTCCTAACCAATAGTGTGACAGTAGTATATATGACAAGTTTGATCAATATCCGTCAATAAATAAGAGATTTTGCCTACCCTCCATAAGATTAACATGGGAAGAGTATGCAGGTTTGCTGCTGTGAGAAACACTGAAAGTACAATGAATAGTTTTTATTTTGGCCATATACCAAGTTTTGCAACATCTGTCCATAGATAAAGGAGTTTCCCTATTCTCTATATGATTAACATGGGTATAAGGTATGCAGGTTAGCTGCCATGATAAACACATAAACTATGATTTTATGCGTAAATTGGTGGATCTCAACCACATGAAGCTCATGTATCATCCAAAAGTATAGTATAGATACATAAAGGAAATATTATTTCTTTTTTATCCTCCGTAAAATTAACATTGGTACCCCCTCCAAAAAAATCTACTATGTTTAGACTTTTAATAGCTCGGTTCGGGAGGAGCAAAACGTTTAAGCACAAAATTATGTATTTTTTGAGCTAATTTTATTGGTGAAACTTAAAATAAAAACGAAAATCTAAAAATTACATAAGAAAAACTCAAAGACCCTATTTTTGGGGTACAAACCCAACGGTAAAACCTACGGTAACAGGTTCTTCCCTATGGGAAATTCCCTTAAAAGTGTGTAGAGTTGTTTTAAATTATTACTCATTAAATCATACAGTTATTAGTAATCATTAGTCCATCAAGTTATTATACAAGTGATTTAACATTATCAGTGTTATATTAAATATAGTTATAACTAAATGGATAGAATAACGCCCTATGAACCAATAGACTCGAGTTCGATTCCCAGCCGTCACAAAAATGAAATTTTTAACTCAGGCGCCGCGTTGAGGCACGTTAAGCCGTTGGTCCCCGGCAAAAACAATCCTTAGGTCTCATCATCGAAAGGGCTTTGTTCATCAGTGGCTAGGCTGAGACTCGGCTTAGTCACTAAGGATGCCACTTTACAGGAAGGGCGAAATGTTTGGCAATACAAACTACACGACAGCGCTGCTGACGCCGAAAAATCAAATTGACAAATGAGTTAATCAATCATTCATTTATGAATTAGGCCTAAGTATTTGCATCATTAAGAGTAACAACTTATTATTATATTGAAAAAGAAAACGTGACAAAACTTCATGCAATTATTATTATAACAATATTTTGATTTTTTGTCTTAATTTCAATTCTAAATTTTAGGACTATGATTGTGCCGAGAAAAAATTAAGCTGTAATGTTTGTGGATAAAATACTGAAATAATAAACGCTTATAGTTAAGTCAAAAGGGTTAATTTATATGAATCTAAAACAAGGATGTGACTGCAAATATCATGTCATGTTTATTTACATCTAAAACTGTGTTCCTCAGTATTTAGAGATGAGGTTTACCAAATAAACAAAACAGACAGCGGACACAACCATATGTCATAAAGTTCATCTGCATTTATAAGTGTCCTTGAAACTTATATTGATTTTGCTAGCAGTATAATGACTATGATTTATTGTATAACTAGCTGACCTGGAGTACTTCATAACGCCTAACAGTAAATACGTGTTAACTTTAAGATTGGCCATGTTCTGAAGTCGAACAACATTACAACTTCATTATGAAAGATTAGATATTCTGGGTCGTGGCATAGCTATTAACAATACTGAAACAATAAGACATTAATTTCCACAAAATATAAATAAATCTGAGTGGATTGATTCACAATTTTCTAATCCAACCTAAACCCAAACGAAACCTAACTGTAATACGACTTTTATAGATAAGATTAAATTTTTAGAGTCGCAGCATTTTTTATAATAACCGCGTAATAAAACAGTCATTAATTCCACTCGCACAGAACAAAAAATCAACTAATAATTACACTGGGGCAGACAAACCAACTAGTAACCTAATAATCTTTTTAACAATCGTAAAATTCGCTGAAAATGACGCACAATGACGTTAGCTGTCGACTGGTGAAATTAAAGCAACACAAAATCAGCTGTTAATAAAATATTCACATTATTGATGCATATGATCAAAATGCATCACGTTTTCCTCACAAGTTTAACATATACAAACTTTACAGTACAGTGGGCCTTAGCCCTAAGATTAAATACAAAACTGAATATGCTCATAGCCTACTCGGAGCAGATGAATCCAAAATATCAATGATAAAATCTGTTCAGCCGTTCTCGATTTAGTTATAAATGGTGTAACTAACACGACTTTGTTTTATATCTTTAGATGATTTAAAAAAACAATGTTTTATTTAAAAACTAGCTGACCCGGCGAACTTCGTAACGCCTGACAGTAAACACATGTTAACTTTAAGTTTGGCCATGTTCTGAAGTCGAATAGCAATACGGCTTCATTGTGAAAGGTTATATATCTTGGGTCGCGGCATAGAGAATAACAATACTGAAGCGATAAGACATATTAATAACATTCCTATAAAACAAATAAATCTGAGTAGATTAATTCACAATTTTCAAATTGAATCCAAACCCAAACCAAACCTAACTGTAATACAGCATTTATAGGAAAGAAGATATACAACAGCTGATTATTATAATAAAAGTAATAGTATAAACATTTCAATTATCATATAAACTCGGGATTTTAATCAGACAGAAAATGAAAATATAAATACATAATCCCCCAAAACCGTAAACTATTAACGTGGTGAATAAAGCTGTTCATTTTTTACAGTACACACTTACTTCATAGTTTTACATTAATGAATGATTCAGATGGCATTGGATAGTAAAGCATATTGCTAATGGAAAGTAAACCAATCAGCTGTAGCTAAGAAATCAAATGTTTTCATTGTAGACAATTTGTAAACAAACTTACTCTCCATAAGGTTAACATTAGAAATTTAAAACGCCATAAAATGGAAACTTATGGTGTTTTCGAAAATATTTTTCCCGGACACGATCGGATGAGTAGTTTGGCAACGCATAAAGGACATACATACATACATACATTCAATTTTATATATAGAGATATTTTAAAGATTACTATCATTAGTGTTGTTGTTTTAAACAAACGCCCCTAGTAGATTACAAAAATGAAAACCATTATTTAAAGAAGCTGAGTATTAACTGTAGTTGGTTTGAAACTTAATCTTCTTAAAAAGAATTTTGATACAATTTAGATACAATTTCCTGTTGATTATAGTGGTAAGTTATAGAAATACATTATATGGTCTGAAGGATTTGATAACAGATGATAGATGTTAAATTCACTCCTGTAACAGCAGAAATGTCACATTCTTGGTGGGTTTAAACAGTTTTATATAAAACAATATCTTAGCAACATAAAAACAAATGGGTTCCTCAACCGAAAGTAGACACAGTAATGACAAATAGTTGTTTCAGCAAATTTTGAGTTAAAATTAATCCATTTTAATTTTACAATTTACTATCAATATCACACCGACTATACGCATTTCAAAGTTTGCAGTCTCAACATATGAAGGGTGTTTTACGCCAACCATATATTACCTAAACAAAACAGCGAAATTAAACTCTTTCTCCTTCATTATGCGCGAGAATTTAAGTTGTACATTCCATATTAAATTGAATGAAATTGAATTTATTAAATCGCAATAATTTTTTGGAAATTTTGAGTGCTTTTCAAACCTCAGTGAAACACTTTGTTTAAATTTTTAGCAATGCACTTTAATGGATAGACTGAATGTGTAAATGGAATTTAGAAGTAAAGATTTAATTTTGTTAAAATATGATCAAAGAAATCTCTATGCACTTAAGATAACTAATTTGTGGTGTATTCATTCATACAGTCTGAGAAACATGTTCACAAATAACAGAGTAAAATTTGAGAGTTAATACTTTTAATTCGTAATTAGTATTTCGTGAACAATGAGAATATAGAATGACAGCAATCTGTTGTTTCGTAAACAATGAGGGTATGAATGACAGCATTTTGGTCAGAGGGAAATGTTTTTTCACCATGTTTAATACACCTAGTTTTTAACTCGTGTTGTTGGAGCTAAAACGTTATATAGAAATAAATTATAGATATGATATTTTTGTCTTTGATCACCTTACAACTAAGGTGTATTGCATACACCCTAATTGATTTAGTATTGCTGACTAAATATATTATTACGAAAACTATTCGGTATAGAATGCTACGTAATAGATAAAAGTGAAGCATTACGAAAATATAAATGGCAAATAAAAGTCGACGGTTACCTCGTATAGAATCAACAGTTTTGCCGCCAGATATGTTGGATGGAATCAATGGGGAGGAAGTGAGATATTTCTTGCCGCGGTGGCGAGGGATGGGGGGAGAGTAGCTGATAATGGGGCATTTGTCTGGCGACACCATCGCTCCTAACGAGCTGAGCCGCTCATCGTTCATCTTGTTGCGCCCAGCCTTGCTATCAATTAGGCCTCCTGATGTGGTAATCAACTTGATCCACGTGGAAAGAGGTTTCTCCAAAGATACTATTACCTATTCCGTTACTGACTTCAAACCAACGTGTCTCGGAATTGGCTATTACTATGTGTTAACATTGGATTCCATTTCCTTTTTAAGGATTAGTTTTGAGAAATATAAAAAAAGTAAATATCTCGATAAAATTTCAAACTGCGTAGAAAAATAATTTTCATAAAATTCGGACCATCGGTGTGATCTCGAAATTGATAGGCCTAGTTGGTAGCAACGGACTGAATAAAAATAAACCTAAACTGTCCTTGGGCCTAAGTGGCCTTAAATACAGGGACAATTAAATACTATGCGGTGAATCAAATGAGGTGAGATATGTTAGCCACGTAGGCTAACGTATAACAGAGGCGACCTCTCATTTGACAGGAGTCACCCGACACTGGGTAGCCAGAGCTGACCGCTCTTTATCTGACAGGAGTCGTAAAGGATAGAGGTCGGACTGGTTTCAATCCTGGAACGTTTTCTCGACGTTATTTTTATGAAGACAGCCCAAAATCGGATGTATTCACTCTCAGCTCAAATTATAAATCTTTTGACGGAAATAATGCTTCATCAATGTGGAAGTTTTATAATTTGAATATATGTATGGTGAAAGTAAAACATGGGATGGTGGCGACGTCCTGTAATCAAGCTACTTGGAGGTCACGAATAGTGGATAGTTGTGAGAGATGGTCGGTGGGTGTGGTGTTCTCTTGTGTGGATTAACGTCCGCACTATTGAATACTACGTTAATCCGCAAAGACCATCCTCATAATTAGACCAATTCGTAATTCAGAGGCCGTGGTTCGGATTCCACGTTAACCGTAGGTCCATTAGTTGCCATCGGCTGTTGGGCTATTAATTAACAGTCCTGTCTAAGGAACATGTCAGCCTTGTAACAAGACTACAAGATCGCGCCACAATCATCTTACACTCAATCCTCATTCATACTTGGCTTAAAATACCTACATTGTTTATGGTTGCCATTTCAATGATCTAATCTAATGCTAGCGTAGTACAATAAACAATATCTATGTGTTTAACAATGCAAATGAGTGTGAATGTCAATGTTTAGCACGATGATGGTTTAGTCATGTAGTTGGCTTACACACATTTCATTTTGTTAGCGAATAAATAACAATTCCCTTCTCGGAATTAAGTTACATTATCTGTTGGTGTAAAATGAACATTGGTGGCAACTTACGAGGCGTCCCAGTTTACGGCTTCTGGCGGTAGAATAGCAATAAACCGAGCAGTTTACCACCCTCTCGCTTCTACCCCTAACATGTCACCGTGTACCCCACTACAACATCGCACTTCGTATTTCCTACACCTCACCTGAAAATGACTTAAAATATGCTTGCAGAAGTTTTTAAAGAAGCTTCATTACGCTCTAATTACCAGTATATTGTCAACTTTTGAAAATATGAAATCTACTTAAGTAGTTTGGGGAAGAACAATTATTGTATTTCCTTATTTGAGTAATCCTAGAATACGACTGAGAATAAAGTACTATCTTACTTCATTAGGGTTGTTTACATGTCGTTGAAATCTTCCCAGAATGCACTGGAACAACCGGAAATGATGGGATCTCACACTGAATTACCGGATATTGCTGAAGACATTCGTACAGTAGCTATACGTAACCATAAGGAATTCCTGAAACTCTCCTCCCATCCCGAATGTAAATGAACGAAATTTGAAAACGAAATTGATCATACAGTATATAATGATCTATAATTTATTATTAATTTAATAATTAATTAAATTGATATTAACTTATCACACTTTTACAATAAAATGTTTACAAAACTCGTTTTCAGCACCACTCTGCAATTTTCAGTAATACACTGACCCCGAATATCGTAGGGTCAGTTATTCTTCTTCAAACGACGGGAAGACTTAGTCTGTGTGATGATTTACTTTGCACGATATACTGTAACATAATGTCTTATTTCATTTACCTTTGAATGATACTCTAAATCTTTTTTAAACTACATATAGAAATATAAACAAAAATTTAACAAATAAAAAATTTAATTACGGAAACAAATTTATTTGGGTATATTCAATTTAAAACCACGTTTATAATTTGTGATTATGTTGTACCTTCTGAATCTTTTGGTCTACTTTCAAAACAGATGTTCATAAAATACTAAAACATCTGTTAGGGGAAAACAACGCTTTTTCCAATTAAGGTTAAAAGCTGTAAACAAATCATATATTTTAGCCTCAGCACGTTTTACTCTATCTTTAAATCAAATCATGGGAATTCCGGACGGTAACCCTGAAAAGGGGAAGAAAGTGTTCGTACAGAAATGCGCGCAGTGCCACACCGTGGAGAAAGGTGGCAAGCACAAAGTCGGGCCTAATCTGTTCGGTTTGATCGGTAGGAAGACTGGGCAGGCTGCTGGGTTCTCGTACACTGACGCCAATATCAACAAGGGTATCGTGTGGAACAGGCAGACGCTGTTCGAGTACCTGGAGAACCCCAAGAAGTACATCCCCGGCACCAAGATGGTGTTCGCGGGCATCAAGAAGGAGGATGAGAGGGCGGACCTGATCTCCTACCTGGAGGAGGCGACCAAGTGAATGATAAATTGACAATGTATACTTTAATTGCGTGTCTATCTAATTGATCAACTGTGTCTACTAGAACGTGTTGTTTTGTCAGCAAAATTAAACTGATAGATTTAAATAAATTGAGTTATTTTCAAATGGTTGAGAATGTGTGTTGATGGGTTGGGTTCATTCTTACTTAAGTTTTTAAATACGATAACTAAATTACAAAAACGAAAATTTGTTGTATTTATTTCCCTGTGGGAAACATGTTAAATCATGGATATGTTGTTTCAAATCATCTAAACAGCTGTTATTATGTTTCAAATTTTCATCTTACAAATAGCTAACTCCTCCCGCCCAGAGCTAAGACATATCCATGTCAAAAAGAAACTACACATGTTGGTGTTACACGTGACAGCTATGCGTTTCCAGATTTTAAATAAAATCATTCAAGACAAAATATTAATGTCGTTTAAATGTGAAATTAAGGTAAGAAATAATAAATTTTATCCAGTTAACATTGCCAATTCTGTGAATGATTTATATTTACAACGATCTGTAAATGCCAGTACATATTTAGTGATAATAGAATTCATGATTCTACTGAAATATTGCGAACTACTTATTAGGGCTGCAGTAAACCTAAAATTTAATCAACGTATTTTATTAGTTGAAACAAATGAAAAATATACGCAAGAGCTACGATAGTTTTTATTCGTGAAAGCCATAGATCTACCAATAAAACTGGAAATCACGAAAGTAATAAATTTCTTTCTTTGCCCGACCACTTATCCAATTCTGGGAGTAAAACGAAGCAGTTTTTGCGATAAAGCTATAAATTTTACCCGAGCGGAGTTGCCCCAACAGATTACACAGCGAGAAGTAATAAATGCCAATATTTCCGGCAGAATAGAAGGAATAAAGCAGCCTTCTGGCAAACGGCCACTCGACGGGGAAAGGGCGGGGGCTTTAACTGTTCTAAATGGCCGATCTGACTACTAGTGTGTTCTCACTCCTAGAATTTGTTGGTTAGATCATCGCCCATCCAACAAATGTTCTGTTGTTGAATGGGATGAACAAACAAAAGTTTTATATAATTTAAGAGAATTTGTCGTAGTTGAGGGCTTGGAACCAAGCTGTACAGTTTAGAATGGTAAAAATTCACACGAGTATCTTTGGTGAGTATCTTTCTTATCTTTGGTGGGATAATCAAGTAGTAAACTAGATTGTGTGTAGAGTTTCGACCAAAGAAAAATCAGGAGAGTTGTTGTACCAGACTTCAGATATGAGCCTTAAAATTCATCTGTGATAGCCAAATTAGTTAAAAGCTGATTAACACATTTTTTCCTAAAAATGTTTATATAAATTCAAATTCTAAATGTGAAGTACCGATGGTAATGGTATATTTAGTGTTGTAATGTTGCAGCCCTGCTGAGCACCGGAGCCCAGAACCTGAGCTGCTACCAGTGCATCCGCAACTCCAACACTCAGTGTGGACCCGAGAATCTCCTACCCTGTCCGGCCAACAAGGATCGCTGCGTCACGCATATGATGAAAGACGGTAACATTACATTCCCACCTGTTGATCCTCCATAGCTTGGATTTATGATATTTTTGTTATTTTTACGTTTTACACCCCAGAAAAACCAAAACGGATCTTATAAGCCAGTCTTTCTATAACGCTGAACAGAGTCTTTTTGCAATGCTTCTCTGTGAAAACGGGAACACCCAGAAATTATTCTATACCTTTTGGAGAAGGTTTTGTTTCCTTTAAACTGACCTAAAACCTATTAAAATTAAGTAATGATCTCACAAGGTTTACTAAACTTGTGAACAATTAATGTTCGTTACTTTGATTGTTGGTTTTAAACTTATTTCCAAAATTTAAAGTATTCAAAAATATCTTAACGTAAAGTTTAGCAATGATACAAATGTTCTAATTCATCTAATTAAACCTTATATTGAAATGGGTCTTATCATCAAAATGTATCACGTCTATTCCTCATGAGCTTAACATATACAAACTATACAGGCCAGTGGGGTTTAGCCCTACGGTCAAATACAAGACTGATATGCCTATAGCCTATTTGAGCAGAGACGAATCCAAAAAATCAAAGATTAAAATCGGTCCAGCCGTTGTTTAGTTATAAAATTGTGTAACTAACACGACTTTGTTTAGTATATTTAGATTGAATAGACATTCTTTCCAGGATAACCAATACTGTATTGTCTTTTTAGCGAATTTCCCATAGGGAAGAAGCTATTACCGTAGGTCTCATGGCGACACTTAAGCCCATGTTATTTTTTCTTCTTTAGGTGCCCAGAGTCCAAAAACAATAGTCGTTAAAATTTATATATATATATATATATATATGTGTGTGTGTGTGTGTGTGTGTGTGTGTGTGTGTGTGTGTGTGTGTGTGTGTGTGTCTGTGAACACGATAACTCTCGTAAAAATGGTCCGATCAAGACCAAATTTGGTAGAGACGTGTATTCCTACAAATTCTCGGACGAGTTCGTAAACCAGACATATCGGTCAATGGGAACGGGTAGTTTGGGGGGGTTTTGTACCCCAAAATGGGGTTTTTTGCGTTTTTCACATGTAGTTTTTAAAAATTTCTAATTTTATATTTCACCATTGGAATCAGCTTAAAAACCTACACAATTAAGTTCCTTAAAGTTTTTCTCTATCTCCAACGGTTACCGAGATATTAAAAAATCTAAACACAGTATGTTGTATTGTGGGGCTCCAATGTTAATCTTAAGGAGGATAGGGAAAAATTAATATTTCCCATATTAAACAATATTTTTGGATAAAACTTGATATTTAGCTTCATGTGGTTGAGGTCTACCCATTTATGCTTAAAAATCATAGTTTATGTGTTTATCATGGCAGCAAACCTGCATACCCTTTTCCCATTTTAATCATATAGTGAATAAGCAAACTCCTATTTTTATTGACAGATGTTGATGAAAGTTGATATAAATGCTGAAAAAATTAATTGTTTACGCTAGAAACACCTACTTTCAGCGTTCCTCACAGCAGCAAACCTGCATACTCTTTCCCATGTTAATCTATGGAGAGTAGGCAAATAATACTCATATTTATTGACAGATAATGATCAAATTAGTCATATATTATTATTATTATGTTATTGATTTGGAAATTCGCTGAGTACGCAGGTCTGCTGCGACGGGGGTATTTCAAGAATGTCATGATTTCATTTTTAATAAGAATGTTCAATGATTATTGTTACATATATAAATTTTTAATATACTAGCCATTTATTTTTGAATACGATTAGTATGATTAAAATAGATTATCTTTACTACCTCAGATATAAATACAATTTTTATCGACGGATGAAAGAGAGGTCGTGCAGTTGTGACCTACACGATTGCACCCTCAATGCGTCTAAAGGAGGCGGCTTTGATCATGACGTCACTGCTCACTGGCTCAGCTGCTACATGGGAGGGGTTGATTAAGAGAGCAACCCCTAACGAGTGCTCTTTTCCATTAACTCTACCACCTACACTGCACCTTTATATTTGTCTACCCTTAATAGATAAAAATATACAAATTAATAAAATTAGTATTTTTATACGCAGCTTTAAAATTATCAGACAATAGTATAAACTCGAACACGTGTTATATTGTCAAAAATCTATAGGCAAATTATTTTGCTACGAAGTTTAACAGCTTTGAAAAATTAATTCAGTTTATTAGCAAAAGTATATTTTCATAAAAAATAATAAATTTTAATAATTTGACATGGATACGTCTAAAGCTTTGGGGGAGGGGTGTTCCACGGAAAAATGTTGTGGAAGTGCGTCATATAGTACTGAAGCAGGGGAACTGAAAACTATCCTTTCAGCCATATTTATAATCTAACCTATTCCCCACAGATATGTAAATACTGTAAATTTGTTGTACCTTCACACGGCCAATGTGGACCTAATATGCACCTCGGACTGGCCGTCCAAGTTGTACCGTAGTGACACAAACACCACCTAGGTCCCTAGGCCTACATTGTATTAGAGACCAACTACTTTATAAAGCAACATCTGTTAGTCTATGATATTACGTCCTCGCCGGCCGAGTTGACGACCTGAGGAACAAAAATTTGTATTCAGAATAAAAAGAATAAAAAGGTTTGATGAAATTAAGAGAGATTGTTGAAAAACTCTGATTAAGTATTTACAAAGAATATGCTGTATATAACGAGATAGTGTAAACAAATATGTAACAGGTACGTTTGTATTTTTTTATTTTTGCATCTAATAGAAAATAATTTTCTCTTTTCAAATACAATTTCAATATTGGAAATAAATATTATTTTTTATTTATTTCACCAGAAATAGCATATATGTTCCCTTTTCTAGAGACAGTTGTATTTAGCCACAAAGGCTCTCTCTGTTTCTAGTCTTACAATGTAATCAAACACCAGTTTGATTACAACCTTAAAACAGTGCTTTCAACTTTTAGCTTTCTGGAGCAAACCGTAAAAACTGTTACTGTAAAAAAGTCAAATAAACTTTTGGTTAGTTTATTTACAGAATTACATGAAATCTTTTGGTGGATATGCTGCAACTATCAATTTATACAATAATATCGTATAGCTTGATTTTTACTATAGGGTCCATTATATTTATGTTAACACGGAAAGTTGTGAGAGTAATTTGTAAATGCAGTTGATGGTTGCAGCCGCGTCGGGGTACACGCTGAAGAGGGAGTGCGGTCTTGGTCCGTGCACGTTCGAGGACGAGGTCATCAGCAGAGGGCTCGGCATCTTCGGCGACTGCGACACCTCCAAGGACGAGTTCTTCTGTGTGTCCTGCTGCAAGACGAGCGGCTGCAACAAGGACGCGGCGACGACGCTCACGCCGCCAGCCATCTGCTCAGCTGTAGCCGCCGCCATCTTGGTCCACTTGGCGTAGTGCATTAGTAACTGGAACACTAAGAATTTTTACTGTTAGACGAGTTAGATGCAGTGTTTTTATATGAACCAAATAAAACTTCAAATCGCGAGCGTTTTATCGCAGGAATAAGAAGTACCGAAAATTTCCGAGTCTCGTTCTTTTGATTCGAATCTTTACAAATGAGTCGTTCTTTTAGGAGCAAGTATGTTAGATGACATACCTGATATTTGATACACTGAGATGGTGACTTACCCTGGTAAGAATTTCAAGCAAAGTATGAAAAAATGAGTTAAAAATAATTGTGGCACGATCTTGTTATTGATTGAGTCTTCTTACTGACTAAGGCAAATGGAAACGTGTCACTAAGCAGAGAGTAAACATTAACTAAAATTATTCATCCCATGTCATGTTAGTCAGGTTGGTTTTTGATTTCATTAGAATATCAATAACCAAACCGACATAATTCTACAAAGGGATGTGTGTGGGTGCGATGTAGAATATATATATTTTTTTAGTATTGTAATACTATTCTAATAATTATTAGTTTTATATTAATTAGTATTATTAATTATTGAATAAGCCTACATTGTTTTTCAGGTAAATGGATAGCTCTAGGTTGGTGTAAAATTACCCTCCATGGATCTATTTGACCATCTACAGAAACGTCTATTGACTCCTAAAAGAACAAATCTCAGATTCGTTTGTGAAGATTCGAATCAAAGGAACGAGACTTTTTCGGCGTGTGCGCAATAGCCTACTCCTTATTCCTGCAATGAAACGCTCGCCTTAAATCACAAGATTCTGTCGCCTCATATCGTCAACATACTCAATTGCTTTACACTTTTTGTTAGAAAAATGAGGACTATGAGATGCCGATAACGTAAGTGAACAGGTTTCGGTGTACCTATGCAGTTTATGGTTTCAATACATGAAGGTGCAAAATTATTTTTTATACTGTACTGTAGAATAAAGAAAGCTCAAATACATGTACCATATTGTATCAAGAATAGTCCCAGTTCTAGCATTGTTAGATAGCTATACAGCTTGTGTAACTTTATATTATTTATAGTAGGCTAATAACTGTGTAAATTAGTGTCAAACTACAGTTCAGGAATAGGATTTTCTTACAGAAACAAATATGTCTGAAAATAGGGGTATAACAGTATCATTATGTCAAGTAAGCGAGTATCAATAAGCTAAGTACTGTACGGCGATGAAACTCCAAAACTGACTAGTTCGTAAGGTCTAACGATACAACAGCAGAGCTAGAAAGCATCAAGTTTAAATTTTATTAATAATTTTTTGGTTAACTTGAAAATTTAGCAGTACTAGTTTCAGTTTCAGTGAAGCAGAGTTAGTTTCGAGGCAGAGAGAAAACGTTTAGCAAATGAGATACTGTTAATAAGGTATGCAGTGTGTTTTTGCGGAATAGTTTTATATATTTCTAATACAGTGTAAATTGGTATGTAAATAAGACTTACAAAAAGAAAAGTTAGGGTTGTGGCATCGTTTTCTAAGAATGAAGATCTTAAATGTCCATTTTATCCTATGCTTAAGGTAGGCCCTACCCTTAATACTCTCAACTCAGCCATTGTAAGCCGTCCCCCTGCTGACATAAAATGACGGCTGTTGCTTAAAAAATAATTAAAAAGTCTTATTGATGTATCAATTTTTAAGTGTGTCATGTAGAGTGGTTAAAAATATATAACCGTTCCAGGAGTTTTCTTAAATTGTTTAATACATTGGATAATACACACAGCAAGTAGGTAGAACGAGACCATCTTCCAAAAATCATGGCATTCTTACAAATTGTGTGAATGACTTAAAAACCATGCATAATAATGTAATGAAATTTACTTCAACTTTAATTGTTTGATTGTATTTTATATTACTGTATATTTCAATTGGTTCCATTCCTTATTCAAACTCCTTATATTATGATTCCATTTAGATTTGTCACATTTTAATTTTATAATGAAGTTGTAAAATTAAAAACAGCGTAGAAATAAATAAATCAGTACCCTAATACAACCTGTAATCTTGTCTAGTTTACTTTCAGCCATTCACAATAACTCAATCAGTGACATCGTTTTGGGATAACGAAGCTGCTATTGAAGCCGACAATGTCAGTCCAGTTGAATCAATCAATTGATAAATTGACTCACATTGTTTATGTAGTGGGTCTATCTGTTTATTTTGTTTAAAATACGAAGCTTTTTTAATTACAATATTTCTTATAAATAGCTTATTTAAAAAGGAAAAATTTAATAAAAACTATCACTTTTAATGATTGCAAATAATTTTTAGCGAATTTTCTTATAGAAATGAAACTACTAACGTAGGTAACATGGCAAACAAGTTCACGACCATGTTATTTTTTCATTTTGCGGTGACTGGAGACCAAAAAATAGTCGTTAAAATTATATAATCACATATACATAATCATTATATATATATGTATGTATGTATATATAGTTATTAAAAAAATCTAAAAACAGTACGTTGTATTTTGGGGCTCCAATGTTAATCTTATGGAGGATAAGGACAAATTAATATTTCACTAACTAATCTATATTTTTTTATGAAACTTGATATTTAGCTTCATGTGGTTGAGATCTATGTAATGATGCCTAAAAATCATAGTTTATGTGTTTTTCAAGGCAGCTAACCTGCATACTCTTTTCCCATATTAATCAGTGGAGATCACGAATTGTGGATAGTTGTAAGCAATGGTCGTAGTTCAGCGGTCGTGGTTCGGATTCCTCGTTAAACTGTAGGTCCCATAGTTTCCATCGGCTGTTGGGCTATTTATTAACAGTCCTGTCTAAGGAACATGTCAGACTAGTCAGTAACAAGACGACAAGATCGCGCCACAATCATTCTACAGTCATTTCTCATTCATACTTGGCTTAAAATACCTACCTGGGTAGGTTTCCATTTCAATAATCTAATTTAATCGTGTAGGGAATAGGCAAACTCCTTTATTAATGGACAGATATTGATAAAACTTGGGCTGTAGTAAAAATAAAAATAGTTTATGATACAAATGCCGACTTTCAGAGTGTTCCTTACAGCAGCAAACATGTAATTTCTTTCCCATGTTAATCTTAAGGAAAATTTGCAAACTCTTTTATTTATTACGGATATGGATCAAATCTGTTATATACATATTATTATTGATTTGGAAATTCGCTGAGTACGCAGGTCTGCTGTGAAGGGGATATTTTTACATGTGGTAACTAAAATGAAACTTTTCATTGAGTAGTTTCGTTTTAAACCAACTATTAAATTTTGTCCTGCTACGTCAGAAAATGAGTTAAATCTAAAATGTAGTCGATAGTAGACAATATTTATATTCATTTTTCCTCTACTCATTAGATGAACATGGAAATCAGTGAAAATGTGTTGTTGTCATTATTGGGTCAATGGCAACGTTTTTTAACTTCTAGAATTTTTAAATTTAATTCCATGATTTACAATTGAAATGCCCCATTCTAATAATGTAAATTGATGTCAACATGAGAAATAACATATTATTCTTTGTAGAACATCGTTTGTAAACACATTGTAATAATATGATATGTTTTACCTGTGTACTATCAATTTTGTAGTAATAAACATTATTTTGTTTTAACAAAATCGACTCTCATTTTAGCACTGGATATTATGACAGAACATTATAAAATATATATATTTATATATATATATATATATAAATATTTATATACAAATATATATATAAATATACATATATACATATTTGTATTGTTACTTCATATATTTGAGAAGTAAAAGCATATTTTATCTACAAATATCAGTATAATATCTTATTAACCATCGTATAACAGAAATAACTTCATACATTTACATTTGTAAATACAATTTAAAAGGTTGTCTTTGATTTTTATACCGTAATTTAACACTTTATCATAAATTGAAAGAATATTACCATTTTACATGACAAGCCCTACACTGTTACAGAATTGCTAGAAATATTTAAAAAAATCTATTGATGAAAATACAAAACAATTTATTTATAGTTAAAAAATATTAAAAATATATGTATTTTTGTTAATATAATTGTTTCAAGGGGTAAATTTCAAAATTATAGTAGGTTACTTTTTATGGTTTTGCTAACCCCATAAAAAGAGTTTCTCAAGTTCAATAAAGAGCTCTTTGTTTCCAAATTAAATCACTCTTATAACTTGTTGTTTTCAAGAAAGGAAGTAATCCAGAGAGAACAATAAAGTCAGAAACAGCTGGAAAACTTCATTTCCGGCGCAGCTTCACTGCTAACTCGATATTACTCTATGGCGGTTCAGTTCCCCGCTCCATCGCTTTACCGGAACTGTCCCGAATGTAATAGCTCCTTTTATGAAATACAATATTAGGCATCAGGAATATAATGTTATCATACTGCATGATACACTTTACATAGACGTATGTTATCAAGCTTTATAAAATGGGAGAGGTTTAGTTTTCAGTTCGTAGCTCTCAAAAGTAAACATCTTTTATTTCTAGAACATTTGCCGTACATGGCAAATGAATTACATTACTATTTTAAAATTCACATCCAAATTTAATTCTTCCAGAGTAACTAATCACAAGTGACATTTAAATAAATTAAGTGATTTTGTTTTTAACGATAACTAGCCAAATAGATAAGTTTCCATAAAATTTGTGTCATGTATTTAGTTCTTTATTATAAGTTTTACTGATAGTGTCCCTTTCTTACATGAATCGAAGCTATACGCGATAGAAGTATTAAAAAAATAGCCTAAATGCGGTACAATTTGTAGGCTAATTGTGTAATGTATAACCTTAAATTTCTTACCTTGTATAATTTTTTATACATTTCTTTTTATCTATTCACCTTCACAAAACTTCTCTGTAAGTAATATAGATTTTTCAAAGAGACAAATAATGTGATTTTGTCGTAAATATGCATAGGCGGCATAAAGACCTGCGCATTTTACTGTCGGTTATTTTACAAGAATTGTGATGTCTTCTAATACAAACTTTATACGTGAATTAATAACTATTTTTATGTTTTAAATATTCAAAAAGTAAAATTTTCTAATCACAAAATCTTTATTCTTTGCACAAATAACACAGTGAAAATACTAATTCAACACTTGGTGAATACAAATTTACTGTTTCAAATAATCTGATTGTTAACGTCTTAAGAAGCTTGCAGAATCAAGATTATGAAACTCAAAATGATGGAAACACATAGTGTAAAATAAGGAACTTCTTCCATATCATTTTGCAGTTAAAAACATTATTGTAATCTCAATTCGATATACTATTTATTTATTTATTTACGTTGACACTAATTAATACTGTTTAATTTTAACATTCAACTAAATGGTGGCGACATCCTGTAATCCAGCTACTCGGAGGTCACGAATTGTGGATAGTTGTGAGAGATGGCGGTGGTTGTGGTGTTCTCTTGTGTGGATTAACGTCCGCACTATTGAATACTACGTTAATCCACAAAGACCATCCTCATAATTAGACCAATTCGTAATTCAGAGGGTGTGGATCGGATTCCACGTTAAACTGTAGGTCCCTTATTTGCCATCGGCTGTTGGGCTATTAATTAACAGTCCTGTCTAAGGAACATGTCGGCCTTAGTCAGTAACAAGACTACAAGATCGCGCCACAATCATCCTACATTCATTCCTCATTCATACTTGGCTTAAAATACCTACCTGGGTAGGTCGCCATTTCAGTTAAAAAAGTATAAAGGTTTAGTGATTCTTAGAACGATTAGAAATAACGATACAGTTAGCTCATCATTATTATTCCCATATGCATTACTAAACCGTCCTAAAAATTCGATTTATTCTGTGTTTAAAAGTACCTGGTTTAATGATAGCTGGCCTTTCAGCTATCAGCTGACTGTAACGTGTATCAAGTCAAATCTAGGCGGAGGGGGGGGAGGGTGTTGCCAAGCAACAATCGGGATAGCTAACACCTGCTGGATGTCAGTAGTAGAGTTATGTTGGTTCTACAACATTCTTCCTACCATTTCTATATACATGTTGCCTCACAATTCAGGTCACATTACTCCATGCAGCCTAATACCTTGTATTGGTGCTTTATGTAACAGAATGACTCATGCACCCGATGACCCTAGATCGCCAAAGCTTGTTATAAACACGTTCAACTAACTGTCCATTCATTTGATTAATTGTACATAAATATACTCGTATTTTCATAACTTCGTAGTCGTGTGAAGTTTTCTACCGGTCTAATAACAAGTATACTTCAACTAGTAGTTCGGCTTGCTTACTACACTGTTTTGACTTTCCCAAGGTAAAACGATTAAAGATTTTACAGGCTTATAAAATGAAATAAAAATCTTGTATACAACATACATTTGTTCAACAAAAAGAAGGCTTGACTATTTTCAGGAAACGTGTATTAGAGACACATATCAAGAAGTCTAAATAAATATAATTAAGAGTTTATATGTCGGTAGGTTGCTTGCAATTAATTACAATATGGTTGGTTTGTTACGTTTTATACCTTAGAACATCCAAAATAGATCTCATATCAATGGCTGTCTATCTGTCTGTCTGTCTTCCTGTAACGCTAAACAAAATATTTATATAGTCGTCTTCTCCGTAAAAATTCAAGCACTCACTTGTATGTGCTTGAACTTATTCTCATAATTATATACCTTTTGGAAAAGGATTTTGTATACGTTAGACCAACCCAAGCCCTGTTAAAAAATATTGATCTCTTATACACCTATTTTGGCCGATATTAGACATTTTTTCGTTTGCGTGATTTATTAAATTTATCGAACAGAAATGATAATCAGTTGCCATGTAAAGTTACTTCAAAATATCAATATTTATTTATTTAGATTGATAATTGATTTCAAACCCATTCCGAAATTATTCTACCTGTATATTAATTTTTTTATCCTAACGTGTCGAATTCCAATAATGTAGAGCAAATCCAATTGGTTAATGAAAAAATTACAAAAATCTTATTCAATTTTAATAAAAAATCTAATTTAAAAAATCATTACTAAATGATTGAGCTGAGTTGTTTTTTTAATTTTTTTGCTTACGATTTTATGTTAATTCATGTATTGTAATAATTATAACTTCCTTCCTAACACTGACTTATACAACCCGTACAACGAACGGGCTTACTGCTAGGAAGACATTTAGTTGCAATAATTGTAATGTGCTATAGAATAAACTAGTATCTAAAACATGTATTTTCATTTATATATTTATAAAAGAATGCAATGGAGAGACAAGCCATTGTTGGCCTATAATATTGCCGTCCTCCATCTCTGAATATTGTGTTTGCGATGTTCCCCAAACGTTTTGTTGCTTGGCAACGAAAGCGCTTTTAATACTGTACTTCCAATACTGGGCTTTACCAAAATATGTGAGGTACAGAACACGTGCTTTTATTCTCTTTTGGTGCATATCCTCGCTTATTGTTGGTAGATAATATGGGCTGGCCTCCTTAAATACTAAAGTATCTAGCAATGCTCATAAAATACAGGAACAGGATATTTTTAGTTAACATAATTTTAAAAGTGAAGTTGCTTCAAAACATTCCAAAACATATCATTACAAATAGTATCTATTTTTTCTACGTATTTTTAATATCCTATGATTTCCGCTCTCAAATGCATATAGGGGTGTTAATTTTGCATTATTTTAAAATGAATTAATAACAAGACACGTTCAGGCCAACAACTAATATATTGACTACAATTTATCCTCTTACAAGTAATTTATATGTGGCCAGTTTAGTATTGATCACTATTTTATTCCAATCATTTTATTTATTTAATCTTGTTGGTTATGTTTTTTTGTGTTTTAGATGAGACATTAAACTAAATCATCATCTAGGTTGGATTGGTTCTTCAATACAGTAATAAGAAGCCTCAAGTGAATAGTGAAAAGTGTTGGAATAAGGCGCTCAGCCTTATAATTAATGTATAGTACCTGGTGACCGAGCTTTGCTCGGATAGAATAAGACATGTATTTTACAAGTTAATTAGCAAAATTAAAACAAATTTACTGCTCAATGAAAACATGTATGTAGTTTAAATAAAACCGTTTTAATACCCCTTAATTAATATGGCTTAAAAATACTGAACAAAAATATAGCCCACGGGTGGGGATCGATCACGCGACCTTGCGTACGTAAGTACTGAGCGCTACTAACAGCGTCGGCCAAGTTCGCGTCGTCGTTTAAGAATTTTTGGCCAACCTCAATTGTTTTAGCTAATCTTATACTGAATTTAAATGTCCATTAAGTTTGTTATTATTATCCTGTGATCAACTGATTTTGCTAGAAAAGGAATGAGGATTGAAAAGCAAAAGAGAAATTTAATTTACACATATTAATTGGTTTGTTACAGTGGCTTCAAGCAATACAACAAATACGTTTTCTATAAAAACACGGAAGATTTTGGAAATACTCTTTCCTGCTTTTATTTCGCACAGTTATGGTACCCTTAAGTTTTTACAAATTGTTTAGTAACCTGATAATTATACATTTATTACATACATAAAATAAATATTTATGAAAAACCTCTATTCACATATTGTTCTTTGCCGTCTTCAATCAAGAACTGTCAAACGTTTATAAACAGCTGTTTTGGTTTGCATTGTTTACATTTGATTCTCCATAAGCGTAATGTTAAATTTTTAGATTTTAAACTTAATATTACAAGAAAACACGAATTTTCCTGGACATTAGACCTATCTAGAACTTATTTTCTACTCGGAAATTAGTTATTTCCAAAATTTAAAGAAATTCCACGGTGCCGTTTTCGAGATCCGTGTGCAAATATATATATATATATATATACAAACCTTGCTCGTATTATAGTATTGGATAGAGACTTGCTATCCAATATGAATCCTGCAACAATAATTCATTGTCTATATAGTTACTGTATTCATCTATATTGTAGATATTGATGGCAATATCTATCATTGTCCTCACCTATGGGACAGTGTGCACTTCCCTGTTCTTTAAGAAAGACTCTTTAGTTTGTTAAATTATTTATTTATTCTTACAATTTTATTTTAGAAACATTTGTATTGCTATAAAACAGCGTTTTTAAGTCTAGTAGAGCTAGAAAAATATGCTTCAGTAGTTTATTCAACTCTTTTTAATCTCTGAGAGTATTTTTGATTCCATATTTCCTTTTTCATTCCTTGGACATTAGGGATTCGTTAATAAACTAATTAGGAGCATTAAATAAAAACTTTTAGTACCTATACTTTTTATTTCCAATTAGGTACAAAGCAAAATTGCAAAACACTCGAGTGATTAGATGAGTCTGTGACACAGTGGTTTAAACTAATGTGGTGATAATGTCCTACAGGAGATATTGAGTAGACTGGTCTCACTTGTAGAAAATGCAGATGGCTCAACGAGACCTGAACAAGTCCGCACATGGAGGGGGAGTAGTGAGTGAGAGCGGTTGACAACAGGGTACTAGCCTAATTGAGGGTATCGATATATGCCCAACCTATCGTAAAACAAGGTTTAGAATAATCCTGTTTTAGAACGCATTAATTACATTCACAGTAATGCGCAATGAACACGATTCCATGAGGAGTAGACAATTGTACTAATGCTGATAATATTTTATTAATTAATTCTCGTATTATACTTAAAACTATAAAATACACTATATTGTAATCGTTTAAAAGTGGTTATGTGAGCCCATACTCGTATTTTGACTCAATTTTTTGTAACGGAATATACCGGCATTAGTACAATTATCTTTTATAAATTCCCATATACTACGAATTGCTATCATAATTAATGCGATCAAAATTAGGATTATACTTTACGTCGCTGTAACGCTAGTTTTACCTATCCCAGCAATATCGGTAATGATTTTCCGTATTTTAATAGTAAATGTGCCTTCACTGCCGGAATACAGTGCAGGTAAGTTACTATGAGTTACGATTATTGTATTTGAAGAGAGGCACACTTTATTTCTTCAAGGCTTTATTGCTCTAGGAAATTTTGTTAAAAGAACTAAACGTGCTAGGGCATCTGCTAGCCTATCGGTTAGCGTCTTGGACTTCGGCGCAAGATGTGATGGGTTCGATCCCCGAGATGGTCACAAAATTTAGATGGAAATTCCGTAAGAAAAACGAGTGTACTTCGAGGCTGCATAGCTGACGCTAAGCCTACCATTAGCAAAACAGGTAAAAGCTAGACGTGCTCTACATTTCCAACCACATGATTGGAACTATATTAAATATTATACTGATCTAGAACTTTTCAAATTGACTTGTCTTAACCTGTGTGAAGTGCTTACTATGCGTATGCCATACAGTGGTGGTAAACTCAACCAGCGGCATACACCAAAGGTTGACTACTGAAAGGGACTCCCACACCTCACTTATGATGCCTAAGTGACAACTAATAATAGTTTAAATAAGTTTCATAAATTTTCAGGAGAATACCGGTAATTAACCTTTTTAGGACCATTAGGGGCTGGGGGAGATTTTTGGGTTATTCGGTAAATTGCTTGAATCAATTTGCCTAGCTTTTGGTAATTTTTTACTTTACTTTATAAATATAAACAGTATTATAATTTTATTATACCAAATTGTCAACATTCCATATTCTGAAGGTAAATTTTAAAGGCGTAGATAAGGCTGTGGCCAGCTGTAAATAAACACCTGTTCTTGTGGTCTCGCCGGCTCACTGGTCTGGTCTGGTCTGTCGTCTGCGTACGGAGTGAGGTTAATCTAAATATACTATCCTAATTTGTTACTCATAATTAAATGAATGTTGGTTATTAATATCGATTGGTCAAGTCATAAGTTGAGTCAAACGACGTTTTTCTGGGACGATCAATTCATCACGAACAAGTTCTATTGTATGTAACTAGGAGTACGTTTACTAAGCAATTTTGGTTTATAGGTTAATAACTTAGTATATTGAATATTCCTAGGCTGGTACCTAGCTTAGACTACGACTACAGTAATTTCTTGGATTCCTCAGTGGCATATCCTCAACAATTATTATTCAGCCAGTAGATTGAAGGAAGGCGTGTTGTCTTGCAATTTTGAACTGACCCATTGATAGAAAATTCGTAAAATAATACAACAAATTTCTTCATGCTTATGTTTAACTATATATTGCCAAATCACTTCACTTATATTGCTTCTCTTCCACTGTTCCAAGGAAGGAGGATCGTCAGGTTTAGATTAGGTTTGGTGAGTGGTGGTATGTTGTAGAAAAATGCCTAAAAGTTGACTTTCTCAAAATTGCTAAAATTACTGAGATCAAACTTTAACACCAGTGTTTTGTTTTTGTTGGGACAAAGAAAATTAGGTGCTATCCAATCCTCAATAGCTAAATTAAAACTACACAATTGCAGATTGGCCAAAGTAAGTACAACTAACCTGAACTGCCAGATCATCCATATACATAAATGAAGACATACAAAAATTATTAAGAGCTAATGGTAAATCATTAACATAAATTATGGACATGGTAGGGCCAAGAATTTATGCTTGCGGGACACCAGTCTGGACTTCCAATAATTGAAAACTAGTACTATTATTATATAACGGACTGAAACCTATCTGATAAATAAGATTGAACTAATTTTAACAATTTCATATCAAAGTCATAAAATTCAAGTTTTTTTATCAGAACTCCATAGTCTAAAGTATCCAATGCCGTGGACATGTCATAAAAACTTCCATATACATGTCTTTCTTTCCATCTACATTAAATATAAATTGCTTTACAAACTCAACTATGGCCATCCCTGTTCCACGTTTAGGTCTAAAACCATACTGATTGCATGTAAATAACATTACTTTCAAAACAATTTAATGATAAATGATATGATATATTTCAACATATTGTCTGAGGTGAATAAATACCTATGTAATTTCTCATTAAAAAAATACCCTACCTTTTGGGTATGTATCCGACCCACATCACTTGCTACAATATCTAAAAATGGCTCACATACTATCAATAAGCATTAATTAATTATTTGTCTAATTTATGTACTCATACATTGGAATAAATACTTTTTAAGTATTCTAGTGCATTTTTCATGATACTTTCTAGTGAACGTCTGTTACTTTTTAGGCTTAAATTGATTCTGGAAATTGTTTTAATTCTTGATTGACTCACATTTCCTATTATAATTAGTACCCAATGTCGTACATTTTTCCAGTATTTTTTCTTTTTTCATAGAAATTATATCCTAGTTTAGGGCCTATCATGAAAAGCTGCAATAAAATTTACCTTCATTAAATATTTGTTTCGTACAAATTCCTATCTTAAATTTTATGATTTTAACTGTGCTGGGCTTATTATGACTTTTAATGTTTTGAATTTTTATGAGTAGATAAAATTTATTTTTAAACCTTTTTTTCAGATAATAAGTTAAAAGTTATTGGAAGGCTCATCATAAAATCAAACGTAGCCTAATAGGAATCTTACTGAAGAAAATGTCATCTGAAGATAAAATTGGTAATCTTGAGGATGAAGCATTGAAAAGGAAAGAGAGATTAAAGAATATGAAGAGGAAATTTGAGGATCATGACAAAGGAGACAGCAAACCAACTACAGATTTTGGAGTCCTTCCAAAGTAATGGTTATAATAAGCTTATACTTCCCTTAGAAGGATAGATTTTGTAGGATCTTATAAACATTGGAACATGACTCATGTATCTATATGTATGTATATGTCTTTTTAAGTTAAACAAGCTAACCAAAGTAATTTTAAGATTTGAAAACACTAGAATCTCACTCGTCATATTTTTATAAGATTTCAAACCATTCTTGTGCAGGGTTTAAGCGAATCTGGTGTATTTGATGACTTGTGTAACCTTTTTTTAGATTAATACCCAGGTAGGTATTTTAAGGTATGAATGAGAAATTAGTGTTGGATAACTGTGGCGCAATCTTGTCGCTTTCTCATGAATTGTTAGCCCAAAAGCCAATGACATCTAAGAGACCTACACCTAACGTGAGTTCTTTTGCTAACTTTTTGAGTAACTTTTGCCTCTCAATTACAAACTGGTCTATTAATGAGGATGGTTCAACTTTTAACTAATAAAATTTTAACTATCCGCAATTCGAGACATCCAAGTAGCTGGATTATAGGACACGCCACCATCCCAGTCTTTGTTTCTGTCTAGGCCCAGCTGATTCATTTGTCAGGATAATTAATTAGTTTATGGCCTGATTCTAGTAAAGTTTTGTAATCAAAATATTTCAAATTCACTGTATTAGCCTATATAGAGGTCTAGGTCTTAAGCAAAACACTTAATTCTCGGAGACTCTAAGCGTGACGTTGTGACTCTCACAAATGTAAAAATAAACTTCACTCACCCAATCACCGTTAAAATCAAATCAAAATTTCTCAACATTTCCAAAAAGGGAATGAAACTAGCATTTATTTGGATTTTTGGTCATTTTGAGATTCCAGGAAATGAACAGGACGATTCAGCTGCAAAAAGTGTAACTCATTTAAATACAATCTACTGCCCTCTTATTTTGACCATGGTCCTGTATTTAAAAAGAAAGTTTTTAATCCCCAGCAATTGGAATGGAGCTGCTGTTGTGAGACGAAGGGTAATAGACTCTTTAGGCTATGCCCAAACATTCCTGAACAGCCCTGGTTCACTACAGTCAACAGAGGAAGGAAATATAACTTGACTTTCTGTCGGATTCGGCTTGGACATACCTTTTTTACCGTTTAGCACTTATATAGGGTTAACTTTATATTATCCAGTTGTGTAGTGTCGTGGGAAAGGCATTCTCACTGGTTTTTCACAGTGAAACATTGGAAATTGATAGATTTATAATGATTTAATGTGAAATTATGGTTGTACAGTCTTTTATAAAACACAGGAAACATTTTTGTAAACTTGACTTAACTTTATCTTAAATAATGATATGAAGCTTTATTGTAGAAGGATTTAAATATATCGTTGCATGCTCTTTGTACGATGCACAGGTCAGTAGACTGTGATTTGGGAGTTTACTGAGCTAACGACGGGAGCGGGACGGTAGTGTGGCGCTACCCCCAATTGCGGACTTCTTGCAAAAAAAATTGTCACTACACCACTGGTATTATCACCAATATGTGATTTAGGATAAGACAAAGCCTCGATCGATCATCTGATCTGAACTTAGCGTGCAGCCGGCATAAAAGACAGAAGAGGTTTCCTAACCTTAGAAGTAGAGGAGTTCAATTTCCAACACTCAAGTTTATTCTTGTTAAACAATTTATTGTTATAATATTTTGGACTTATTATTCTAAATTATTATAATATCTTAAACTAATTAACATAATTGGTTGTCTTGGTCATGTCTGGTTTGTCATGGTTAGTTTTAACCTTTGGCCAAAATAAAGAGTAAAACAAAAATTTTATTAAGAAAAGACAATAGAGACAACTCCCAATTTACCAGAGTAATGACCAGTTGTATTGCCCTACATAACCCAATACAGACCACAATTAAAATAAACCAATTAATAAGTGGAATGTTATGGAATAATTAATGTTTTTCTAACCTATAATTTTTCCCAAATCTTTACACTTAATAGTAAAGGGATTGTGAAAGATATAGTATTATTATGTTGTATATATTTTTTTATTCAAGTTTTAATGAAGTGAAAATTAAAAAAAAATTATTATCCTTGTGCCTGATGATGGCCTAATTAGGCCGAAACTATAGTTGCGCCACTTCAACTACTAAGATTGTTTTAGAGAGGTATATAAACCATTTAATTTATTATTATGTACTTTTGAAAAAAAATTCTTTGGCCTAAATATTATTTGAATGATAGTTTAAGATTAGCCCTACTGTAGTTTTATTTAAAATATAGAATTTCTTAAAGTTTACTTTTAAAGTAAAAAGGATGTGTCAGTTCACTACCATTTATATTTTATTGTGAAATCAATTTAAAGCTGGTTTATCCTGTTTTAGGCCCAAGTTCAGGAGTTATGTGCCTGAAGATGAAACTCTAAAAGAAAATGTTGTTCCTGCTGCCAAACCAGGGGACGTGGAGAGTGAAGTTAAGTCTCAACTTGAGGCAGCCAACGCCAAAGTTGTCATAGAAGAACTGGTAAGTAAACCAAAAATACTAATTCCCTCCTGTCATTATAGGTTAGGCATGTACGTTGCTAAGTACTGGGCAAGCCTGTAAATGATCATGTTTATATTCGACTTATGTTTGAATGAACAATATAAAAGAGCTGCCAATTGAGACTGTGGATCTTGTTTTGCAATATCATTTTTAAGAGCTAAAGATATTTCAAATTTAAGGTGAGAACATTATGAGTGATGGTGTAGTACGCAAAGGTTCCCCTTTGTGTACTATACCATCACTATTTAAACATTATTATTTAAACATTGTTGTCAAATTATGGCCAGGAAACACAGAGGAAAACCATTTTTAAAATTAAAAATAATTTGGTACTGTACTTAAAATTGATGGTAAAGTGACACTAAAGTTAACTAACAACTTTTTATTCTTGAAAATAAAAGAAACTCATCAGATAACAATGAAAACAAAAACCATAAGTTCTTTCTCATTTTTATCAAATTTAAACATGAATTATTCTGTTATAACAGATGGTCGTCTACTGTTTTCCTACCATAAGTATTTGTGGGGCCATCCTTAAAAGCCTAGCTCATATGCTAACCATGCCACCACTACAATTTTTTCTGTTTTATTTATCCCTCTAAAAGTCTGTTACGATAGCCCATAATGTCAGGCGATTTTTGCAATATAAACGTGCTTTAAAGATAAGATGGTGAGTTTCATATTATGAATGTTGTGACAAACAAAATTATGAGTGCATCACAAGTAATTGGCCAGAAAATATCACCCTGGAACCAATGCGGTTCAGTTTTTGTTTGAAAAAAATAGATTGTTTAGGCCTACTATGTATTAATTATAACTACACTACAGTCCAGTTTAAGGCCATTCCACATCTCGTCTGTGTCTCACCCCATGGATGGAAATTTTCAAAAAATTGCTTCCTGTGTGTTGTGTGTGCTCCTGTGCTTCAAATGAGCCATTCCACACCGCTTCCACGCAACCAGCCATGCCCGACCACAGACTATCTGGGACGCACATGCGCAGGGACTGCTTCTGACCGATGACAACTACCTGCAACTCACCCCACACACCCTGTGGCACCTAGGTGTAGTCTAAAATAAGTAGAGAATATTTTGTCGTCAGCCTAAAGATCACTCATTAAATGATTGTATTCTCCACAAGATTTCCTCTTCTTATGTATGGGATGTACCTATTTGTTTCGCGTTGTCAAACTGTACAACAAAACAAGTTCGTCATCACTGCTCTCGCTGCTAGAATCGTCAAACCAAACTAAGCCGCACACAAAATTAGGGTTGATCATCTAGATTCCAGATCATCCGGATCAGGTTTTTTTATTCAAGCTTCTTATTCAAATATCAGACGCAAACGCAGTACCTTACTGGTCGCGGCAAGTGTTACTAACGATGAATGCATAATATGATGAACATACACTCTGTATATTGGGGGTGTTTCCAAGCGGAGCGCTACAAGTACTTATTGCAGCGGTAACTTGTTTGAAATTTCAAAACTGAACTGTCAAAGCGTAGCTGTCTGATTTTGAGGTTAGATGTATAAGTATTTAGCGCGCACACGAGCTGTCACTATTTGACATTTCAATACTGAACTGTCAAAGTGGTTGTTGTTTGAGGTTAGATGCACAGAGGTTGTTTGTTTCGTTTTTTTACCGTCAAAATGCATACTGAATCGGTAGTCATGAGGGGTTGTAAAAGGAAGAAGGTTGTTTTAATGTCAGAAACGTTTAATTTCCTACCTAAAACTAATATTAATAACTCTAAATAAAATTAAAAACAGATTTTGAACACACAAATTTTTAAACGCTTTCGGGGCTATGTTGTTGTACAGAGGTATACACAGTCTGAAGAATTAATATTACAGGCGCTATTCACAGTTGTTGTCTATGAGACCAGGAAGTCTATAATGGTATATTTTCAAATCATCTGGATTTTTGGTAATCCATATTGGGATCCTGCCACATTAATCCTTTACTGTACTAATGACCGATTCATTAATTACATGTCATGTAATTAATGCATGTTTTGTATAGTAGGAAGTAATAACTCAAATTAAATATTACATTTTTCAGGATCTTTCAAATTTAGCTCCACGCAAGCCTGACTGGGATTTAAAGAGAGATGTTGCAAAAAAATTGGAAAGATTAGAAAAAAGAACTCAACGTGCAATCGCAGAATTAATACGAGATCGACTCAAAACTGGTCAAGCGGATCTCGCGACTAGCGTAAACATCGGATCCCGGGCAACACAGGAAGAGGTTGATGAAGACTGAAGATCATAAATGTATGTGTATGATGTAAATACATCACTATGTATTTTGTTGTTATTTTTTGACATGTAAATATAGTATAATGGTATAATAAAGGATTTTTTTTACTTTTTTATGAGCTGTAATCATTATTTTTTAGCGAATTTACCAGGGAAGAAGCTATTACCGTAGGTCTCATGGCAAGACTTAAGCCTGGTTGTTTTTCCTTTTAAGGTGCACTGAGGCCAAAAACAATAGTCGTTAAAAATTATATACAGTAGAACCTCGATTAACAGTCACCCTCGGGACCGAGACCATGACGGTTAACCGAATAGACGGATAACAGAAATAATAATAGCACCGATACAACTTAGCACCTAGACAGTTTTTGGCGTGGCAACATCGCAATTCACTGCCTTCCATGTTATAACGGCGCCATTGCCTAATTAATTTTCCTGATTACTGATAAACAAAACTACGTCAGTTCAAGTGAAAAATACTTTATTAAAATATTTTATTAAGAAAACAATGAAATATAAACTGTACATGTTCGCACTTTTACTCTCAAAACTGACGTTACCGGTATTTAGTTTTCAAAATAATCCGTCATTTTCATTTGTTTCTTTCCCCGTCGAGCTTTTCAGGCGGTCATGTTTCTAATTTTTCTGAGATGAAGCACCAGCATTTAATAATTTATTGTTTATTGTCGAGTCCCAAGACTTCACGTTTCCGTTTCTCAGCCATAACAGAAGAACATTACACACTACGTATAAACAACACTGTCAACAATAAACGGTAAAGCACTTTAAACACTAGTAGGCATTGCACTCGAAATCAGCAATAACTTCAGTTCACTGTAGCCAAGCACCACACTGAACTGAAATGCAACAGTAGCAGTAGAGTGCAGAAGACAGTGTAAGGGATTAACCAGCTGGGTCACTACCCTTGCCGCCAATGATTCACGCACATTGCAGTTGTGCAGTACAGTCGTCAGCCTCAAAAGACGGCTCTGCGCTGACGTGGAAACATAATTTGTTTTGTGCTAGCGGCGTGGCGGTTAATAGAGACTGACGGTTAAAAGGGTGACGGTTAATCGAGATTCTACTGTATATATATGTGTGTGTGTGTGTCTGTGAACATGATAACTCTCGTAAATGGTCCAATCGAGACCAAATTTAGTACTGATATTATGTATTCCTACATTTACTTGGACGAGTTCGTAATCCAGACATATCAGTTAATCGGAAGGTGTATTTTGGGGGGTTTTGTTCACCAAAAATGGGGTTTTTGGTTTTTTCATAGTAATTTTAACAAATTTAAATCATTTCTTTTACCATTAGAATCAGCTTAAAAACTACACAATTTAGCTCTCAAATGTTTTGCCCTATCTTCAACGTTTACCGAGATATCAAAAAATCTGAACACAGTACGTTGTATTTTGGGGCTCCAATGTTATATTATGGAGGGTAAGAGAAAATTAATATTTCCCTTATTAACCAATAATTTTGGATCAAATTTTTTATTTAGCTTCATGTAGTTTGGATCCATCCATTTATTCCTAAAAAATCATAGTTCATGTGTTTATCATGGCAGCTAACCTGCATACTCTTTTCTCATGTTAATCATATAGAGAATAGGCAAACTCCTATATTTATTGACAGATGTTGATGAAACTTGGTGTACATGGTCAAAATTAACTTGGTTTATGTTAGAAATGCCTTTCAGTGTTCCTTCCAGCAGCAAACCTGCATACTCTTTCCCATGTTAAACTTATGGAGAATAGGCAAACTCATTTATTTATGGACAGATATTGATAAAACTTGGTATATGGTCAAAATAAAAATAGTTTATTGTAAATATGACACTTTCAGCGTTCCCCACAGCACCATACCTGCATAGTCATTCCCATGTTAATCTTGTGAAGAAGATGCAAACTTTCTTATTTATTACAGATATTGATTAAACCTGTTATGTTTTTATTGATTTGGAAATTCTCTGAGTACGCAGGTCTGCTGCGACAGGGGTATTAAGTTATATTATGAATGCTGTTTGTTAAATACTGAATCTACGTTTATAGTTGTGTTTTTATAGAAAGTTTTAACCAATATCAGAAGTATTTATGAACACAAAAGAGACAGGAAAATAGATAGTCAACCTAATGATGAATGATGATGAATCATCTTAACTGATTAACTGTGATAAATATTTCAACTGTAATCTTAAGTATTGATGGACCTCTATTAATAACCATAAACGAGACTGCCTGAATACCTAAATAGTTTAAAGAAACAATTTTTTCTGTCAAGAAATTTAAATAGAAGCTATCTAAACATAAATTACATACAGTATTTATATTCAATATTTAGCCTATTGTACCAAAATTAGATTGTTACCCTTTGTAAAGTAAATGGGCATGTCCACGCAAGAATGTTTTAATATTGGTTGCAAAAATTATAATACCCACACACTGTTTTACACAAACTAAGAGTGTTGAGCCATTTTTTAAGTGATCATCATGACAAGTTCTACTCGACCTGGGACCAAGTTTTTTTTGTTTTTAGGCCTTCAGTTGCCAATAACATTGTATGAGAATGTGTGTGTGTAAACAAAATGTCTAACTGTCATAAAAAATTCTAATCTCAATGAAATTTAGTACAAACATAATAATGTACAGTAATTGGATCATGTGTCCGGTGTTTTTGTAGTGATCTTGTGTGTCTTACTAGCTTTATGGTTAGCGTCTCTGACCTTGCCGCAGAGGTCATATGTACAGATGCCAGAATGCCCATTTATATTTGGAGCACTTACTAAAAAATAGTTTGTGTATACTATTCTCTTACTCTGTTTGAATGCCTCTGGTGTAAAGAGAACAAAAAGAGTTTTAAATCCAGCCAAATCAGTATATCCGAAAGGGGGACTTAAGAGGGTTTTGTAATTCAAAATGAGGGTTTTACATGTAATTTATAAAAAATTTAAATTTTTATTTGTGCCATTGGATTCAGCTCAAAAAACAAACAATTTAGTATTTTTAATCCTCACTCTCTATAAGCGGCGACAGATCAGCTGGCACAATGCTTCTTCGCCACTGCTGCTCGTGGCGCATGGGCTCTGTAAGCTAACATTAAAAGTGCATTTTCTAGCTTATCTGTGGACAGATTTCGTTGAACAAGGCATCGTTAGATTTGAAATTAAAATTACAGTTCTTTTTTTATCTTATAACAATTTTATATACTGAATGGTTTTGTTTTTATTTAAAGTAAAAGATTTTTAACCGCCATTTTGAAAATATAAACGCAAACTAAATTATACTTTGGGAATATTTTTCTCTTTAGCCAATAAAGATGTGTGCAAAGTTTAGTTTCTGTAGCTTAAATAGTTCTTGAGATATAAATATTTTTGTAAAAAAATTGTGTCTAGGGGCTAAACAAGGGATTTTTTAAAGTATGTTTAAAGGGCATTTTTTGTGATGACACCACCAAGCATGTCTGTGAAAATGGCGGTTTAAAAAGTTATGGCCAATTGAAGGAAAAAAACCTTTAAATTTTCCGCGAAAACAATTAAGCTAAAGCGTAATTTGATTACCACCATTAACACTAGCTTAAAAAACTAAACAAATTAATATTTTGAATTATTTGTCTATGACTAATAGTTTCAGAGAAAAGTTAAACCTACTATCCATGGTAAACTCCTTCAACTTCAACAACAGCAATACCGTGCACAAATATGTACTGTTAATTGCGTATTAAGGTTTGCAGGAGCACAGAAAAGTTGAGAAAACTTCCACTTGTTGAATACGTTCTTTTGTAAGCGCTGAGACAGTAAACTACAACGTGATTATATTGATAAATCGCTGATGTTTTCATAGATCGAGTTTGACGTAATAAATCAAATTATATATTAATCTCTAGTATAAAATATCATTTCAAATATCAAACTCTAGATCTAATTCATTTTTAATATAATTGTAGACCGGCAATCCAGATGTTTAGTGTTACCAATTATGTTTGGGGCAGGGCCCTTTGGAATGAATTACTTTTATGTAGGAATTCGTCACGAGATGTAGTTCCAACAAAAATATCAAACGAACAATCTATATCAAAACTAGTTTAACAACATTATTGCAACTATTTTATGATCCAGTGGAGGAGCCCTAAGATTCGGTTTGTACATCTATTTTTAGGTTCACTTTAGAAAGATTTTAATTAAATTTTAGAAAAATTTTAAAGAACCGTCTTAAGTTAAAATAGGGCACGGAAATGTAATAGATTACATTTGAGCAAATTTATATAGCCTAAATACATTTATTTTAAAAACCTTGGCAGGATTTAATATTTTGGAGCGAAAATCCTATAAATTAAAGGTTTTTGCTGTGTCCATAACTCTTGGAGCGGTAAGAAGTAAACATTGAATTCCAACCCATCAGTCAGGTTAAATATGGTAGTGGTTGGGGGAGCGGGTAATAATGCATAAGCTTTAAATATTATTCGTTACTAGCTGTCCCGGCGAACTTCGTAACGCCTAACAGTAAATACATGTTGTTAACTTTAAGATTGACCATGTTCTGAAGTCGAATAGCATTACGGCTTCGTTGTGAAAGATTAAATATTCTGAGGTTGAGTTGCTTGGCAACGCATAAAGGACACACACACATACATACATACATTTTTATATATAGAGACCACAAAAACTATTTTTTATGGAATTTTTGTTGCTAATTTTATATTTACTACAGCCTAATAGGGGGTTTCTTACTAAATCTTAATAAAATCTTACGTTGTTATTTAATCTGATGTTAGAGTAGTAGTGCCTGGTAAAAGCTCAAAATATATTTTTAATCATTGTTTGTTCTGTTTATAGTAGTAATTTAAAACTTGTGATCTCATTTTTCGTCATGCTACTGAGAAGCCCAGCCAAAGGAAATCATAAAAGATAACATAAAGATAGTGTGTGATACACGAAGCTACGTGCAACTCGCCAAGTTAGCATGACTAACTTTCATAGTAGGAATGGAATTGGAATCAGGAGGAGGAAAAATTGGAAGTTGCTGGCCTCGGAAATCAAACAAGGTTTAAACTGCAAGAAGAGCAGAATATAATTCACCACCTGGCGATCCCATTCCAGATGTATATGTCGAAGTCTCCGATCGTTAAAGACTTACGTTTATAAGGTCCAGATATATCTGTAATTAAATAAATTATAACCAAGTTTTTCGTGATTCAAACAGAGAAGTCGTCCTCCATTCTCAAAGCATTTATATTGTTATACGTATAATTGTCTGATAAAGCCCACTACTTCCTACCGTCACGGAGTCGAGCCCGTTCCCACCATTCTGAGGCAAACTTTCATTTGATTCCATTAAGATATGCATACGAAGTTGGGCATGTTTAACCTTTTCTTCTTCTTCTTGGTTGAATGTCTAACCTGTGAAAACCCCGGGAAAGTTCTGACGAAATATTAACATAGAGAAATGTATTATTTTGTAGGTATTATTAGTAGCCTACTCAAATTGAGGTTTAATAAAAGATTGGGATGGTGGCGTCTTCCTGTAATCCAGCTACTTGGAGGTCACGAATTGTGGATAGTTGTAGTTCGTAATTCAGAGGCCGTGGTTCGGATTCCACGTTAAACTGTAGGTCCCTTAGTTGCCATCGGCTGTTGGGCTATTAATTAACAGTCCTGTCTAAGGAACATGTCAGCCTTAGTCAGTAACAAGACTACAAGATCGCGCCACAATCATCTTACATTCTTCATTCATACTTGACTTAAAATACCTACCTTGTGGTATGGTCGCCATTTCAAATAATCTAAGTCGAATGTCTCTCATGGTAGGCTATTCCATAATTTACCAATACCATTAGGATCATCACATTTGGTTATAAACTCAACGTTGGAGGAAATATTGAGTACGTGTTTTTCTCTATGGAGTCAAAGTGAATAGCCTTATCAGGCAATTGCAGCGTATAGCTTATTGCTGATACATAAAGTGAAACTTATACTGCAGTAAAGATTGCCATCAATGCTGATTGGCCAGACAGGTTTACAGCCGTAGTCGCAGTAAACGTGTCGCACGTCGGACGCTGACCGACACGTCGCCTTGAACAACAACCTCGTACCTCGCGCCTCGGCCACAGCTTCCTGCACAAGCACAAACACACACATACCTTACGTTACGACATTCGATGCGGTAGGTAGGAAACTCTGGCACATCCACTTCAATCATCTTATAAACAGTAGAAACCCCAATAATTCGAAAACATCTACAGTACAGTTCGTAGATTTGGTCTGTTCCTTTGAGAAAACTTCTACTATACTAAATACCCCCGTCGCAGCAGACCTGAGTACTCAGCGAATTTCAATAATATGACGGTAATTGTATATGACATGTATATATTAAGACTTGTGTTTGGTCTCTAGGCACCTCAAAACGAAAAAGAAGACCCCGGCTTAGGTCTTGCAATGAGACCTACGGAATTAGTTTCTTCCCTATGGGAAATTCGCTAAAATATATTCCCATAACTCTAAGTATTTTTGACGCATCATTTAGCCTCTAAAACTCTAATTTGTTTGTACTTGAGCCTCTAGAATTCGAATTATGTTTCGTTAATTCAATACCTCAATGAGAAGTCGGTTCCCATATGCCTCTGATTTTTTTAACCAAGCCAGTCGAAAAGTGAACCAGCGCGTTTACAATTAGAATTTTAACAACGCTTACCTCCATAACTCAAACTGGCGATAGTTCAAACATCCTCTAATTGGAAGCAAAGTGGCTTTCACTTGAATTTCGAATTAGCGAGGTTCGACAGTAATACCGACCGATCGATCAGATTAAAACGTATTTCTAGACCAGGTAAGACCAGTGGGAGAAGGGAGGTCTAGAACAGAAGTCCTAGAATGTCTTGTGTTTTATGGTTTTTACAACCTGCAAATTGCCCGAGTCCAATTGCCTGCCCTGACTTCAAACTAATCCATATGAAGATAATCTTCCGCTCCGTCGCCAAGTGAATAGAATTGACCTGGATGTTTGAAAGTAAGGTCTTGACATATATTTGGAAGTCAAGTCGGATTATCGGGCCTTCCTAGTAGAGAAAGTTAGGACAGCGGCAATAAATGAGTCTCAAGATGGCCGGGGGTGTGCGGACAATACCGTGTTGCAGGTGGTTGGCCTGGAGTGTCTACCTGGGGTAATGCTGAAAAATATCCACGTTGCCTCCGCTAGTTTCTCGCCTATATTTGATTCTTAACGTGTTCCAAACTCAACATTAAACTAAATAAATTGGATATTTCTCTCTGTATTTTAGAACAAAACAAGAAAATTCATGGTTTTGGTCTCAATTATTAGTGTTTTATCACATTTTTATATTGCACGATTTCGCATTTCGTACTGCTGAAGGTAGAAGAATACACAATAAAGTTCGTAAAGGCTTTAAAAGGTTACTAGGGTTGGGGAGATTGATAAGTAATTAATTAATTGAAAGTGTCTCGATTTATCAGTTGATTCCAATTGATATTTTTATTTTACTTAGGATATCAGAAATTCTTAAACAACACTAGCCCCGAAGTTCCTCTTGAAACTCTCGTGTTCGTGGTGTGTTTCCTAATGGTCTAAAACGAGTTCATAAAACCGCGCATATATAATCTGCAAGCGTATGGAATGCGTGGAATGAGAAGGTGTAGCCTGGGAGGCGGGGTCCGTGGAGTCGGTTGGGAAACTGAAGCACATTACTGTAGTTGCCGGGCCTGCAACATGTATACAACAGTAGTGTATAGTGTATAGTGTATAGGCCCTACCCGCGCCGCCGCAGCGGGGTACTACTGTAGTACCGGTAATAAAACTACATCAGCGTTGCTTTGCCAACCCTCGTTGCGAGAGCCCGGCGTCGATTACCGACACTGGGTGGTTTGCTTGAAACAAAGACAATCTGATTTTATACCCGATTAGATTTTCTTAGCATGAATGTACTGGTTATTTCATTACATTCTAGGAATAGTATATTTCGCAACTATTCGGCTCGAAAATTATGTTTGCAGACGAGACGTAGTCGAGAACTTGAAAAGGTCGTGGGTCTGTAAAACATTTTCGGCTCGAGGTGCGAACGATGCTTTTCACAATACTACTCTAACTTATAATCATTACAAAATTATTACATTTTAAAAGATTATACGAAAAAATTAGAAGAACCAAGCTTATAAACAAAATGACCCATCAACTGTCATTCTTTTTAATAATATAAAAATATTGAATGTACAGCTGGTGTTATTAGAAAAAAACAAATCCTGCATTTTCTTGAGTTTGGTTTAGTTTTGGAGGTTATATATGATTTAAAATATTTTTTTGATGTTTCTTGTTACTAAGCAACGACAAAAAAGAAACATCAAGATTATAAACGGAATGGCCCATCAGCTGTCATTATTTTTATTAATGTAAATGTCGAATGTACAGCTGTCTTTTGTATTTACTTCCCTGTGGAAATAGGTTAGATCGTGGATATGTCTAAAAGGAAATGGCTTTAGTTCATCTAAACAGCTGTTCTTATTCTTTTATATTAAAAAAATTCAATACAATAGCTCTGGTATATTTTCCATCTTACAAATCGTCAATAGCCCTCCAGAGGGAAACGTATTCATGTCAAAAATGAGGTATAAACTTTGTATATAAAGTACGTATTTTATGATAAAAATGGTTTTATTTTTTCACTTCATCTGAACTTAGTAGATTGGATTTAATATGTTAAATAATATTCTATGGTTTTATAATCGAATACAATCATCGATAAAGCAAAAACAAACCGTATAACCATAATGTTCATAGCTATTTTATACGGTATAATAAAATTCCCTTAGTTTGAAAATGTATAGTGGAGAGTCTTCGCTTATAGTCAAACTAGAACAATCTTCATTCTACTAAGGCCACTTTCACATGCACTTTTATAGCACTCGTGTGAAGGGCAATGAGAGTAATTATTGCAGTATTCGACCGAACCGTATCGTGTGCTCCCTATCTTAGATACTCGTATTTTACATGTATACTTCATGTAAAATACACATTCCCTTCCTTTAATGTAGATGTTTAATATTACGTTAGGAGTGTTTTATATTTTTCATATACAGTAAGAAACAAATTAAATGACAATACACCATTACGCAAATAATCTTTTTCAAAAATATCACTTTGTACCACTGCATTAATATTTTTGAATAGAATTCTATCTACCGTAACACGCGAAAGGTTTTAAACAGCTCTTACTGGACAGTTTATATTATGAAATAAAGACTTCGTGGATGGACCTAGGAAATTTCAGTAAGCGGATACTTCGTTATGCAGTATGCCGATACAATCTCTAAATTGTTTATATAATTGTAAAGAGATTTGATTAGTTTTGTTTTTACTTGTGACAACATGTTATGTGTTTGAGGCAGCGTTGCCCTTACACGATCTCCACAGCAATATAGCGATGATGGGATTAAAAACTAAATATATAAAACAATGTCGTGTTAGTTACACGCATTATAACTCGAGAACGGCTGGACCGATTTTAATGATCTTTGATTTTTTGGATTCGTCTCTGCTCCGGTCATGCTTTAGGCATATTCAGTTTCCATAAATCCAATTAGTTTCCATTTTATAGCGTTTTAAATTTCTAATGTTAAATTTATGGGAACTAAGTTTGTTTACAATTTTCTAAAATCAAAACATTTGATTTCTTAAAATAGTTGTTGGTTTACTCTCCGATAGCAATATGCTTTACTATCCATTGACATATGAATCATTCATTAATGTAAAACTATGAAGTAAATATGTGCTTTACAAAATGAACAGCATTATTCGCCACGTTAATAGTTTACGGTTTTTTGGGAATTATGTACTGTACTTATATTTTTTATTTTCTGTATGATTAAAAGTAACGTGTTTATATGTTTGCCAAATAAAATAATTACAATGTTTATTCATATTAGGTTTATTATAATAATCAGCTGTTGAATATTTAAAGCTTTCACAACGAAGCCGCAATGCTATTTGACTTCAGAAAATGGTCATTCTTAAAGTTAACATGTATTTTCTGTAAGGCGTTACGAAGTTCGCCGGGTCAGCTAGTATTGATATAATAGTATATTGTTGTAGTTTGATATACGTAGTTTTCTTAACTAGGAGCGAAAGTGGCTCTTTTAGGTACGCGATCGTATTTTACGGTTAAAGGAAACATGATCAATTACAAAGACATTTTCACTCCGTGTGATGAACAACTATATTTATCATACTTTGGAGATAACCTTCAAATCGTCACAAAATTAGACCGCATAATTTGAGGTTATACACAGTCGTCATCAATGTTTACATTTCTGTTGTTATCCTTACAATATATTTTAGGTTATCTTTAAAAGATAGCCTAAAATATCGTACACATTGAAAACAACATTTTACAATGTACCATAAGCAAATTTTGAGGTTGTTGAACCGAAAAATTTACCACATGTTTTTTCCATATTGTTTTTTAAAGTGACCCGAAAACGATGATTTTTCGGTCGAATTAGGGAACTAAAATAGTATTTCGCAACTAGGGCCGAAAATTATGTTTTGCAGACCCATAATCTTTAAGTTCAAGACGTATGTGCGAGCGATACTTTTCATCATACTACTATTGTTAAAGATGCTCCTCTAGCTTATATTCATTACAAAATTATTACATTTTAAAAGTTTATTAGAAAAAATAAGAAACATCAAGCTTATAAACGAATGATACATCACGTGCCATTCTTTTTATTAAAGTAAATGTTGAATGTACGGGTGTTATTAAAAAATGTTTGTATTTACTTCCCTGTGGTAAATAGGTTAGATCATGGATATGTCTAAAGGGAATATTTTAAGTTCATCTAAACAGCTGTTCTCATTCTTTTATATTTACAATTCAATACAATAGCTCTGGTAATATCTATGGAAATTTATTACATGTTTTCCATCTTAAAAATCACCAACACCCCCCCCCCCAGAGCTAAGCTATATCCATGTCAAAAAACAAATCCTGCAGTGTCTTGAGTTTAGTTAGTTTTGAAGGTTATGTTTTGAGTCTAAGCAATATGATTTTGTGTAGGGTGTTCAAAAATGAAGAATTTCAATTTGAATTGTTGAAGAATTGAAGGTAATATGTTCTTGTTTTAGTCCTTGTGTTATGGTGGATGTTTTAGGCCAGGATAGTACGCTTAAAGAGCTTTATTGTACATCACTGTTGATTCAGCCTTTAGGCTAAAAAAATGATCTTCATTAGTCCAAGTAAAATACTCGAGCACATTATGTTAGTTCATCTTAGTTCCAAAAATGTATAAACCTCCTCTAGTAAAAAACAACTCACATTTTTGTAGTTTTTCCATTCCTGGATCGCCACAAATCAAAGAAGTTTTGTGACAAAGTAGGCTAATACTTGTAGAGGCTTTGCCCTTCACGACCACGCGGTTTTATCCAGGATGGCTTCCCAGGCAGACCGGAAGTGCCGTGACCTTGGGTCAAGGTCACCGAGCGGTTCCTGCAACGGTGTTGTCTCTTGGCTCAGTCTTGTCTGTGGAAGTGGAATGGTGGAAGTAGAGCTATCCACTTCCCTCAAGTAGAGCCCCCATTCCCTTCCCACGAAACATTACTAGATCTTATAAAGAAAGTCTGTCTGTCTGTATGTTTTATCGTTAAATTTTCATGAATTTTAGTTTTTATGTATTTTTAGTAAAAAATATTTCGAAAAAGCATAAGTTTCCATTATGGCGTTTTAAATCTAATGTTTATTAACCTAGAATAGTTTGTTTACAAAAATTCAATAAAACATTGATTTCTTAGCTAATGATTGGTTTATTTAGAAACCATGTTTAATCATTCATAATGAAAAATATTAAGTAAAATACTGTAAAAAATTAACATATTCACTATTATTACTTTTTGGATTATGTTTTATATTTTAATTTTCTGTCGGATTAAAATCACGTGTTTTATGAAATTACAATGTTCATATTTTTACTTTATTATAATAATAGCGTTTAATACCAATAACTCATAAAAGCCGTATTATGTTAGGTTTGGTTTTTATTTGAAAATTGTGTTAATCCACTCAGATTTATAGTTTATGAAATATTAATATGTCTTATCGTCATGTTTATCACTTGCGAAAAATATATCTTACTGAAAGTAATGCTATTCAACTTAGATGGAATCTTATAAGTTATACGTATTTAGTCCTTACGAATTCGCCTAGCTAGTCTTAAATAAAAGAAAGGAGGCTAAACATTCATTTATATTTATCAGTCAATGGATTTTAATATATTTAACTAGGCCTACAGTTTTATAATAATTCTAAAGAGTTGTTTCTGCTCGTCCTAATGAATATTTGAAACCAGAGTAAAAAAAAACATGTACGTAAAATAAATAAAAGATTAGACATATGAAAGATTACGGAAACCACTGTAATTAATTGTTAATGTTAGTACGGTAATTTAATGTAACCACTAAATTACTATGTTCGATGATTAGGGTGGGAATGCAGCATTCTACCAACGAGAATCCATCCAATATAAAATCCCATATCGTCTTTGATTTTACTCATTGGGTAGGTGTTGTAGTTACCAAGTTCTACTATTTGTGCTTATCGTTTTGGATATTTTAAAACAAAATATTACACTTCCGGAAATGTAAATTAAATTGCTGCATTTGCAATAGATGTATTTGAAATCATTTTACGAAAAAGCCAATCTCCGTTGAACTTAAATTGGAAACGTAAGGGAATATACACGTTAAGTTAATGAGACGAGGTGTAATAGATGAAGGACGTAAGTACGGATTTCTTCAATTATAAAATAGATTGTTTGTAAAAAGAATTTCCTTGAAAGAATCAATAACTGTTATGCCGCCTCTTTCTACACTACTAGCCCAAGCTGCGGAAACGAGCAATATTAACATAACATGTTCTTTTGGATTTTCTTAACTCGCTAATAAGACATTTGTTATTTTGAAAGGGTATACGAAATGCTGTAAAATGTTCATATTATATTTTGCCTTTAATACAAGCCTAAGCCTCTTGGCACTTTTAAGTTTTGTTGTTTTTATAGTTATGAACCTCGATGGGGTTTGTTATAATCTATAACCAGTCGCCACGAGACATGAGGGTGTTCCGCCGATTATATGAGAGGGACATTGACTGTCATTTCGCTTGCTATGTATTGCGTGAGTTTCCTCACTCGACACAATCTCGAAAGACGCAACTAATGTTGCGACCTTTGCTATTTTTGATTTGCCGAAAAAGCTTGTGGATGTCTGAAAAATGCATCTGCATCCGTGCACCGCTATCACAATGGTACCTTTCTGGACTTTTTCTCGGAATTATAAACACACCTTTGCACCCTATTTTACCTGTTAAACAATTCATTAAAATGTTAAATTTCATTAAAATTTTGAGCTGTTGGGTTTTTGAAAAGTTCAAATAAATAATTGTAATCGCTTTGGTTTATAAGATTTCAACTCAGTCCATGATCAATATGGTGGGTGTTAGCATATATATCATAAACACAACCTGTATCAATCTACAAAAACCGAGGACTTCAAATAATTGATCCAATAATTGAACAACTATGTCGCTGTTAAAGGTTTGAGCTTTAGCTTATTGTACCTAAATACTTGGGGCGAATTTCCATCAAATCATATTTGGCTTACTTAATAATTCTTATCAGGGGTTCTTTATATGTTATAGTAAAAATGGTGGGGTTTAGTGATTACCTAATCAATAGGAAACTACGAAAGATAACGTGTTCGGCCGGAATGGTAAATGTTTAGATTTTCCAAGCTCCTGCATCCGTTTAGGTATACATTGACTTTTCCCATTATATGCAGATTAAACCTGGACTTGGAAGATTTATGGTCAATCATATCTCTTCTGCGACAATGACATTTACAACCAAAAGAAACCCTCACCGCGCCCACAGCGTTAACTCAAAGCGAGCTGTAGAAGTTTTAGTTCTATCGCAACAAAAGGATGTCGAAAGAATAGAACACGAAAAACATGACCGGGGGTACCGGTACACAAAAAGATCGGAAGACAAGCTCCTAACAACCTCTTCAGACCCGAATAATTTGTAACCAACAAGCGCGTTCGCACGTTTTCTTGCGACAAAGGGGAAGTCAACAGTTGGGAGTGAACAAAATGTTTGCTAACGAAGTGGCAAAGAAGTGATAATCTGCATGACATCGTTATATCACCACTGCATAACCCGTGTGTCCCTTGCATAACCTCAAAACCGCCCGCCACCCGCCATCACCAGCTGTTTGGCGCCTTTGACACAGCAATCAGCTGACTCAAGGACAAAACAACAATGCCATTTCATAGATGTTACATAAACTGTCACCTCGCGATATGTATGCTTGTGCAAGTGTCAGTTGTCATTATGTAACCGCTCACACGGGAAATAATGGAAAACGACATTAAGAGCTGATGCTGATTCCGTTTCCGTTTAAATCATATAACGCTAAGAAACATAAAGAATTTTTTTGTGTATTGGTTTATAGAAGATATTATATCCCTAGTTACACACGCCTTGCCACAAGGTCTCAAGTCTCCACCAAATTGACGAGTAAATGGGTTAAACAAAATGATTAGACATGGTGTTTTCTATCATCAACTAGATCATTTTTCAAAAGTTACTACAGTAATACACGTCATTTAATTATTAATAATTCTAACTTCATTATTTACTTAACATTAGTGTTAAAATTTAAAATATACAACATTATAATAATTGTTTTTGGAACCTCCATAATATTTTTGTTCAGTTCAGAATTGAAAATTTTATATTTTTTAAGACTTTCAAGATACATAGATTGGAGCCAATAATATAATAACACTTATTGTAATACCTACAATAATAATTATATGTAATAACAATTTTAGTATAATCTATATTAATACCTAAGTGGGCTAATAATATCAGATTTAATGGTAATATATAGGCTAATGTAAACTATATAGGTGTGAATTTAAGCTTGTGAATAATTGGTCCAATGAATAAATGTAATGAACTCTTCAAGTCAACAGAAAACATCATTAGAAAAAAAATATATTTAAAAAGATTGATTTTGTTATACCCACTCAATTACAATGCCTCGATACCTCCCAATGCAAGCGAAGTCTTTTTGTTAATTAGTCTTTTTTGTTAATTTTTGTAACACCCCCCTTTAAAATGGCATCCGTTCCGTACCGTCCGTTTGTACCGTAATGCCTGTCCATGCCGTAACGTTCGTCCGTGCCGTGCCGTCCGTTGGTGCCGCACCGTCCGTCACTGCCGTACCGCCCGTCCGTGCCGTAACGCCCATCCATGCCGTAACGCCCATCCGTTCCGTACCGCCCGTCCGTGCCGTACCACCCTTCCATGCCGTAACGCCCATCCATGCCGTAACGCCCGTCCGTTCCGTACCGTCCATACGTGCCGTACCGTACCGTCCGTACGTGCCGTACCTCACCGTCCGCCCGTTCCGTACCGTCCGTCCGTGACATAACGCCCATCCATGCCGTAACGCCCGTCCGTTCCGTACCGTCCGTCCGTGCCGTGCCGTTCCGTACCGTCCGTCCGTGCCGTGCCGTTCGTCCGTCCGTGCCGTACCGTCCGTCCGTGCCGTGCCGTACCGTCCGTCCGTGCCGTACCGTCCGTCCGTGCCGTACCATCCGTCCGTGCCGTGTCGCCCTAGTAGGCTTAGTCAACACAAGTTCTCAGAAGACGCTGTGAAGCTGTCTCTGTTTATTTATTCTCTGTGATTGGTTACGCGCTGTCGCGTCATTAGCTAAGCTGAGATCTGATATCATCATCAACGATACACACTAACCTCGATCGTGCTAGGACACCGATAAAAGTTTCGTTATGCAATCACTGGACTGGGAATGGGTTGATTGTTGAATAGCTGTATTATCACAATAATATCACATTTTTGTGAGGTATAATTTATAGATATGGAATTAATTACCTGAATGTGTGATGTTCGTCGTCGATTAAAATTAATGAATTTTAATTTTCGTGAAATGTTTCTCGTTCGTTAAATAAACGATTTCTAAATATTTAAACTGATTTTTGTTTATTTGAAGTTTAATTTAATACAGTACATTAATACAAAACGCTAATTTTAGACTAAATTCCATTCTATATATGAGAAGTTAGATCGATGTCAAAATTTAAATTTTGTTTCGATAATATCGCTGTATCGATATTGAAGTTTGGTATCGTCATCAATGTCGAATATAAAATAATCCTCTATAGCGGAACATTTTGACTTGTCCTGGAGATGTGTTGGTGAGTCATTGCGAATGAATCACCTCCACCCTCTCTCTGCCTTCTGATTAAAGGTACTTCGTCATGCAGTGTCATAGGAGCAACATGATCTAGAGAATGACTCACCGAATGTCAGCATCTTCTGCAGATAACGCCGTTATCAAGCAAGACGAGTAATGACAAGAATCTCCATTACCTCCAACACCTTAGATTTTAGTCCCAAAAGTACATTGTTAATTTTTTCACAGGATTACTGACGACGCGGTAGTCATAAAACATGTATGAGGTGTCAAATTGAAGGTAAAGTGGTTTTCTAGAGGAATAAATGGTACAATTTTTTTATTTTACTAATTATCTGTTACCTGTTAGGTTAATTATCAGTTAATTACTTGGTAGTTAGCCTTCTTATTGTTGTTCGAAGGCTCTTTGACTCCAAATAGAATTTTGACTAATAGGGTTCAGAGATCTGATATAAAAATAGCTGTTGTGTTACAGAAATTATTGCCTTATGTTGAGAATAATCAGCCGGCTTTATCAGATATCTCAGCCCATATTAGTTTCGGTCTGAAAAGGCTTGCGAACATACAATAGTATAATACAAAGAGCAAGAAAATATTTACTTTCAATCGTATTTTTTAATGTTACGTATTTTTAGCGAGGAATTCGAATTTTCTACGAATGAATTAGGCTTTACTCGTATTACACACAAGATCTATCCAACAATAAAAAACTCATTTAGGTTATGTTTGATTTTCCCGTTAAGATAAATGTAAACATAACTTTTCGGTTTCCGTTAAACTCAGTTTCACTGCGCAAACCGGAAGTTAGTGTTGTAGGAACGACTACCGTCTATGAGCTGACTGAGCGTTTAGCGCATTCTATTAAGTAAGTTAATAAGATAGTAAGATAAGTTAGTTTCATATGGATTTGGAGCGTTTCGCGCATGTGATTGGTCGGTTACTTATCCGCCCTAGGGTGTATATGAGATCATATCCACCCTAGGGCAGATATGTACTGCTTATACGTTCTGCCAACTGTGTGAAATGTACCTGTTATCGCGTGGTTGTAGGAAAAATAACATACTCGTACACAACGATGTATAGGATATTGTTTCGCAACACAATGCCCCACAACCCCCATGATACGGGTAGCAGTTGGGGAAGTAACTACAATGACCTTGGTGATAAGTTATCAGATGTCCTTGGCCCTTGGACCCCTATCATCTTTGATTGCACACATAGGTCAGGGCGCCGTGGTTGCTACACTGTAATTAAATGAGATGATTTTTGAAATGAAATTATTTATTTATTTACCTTTAAGCAACAAAGAGCGACTGACATTGTCAGAAAATAGGTTAGATTAGGTACCTTTTGAAATGGCGACCTACCCAGGTAGGTATTTTAAGCCAAGTATGAACGAGGAATGAGTGTAAGATGATTGTGGCGCGATCTTGAAATATATTATATTTGTTATAAAATATGATTTAGCAAAATGATGTTGTAATGATATAGCTCAATATTTGGGGCGATAAGATGGAGTCATGATAATAATAATGCAACAATAGAAAACTGTTGATTTATATGAAAAATCTCATTGACCGGAAACATCCAATTGACCTTAAACCAGTAGACGTAACTAATGTCCAATAATTGCTATATAGCTGATTTCCTCGTATAATGGTTACAAGCAAGTCAGCTGTTTCCAGTCAATCGATATGTAGATTTTGCTTTAATCAGCAAAAAACTAAAGTTCACTCCCGAGACCTTTTCTAAGAAATCTAAATCTTACACATTTACTTTGAAGGCGTTACTTTGAAGCGTTTGAAGTCTTACTATCCTTAGAACTAATTTTATGGTGACTTACGGAGTTAACATGAATTTATTATACTTTTAAATTTTGATATCTCTCCATCAAATAACAATAACACTAGACAATCTCCATGTTACAAAAACCAGGTCAATCTCAATAAGGCGAACGGTTGGTTTTTAATGAAATGTACTAAAAATGATTATATTCTCCTCAGTGAATTCGTTGTGTAATGTGAGTGTTAAAATTAAACAACTATCTACACAAAGAATAATGACGTATGATATGAAATTGTTCACATCATCTATTTGCTTAATCCTGTCAACCGTTGAATGTCAAGTTCCGTCTTGAATGCGCGTGTCAGTTCTATATGTTCTATTGTAGTTCGATGAGTTCACCTCACCCTAGTTGTATTTAGGACAACTGACTGTGTTTATTTAATGACAAAGTTTTCACTGATTGTGAGACAATAATCCCGATGCAATAGAGTGTATTTATATTTCAGCGAGCATAAGAGGTTTTATGTTGACCCGCTGAACCAGATGTTCTATTTTTTGTGTCACGCCAAATTTATTTTGTGAACTAACATATAATAAATTATAAATATCAAACATAGATGAGGGTTTGGCAATGCTTCTGGGATTGGCCCGTAAGTTCTCAGCTTTTAGGTGTTCCAAGACTATAATTAATGTTCCATGGGGTTGTTGGACCCCTGTACCAAATTTCAAAATGATTCCAAGGGTTGTTATATAAGAATAAGCGAACATCAACACTAACTTTCGCATCGGCGGGACCAGACGAAGACAAATGACAGCCAGTAGATAAGTCGAGTGACATTTCAGACGGAGTGATTATTACTGGGGAAATGTGCGAAAGTTGGAGAAAGGCGAAAGGCGCCATCTACCGCGGCGGCGGCGGCGGCGGCCTTGGCAGTGGGATATGTCCACCTTGAGCTAGAGTTGGCGTCGGGTCGTTGATACAGCTTCTACGAGCTATCGCCACTAATATGGAGCGATTAGTCCATAACTCAAGGTGGGAATAGTGAAATCTGTTTTGTCCCAATTGATATTTTTTATGTATGAATACGTGGATGTGTCTGTTAACACGATAACTCGTATAAATGATCCGATCGGGGCCAAATTTAGTAGATACGTGTGTTCCTAAATTTACTCGGACGAGTTAGTAATCCTGATATATCGGTCAATCGGAACGGGTAGTTTTGGGGGGGAGGTGTGTACCCCAAACATTGTTTTGTGTTTTTCATACGTAATGTTTAACTATTTTAAATGTTATTTTTACCATTAGAATCAACTGAGAAAACAACACAATTTAGTATTTTAGATTTTTGTTCTATATCGCATGGTTACCGAGTTATTTAAGTCTAAACACAGTACGTTGTATTTTGGGGCTCCAATGTTAATCTTACGGAGGATAAGGAAAAGTTAATATTTCACCTATTTATCACTATTTCACCATATCACTATTTATGGATGAAACTTGGTATTCAAGTAAAGTATAAAGTATTCAGCTTCATGTGGTTGAGATCTATCCATTTATGCTTAAGAAGCATAGTTTATGTGTTTATCATGGCAGCTGGCCTGCATGCTCATTTCCCATGTTAATCATATAGCGAATAGGCTTTATATAGACAGATGTTGATAACATCTGTCCAAGTGTTAAATAAGTTAATTAAGAATAAAAAATTTTCTGGTGTAAATGTCTACATTCATTCAGTGTTCCTCACAACAGCAAGCTTGCATACTCTATCCCATGTTAATCTTATGGATAATAGGTAAACTCTTATTTATCGACAGATACGTATGGATGTCATATTATTTGTAGTGACAGCTGACAATTATGTAGTTATCTAGTTATCACATATTTTGATATTTTTTAAGTTGGGCACCCATACTTTTCCGTTTTTTACCAATACAGTTCCTTGTCTCTATATATCTTATCATTGCTAAATTTCTGCTTTTTTCTGAACTGATCATTGCTCTGACCTTGAGATGAGTATAGGTGTCCAACTTAAAAAAATATGGACACGTAGTTAAAACTAATAGTAAACACATGTGACTTTATGGTTGATGCAGAAGGAAAGTCTTTTAGAAGAAACAGATGTTTAGTGCCCAAAAACACTTGACTTTATGGTTGATGCAGAAGGAAAGTTTTTTTAAAAGAAACAGATGTTTAGTGCCCAAAAACACTGTCACTTGTGCAAGGAAAACTCATTAAATAAGAAAGGATGTACAACTGATTACTTAATTATTAACTAAATAATTGAGCTGATTTACTTTCAGCTGTCACATATGCATATTTGCGTCTCATTTTTTGTTTACTTGGTATTCCATATTTTTGAATAAAGGTGGTTGTATCTTTATTTCATAATATTATGTGCTATATTATTCGGTTAAACTACATTATTATTGTCACATTATTGAAATTCATTGGAAATTCGCTGAGTGCGCAGGTCTGCTGCGATGGCGTATTTTATCCATGTTTTTTTAGATAAAAAGTACAGACTTCAGTAATAAATTTATTTCAGAAATTAGGTACTTAATACGGTAGGACATCCTAATATCATAACGCTGGCAGAGCTTTGTGTCCCGTGGGATGACGAGAGGTGACCGGAGCTGGAGCAGTTGAGTCGGAGTCAAGCTCACCAAGCACTTTCCCCGGTCTCACGAGCTCAGGGCCGCGAGCCGTGCCATCCAAATATTAATGCTTCCTCCTGTTCAAATTTCTCCCGATTTTCATTGCAAATGCTTCAAGATTACGCAATTGACAAGAATAACCTAGCATGCGAGTGTTTTTCACTTTCACTTGGCTTCAAACGTGACGGGACACAATGTAACAGGAAATTCGTGAACGATGACCATTGTTCTAAGATTGTTCTACCCCTACTCCACCCCTTCAGAGAGTTCACTATAAAGGTGTAAAATTATTTTATACTAGCCTCTCAACGAATAGTATACGATGTAGTATTTACTTATAAATTCTAAAACCTGTGTAATGAACATAGATAATTTAAAGAATATGTTTTTGTAACCTGACATTTTAAACATTTTCGTAGTCTCTCAGCATTTAAGGTACTCCCACTCCATTTAGTTATTGCGAACTGTAAATAACATGTTTATGTAGCATATACAGAGACGATCACAACGGCTCAACAAGTCACAGCCAGAAGATAAGATATCCTGTCTTTTTCAGCAGTCCGTGGGTAACTGTGGTTGACTGTTTTCATTCTGATATCCCTACTCAATCCATCGCGTTGAATATTTCATACACAGAAGATCCCGACACGTATACATAAATAAATTGAACAGTTCTTATCACAATGAATGTACTTCCCAGAGCTTATGGGAAGGTTCCCACAGAATAACACTGTCGTGTGGTACATAAGTACGTACTCTTAAAGTGTTTCCGCAAAAACAACAATAAAATTGCTTCCGTGTCTCTCTGTGAGAACCGCAAGTCGTAAATACTGTTACGGATGTCAATAGGAGAATATGATGTACGTATAAAATACGTTAACTTTGAGACATATCGTTGCGTGATAACTAAAGTCCTCTCTTTGATTTGAATGGAATCAAAGCAGCAGTTCTTTTTTTCTGATGCGATTTAAAATAAATATAAAGTGGTTCAAGGTATTTAGAACACCTAAATACAACAGTTGAACATAAAATTAAAAATTAAAGTAAACAATTCAACATTTCTTAATTATATATTTTTCCCAAACACCCTGCTTTAAAGTGTAAAGGTCTAGGCTAAAATATTTTAATATTAGCTAGATAAAAATCAAAAGCTTCCAGATTATACTTTAGCCTCATTCTTAAGATATATACACCACAAACCTCACCGATTCGTTGTTTTGAATTTACACTAAGTCTTAGTCATTATGAAAGTATAATTAGACGACTAATTTAAAGAAATATCACTGGAATCACACATAATTCCATCGTGGAAAATAGCTATTGTAAAACTAGAACCCAGTGTCAATCTTCATGTGGTATCTGTAAAATTTTATTTTAGAGATACCACTGATGTATGGTTTATAAACCTTAGCAATGCAATTTTACTGGATCTCGTTATTTAAAAAAACACGAAAGTAGTATATTAAATTCCTGCATTTGCTAATTGTATTGTATAAACCAATTAGATCATTATTTATTTGAAATAAAGTTCCGGCTATATCTTTTCAGCCGAGGTGTCCCATACTTAATAGTAACGTGTTGTCTACTGCACGCCCCCGTTGGTTGTACAATAATGCTCGAGTGCTTTGTGCCTAAACTGAGTGCGTGGACATAATTAACTTTAACTTTTGGACTGACATATTTCGATACATCGAAAGAAGTAAGATTAAGACTTTGACGAAAATACTTTACATAAAAACACAATTCTCAATGTTAAAAAGCAACATAAATAAATACCCAGAGATTTTCTCCTTTGGATAACAGCATATGTACTTGTTGGAATGTTGATCTAAACACAACACAAGAATGTTTAGCCTCTGTTGTGGCTATATAATTACTGGTTAATAAAGTTAATATATAAGGTTAATCCATCGAAAGTAGTTCTAAAATTGAATTTCATTAATTACTCTTCTAGTATTAAAGTACAACAGGATGAATGGATGATCCTCCATAGAAGAAGCTCATGATTGAATTTGTCAGACTTCTAAAATCTACCTTATCAAATCCAAGATGTTATTGAAAGTTAATTTTACAAGAAAAGGTCTTTAGACCCGTCACTGAAATTCCATATTCACCACTTTTGTCTTACCCTGAGACCTTTCTACATGATTAGCTTTGTCTACACAAAGAAAGTACTTTCATAATTACCAGTACCATAGTGCCAGGTGGTACAAGGTGCAGGGATGCAAGTGGGTCAGATGACAACGAAACAGTGCGACCAACATCACCACTGTCACTTTCCGCCCAGGGCTGCCAACTTTCTACTACAGTTCACTTTCCTGCAGGGGGTCGAAAGCGTATCGATGGACGGATGTTCCTTTGTTTATGCTCTTCATCTTACCACCGTTCCGCTGCAAGAGATAATTTTTAATATCCTGATTTGCCTTATTGCAAGCGGGTTCTATTTCTATTTTTATGGAAGATTTTCTTCAATCCAATCTTCCTTTGCGGTAAAGTCAATATGATTCTGTAATTATTGGTTGCATGAAATCATCATTGTGCTATGAAAACCACAAACCGAGTGGACGCGGGATGCGGTTGATCTTAGATAAAGAAGCTTCCATCTTTTTAGTTCAAGGTTTAGAAGGCTGCGGTTGTATACTTCTGTGGATTTAATATTGAATTAGAGACCAGATATTTGAGGTTCTTAAATTGTACATTTCCATATTAGAATAAAAATATCACAAGATAATTTATATGAACTGAGTTTTTTGGACATTTTGTTGATACCTAGTGCAGAATTGCTAGAGTATACCTAAAATACTTATTTAGTAGTATATTTTATTAGGCAGTTCACATAAATATGTAATTCAGAAAAAAATTAGGGGTGTTGAAAGGGGGGAAATAAGCGGGTATAACAAACTTGTAACTTATACAGTACATGATATCTGTAGCGCTTCTTAGTCTTGGATTTGTATTTTGATAACCCCATTGAAAACATATAAGCAATGCATGTATATAACGCCAACCAATTATAGGCCTGTAAATATAATAATCTGACAACACGCCTAGGACACACATAATTTAATATTGGCGAACCCTGAATAATATAGTGAGCAATTTGGCAATGGTTCAACAAGTGAAGCGTCCAGAAACAATAACTACAGCTGTCAAGGTCTTCATAAACTAAACAGCTGATGATTACAAGTAGAACAGCTGATTCGGAACCTGATGGCCATGGCCTTGAACCGCCCGGTTCTTCATTGTCAGACATGAGCCTACACCACACCCGCCATTGTTACAGTGTTTATTGTGTACTAAGAGCATCCTATGGAAGATTTCTGTTTTTGGATCTCAATTATTGTCTCAACCATTGTCTGTACTCAGCACAACACAAGGCACTCATTTGAACGTATTATTTTCTAATATGCCTTGTTTGAATTTCGTATGGCTATGCTAATTATTGTGCATTATATTATCAGTTGATTTATCTGAAATTCAAATGTATGGTTTTGGTAATTATGGTTAAAAGGTGTTAGTCCATCGAGGAACTAGCTTGAGGCTATTATGTCTAATTTACCCGATTATTACGATGATGAGGATATTATAATTAATTATGGGTTTCAACTAATGGACTGACACCGATTAAAATTACAAAAATAATGGGGGAGCAGAAGTAATTAATTTTATAGGCGATAGAGGCAATCCTAAAAGATAATTGTTATTTCGATACGACCGCTTAAACAAAAAAGCTTAAAAAACTTTTTATTTTTTACTTGATGGGCCTAAATATAATGAACGTAATGTTAGCTTATTGCACGTGAGTATGAGCTGTTTGTGTTGTCTGAATACCACAATATGAGGAGAAATGTATGCAATACTCGCCAAACTCGCTTGCCTTCTGGTATCAAACCTAATTGAGGTTCATACAATTACAGTACAATATTAATATTAGTAATTTAAACTATTTGATTTTATTGAAATTTTTAAACATTTAAACATAAAGATATTTTATTATTGCTCTCATATCACATTACAATTAGTTAGTTAGTTACTGAAATGGTGACCTACCCAGGAAGGTATTTTAAGCCAAGTAGTATGATAAATATGTGTAAGATAATTGCGGCGCGATCTTGTCTTGTTACTGACTAAGCCTGACGTCTTCCTTAGACAAAACTGTTAATTAATAGCCCAACAGTCAATGGCATATCTAAGAGACCAACAGTTTAACGTGAAGTCCGAACCACATTTTAATGTAATATAATTTATTTGGTACTAGCCAGTACAACCGTAAATCAGTAATTTAGTATCCCAACGTAATAATATTATATATCTTATATATATATCTGCATAATTTGAACTGCGCCAGATATATTTTGAGAAAATTCCTCCTTTCAATCTGTATCGTGAAGCAAAGAGACTTTGGTCCCAATGTATACTGTAAAACATGACATTCCATTTCTATCAAAACGAAATTCTAGTAATAAGTAAAAGTAGAATTACTATTAGTAGTAGTTCAGATGACGGCAAATATTAATAACGGGATATTCTTAATTTTATCCTAAAAGCCAAATAACGAACAGGAGTTCCCAGTGCCGAATGAATTTCCATCGGTAGTACATAAACAGTGTGGATGCTTACTTTCCGTGTCCGAAAACTAGACTTATATTTTCCAGAAATAAGCTACGAGTATGGCTTTGTCATTTGTTTCTAAAACATCATTAAGTTTGCAAGACTGGTTTAAACGTGGCCAGATCAGCAGATGGTTAGGATCTTGTACGACACCACACGCACACAAGATATTTTTGTCGTCTCTAGAAAGGCCTACTTTGCAGATTTGTTTTGCATTTCGGATCCTCCCCCTTACAAAAATTCAGGGTCCTCCATAACGTGTATGGTAGGTCTCCACCAGTGGGGATGGTGGATGCTGGATGTGGCACGTACATCGTACATCAGTGTAAAGTCATGTGATTGCTGTATTTAGCCACCAAGGCTACGAGGCCACTGCCAGCTGTGGAAGGTTTATCCATTCTTGACCTCGATTGAGCCATCTGAAAATCTCTTTGTCTTCGTCCAATATTAATGAGGCAGAATATACAGATATATAAAAATTATTTGTGATTTTTTGCATATACAGGACATTTTCTCATTACTGTTAATAAATTTTCTTTTTGACTATACAGCCACTCACACAATATTCATTGCCTATTTAACAACACATGTTTGCTCTTTCGTCTTAAATTAAGACGAGTGATTAATAGGCCTACCTACATATTGTTTATTATATATTTGTCATCATGTCGACATTTTAATAGTTGTTATATGGTTGTATTGTTTTATATTGACATGGTCTTATGTGTTCTGGGAGAGGTGGTGTTAGCAATTAGAACGACCAAAATTTAAAACATAAGAACAGCTGTTTAGATGAACTGAAAACATTCCCTTTAGACATATCCATGACACAAACTATGTACCCTAGGGAGGTAAATAAAAATATTTCATATTGATTATTCTTGCTGATTGGCTCGTGCATAAGATTGTTTTATTTTAGATTTTTTTAAACTCTAAAACGACTAAATGTTAAAATCAGCTCACAATATTCGGGATGTAGTATTTCTGATCAGGATTTCTACAAGTAGCGTAATCTGTAGGTTACAGAACAGTCATATACCATGGTTATACATTGTGATATCTAACGTCATTTTGTGTCATTCTTTATTCGTAAGCAATGCAGTTAGACTGTGTGCTAACATACAGTTTAAATAATAAAGATGATTTCGGGAACAGTTTATTTAAAGTAAAAATCTGGGTTTCAATCTGTGTCTGGCATGTTTTTTCTTCGCTGCACATTTCGGGTAAATGGATGTATAAGCGAGCTATTGATAGTAACTGAAAACTACCGGAGCGCAGTATTTGAAGAACCCCAAGTGCACGATGACAGCCAAGATGGCGCAGCTCGCGCCAATGACGTCGACCTCGACCACTTCGTAGACTCTGTCCTCAGGCGCGCGTACCGTCGTGCACCGAGGCGCAGGACGTCCCCAGGAAGATGAAGGTCAGGAGAGTGACGAGGAACAACGCCAGCAGACATGTCCTCTTGTTCTGTGTAATTCCCGCTACTATCATCACAACCGCTGTGATCAATAACATTACGACGAAGCCGAAGGCAAACGACAAACCAGACGGAAACTTTGGAATTGTATCTAGATTCGACAAAATATTACAAAAGCTAGTTCGATCTGTAAGACTGGTAATGTGATGACACCGTACTGTAACCTAAAATACCCACAGAACGATTTTAACATGTTCACAAACTGTTTTCAGAGATTTATTTTTTTACCAATATAATGATTATTTTACACTGTAAGAATGTTCGCAGGTTGATACTTTATTATTTACCTATTAAAAAGGAATGAAATCATGCAGTAACCAATTATTTAACATGATCAACGGAGCAAAATAAGCAAAACGCTGTAAATAACGAGAACTGTCGGTATAGATTCGGACAAATTGCGATCTTGAATTTTAATTTACCTCCTACACAAAGATCCTTTATGTATGAAAAATAAATTCTAGGTATTCTAAACTTACCACTGAACAGGTAGTGAGTGAGATACCAATTCGTTTTTTCTTTTTTAATAAAAACCCTCAACTGCCCATTACAAAGGCCTAGGACATGTGTGGTGAATCAAAGACAGCGAGGTACCGTAGCGGCATTAATCACATAGGTTAGCCCGAGGTGACCGCTCATGATCTGACAGGAGTCGCCGGCCGTAGTTTCGATCCAGCAACCTTTGACTTACCCGATCACAGCGTAGTAATCTGTTGAGGTAGGTGCACTCGAGCCATAACCTTGACTCCTAATTTTTTCTAATATTTATTCTTACCCGAGTCTTTCGAAAATCAAAAATTAATTATTTGTCATGCTATTTAAACAATATTCAAAAATTGCATCTATTGAATTCCTTTACTGTAATTTCCTTTCGGAAGGAGACACATTGCATACCAGTTATGCTCATTGGACACTATCAATAGACCTGGTTGTGCTCTACTAAGTCTGTAACAGTCTATAAACGCTGGAGGCAATAGAGCATAGCATTTTTGTAATATAGCTTCTCTGATATAGGTACAAACCTGTTTCTTCTCAGCATTCGTCATGGTTGGTTCGTCTGGGTTCGCTTACCTTTACCAGGTAGCTGAATATGATATAAGATGACGTCATTCAATGACGTCACTGGCAGCTGCCTCACGCCAAACTTCGCTCACAGCAGCTTCAAACCAGGACGTTGCTCATTCAGCCTCATGCTAAAACGTCGCTCATAGCAACCTCAAGCCTTATTATTGTCCTTTGTTGCTTTAGGAAAAGTAATATAAAAAGTGATAAATGTATTTACTTCCCTTTGGATAGCTTAGATCATGGATATGTCTGAAGGGAATGTTTTCTGTTCCTATAAACAACTGTCCTTATAATCATATGCCGATACTTCCGTTACAGTTTTCGCGTGACACCATTGGATAAACCCTCCCAAGACCTTAAACATATGTTAAACTTTTAATTAGAACCTTATATTAAAACCTTTATACCACCTGAAATAAACAGTTTCTTAAGTAGGTCCTACCTTAATTTGTATTGCTTTATTCATCCAACGTTTGAAACTGTGTTATTTGGGCTGCTCACTTACAACAATCTCTGTATGCTTCAGGCCTATTTAGCTTTTCACACACACTCGCATTTGGTTTCTGGAAAGCTGTGCGCAACGAACAGTGGCGTACATACCAATAGTTCGTCAATATACCACGAAATGTTTTTTGAAAATTAAATGCAATAGTTGAGTGCTGATGCGCTGCAATGATGCAGTGCTGCAGCCAGGGCAGCTGGTGACCTTAGAAGGCCCGGTCTGCGCCGGGTGCCGGTGACTCACCCAGGACCCAGGACTGCAGCGGCGCCAAGGGACGACTTTCTCCAAGGAAAGTGGTTACAGCGTTCTCCCTTCACGCCTTCACCTTTGGCCGTGTAAAATAACAAGCTGACGCAGCTGGCAACTTAGACTGGCGTAGATTTCGATCTAAATACGTACCATACAGCTGGCATTTCGAGCGGCGACATTCCGTGCGTCTTCAGCGGCCTTGTGGATGCGGGCTGCTGGGGCTTTTCCAGATGAGCCTCTACATCTGCCTCTGATAGCTAATTTGCATGTTATGAGAAAGAAACGCGTGCCAGACTATCTATAATTATGTCATCTTCTTGGACACAACGACTATTTATATTACTTTTACTCTTTAGAGGTTAATAATGTGGATTCAGAGTTAGAATTACAATGCACCTATATTAATATCTGGTTTACATTTCTATATATAAATACGATGTCTCGCTGTCTGCCTGACCTTAATGTGTTGTCAATCCATTCACCCGTTTGCCATGAAATTACTCTATAAGTGCCCCAGGAGGTTTTAGAGGAATGAAATTTGTAAACCTTAAGGGGAAAGTTCTTGGATAGGACGCATTTCAGAAAGGCTGGATAGGACGCATTTCAGAATGGTAATTATATTTATATTATGTTATATTAGATTATTGAAATGGTGACCATACTACAAGGTAGGTATTTTAAGCCAAGTATAAATGAGGGTTGAGTGTAAGATTATTGTGGCGTGATCTTGTAGTCTTGTTACTGACTAAGGCTGACATGTTCCTTAGACAGGACTGTTAATTAATAGCCCAACAGCCGATGTCAACTAAGGACCTAAACGTGGAATCCGAACCACTGCCTCTGAATTACGAATTGGTCTAATTATGATGATGGTCTTTGCGGATTATCGTAGTATTTAATAGTGCGGACGTTAATCCACACAAGAGAACACTACATCCACCGACCAGCGCTCACAACTATCCACAATTCGTGACCTCCAAGTAGCTGGATTACAGGATGACGCGACCACATAATTGCCAACGAACCTAAACCTAATTAATATGTTTTATACATTGGAGCAATCCGCGACGGATATGTTAGTTTTAATACAATTTCCAACGAACGTATTTTGGTTGTACTTTTAAATTTAACAAATAAATATCTCTTTTCAAAAATATAATAATTCAGTCAAGGTTCCACAGTTGTTGTGACTGAGCCTATTTAGTATTTTTCAGATTCTATGTAAGTAGTAGAAATAAGATCGATTTGGTTTACCCAACGATCCGTGTCGCTTCCAACAGTGGTTGAACCCAGAGACTTGCGAAGTGTTGATGCGGGACAGCCTTGGAGCTGATGAGCTGTTGCGAGTGTGCGTGTTCGCACACAACTCTGACAACATTTGACTCGATCAACCGGATGAATAATTCATCGAGTCGCAGTCTTCCTCATTCGGTTTACGGGTAATTATTTGTTTTAGAAGGTGAATAAGCCGACTGATTACATCAGTGTGTTGGTAATCTTCCGATTTAAACCTTCACTCGATGTTCTAAAAGTAGGAAAGAGCTAGTTTTTAAGTAAATAGGTTAAAAATGATCGATAAAGAGCCAAATTTCCATTTTCTTCTCCTCAATCAGTTATATTTTATATAAAACAAAAATCTTAGATTATTTATTTAAGTTTATTGTTTACACCATGTATCCTCACTAGGCCGCCTGCTGGCTCTTGGGACGATATTTACGCCCCTCGGACAGGAATAAAAAATAGAGTCTGGAAAAAAGTTTATGAAAAACAAATTTTTGACCAAATATTTTGTAAATATATACATATATTACTGGGTGAGTTTTTAAGTGATCCAATGGCTAACCTTTTAATTATATGACTTAGCTAATTTTTTTAGCTTCACTCAGAAATACAATTTCAGATTGTAATAGCAGCCATATTTTAAATATGGCCTCCATTTTCCAAAATGATGGCTAACTTAAAAGTTTCTTATGGAACGCCCTATATTTTTTATTGTTTTTACGTTCTACTCTAAGAAATAAAAACTTTTGCTATTGAGAGTTTTTCAATATCTCTAATGGTTAGGAGCCACGTAGATTAATTGTTAAGTTATATTTTGACAAATAGGCTACCGCATGACTTAAAATGAGCAAGTTCCTCATTTAAAGCGCCCTGCCAAATCACGATATTAAAATGTTAGCTACTGGATCGGGTGAAAACATAATATCAAATGAATCAAAACTTCAAATCCTCGTAGTTTCTAAACCATTAGAGATATTGAAAAACATCCAATAACAAAAATGTTTATTTATAGAGTAGAATTTAAAAAAATACAGAGTATTCCATAAAATTTTAAGTTAGCCGCTATTTTGGAAAATGGCGGCTATATTGAAAAAATTTGAAATTGTATTCATGAGTGAGACTTAAAATTGAACGATCCACAAGATCCAACGAACAAGATCCAAATTTACTGTGTGGTGCTAAGTCGTGTAATTAAAAAGTAGCTATTGGATCACCTAGAAAAAACTCATCCTGTATATTATATTTCCTTATCTAAGCAAAAGATAAGTCAGACTTTGAAATTTTAACGATATAATAAACTTATGTTATAAGTACCATTTAAGTACCATTTGTACTTCAGGCTTAGGTAAAAAATTCTTTTTACTTCGCGGTTAAAGAAAATATGTGCCCAGTTATCTTAAAAACACGCACGGTAAAGCTTTTATTTCCAAAAATATTTGGGAGGTCTCCGAATCCCCTTTTTACTGGGGGATATTCCCTTCTACCGGTAATGTACTACCGGTGTGTAACCCCCCTCCCGAAGCGACCACGAACCTCCTCTGTTTGCGGTCTTGGGGAACATTTGATACCAAATTTATATTTTTGAGAAATCTTTGTGAGGATCCCTAGTTAAATCTCTTCAATAAAAACCAACGGTTTCAATGGTGTGTTCCGTTTATTCAGCTCCATATACACATCCTATCAAGAAACCAAGATGTTTTACCATAGCACTGCAAAGTAAATTTCAAGACACCTAATTGGAAGTTTATTCTATAATGACGCCATTCAAAGTTTGCTGTTGTATGTTTTCCTTAATGTAAATTATTTAAAGTACAAGGCTAGAGATTGCTGTAGTCGTGTTATTAACTTTAAACTTTCGAGTTGTGAATCCAAGGCAGACATACATAACAAATTTTGTATTTACTTCCCTGTGGGAAATAGGTTAGATCATGGATATGTCTAAAGGGGATTTTTTCACTTCATCTAAACAGCTGTTCTAATCTTTTATATTAAAAATTCAATACAATTAGTCTGTAGTTTCTATGGAAACCTGTTTCATATTTTCCATCTTACAAATCGCCAACACCCCCCCAGACCTAAGACATATCTATGTCAAAATATCTAAATTGGAAATGAGGTTGTCAAAAAAGAGTAGGCAATGTAATTACTGTACAAAAAGTAAAGTATTATCCCTAGTGTAACCGATCATAAGTGAAACATCATAAAACCACAATGCATCGTTAGAGTTTCATCATTTGCAACTACACTAAACAAAGAGGCTTTAAAGGGATTGGAATGATCTTGAGTATAGAACGCATAGATGCCTATAGTGGGGGCATGTTTATGTTTAGGTCATAACATTCTGCAACGCAAGTATCCGCTCGTGCAGGCTGTGGCTGTGAGGACGGCGGGTATTGAAGGCTGTGGTTGTGGCCCTCGCCGACCATTGAACTGCGATGTTGGTTGATATGCTTCCGGGACAGACGCCCTACTTCCTCTTTGACACACGACGCCCTTCCAGCATCGGCAGCAACCGGTGTGCAGTCTACCCAGGTTGCTAAAGGTCCCAGAAGCAGTACACAGCTCAGGCACGTGCTTATCCCGTGGCATTTCTTCTTATTCTTTGGTTAAACATATTCCGAGGCATTACCGGTTTTAAGAATTAAGACTAAGCCTGTGTGTCCTGTAATCCAGCTACTTAGAGGTTACTAATTGTGGTTATTTATAAACGATTGTGTAGATTAACGTCCGCACTAACAAATTGTATATTAATCCACAAAGACCATCCTCATAATTAAACTAGTTCGTCATTTAGAAGCAAAGGTGGTTCGTTTTCCACTTATAACTGTAGGTCCCTTATATGTAATTGGCTGTTGGACTATTAATGATCAGTCCTGCCTAATGAACATGTCAGACTTAGTCAGTAACCAGACTACAATATCGTGCTACAGTTATTTGACACTCATTTCTCATTCATGCTGACAAGTCTTAAAATAAATTGTAGGTTGCCATTTCAGGTAAGATAATCTGAGGAAAAGATAATAATATTTCCCAAAGTCTGTAAACCCAGATTAGGGCTACTGTATGTTAAAATAGAAAAAAACTGTACTTGAATATCTTGATGCAGTTTAGTCTACATGTTAGTAATTATTAAACATTAATATAATTTTACTAAACACATCATGTATTTTGTTTTGATTTTACATGATAAATGAATGAAATGGCGAAACTGTTTCAAATTTTGGTGACGCAAATTGCCTACACCCCTCAGAGCTTAGACGTATCCATGTCAAATTGATATAAGAAAATGTGATAATGGTTGCAGTAGTTGTTATTTCTTAAATAATGTTGCTGGTTGGAAATGACATGTGGGAATTTTATCTGAAATGTATAGCTAAAATCTTAAATTTCAATGGAAATGATAATTTTCTTTCAACGACAATCTTATTAAACACCCTTTTCATGATGTTTTCCAAAAGAAAAAAACCTCGACTTAATTTCATTAGATTGAATAGATACGAGATTTAAGATTCAGCAATACCTCCACTATTTTGGATTTTTGTCCTATAAAAACAATGTTAATTTTGTGACTGCATTACTAACCACTCGTTTGTCGTAAAAATATTATTGAGGTGTCAAATTAAAGGTACAATGATTATCACACACACACATTTTTAACATTTGCAATAGTTTATTTTTCTCAAAAAAAGACAATTCCATGTAAACTATCGGATATAATTGCGTGGTAATTATATTTTATAGAATAAACCAGTTTTAACACTACTAGAAATGTGTTTAACCCCATAGAAATGATGTTAGTTTTGGTTACATTATTGGTTACACGACAGTCGTAAAAGGATCATGTTTTATCCAAATGATGTTGTTAGTTGATCATATTGAGGTGTTACATTAAAGATAAAGTGGATGTTTAGGGAATTACATTACTATATTTTCCGTAAAATATGATTAACACGTAATTACACCTTAACTACCTACATGTAATTACCTTTTTTTGTCATAGAAAAATAAAGATATAGAAAATGTAATTCCCTAGATTACAAACAACTTAACCTTTAATTTGACACTAAAACCATAGATTCACAACTATTGGGTAGACACTTGGCCCAATGCTGTCACAAAGTTAACGTCATTCTAGTGTTTTTAAAATTCAAGGTGGTGAGTGTACTACAGACTCTTGCCACAGTTAAAAACCTCTCTGTTTGCTCACAGCTTGAGCACCTTCTCCCTACTTGAGGATAACAATAAACAATGGTCCCGGGGACGCCGCCTCTCAGGATAATGGAGGTTGGGCAACGCGGGCCCGAAGGAAGCAGGATCGGGGTCATTGGGCTTGACGACTTAGGCAAGGAATATTTGGGCGTTTGTGAAACAGAGGGAAGGGCCCAGATCGAGAACTGACACTCGGATTGTGCCACTCTCAAATTGAAGCAACCCAAAACTTTACTCCAAGAGTTAGATTGTGTCACTCTCAAATTGAAGCAACTCTTAAGTTTATTCCAAGAGTTATATTATGTCACTCTCAAATTGAAGCAACTCTAAAGTTTATTCCAAGTGTCAGATTTTGTCACTCTCAAATTGAAGCAACTATAAAGTTTATTCCAATTGTTAGATTTTGTCACTCTCAAATTGAAGCAAATCTAAAGTTTATTCCAAGTGTCAGATTTTGTCACTCTCAAATTGAAGCAACTATAAAGTTTATTCCAATTGTTAGATTTTGTCACTCTCAAATTGAAGCAACTCTAAAGTTTATTCCAAGTGTCAGATTTTGTCACTCTCAAATTGAAGCAACTATAAAGTTTATTCCAAGTGTCAGATTTTGTCACTCTCAAATTGAAGCAACTCTTAAGTTTATTCCAAGAGTTAGATTGTGCCACTCTCAAATTGAAGCAACCCTAAACTTTATCCTAAATGTTAGATCTGTTTACAATACGTCTGATTAGATCTACGATTCCTGTTGTTCTATAATTTATCTGATCTGCATTGAGTATATACCTGACAGCAGTATTTGTTATTGTATTAATAGGAGGCTTACACAATATATTTAAATTACTTATTTTACTCATAGCTATTTTCAAAGTTCTGCGAAGAATTTATGTTAAAACTAAAATTATATTTAAAAAACTTCTGTAAATAACATTTTATAACAATGACATTAACAATGTTCTTCAGAGAGCATTGTAAAGTTACCATTAGAAATGTTATTTCTCTTAGTTTAATTGTTTTAAGTTAAACATTATTGATTAGTCCATAATAAATTATATTAGATTTATAGGCAATATAATAAACATATTAATTTATTATTACATTTTAAGATTTCGTGAGATATAATATGTATTGATGCACACATAAATAAACTAAATCCTAATAAAAAATTGCTTGTGAGATAAAGAAATCTTATAGAAAACCCCTGGTGTTAGCTGTTCAACGAAAAGTAGTAAAACAATTCCACAAAATCAAATCGACATTCTCAGATACATTACCGTCGATTCATTTGTCATAAAAGATTTTTTTTAAATTGCCACTCTTCTGACCTGACTTACAAAACAAACATTTATCGCTAGTTTCCCCGCTCCACTGCCTCTCAGATGAATTTCTCAGGTTCACGATGTCGAAGTAAAAGCAGACCACTGGACCCTGCGGCCGATCGGTTGATCGCAATCAAATTGCATCCTCGTAACGCTTGCCAAAAATAGCGGTTGTCAGCTCTGCCAGGCGGCTTTCTCCTTTTTTGCTTGAGCGACTGAGTAAATATATTCAGGCGGCAGTGGACAATCGATAGCTGTTATTTCCGCCAGGTCGACCAGTGTTACGTAACTTCCGGGAGAAAACTCCCTCGCCGCGGCCACGAGACGCTTTGACGTCCACAACACAGCAACACGTGGGGCAACACAAGGGCCTACTGCCTACCGTAGGTTCGGGACTTGAACTGAACGAGCCAATGATGACTAATGGGGTTTACGTTCTAAATTCATTTCACATTACGCCATTATAATTGCATTTTATTTTCCTTGATAGTTGTTGAGATATAATTAATTTTTAAATTAAGGATATTTTTAAAGCTTAACATTGGAATTTCGATATTATATGTTAAAAATATAAGTGGTAAAGTAGAAGTAGTGTGGAGAACCTTATAATTTATCAAATTCAAGATTGATTTCATTAATATTTTATGTACCGTATCCTGACTAGAGATGTATTATTTTACGCTGACAACTTCTTTGTCAACCTTTTTCAGCAGGCTACTGGATATAAACATTGACTGTCAATCTCTTTCGGTTTATACCGTATTGAATTCAATGGAACTCAATTTCTTGAATTGTTCAAAAGCACAGTAAGTTAATTTGGAAGCACACTAAATTTGGAAATATTGGTCTGGTCATTATTTGCTAAAGACTTTTTATAAAATTATTTTACGTTGGTTTAATATCCCATAATCTGACAAAAAAGAAATAGTCTACGAACAAAAGCAATCAGAAACAAAAAATTCGAAACAACAATAAAGCAAATTAATCCATAACAAGAAGCTCAGAGCAATGTACAGTAAATTTAAGTTTTTAAGACATGTTTTGTTACCGGTCGTGTAAGTGTAGTCATTATCACTGACATGTAAACATTGTAATCCAGTGCATTGTGGATTTCTCAAGAGGTCTTACGCCTATTCTGCTCAGCCATTTGAAAAGGCACCACTTCAGCAGAGGCTCCGGAACCCTTGGCCCAACTGGATGTCCAAGTGAGCTCTTACACCGTCCGAAATACTGAGGGCTCGACGCGCAGTCAGATGCTTCGGATCTTGTGTCCGCCTAGGGTATCAGATCGAAGCCTATCACAGGCATCCCCCCAAGATCCAGGTTCCTGACTTTTATCTGCCCCTAAAGGCAACGAGTATGCTCTATTGTGGTACAGGTAACTCTTGATGCACAATTTTCACCAGAAATTTAACACTCTGGGCCAAGAGGCGGCAGGTGGTTTTCAATGGATGGTACGTGAAAAAGGTCTGAGCAGACCCTCCACGTGAAATAGAACGATAGACACAGCACACAGAGCCACCAGAGAGCGGCAAATCACCGACACTGGTGACCCAGTATTTTGGGACTCCGCTCCGCGAGTCGCTGCGGTTAGGGCGAGGACCATATTGCGGCACGGACACCAAACCGCACCGACCGCAAAATCAGCTGGAGATTTGTAATATTCACTGTAGCTACCAAACTACCTCGGAGCGTCTCTCTGGCCAACTATAATTTGAAGGGAGACTGAGGTTGTGTAAGTGCCAAATAAATATTAATAAGTCAAAGTAAATCCTAGGATCATGGTATAATGCTCAACAGCGAATAAGCATTAATTATATGAGCGGAGATGGCTGGAAACGCTACGTGATGTTCTCTATGAGCCAGCCACAAATCTCAACGCTAAGCTGGTTATTCTGGTAATATAATAATAAGGTTATTCTTGTTAATCTTGTTGTATAATTGCGTCATTATTTCTTGTCAGTTTATTTAGAGGCTTTAGAGTCTATGAATTAACGTAGCGGTTTTTACCATTCAACCTACCGACATTGCTTCACCAGATTTCAGTTTCTCAACTCTGTTTACTCCGAGTTTTCGCTTTCGTCATAATCCATCACCGCCGCTGAGAGATGGGGATCATCAATAGAGATGTGACGTCAACAGTGGTGACGTCACCGTCGCACCGTGAGACCGGTCATCGTGTGAGGCGGACCGCTGTCGCTCCGGTGGAAACAGTTACACCATTACTTTCAAAATACAACTAACTGTTCCGAAGGCGCGTGCTTACCGGAAGGTCATTCTCCTGGAGTAACGGTTGTTGAACTGGGGTTTTTCAGAAATGCCTGGATACGATTGTGGGAGACTGTCATGTGTCTCTGTCACTGTCACAATCTAGTCGTGTCGAGGAGTAAGACAACGGTTGATGTATTCAAGTACAGTAGGCCTAAAACCCGAGCGAGAGAGGTTACGAAGTCTCGGAAGTAAGTCGATTGTTACTTGCGTCGGTTTATAGTCTTCTGGTACAAAATCGAAGTGGAAATTTTGAGATCTTATTATGTTTCATTAGCCTATGTATGAAGCTTTCTACTATAGTTCATTGGGGATCTTTTAAAATTTATATAGAAGTGAAGCATACATTTCCTATACGGTGTGTGCCAATTTTTTTGTGAAATCAGGTTGTAAGTGCCACGAAATATCAGTTTTCAAAGTATTACAGCGGTGCTAGCGCTCCTTGTGGGCCAAATGTGAACTTTTGTTGTTGTGCAAGTCAAAAGGGTGATGTCCTTTGGTAAAACGCGCGTTGCACCAAGTAATATATATAAGTAAATATAATATTAAATAGGATTTAATGAGATGGACGTTTTAAAACATAAGAAAAAGAAGAGGAATTAAGCAAGAAAATTACCAACTCTACAGACCCCGGACAGTGATACAGATCTCTAAGCAAGAGTTGCATTGTAGCACTTAAAACCTTTATTACATGCACTTAGTTAAAAGTTGTAGTATTTTTAAATTGTACATACATTTTTATAAGGGCAAAAACGGTTGTATTATTATGAAAGTGTTTGAAAATTTGCTTCAAATGTAAATAAATAAATGTTTTTATAAAAAACGGGTTTTTGATCACCTGAAAATTTTACTCTTTAGCACTCGCAACCTTTTGGAAATGCACGCTTCCAGTATAAAACTGCACCTTATTCACAATTCACCTACTAATCATGCATATTAACCCATTCACATTGTTTGGGAATCACGTCATAAAATATAGTAGGATGATATTGATCCTGAAACTATCCTAGCTATAGAATAAAATATCCTCTTGAATCCAGCACATTGGCATTGGAAAGTACTGTACTCTTCTGAAACTACGTCTCAACTGCGAACTGCAATCAGCGTCTGAACTAAAATCCGTTTTCCATTCTACACTCTAAGTATTTACAAAAATGTTGACACTGATTAAATACATATAGTATATTCTATTTAGACCTCCATAAGTCATACATCTGACCTTTCATCACTTGTAATTCCTTTTTCAATCTGTTTGTAATCCGTTTTCCATTCTGTTTTAAATGTAACCACTAAGTTTTCGTTCTCTAAGTTTGATGACTGAAGTCGTTTGACTCTCGTTCTTATGTGACTACTAATTCTGTTCTGTGTTCTATTCTAATATGAATTAGTAAGCTAAACAGGATAAGAAACAATAAATTCCATAAACATTGATGTAATATAGATGCAGTTTAGTATATCCTATTTTTCTTATTACTCAACTTGAAGCTGTACAAATTATTGTACTCGTATAACTTTTGAGAACTTCTTTCGAGTTCTGGAGAATTTGAAAGAGAAGTTGTTGCTAAACTACACACCTGGGTTAACAAAACAGCCGAGGGAGTTCTGGGAAATTGTAACCCAACGAGGAATTAGCAAACCTCTGAACGAGCTGTTACTGTTAAGATAAATACTTGTACAAAGGAAATGTAACGGCCAAGTAAGAGTAGGAACACTTTCTCCTTAGAAAGTGGCGTCTGGGCAGCCTCGGCGAGACCCTGGCTGCTTCCCACCTCCACCTCCACCTCCACCTCGCCACCTCCCACGGTCGCTTCCGCCGCGGCCATGGGGCGCCCGGCCCGGAGGTCGGCGATATGCAGGAGACTTTCATTTTAGAAAAAGTTGTCTCTTAGATGCTCTTATGTAATCAGTAATTGAATACTCTCGTTTAGAAAATCTACTTTTCAAACAATGCTACACTCTTGAAAATCGATTGCTTGATTTTGTGGCGGTTACCTGCAAAATCCTAAAAATATAATTCCAAATTGGATAACATACGAAGTAGATAATTTTAATTTAAATAGTTAAATTAAGAGTATCCTATATTGTAAAAGTATTTTACAAAGTACCATTATAGACATTTTCTTTTGAAATCAATAATTAAACTCCCTGAGACATATATCCCACCAACGTCTTAACGTTCCTTTTCATTTTGACGCAATTCAGATATTATAAATTAAAAATGTTCAACGTGCATGTCAGTGTAGTCTACATTATGGTCCGGGTTCGCTCATTGTGTAGTGCACAACACACTAACACTCGCAAGAAGGATCTTATCATATACTGATCTAGATCAATGAGATCTAGACTAGATCTCACTTCGCCACAGTTCAGTACCGTTATCGCTAGACTGAGCTGCACTCTGGCGGTGACCCACGGAACCAGCTGTGTAGGTCATCGGCTCTAGGGGTCACTAGATCTGAAAACGGCACCGGAGCGGCGCGGCGCGGCATGGTCAGTCGGCCGATAAATCAAGCCTCTCTTGCTCACAAGCATTCCAGAGTAGCAAGATTGGTACACGTGTTGATATCGTAACAAATGGGGTAATTATTATGAGTTCAAAGTACAGTACAAATTACATGTGTATGAATTAAGATTAAATTATTAATGAATCAAATTCATTCAAAAATAAAATTAATTTTGATCAATTATCATACGTATAATTAGGTCGAATTAAACTTATAACTACGATTAAAGGTCATGATTAAGGGATTTTCTACCTTTAAAACATTATTTATTTTATTTTCTAATAATCATCATCAGTTTGCTATGTATCCCTAGAGACCTAACAAAGGAAAAAATTGTTTAAATTTTTCAATTAAAAAAAATATAATTCAAAAAATTGTAGTTTTTTTTAAATTGATATTTTGTATATGTGATTTATTTAAAAACTACTGACTCAAAATTGTTTATTTTGCTATCAAATTGTAGGCATTTAGGTAAACTAAAAATTCATGTACCGTATTTTCATAACTGTGTTTTACAGAAAATGAAAAAAATTAATTTAAAAGTAAAATTAAAAGAACCAAATTTTGTTTTATGTTTAATATTACATTTACAGAAAACCCGATAGTCCAATAACGTTCAAAATACAAGATATATATCTTTTAATATATCACTGTTGATAAGCACAAAAAGTTTCATCCGCACCTAACTTCAACTATTCTCTCGAAATATAAATTTTGAAAACAGAAAAAATCACCTTTCGGATAATCTACACTTCGTGCTGAGAGATTAGGTGGATGTATATGTATACAGATCTAGGAAAACTTACTACCCCACTAAAATGTATTATGTATCATTTGAATTGTATATTTTATTATTTACTGTAGAGTAATAAAGGAGGTATATAAAAATTTAGAATATTTTTTTCAATTTTATTCATTTACGAATAGGAAATCCGTTTAAGGCTTCAATTCCAGTTAAAATATCTCATTCCTCCGGCACTTCACTTAACTCCAGAAGCAAATTTGTACCTTAGAGTCTGAGTGTGAAGTCCGGTGTTGATACACTACAATATTTGTGCTGTCACTTCTAAAATGTATAGGGTTTCAGATTCAATTTGCTTGGATCAACACTCAACTCTAAAACAAAACTGAACTCGAAATTGATGCTTCTGGAGAGCAGGAAGACTAATTTTCAATATGCTAAATATAGCCTCTACAAGGTCGCATAAGATTGATGTTGCTGAAGATCAGCGTGATGAAAGAAGAATAATGAAACAAAAGATCTTTAACTAAAACTTCTAATTACTCTTAAACACCTAATTAATGTGGATTCCTTAATTAACACTATTGTTAAACATTTAAACTTGAGTTTTAAATTGTCTCTCGCAATCTCCTAATTAATTTAGAAACCTTGATTATTGTTGTTTCTAATGTTTGATAATTAGCTTGCCAACTCGGCCTACATAACAAAAAGTATTATTGAGTACTGCAGTTATATTCTTCCTAAAAATAATAAATAAAACTTAAACTTGAACTTCAAAAGCCCAAGGAATAATTAACTGTTACTTATGATAACGTTAAAACATTATTTTTAAACAAACCTTTGAACTAAAAAGTTTGACCTTCAATGCGATTGCGTTATCTTGATGTAGCAAAGCAGCCGGAGCTAGGCCCAATATGACGCCTTGCGTGTGCCTGGGGTCCTGGATGAGTCTGGGTGTATGTGGGAAATTTAAAATTATGTATCATTTTATGATTTAAGTTTACATTAAATAGCAATTGATAAATAGATAAATAAATTAAATGATTTTAATTTAAATGAAATATTCGCATTTCCTAATGTTTTTTTGTAATTAAGGCACTTTGGCTTCAGGTCTAACTACATTAGCTTGGTAAGAAACCCGGAGATTAAAGTTTCTCTTGATATTGTGATTAAAACAGATGTCATTTTTATTTGCAATCATAAGCTGCAAAAGGAACATTTACACCCCAGTCCTTCCAAGAACAGGCGGAGTGAGACTTAGGAGGACTCCGCGAGATGCAAGGAGGTGAAATGTAGTGGACACCGCTGGAGGAATATTTTACCTTCCACACTCTACATAGTTTACCCGAGAACATCTTATGGCCATTAACCTCCCTAAATCAAAATGGTTTACCTGAGAACATCTTATGGCCATTAACCTCCCTAAATCAAAATGGTTTACCTGAGAACATCTTATGGCCATTAACCTCCCTTAATCAAAACGGTTTACCTGAGAACATCTTATGTCCATTAACCTCCCTTACTCAAAACGGTTTACCTGAGAACATCTTATGTCCATTAACCTCCCTTACTCAAACCGGTTTACCTGAGATCATCTTATGTCCATTAACCTCCCTTACTCAAACCGGTTTACCTGAGAATGTCTTATGTCCATTAACCTCCCTTACTCAAAACGGTTTACCTGAGAACATCTTATGGCCATTAACCTCCCTTACTCAAAACGGTTTACCTGAGAACATCTTATGGCCATTAACCTCCCTTACTCAAAACGGTTTACCTGAGAATGTCTTATGTCCATTAACCTCCCTTACTCAAACCGGTTTACCTGAGATCATCTTATGTCCATTAACCTCCCTTACTCAAAACGGTTTACCTGAGAACATCTTATGGCCATTAACCTCCCTTAATCAAAACGGTTTACCTGAGAATGTCTTATGTCCATTAACCTCCCTTACTCAAAACGGTTTACCTGAGATCATCTTATGTCCATTAACCTCCCTTACTCAAACCGGTTTACCTGAGATCATCTTATGTCCATTAACCTCCCTTACTCAAACCGGTTTACCTGAGAATGTCTTATGTCCATTAACCTCCCTTACTCAAACCGGTTTACTCTTAGAATATCTTATGTCCATTTACCTCCCTTATTCAAAACGAATTATCACAGTGTCAGTGTCAGTAGACTTCCGTCTACTAATAAATTCACGCTAAGAACGTTTTAAATGTTTCACCACAATAACTACATAACATTGATAGATTGATAACTTCTGCAATGAATCACAAATAATAGCCTATTAGGAACACGTGACATTTTATTATAATGTGGCTACGGTTGTACTAAATCTCTTAAAATCTCGTGTAATATTTTGTGTGATACTCATATATATCGTCATACCAACGTCGCACTCCTGTGCTCAAGATAGATATTCATAATATTTAAATTTGCAGATTCAGCAAGCAGAAGAATGCTTACGTTGCCATACTACTTAGGGCCTTCACTTTTTAAACGGTTTAAAATTCGAAGACAAGATATTCGTGGGATTATTCAAAAGAGGAAATTTGGCCGAAAGATATGTTACGTAACTTTCATCAATTTAAACAATGTTGTATATTACCTTCTGTCCTACGCCAAGTCGTTGGGAAGATATACAGCCGGGCGAGCCCAAGGCTGCGGTTCACCAGTCATTTCAGAACAACTATCATGAATACCAACGCGCTTGGCGCTTTGTCTGCCGACTGACATCTAGAATTTTTATTTGTATGTTAATAAAATAAATAAACAAAACTTCCTTGTTATGCAACGATTGTGGCTGTGGGTTCATCTGAATATATATACAATCTGTGTATTCATATTTCCTTCGGGTCCTAATCACTCATCCATATTTAATGGAATGCTCAAGGTTGACAGACCTGTCTTGCGACGTAAAATAAAAATATTTTGGGAACCTAATGAATAATATACTCAACCAGATAGAATCCATTGTTTTAGGTAAAATATGTTATTATGAGTTATTGTTGTTTGAGATACAGTACTGGGTATCCACAAGAAGATTAGTACATTTACAAAACAAAGTACCGGTAAGCCAATTTAACAACAATTCTTAACATCTAAACATATGATATGATATATCCTATCTATGTTTGTTTCATCTACAACATTGCAAAGTTTTGTTTTGACATGGATATGTCTTAGCTCTGGGGGGTGTTGGCGATTTTTAAGATGGAAAACATGTAACAGGTTTCCATAGAAACTACCAGAGCTATTGTATTGCATTTTTAATATAAACTAATAAGAACAGCTGTTTAGATGAACTGAGACCATTCCCTTTAGACATATCCATGATCTAACCTATTTCCCACAGGGAAGTAAATTGCAATGTGTATCACGGTCTGTAGGTTTTTCACATAGATGATGATTAAGCATTTTTGTAGGTAGTCCTATCTGGTTCAGGATTGCAACTTTTCAAATCTGAACTTTCATGCTCGAGGTAAACAAAATGAGATTCCATCAGATTTCATCAGATTCAATCAGATTGCATCAGATCGATTGCACCACATTCAAAACCCACAAAAGTCGAGAAATTTGGGTTTACTGTAATCATAAGTGATGGAAACGTAGAAACGAAAAATCAGGGTAATGGTTAGGCTTGATCAATATGAAATTATAGGCGCAAACGTTCTGACACGACGTAGGAACGTATCACGTCTGTGTTTACCGGTTGGTCACTCAGACTCGGAGGTCTACGCAAGTTTCCTGACGCGTCGCGTCATCGCAGAGGTCAGTAAACACCGCGTAAGTGTAAAGTGCATTACGTCATCAAGAGGAAGAGAATACGTCAAACACCATTCAAACAAACACTCACCATAGTTCTCTCCTTGCGTCAGAGCTTTACAGTATAGAATCATTTAGGGAGCAATGTTTGGCGAATGTGCCCTACTCTAAAGCTCTTTGGTGATTAGAGTAAAGTGCTAAAATATAAATGAGTATTATTTTGTATGCCATTAATTAATTGCTGTAAATTTCGTTACAACTATATTATATTTTGGTTAAAATTGGCTTGAACATATATTTATGACATCTGTCCAGGTAGCTCCATAAGCAATGTGATACCGGGGCCCGATTGAGTTAATATAATGCGAGAAAGACTTAAATTGTACACATGATGTAGAGCTATTATGCGTTTAAAGTAAAACTCAAATAAGAAATGTATATTTTGGTACAGAAGATTCCCAATGCTTCAATACTGTAATTTACAGGTGTGGTGACTTAGTATCACCTTATTTCAAGCTCTTTGAACAACGATTTTGAATCGTTTTAAGGTTAACTTATTGCAAACTTTTCTTACCAAACTAATATTATTATTTTTCAATTTAAATTCAGTAGTATACATCAATTTTACTAAACTGCATTATAAAACCTGGCACAGTATGCACAAGTGGTATTCCACATCTTGTTGGCCTCCCTTTAACTCCATGCAATTCTTCCTTTTCAGTTACTCTATGGCGGCAGTGTCGGTGAGGCGGGAAGCGAGGTTACATCAGTAATCGATTCGGCACACGAGTTAAACTGAAGCTGAAGAAATCGGAGACCTTCTGGCGGACACGGAAGAAGAAGCTGGCTCACTCCGACCTCATTCCCGGCGGGAAACGGCGCTGGATCCGTCTCCGTGGCTGGCGTGAGCTGGGGGCTCCGCCACACCGCCACCTGGCTGTACTCAGCTGGGTAGTAGGTCTACATTACAAGTATAACAAGACAGAGGAAACACTTGGAACATGGCCTTGGTACTTCATACTACTGTAACAATTGTCTCCTATCTAGGGTATATTCTGATATATCTCAGTAGTATGTTTTAGGAGGAAGGCGCCGGAGGAAAACTTTTGTTTATACCAAAACTGTATTGGACCAAGCTTCCTATATATTTATCTACATCATTTATCTTCCGAAACACATTTATCTACACCATTTGGTGTAATTACACATTTAGAGTAATTATGGAGTTTCATATCTTCTGTGAAACTGAGAATGTAGTTTGACAGGAGATGTGGAAATGTGCAATGTTTGCACATTGCTAGGAATGTGTACACTAATGTGTAAATTATGTAGATAAATGTGTTTGGTATGGTATGGTAAGGGAACTTGTCCCTATTTAATTTTGGTATAGACCAAAAAAGTCTCCTCCGACTGTTTCCTCCTAAAACATACTACTTATCTCTAAAAAAAATCCAATACTCTATAATATTGTAAAGTCGGTCATTACCAACAATTTCCTGTGAAACAGATTAAAAATATAACTGTTATATGAATACGAATGTGTTATGACAGCATGTAGTTTATGACAATAAAGAAAACTGAGTGTCTTGAAATCAAACAGTTTGCTTTATCTTGTATTCATAGTGTTATACTGCAAAAACATACAACTGTTTAACATAATGTTTTTGTTCCAAATTTCAATTGACCCATTGTAAGAATAAACCGTTTAATTTTCCAACCCTACCAAAATTCGTATTTGTTTTTGTCCCCTCTTAGAGTATTATATGTCCTATTAGTCATGTCCTAAATACTATGAAAACAATCTAACATTGTTTACTGTCACATTCACAGTTAGTGTGGAAAACAGGAAACAACAAAAAATTCTGTGGAAAAAATTAAAACTACGGTATCCCAAAAATCAATAATGTAACAATCATCACACACACTGTCATTTTATCACTATCTTACACTAAAACGGTCCAGAAAGCTGGTTATCATCCTTTACGTTAGCTACGTTACGTAAGTCGTTTTACAGCTGTTGTCTATCGAACTTTCTATAGCTCTTGTAAAACATCCTCTCATTTATCATCACAGACAAGGTATCAAATGAGGTGTATCATAACTAGAACACCCATGTTGGCAACGTTTAGAATAAAGTAATTTGAATCTTATGACTTAGTAGTCTAATGACTAATTAGGATTATTCAGGCTCAGAATCCTCCCTTAAGCTACATGGCAATCCTTCAAGCAAATCAAGTTAAAAAATCCCACCCATTCTGACATATAGACAATGAGTTAAAATAAATTTAAATAGTACATTTTTAAAATATCTATTAAAGAGAACTACTAGTAATAATATGAAGTTAAGGAAGACGGTCATCATAATAAACTTGAATAAATATAAATGAATAATATTGAATGTATTCCAGAAAACATTTGCTAAGAAGATGATAAATTATCAAAATTAGCTGTTAGTTTGCAGATAAAGGAAGTAGTACACTAAAAGTCCTTGAACGAGGCTGCAAAAACATATTATACAATATCGATAGCATAATACGCGACAGACTCGATCTGTTACACGCCTTAATGGGGTGATCATGCGAGGGTTTTATACGATACTCGAGACTATTTAAACAGGAAAAACAAAAGCGAAGGCAGGCTCAGAGAATGGAATAGCCAATGTAGTGTGATCAATAAAGATAACACTGGGAAAAACTCTTATCAGGCGTTCAGAACACATCTTTACTATCCGGTGTCCGGTCGGTTATTATACAGTAATATGTTTATTGCGAGCGTGATGATATTCAAGGTGGTCAAGTTGGATGCATAAAGTGTACCTCCCGTGATTGTCTCGTATCGTGTGACTACTCCAGTAGATTCAAGGAAACCCAGAGAGAAAGAAAGGATGTTGTTCAACGTTCAACATCAGGTGACGTTGAACAACAATAACACAAACAAATGCAATGTTTAAGAGTTGAAAATAGAAAACAGTAGTAATTCTTGAATTTGATAGTTATCGAATTAGTTTTTGCTTAACTAAGAACCTGATGAAAATTAATTTTGAATTTACGATTGCCCTACCAGAATTGGAATACTCGATGGGTATAACGTGAGATATTCAACATGATGTTTGGTTCGTATAATCCCTCATGACGAAATTGTTAGTCATCGAAGTAGTTAGCCTGTTTCCAGATCTAAAACTTGTCCCCATGTGCGTCCGGTATGGTTTACGCTCATTCGGTAGGTTTTGCAATCCTTGAAGAGTGCCAGAAGTCGGACTGGAAACCGGAGGTCGAGGCAAACTCTACCGTTAAAATTTGCAAACAGGACCAGAAATGAAAAACCCTAATGGTGAGAACTGACTGGATTGGAAATTTGTGGTAGTCAAGTCTATGCCACTTAGCTAATAAATTTGAAGGCGAGTTTGTCCGACAGAGATAATAGCCGGAAATGTTAGACATCGATGTCTAATGATCTACCTCAGAAATGACAAATATTTTAGATGAACCAACGAGATAGTTCGTAAAAAAATATAGTTTAAGAAGTACTTGAGAAAACCTAAATGTATATTTAAATGTTATTAGTTGTTTAAGTGTTTTCATATTTCAATTGAGGATAGAGATTTATTAAAAACTTAATAAAATAAAAACAAATATAAAAAAATAAAAACATATATTAATAAAAAAAAAATTTATATAAAAAATATTTAATAAACATACTTAAAAAAACATTCAAAAAAAATTTTAACTTTTAAATTAAATAATATAAAAAAACTTAAATTATATCTTAACTTATAATAAATAAAAATATGTTTACAAAAACTATAAATTACATAATACTTAACAATATATCAGCGAAGCTTAGATAACATATAACCAAACAAGTGGAGCCTACTCGATGGATAGATAAGTCTCCAAAAACAAATAGGAAGATAGAATAGATAGAGGACCAACGGAGCACTCGGATGATAGATAGATAACCTCTAACACAGGAGAGATCTCTATCTATTTAGAACCAAAGAAGGACATTGTGATAGAGACTTAGATAGATGTAGTCTCTAACTTGAGATAGTGGAAGAAGATACCTAAATGGTGGACACGATGTGATAGATATATCTCTGGACCAAATGGAGTTTCGTATCATAAGAATAGGAACATAAACACAAGTTGACTAGTGATAGTATAAGCCGAACATAAGGGTATTATCTAAGCTTAGATAGTGGTTGGTGGGCTAGATGTGGATAGAGAGGAGAGGAGTGGACGTCGATGAGATAGAGAAATGATTGGTGAGCGGAACGATGGATACATTGAAAACCTCTCCGACCAGAAATCTCTCCATCTTGAGAAGCTTAGAGCGAAGTGGAATATGGAGAGGTTTGGAGAGGACCAGTGGAGGATGATAGAGAGTAGATAACCTCTCCGACCACAGGAGATGGGTCATATCTTGAGCGAAGCTTAGATAGTGGAACATTGGAGAGGACCAACAGTTGGTGGAGCGGGCTACTCGGATGATAGAGTAGATATCTTCTCCACCACGAGAGGGGTCGTATCTTGAGGATGATAGATAGAGAACATTGGAGAGACAACAGGATGTTGAGTAGCGGGACAACAGTGGATGCTAGAGATAGAGTAATAACCTTGATACAGGATGTGAGCGGAGCTTAGATAGTGGAACATAAGAGGACCAACAGGAGAGGATCTTGATGATAGTAGTCTCCGACCACAACAAGTGGTGATAGGATAGATAAGGAAATGGAACAGATATGTTGGAGAGACCAACTACTCGATAGAAGTAGATAACCTCTCCCACAGATGGGTCATATCTTGCGAAGCTTAGATAGTGGAACATCGGAGAGGACCAACAGTTGGTGGAGCGGGCTACTCGGATGATAGAGTAGATAACCTCTCCGACCACAGGAGATGGGTCATATCTTGAGCGAAGCTTAGATAGTGGAACATTGGAGAGGACCAACAGTTGGTGGAGCGGACTACTCGGATGATAGAATAGATAACCTCTCCGACCACAGGAGATGGGTCATATCTTGAGCGAAGCTTAGATAGTGGAACATTGGAGAGGACCAACAGTTGGTGGAGCGGGCTACTCGGATGATAGAGTAGATAACCTCTCCGACCACAGGAGATGGGTCGTATCTTGAGCGAAGCTTAGATAGTGGAACATCGGAGAGGACCAACAGTTGGTGGAGCGGGCTACTCGGATGATAGAGTACCGGTAGATAACCTCTCCGACCACAGGAGATGGGTCATATCTTGAGCGAAGCTTAGATAGTGGAACATCGGAGAGGACCAACAGTTGGTGGAGCGGGCTACTCGGATGATAGAGTACCGGTAGATAACCTCTCCGACCACAGGAGATGGGTCGTATCTTGAGCGAAGCTTAGATAGTGGAACATCGGAGAGGACCAACAGTTGGTGGAGCGGACTACTCGGATGATAGAATAGATAACCTCTCCGACCACAGGAGATGGGTCATATCTTGAGCGAAGCTTAGATAGTGGAACATTGGAGAGGACCAACAGTTGGTGGAGCGGACTACTCGGATGATAGAGTAGATAACCTCTCCGACCACAGGAGATGGGTCGTATCTTGAGCGAAGCTTAGATAGTGGAACATCGGAGAGGACCAACAGTTGGTGGAGCGGGCTACTCGGATGATAGAGTAGATAACCTCTCCAACCACAGAAAATGTGTCGTATCTTGGCTGTAGCTAAGATAGTGGAACATTGGAGAGGACCAACAGTTGGTGGAGCGGACTACTCGGATGATAGAGTAGATAACCTCTCCGACCACAGGAGATGGGTCATATCTTGAGCGAAGCTTAGATAGTGGAACATTGGAGAGGACCAACAGTTGGTGGAGCGGACTACTCGGATGATAGAATAGATAACCTCTCCGACCACAGGAGATGGGTCATATCTTGAGCGAAGCTTAGATAGTGGAACATTGGAGAGGACCAACAGTTGGTGGAGCGGACTACTCGGATGATAGAGTAGATAACCTCTCCGACCACAGGAGATGGGTCGTATCTTGGCTGTAGCTAAGATAGTGGAACATTGGAGAGGACCAACAATTGGTGGAGCGGACTACTCGGATGATAGAGTAGATAACCTCTCCGACCACAGGAGATGGGTCATATCTTGAGCGAAGCTTAGATAGTGGAACATTGGAGAGGACCAACAGTTGGTGGAGCGGACTACTCGGATGATAGAATAGATAACCTCTCCGACCACAGGAGATGGGTCATATCTTGAGCGAAGCTTAGATAGTGGAACATTGGAAAGGACCAACAATTGGTGGAGCGGACTACTCGGATGATAGAGTAGATAACCTCTCCAACCACAGAAAATGTGTCGTATCTTGGCTGTAGCTAAGATAGTGGAACATTGGAAAGGACCAACAATTGGTGGAGCGGACTACTCGGATGATAGAGTAGATAACCTCTCCAACCACAGGAGCTGGGTCATATCTTGAGCGAAGCTTAGATAGTGGAATATCGGAGAGGACCAACACTTGGTGGAGCGGACTACTCGGATGATAGAGTAGATAACCTCTCCGACCACAGGAGATGGGTCGTATCTTGAGCGAAGCTTAGATAGTGGAACATCGGAGAGGACCAACAGTTGGTGGAGCGGACTACTCGGATGATAGAGTAGATAACCTCTCCGACCACAGGAGATGGGTCATATCTTGAGCGAAGCTTAGATAGTGGAACATTGGAGAGGACCAACAGTTGGTGGAGCGGACTACTCGGATGATAGAATAGATAACCTCTCCGACCACAGGAGATGGGTCATATCTTGAGCGAAGCTTAGATAGTGGAACATTGGAGAGGACCAACAGTTGGTGGAGCGGACTACTCGGATGATAGAATAGATAACCTCTCCGACCACAGGAGATGGGTCATATCTAGGCTGTGGCTAAGATAGTGGAACATCGGAGAGGACCAACAGTTGGTGGAGCGGACTACTCGGATGATAGAGTAGATAACCTCTCCAACCACAGGAGATGGGTCGTATCTTGAGCGAAGCTTAGATAGTGGAACATCGGAGAGGACCAACAGTTGGTGGAGCGGGCTACTCGGATGATAGAGTAGATAACCTCTCCGACCACAGGAGATGGGTCATATCTTGAGCGAAGCTTAGATAGTGGAACATCGGAGAGGACCAACAGTTGGTGGAGCGGACTACTCGGATGATAGAGTAGATAACCTCTCCGACCACAGGAGCTGGGTCATATCTTGAGCGAAGCTTAGATAGTGGAACATCGGAGAGGACCAACAGTTGGTGGAGCGGACTACTCGGATGATAGAGTAGATAACCTCTCCGACCACAGGAGATGGGTCATATCTTGAGCGAAGCTTAGATAGTGGAACATCGGAGAGGACCAACAGTTGGTGGAGCGGACTACTCGGATGATAGAGTAGATAACCTCTCCGACCACAGGAGATGGGTCGTATCTAGGCTGTGGCTAAGATAGTGGAACATTGGAGAGGACCAACAGTTGGTGGAGCGGACTACTCGGATGATAGAGTAGATAACCTCTCCGACCACAGGAGATGGGTCATATCTTGAGCGAAGCTTAGATAGTGGAACATTGGAGAGGACCAACACTTGGTGGAGCGGACTACTCGGATGATAGAGTAGATAACCTCTCCGACCACAGGAGATGGGTCATATCTTGAGCGAAGCTTAGATAGTGGAACATTGGAGAGGACCAACACTTGGTGGAGCGGACTACTCGGATGATAGAGTAGATAACCTCTCCAACCACAGGAGCTGGGTCATATCTTGAGCGAAGCTTAGATAGTGGAACATTGGAGAGGACCAACACTTGGTGGAGCGGACTACTCGGATGATAGAATAGATAACCTCTCCGATCACAGGAGCTGGGTCATATCTTGAGCGAAGCTTAGATAGTGGAATATCGGAGAGGACCAACAGTTGGTGGAGCGGACTACTCGGATGATAGAATAGATAACCTCTCCGACCACAGGAGCTGGGTCATATCTTGAGCGAAGCTTAGATAGTGGAACATTGGAGAGGACCAACAATTGGTGGAGCGGACTACTCGGATGATAGAGTAGATAACCTCTCCAACCACAGGAGCTGGGTCATATCTTGAGCGAAGCTTAGATAGTGGAACATCGGAGAGGACCAACAGTTGGTGGAGCGGACTACTCGGATGATAGAGTAGATAACCTCTCCAACCACAGGAGCTGGGTCATATCTTGAGCAAAGCTTAAATAGTGGAACATCGGAGAGGACCAACATTTGGTGAAGCATACTACTCGGATGATAGAGTAGATAACCTCTCGGAATAGTAGCTTTGATAATTGTACAAACCAAATCTGTTTACTCCAGTATCCAGCTGTTAACTAGTTCCTTCTTTAACAAGTTATGACATATATTTTATGTTACAATTTTTTTAATATTTTGCTACATACTTTATATCATAAATAAATCAAAATTATGTTGGTTATAGAGTACAGTACCTCGAACTCCACTGGCCGTAGATCATGATAATGCGCAATTGAGGTTAAAAAACGGTAGGTTTTATAACTAGGCCGCTTCCTCCCAGTGTAAGACATTCAAACAAAGTAACTATTTACTAGATATGGCACAAGATTCTTCGAACAAAGCATACAAAACAATAAACAAATAATTAATGATTCAACCGTGCCGTTATGACTCCCATACATCTCCATCTGGAGACACGTCAGCCGCCAACACACGATGACGCAGATTCTGCATCATCCCTCTCTCCTGTCTGATAAGAGACAAGGACACGTTGACAGGCTTTGTGACATCAAGTGTCAACAGAAGCTAATCTCTCCCCATCGACACGCGCGTGTGGATCCATGTGGGTCAACAATCACATCTCAGTTCTCAGCTGTCCCGCTGTTCTAGATATCAATTGCGCGTCACAGGTGATTACAAGTCTAGTTTCCATTGTTAGGCCGACTCAAATAACCGCGTAGTTAGATGGACGAATTCATGAAAAATACATTTTTAGTCTGCACCAGTGTCAATATTTTCGTCTGTAATATATCAGTAAGGAAAAAACTAAGAAAAAATTACGAAACTAGTATTTTTACATATATTAGTAGTATAACTAAACTAGATGAATGAGTAAACCAAGTTTTTTTACAATGATTTAAATGATAATAAAAGTTATAATAACTAACTTAATCTCTTTAAGAACAACAAGGGGAATGAGTATGTAGTTTTGCTGCCACGAGGGACTATTTTCTTGATACATTATTAGAACCAATTTAAAACTATACGAAAACCATTTCTACTTAAAATTAAATTTGGGTCAATGAGACAACGTACTGTGCTTACCAGTTTCTATGTCTCAGTAACCACTTTACATAAAGTGATGATTCTAAATACTGAATTTTTTGTGTTTTGAACTTTGAATGCCAAAGGTTCTAATAAACAATTTAACCTTTTAATAAACTATTATATGTAGAAACCACCAAAACCACATTTTTAGTACAGTATTAACTCCTCCCCCTAAATTCCTTTGGATATACAGATTTGCCTGTTTTTCGAATTAATGACATATAGTGTGTAGACGGAGGTACAACACAAATTCAAAAACGAACCTCACAGCCGTTCTTCCGTTATGGCATACTCACACTACACACAAACATCGACGGTCACTGAAAGTTTAACAACAATCAACACAAACGATACACAGATGTCTTCACTTTGTTCGCCCATCTATACATGGGTAATCCACGTAGTTTTGGCTCATTCTGTGTTGTGTGTCTCAAAGTAATTACCCATTATAAGACCTCTGTACCTGTTATGCAATTTTAAGAACCATTTTTATACATTAATTTCAACAATCTCCGTGCCCAAAGGATAAAAACTAAACTGGCAAAGTTTTACACGAAAACAAGTTTTAGAACAAACATATTAATGAAAATACACACCTACAAATAAAACAAATGTTTGTATTTACTTCCCTCTTGTAAATAGGTTAGATCGTGGATAAAACTAAAGGGAATTTTTTCAGTTCATCTAAACAGCTGTTCTTATAACCAAAATATGACGTTAATAACCGTATGACGTCACTGTTTCAAATTTAGGTCACGCAAAGTGCCAACACCCCCCAGAGCTAAGACATATCCATGTCAAAACAAAAAACATGTATTGTTTTTTTAACGGATTCTGTTATATCCATCAATTCTTCAATGTGCACAGGAGTGCTCAGGTAAGTGAATAATTCGTTCAGATGAAAGTGCGCTGTGGGATGTTCACTATTCGTATTCAAACATAAACAAATCGTAAAACCCTGAGGTGGGTGTTCACCTTGGTCTCTCGTACGGAACTGGAAACTTTGATCATCTTGTTCCAAGGATTTTAAATCCAGAAACGCACAATTATTCCAGTACTTCAATTGGATTAATCAACATAAACTAGTATTAGAAAAAAATAAAACATACACAGCATAGCCAATAAAATGTTTTGAAGGTACTCTTGTTGCACAACGTACAATATTCTTCTGATTCCATCCAAACAACTATTTTTTTCCAAAAAAAACTTTATCTAAAAACCAAAACTAAGATCCGCTAAAATATGAAATATAGGAATAAAATTAAATTTGTGTAAACCGAATAAATTATTAATTTGTAAAAACAATTTTCTTGAACTGAGATTTTTTACCAATATTGCAACAGATAATATCGGTAGACGAAGTCAAAAACAGTAATTTCGTATTAAAGAATTCAATTCTATGTAACGGTTGATAAACTTGCATGAAAGAGATTTAATTTTGGACAGAGCATAGTCTGAATGGAAATTCCACCAAGTCTATTTCAGAAGCGTTTTTATTTTCGTCTGATATCAACGACCGAACACAACTGTTCTGACCACAACACGATAATCTCTTCACACATTTTTTACTTTCTTTCCCTTTACATTGCATCTTAGAGAATTGTTTTCAACAACATTTTCGAAATTGAGCTGAAAATATCCGTTTTGAAGTTCCCTGAATCCAAAGAAGTTGTTTTCGAACCGATGTCTGTTTGACTATCTCTCTTAATCTGTTTAGGTAACGATGGTATAATTATTTTTAATTTGGTACAAGGTTGCACTTTGGTAATATCCTGAACAGCTTTTTTAATTGTTTCTTTTTAGGGGCATGTAGTAGTTCACACCTTAAAACCTTAAAAACATAAAAATCCAAATTTATCAACAACTGGTTTGATTCAAATTTCATGACATTTGGTGCCTTGGATCAAAAATACGATGAAACCACCACTTTGTCGGTAAAAATGACGGTTCAAAAGCTTTTTAATGTCCAAAAACTATTTTTATAAATTTTCATGGAATACAATAAATAATTTATTGTTTTTTTCAGAATTTATTAAACAATTTAGCTATCTAAATTAAAATCATATGAAAAAACTGAACATATTAATTTTTATAATTATTAGTCCACGACTACAGCGAAAAGAAAATTTCCAGAATGAAAGAGTTCCAGAAAAGACAGTACTAGAGAATAATTAAAGTTACTATCCGCGGTAAACTTAGGAGGCTCGATATTATTCTTATAAATAATATTAAAAAACCAATATGTGTACGAGTATTTTCCTTATTTCCCACTATTGTTATTGTCTTCAGGGAGGGAGGAGTGTTATTTGGATAGTAAAATTCCTCTAAACATTTTAACTTTAAGTAAAACGTTGCCTGAAAGAAAATTGATGACTATTTTTCAAACGTTAGATTTGTTACGTCATTTGATGGATTTAATAAAGTTCACTGATATCGTTTTAAAACCTAAGAATTCCGTGAATCCTTTCTTAGAAATCTATTTATATTTTATAACAGATTAAAGTATTAACGATTAACAGATTAACGATTCAAGAATGGATTACAAAGCCTAATGGTCGGGAAGACCAGATTTTGACCTAAATTTAATGTTATTTTAAATATTGTAACACTTTTACAACGCAACAAAATTGTATTTGACTTAAATTTCATACAAAAAACAATGACAAGAATCAGGAATGAAATCTGTTAGTTTGTCCAGATAACAATTTTACATTGGTTGTAAATATTTGTTTCAGGATATGTTAATAGGAGGTAGATTTCCTCTATATCGCAAGTATCGATCTTTCCTTGATTTTCGCCCATAAATAATTCGTAGAGATATAGTTGTGAATATGCACCAAGCGTGCCATGATTTGGGAACCAAAGTATTTGAAAGTGAAGAGAGGAAACGTTTTTTAACTAAAACAATATCATAAACATGCCTGGCAAGATAAATCTTACTGTAAATAATTAATTAGTTTTATTAATGTAATATCCATATATTAATACAGATTTTTCCCCGTCCGTTTACGTTACTCGGTCATGTTTGGGAAATTCCTTCCCCGCCCAAACCGCTGCTTCTCCGCGTTAGATCAGCTGTTTGAAGGTCGTTGTGCAAATTTGGCGGGTGAGACACCAACTGCCAGTTTTTGCGTTGACTGGCCAGAGCTGATTTGACCTTGATCAATGTCAATGAATTGAAGTTTACCTTGGTTTAAATACGCCTCAATACTAAAGAAAATAAAATGAAGCAGCAACCCAGCGTGCGTTGTCTCCACATTCTTGACAGTAACTTGGAATATACGTTTTGGTAAATACCAAAACAATGTATTTGAACATTAAACAAATACGTAATACGGATATGTCATTTTCAACTTAAATAAGTTGAAAATAACATATCCTGTACTGCACCCTATCCTTCATCATTAACTTCATGATTTACGTAAGATTTCCTTAAACGTTCATTTATCTTGTTTTAAGTCGTTTGTGTGTGATTAGCAAAAAGGTATTCAAAGAAACTCGTTTTTATCATTTTTGATTGTATGAGATTTATAGATACTTTTTGCAATAGTGTATCTATTTCGGCATTCCAAGTTTTAAAGAAAATCCTACTCCTTATAATATTGGATATGTGGAAGAAAGTCAAATTCAGTAACAAATTGAATAAGACGACAAATATTTTCAGTATATATTTAACACTGATATTTTTTAGGAAAACACAGTACGGTATTTCGAAAAATTAAGATCAAACGTAAGTTTGCTTGTCAGTAGAATCGATTTTTTAACTTAATATGATCCGACTTAAATGATTCAGTTAAGACCTAAGTTAAGATGTTTAGTGTTGTCATTATATAATACTGTAAATACTTGTACTAAATACTGTATGTACTAAGTAAAGCATTACTTGCCCTTATACAAGTATTACTATTACTAGTAAAACATTGTCAAACATCGTGCGAACAGTGTCTAAAAGAATATATAGGCCAAACGTCTAACTCCTTACGAGTTTGAATGACAGGCCACCATTTGATGTGGTTCATAAAGATTTACGAAAGCCAATTTTCAATCATGCAGCTCACTACAACCAACATTTTTAGGGCTGTTATGAACTTAAAGCCCTCCACAAATTTTCACCACATCAAAGCCACCAACCAACTTATTTTAAGAAATTCAGAATTGACACACCAGTTGGTTTTGAAATCAAAATTTCCTTCAGGATTGAATCTCAGATAGTTTATTAATAATAATTACTTATCTAAATAAATTATTCAACTCAACTGCCTAAAACCATATGATTTCAAAATTTATATTGTAAACTTTCATTTGAATTTATTCATGTTTTGTTTTCATGTACACAGTTAGTATTTCTTCATTGCTTGAAAACGTTTTGTATTATAATTATCAAATCAAGACATTCATTCAGTACACTACTCTAAATTACACACAATTCTTGATATTACTTGTTTCATTACAATAAGAAACCCAATTACACGTTGTTTAATATACAAGAAGACAACCAACAAATTATCTACATTCATTCAAGTATTCCGAGTCTCCATCTCGTCTGGGTTAATACACCTATGCACGTGTTGAACGTTCACACATGACTACCCTCATTTCCGGTAATTTTTATTTCCGTTGGAGGATACCGACGATACGAGTCAAAGACCTATAGTTTTCCTATAGATCATCGACTTCTAAGATCAATCAGCGACACCAAAGCGTCACTGCCCGGATTGAGTTTTCAAGTATTTTTGTACTTGTGATGTTAAAATCTTAACAGCTTTGGAAACCATCAATTCATTCCTATTTAATGATTAAAGTCCGCATTCGACAACAAAAGATTTCTACACACCGTAAATCCTGACGTTTAGTTTGCTATTTCAAACAATTGAGCAAACAATCCTCATTGCACATCACCGAAACATTTTCCTCCATTACCAGAGGCTATCATTTCTCAATGTCGTTTTTTCCTTATTGCACTGTAATCGTCTTGGTGGTTAGAAGAAACCTCCGTTCCAATGATTCTTGTTGGCAAAATCAAATCATTTCACATAAGCAGAGAATCCAGGGAAAATAAACAAAGAGATTTTAGTAAAATGCTTTTTGGGGCCCAGCTAAGAGGGATCCTTGGTCCATATTTTATGCATGAGTTAGTTATCATGTCTGAATAAAAGTGGAATTGTCAGCACTGTTTATTCAAATAAAAAATTATTATACTTAGCCACTATGCGGTGCCAGAGAAGTTATTAAATAAAATATTCGTGCTCACTATAGGAGTCCTTCAAATTTGTTTCAAATATTCCTAAAATACAAACTTAAGCCCTTTTTAAATTTGGAGCACAATACTATAAGGTGACATCTTTTACGGGTTTATATACTCTAATATTAAATAAAACACATATAACACAGTTTTGTTACATCTTTGACAAGGATTTTAAATTTCTGTCATCTCTCAGTAACTAAATACGAAGGGTATTCTGAGTGACCCCAGTCGACCCCAAACCCAACCTAATCCGAAAGTGATATCTCCTCTGCTCCTCTAGCTGGATTGGTTTTAATGTTATTAACTGTAATTTTACTAGTGCCATTTTTATAATTTAAATAAACTAAAATGCTCATTATGAGGCATCCTGAATCCTGATCAATGAGCTAAACATTTCAACTTTGATTCGTTCTATACATCGTTCCACTTAAAACACAGAAATTAATAAAACAATAATGACCAATTAAAGTAATTTTAAAGTAATCTAAAGACATTTTAAGTAATTTAAATTTGTTTGATTAAATAATTGAAGTATGTAAGGAAGGAAGAGTCTAACATCTAATATATGTTGATTGAGACTCACAGGAAATAAACTAATTATGATATAGACTACAGTATATAAAACTAATGGAAAAATACAACGAGAGAATAAGAACCCAGAACATAACTAGAATAAGTAGTAATGACCAGAACATTTGAAATCACAATACCAGTTCCACTTGGAAATTAAAGATGGTAAGGGGAAAGAATGGGCATGTCAGCTGTGATAGAACCAATCCTGACTAGCCATTCCTCGACCCTCCGCTTTAAAACAGGGTGACTGACCTCATCAGTAGAAGTAATTTCGGTGGGTGGATTTCTGTATAATTGGTGTGCTAAATAGAAAGTATTCAATAAGTTTGACCTTAAGCTTAGCTTAGGACCATTTATACCATAATTTGATTTGTTTCTAGTTACATACCTGAGTTCAGTCGCATTAAAATGTGATATTTATTTTCTCTAATGTAAATCATCAAAGTGTTCAAATAAATTTGCCTAATATTTAAAACAGGAAATTCAAAAAATAATGACAGATTAAAACAAAAACACAACAGACTCAATAGTCTTGTAAGTTAAAGAATTTTCTTTATCTACCAATGTAAAAAACCTGTATTTTAATTTTTTTGAAAATAAATAAATTTTTAATCATTCAGCAACAACTTCAAAGTGTTATATACATAAAATACCCCCGTCGCAGCAGACCTGCGTACTCATCGAATTTCCAAATCAATAATATAATAATAATAAATACAAGTTTTATTAAAATCTGTCCATAAACATGAGAATTACTTGCCTATTCTCCTTAAGATTAACATGGGAAAGAGTGTGCAGGTTTGCTACTGTGAGGAACACTGAAAGTAGCCATTTATACCATAAACAATTTTTATTTTGAACATTATTACCAATTTTCATCAACATCTGTCCATAAATAAAGGATTTTGCCTATTCCCTATACGATTAACATGGGAAAAGAGTATGCAGGTTTGCTGCCAATTGGTCAAGTAATATTTATTAGTCTTTCTTCTGCGAACAATTATAACCATGTAAACGTAAGAATCACGAAACAATATGGACATTTTGCTATTTATACAGAACTAAATGAAGTTATTCTTATATTGTTGGTTCAAAATACCACCTTTACAAAACGAAATGTCACTGTTTTACTCTTCAACTTGACCGTAGCGTTGGCAATAGTGGATTATCAGCACAGCTGGACGGGGACGGGGAGCGAGAGAATGTCCCGTTGTCCTGTTGAGACGACCTAGTGGTCCCATTTGGTCAGTTCCCACCGCGTCTATGGGATCATCGTTGAACAATCACAGGAACCCGAGGTCGTTATCTACCTTCGTGCGTGCTCGTCCTGTCGGTGAAAATGGATACTGGATGTGCCACGGATTAGAGCCTAATGAGCAAGATATACATTTAAAATCGAACAGTCACCAATTGGTTTATATTCAGGACAAACCATCTACGGTTACATAGGGGAATTAGGCATACTCTAGTGATTAATGAAACACTCATAATCATAATATAATATAACACTACAAATCTAATAATCACATTTTATAAACTATCATCTTATCTTGGGTCAAGTTCACATGTGATTTCCGTACCGGAATGTGTAAGCACTCGATTCTCTCAATCATCGTGATAAGAACCAATGGTGTGTGATAAGAGCTATAAACAAAATTCAATAGGGTTAGCTCCAATGTTTCCGAAGGATAGCAAGATACTGATGTATTAAGTGGTGTTAAAATATGAGTAATTTTGACCATTACTTTGAAAATACTTTGTTGTTCATCATCTCAGCTATAAAGTAATGTTTTTAATAGTTCTGCGCACCTAACGCTTTCACGATGAAGTATACTTCAAAGTATATAAGTTCAAAAATTCCCAGTCATTGTTTGTAATTAACTTGTTAATTAATTAGATATCCAAAAATACGTCACCGTAAGAAGTAACAAGGCCAGGATTTTTCAGTTGGCTATCAAAACAAAAATAAAATTCTATTGGCGTTGAAATATACATATTATTCACTTAATGGTTCTGTAAGTATCTTTAATTTCAAATCCCACCATATGATTGTAAGTAATTTTTGGATACGTGAGGACCTCAGTGAGCGATGTTTGTGATTGGTATTCGCCGACGTCGGGCGGCTGAGATGAATGGAGTATTGGGGGAGCATTCAAGATCACTCGGCCATTGCCCCAAGGTCAAGGACACAGCTGCAGACGTGACGTCACTGACCACGTGGTCGCCGCCGCAAAGCCTCTGGAATCCCTGGACCGGACATCCTGCGGCCCGCGCCTCGTCATGCTGGAACCAACCAGGACGATCGCATGAGTCATGGCGTCGGAGTCAGAGAATGCATTCGAGTACATCTCGCTGTGCAAGTAATTCGAGATTCGTGGGTCAGGTTGGCGGAGCGAGGGTGTCAGTGGTACCAACTACAAGTCCACCAGACACGAATATGATGCACATACTGTCGCTTGATAGTCTACCGGTCCAGCTGTCTTATTTATAATTTACCTTGGCTAACAGTAACAAAGATTTACAATTTACAAAAAGCACCAGTATAATCAATACATATCTTTAGTGAATCCATCATCACGTGTATTTTAAATTCATAAAAAACAATATAATTTTTAGTCCGTTGTTTATACATGCTCTACTTTTTAGTCTTCAGTACCTTCGACATCTTGGAGTTTTCGTCGCGTAAAAGCAACGTAAAAACCTCTTTAACATGTCTCTCTTCAAACACGAGTTCTTGAAATAGAATATACTGTATTTAAAAAAGATTATTATATATGATTAAAATATTAATTAACATATTTGCAGTGTGTCAATAATTTTTTTCTGGATATGATTTAAATAATAGTTTATGGACTTAATAAAGGGGAAATTTTATTTAGATTTTCATTATGTTCACGATTTAAGTAAAAAAGTTTCACGATGTTTCGAGATCTGGAATCTGATCCCGTTCTCAGGCGAGCTAGAACCTAAAACATAATATGATTAGTAAATAATCCGGAATAAGTCGGTATAAAGATGTAAACAAATAGTTAAAAGCAGTAAAAAACGTACAAATAATACCAAGCATCAATAGCTACGCACACAAGAAACAAAATACGTCCACTCGTCACAAAGACTCCTAAACAGTTGTAGCTCGCCTGAGGACGATATCAGATTCCAGATTCCGAAACGTTGTGAAACTTTGTTTTACTTAAATCGTGATGGAAAATGACCGTAATAAAAATCTATGTGACATAAATCAACCATCGCCAATAAAGAATCTCAAACAAAGTAAAGAATTACAATCAGATAGATCGTTAGACGTTGTAATTAATTACCTTAAAAATGATACCAAAATGATACAAAATTGTCTGGTTAAAAACATTACTGTTTGCGTTTATTGTACTTATGTTGGTTTAAAGGTGTTGGTCATGCAAACTCTTGGTATTACATCCACGACTTTGATACCCAAGGCTACGTGCTATCTCTATCTGGCCATGCTTTGATTTCTCAGCAGTTCACGAGAGGGCTCGCTTAGATTGCTGACTGCAACTGCAGCCACACAAATGTTGCATCAGCTTTTCTCTTTCGTCAAATCATCGCCCACTTTGCGTTATTTAGTACTCAATATACTCATTAGAACAAAGCCATATTCTCAATTTTAAGGCGTGTTAATTTTTTCATCGCAACCAATTTTATCGACTAATAATAAATCATTCAATACCTTGAATACCATGTCTTTGTCTATGACCACTTTTGGTGGATTGACTGCGTCATAAATTGAAAATTATTATTACAAGCTACAGATCTGCAGATGGCGGCAGTAAGGAAGTGGCGGAAACTGGAGCCGGCCTTTCAGTATATACTATATATACAGTATATACAATATACTAACTACCCAGTTTTAATGGTGATAAATGTTAGTTAAATTATTTTTTTCTGGTAGAAAAAAACTGTCACTTAATCTCAATCGTTTGAAGCTTTTTAAACTTAAATGATTTTTTTTAACTTAACGGTTATTAGTTTTAAGGGGCGAACTACCATTGAAGATAAGGAAGGAAAATAACCTACAGACCTATCCTATCCTAACCTATCCATTTCCATAACTGTAACCTCGTCACGGGTTTACACAATTCCGGAAACTAATGTTTCATCAAACTGTCCGGAAACCATACGTTTTCAGTTCTCTAAATCGTTCGAAAAATAATCGTCTTCGAGTCACATCAAATAGGGAACAGAAATACTTGGTAACATGGTAAATGTTTCGGTTCGCTAACTTCAAAATTCATGGCACATTATAAATAATGTTTAGACCTACTATTTGAAACACAAAATTATTACAAAGATAAATTGACGTGCTTTGTTACCGTAATTAAAAACTAATTCACAAAAATACTGCTTGATTTTATTATTATTACATTTTGAAAATACAGCTAATCACACGCAATTTTAGGTTATCTTAAAAGATAACCTAAAGATAATCTGAAATATCGTGTAAGGTTAACAACAGAAATGTAAACATTGATGACGACTTTGTATAACCTCAAATTTTGTGGTCTAATTTTGTGACGATTAGAAGGTTATTTCCACAGTATGAGGAAAATAGTTGCTCATCACAGGGAGTGGGATTGTGTTTTTGGTACTTTACCTTATTTCGTAAAACACGATTGCGTAAAAAAGGGTCACTCTCGCATTAGAATTAAGAAGATTAATTAAGACTAAGATTAAGAAAACCACTATTTTATACAGTGAAATTCAAGACTTCTCAATTTTAAATTTGATGATAAAAATAACATGGTTCCGGGCTTAAGTCTCACCATGAGACCTACGGTAATAGCTTCTTCCCTATGGGAAATTCGCTAAAACGAAAAATATTTGAACATAGCTTTTTAACTGTAATAAATAACACTTTTATTCACTTTTACCCCCAAGAAAATATTTTGAGTGGTTAAGATATTGAACCCGTATAGATATGTATTGTTATGATTTTCGTGACAGCATATATAGTACATTATAACCTCCGTCTCAATGGCTGGGTTCAAATGCTTGACCTGCGCGAAGCAAGGTCAGTGGGCCCAAAGTTTATCAACATTTACTTATCAACACCTCAGGCGTCACAAGTTTACTAATTTTGCAAGGCAACAGCTGATATCAAAGTTGTGAAAACAAAAGCCAACGTTCGCAGTAACCTCGTATCAGTTTTTATGGTAGTTTAATAGATTGTATTTCAACATGCTTATTGCTACACCAATTATTTGATTAAAAAGCATTTATTACTGGTATTCAAACGGTAAATATATACAAAAGTTGTTAAATTGGCGATCGATTTCGTCCAGTCACACCGGACATCATCTGACCCAAACGGAGCCTGAAAGAAACAAGATGGCGTCCCTGCTTGAATACTATTGGCTACCGGAAGTTTCTGTCATGGCGTCGGATGTATAAATTATTGGCTGGCTGAGTTTCGGAAATAGATTTTATATTCTTGCAGAATCAAAATGTATATGTTCATTTATTAATTTTGCTTTATCCTTACTTTTTTCTTTATAAATAAATAACTCTTACTATGCATTCATTCCATGATAATTTAAGTAAACTACGAGAAATATTATTCATGATTAAGTAAGGGTGTTAAGTGATTTGTAATGGAGTAGAATGAAAAAACAAGACAATAATCTGGGCATTTCCAAAAAACTTCCAGCTTGCCAAACAAACATAACCATTGCCTTCTCATTGGTGAGAAGGAAGTGGAAAGTTAAAGGAAAATATAATTAAATTGAGATTTAAGGCGTTCTCTACTTTGAAAGATGCTGAATAACTTGTTTATACATAGCTGATTCGATTCATTGACCCGTTGGTGATTTAAATTTCCGTCCTTAGGTAGAAATTTCCGTTCTTGGTTGGACAACAACTACAGTATTAACAAATCTCCTACCTTTCCTAAGTGTACTAACAAATTTATGGATTCTTTGATTTATAGTATTTTTAATCTTCCATCTATGACGAGCGGTTACTGAGATTTCATATATTGTCTATAGTAAATTTAACTTTTCTCAGGAACCGTTAGTCGTAGCCTAATTATTTAAAATACCCGTTTGTTTAGCTTTTAGAGCTGGGTTTAGTGGAAACCGTCGATCTATTTTATAAATTTTCGTTTTTCAAACGAAAATATTCGATTTTTAATTTGTTGAAATTATTTAAAAGCTCGTAAGTTTTGAACAATTAGTTCTCCATACCTGTGGGTTGTATAGTATTATTTTGGACCTTAATAATTATAGGCCTAAACAATGAAATTTTAATCAAAATCGTTGGAGCGTATTTTGGGAAATCTGTGTTTTTCTAATTTTTTATTTGTTTTTAGGGGTGTTTTACCCTTAAAATCTAAAGTAAAAAAATAATAAATGATCTGGAGATATAGCCAAAGTACACCAGTGTATCTAATTTTATAAAAGTCTGACGCCTTGTGTGGTCTCGGGGTCCGTATATAGACAGACAGATATCAAAACGGATACATTCACTCTCAACTCAAATTCAACACTTTGACGAAAAATACTTTCTGCATATACTATGTATAAGGGGAGAAAGTAAAAAATGAAATACCCCCGTCGCAGCAGATCTGCGTACTCAGCGAATTTCCAAATCAATAATATAATAATAATAATAATATATGACAAGTTTTATAAAAATCTGTCCATAAACATGAGACTTATTTGCCTATTCTCCATAAGATTAACATGGGAAAGAGTGTGCAGGTTAGCTGCTGTGAGGAACACTGAAAGAAGTCATTTCTACCATGAATAATTTTTATCTTAACATTTATACCAACTTTCATCAACATCTGTCCATAAATAAAGGAGTTTGCCTATTCCCTATATGATTAATATGGGAAAAGAGTATGCAGGTTTGCTGCCATGATAAACACATAAACTATGATTTTTAAGTATAAATGGATAGATCTCAACCACATGAAGCTAAATATCAAGTTTTATCCAAAAATATTGATTAATATGGGAAATATTAATTTTTCCCTATCCTCCATAAGATTAACATTGGAGCCCCACAATACAACGTACTGTGTTTAGATTTTTTAATATCTCGGTAACCGTTGGAGATAGAGAAAAACTTTAAGGAACTTAATTGTGTAGTTTTTTAAGCTGATTCCAATGGTGAAATATAAAATTAGAAATTTTAAAAAATTACATGTGAAAAACGCAAAAAACTCCATTTTGGGGTACAAAACCCCCCCAAACTACCCGTTCCCATTGAACCCATGTCTGGTTTACGAACTCGTCCGAGCATTTGTAGAAATACACGTCTCTACCAAATTTGGTCTTGATCGGACCATTTTTACGCGAGCCATTTTATATATATACTACGACTATTGTTTTTGGTCTCTAGGCACCTAAAGAAGAAAAAATAACTTGGTCCCGGGCTTAACTCTTGCTATGAGACCTACGGTAATAGCTACTTCCCTATGGTAAATTCGCTAAAACTAAGAAAATATTCAGTTTTCAAGAGTTGGCAACAAATATTCTAATATAAATGTTGGCAGCACTGTTTCCGAATCACCAGCATTGTTGGAATTGCTCTTTTGTAGGAAATGTTTTGTTTTTATTATAACTTATTAGAAAAGAAATTAATATTGTTATATGAGTGTAACTGTGAAAATCTACAATGCCTTGTATTTGTAAGTATATTATTAGTAAAATACTTGTACTAAATATTAAAAAAGGTATTTTTAAGACCATTGTAAAATTTATAACCGTGGCTCCGCAGAAAACCCTGAGTTTAATCAATTTGAAGACTAGGTAAAAGACTTGTACAAGCTTTGTATTGAACAGATTACTAGTGCTAAATTATTATACGAGTCATATCCCTAGACAATATAAATAATAGCCTTAACACCTGGTACTGAACAACGAACAGCTTTATTTAGGCTATAGAATTGAATAGAAATAAATATCCCAAAAGGCTCCGGCCCAGAGGGCATAAAAGTTTATAAATTTAGTGTTTACAAAAATAACAGCTGAGATTTAATAATTTGTAAGTTTCTTCAAACTGTCATTTGTTAAGATGTATACAGCAGAATATAAACAAAAAATAATTGTAGTGTAATATTACTGTAGGCCTAGCTGATTTAGGCTACTAGAATTGAATTTAAATGAATTATACCAAAGGGCTTCAACCCAGAAGGTATAAAAGGATTGAGTGTCAGATTTTATAAATTTAGTGTTTACAAAACTAACAACTGTGATAAAAAAATTGAAAATTTCTTTAAACTGTTATTTGATCAAATGTAAACAATACAATGTAAACAAAAAATAATTGTAGTGTAATATTACTGTAGGCCTAGATGATTTAGGTTACTAGAATTGAATTTAAATAAATAATACCAAGGGCTTTGACCCATTAGGCAAAACAAGGGTTTAATGCCAGGTTTTATAAATTTAGTATTTGCAAAATTAACAGCTGTGATTAAAAAATTTTTAAGTTTCTTTAAACTGTCATTTGATGAAATGTAAACAAAAAATAATTGTAGTGTAATATGACTGTAGGCCTAGATGATTTAGGTTACTAGAATTGAATTTAAATGAATATACTAAAAGGCTCCGACCCAGAGGGAATAAAAGAGTTCATTGTCAGGTTTTATAAATTTAGTGTTTAAAAAATTAATAGCTGTAATTAAATAATTTGTAAGTTTATTTAAACTGTCGTTTGATCAAATGTAAACAAGACAATGTAAACAAAAAATAATTGTACTGAACGTAATATAACTGTAGGCCTAGTTGATTTAGGTTACTAGAATTGAATTTATAAAACATGACCAGTAATGAATAATACCAAAGGGCTCTGACCCAGAAGGCAAAAAAGGGTTCAGTACCAGGTTTTATGTAAACAACACAATGTAAAAAATAATTCTTTGTTTTTTTATATGGTCATAACCAAGTATGAACCCTCGCCAGGATGTCTTCAAGTGCGCCTCGCGGTCAAATTATTTGTAATACTACATACCTCGTAGGACTAGATTTAAACGTTATGGTTAAAAAAATTAAATATAATATAAATAGTTTTAAAATTCATGACTAAAATATAGGCATAATTTATTGATAAATTTAATATCCTTTCAGAATTTGGCATCCAAGCCCATCTAGTCTCAATACATAAATAATTTAGTTTTTCTTAAAGCAAACCTAAATGTTTCACGTGTATAACACGTTTAAATAAAATAATTTGATCGAAACATAGTTATGTCTAAAGTGGGGGGGGTCAAAACATACCATTGGATATATTCAGTAGGTTCTCGCGGTCAAATAAACGGTATCAGTGGACTGACACATACTTTCTCCCTTACGTAAATTTTAAAAAGACAATCTTTAATAAAACTATCATGCTTCTCAAAGTTTATCTAAATATCATTTAATCATTTATCGTTTCAAGAATAATCATCCCATATCTGAAAATAAAAACTAGAGAGAAAAAGTTAAATTAATTGTTCGAATTGTATGCATAAAATGGTAATAATAGAATTCGTTCTACTCACGTTAGCGATGCGTGCGATCTCCCAATTTGTTTAACATTATATTATAATCTTTATAACGCTAATATTTAACTATTTCTAATTTGTAAACTCGTTATCATATAGCTGTAGTAAAATTTGTTTCGTTGAAAACTATATTTATTATCTAAAGAATTCAAATATAACTAGGACAAAATTGGTGGAAATTTTTAGAAAAATAAATGGACTGACACATACTATCTCCCTTACGTAAATTTTAAAAAGACAATCTAATAAAACTAACATGTTCTCAAGTTATCTAAATATCATTTAATAATTTATTGTTTAAAAAATAATCATCCCATTTCTGAAAATAAAAACAAGAGAGACAAAGTTAAATTAATTGTTCGAATTGTATGGGGGACCCCCCCCTCGGGTAATACCAAGCTTTTTTGCGTTCGTTTTGTTGGGTGATTTGACCTTACGCTTCATACCAAGTTTCATGGAAACGGTTGGAAAATAAGGAAGAAATTGATTTTTTTATTCTCCATAAGAATAACATTGGGCGCTTTCAGACAACGTACTGCGTTTATCATGGACAGTAAATTTAACTTTTCTCTGGAACCGTTAGTCGTAGACAAATAATTCAAAATACTAATTTGTTTAGTTTTTTAAGCTGGTTTCAATGGTACCAGTCAAGTTATACTTTAATTGTTTTCGCTGAAAATTTAAAAATTAGATTTTTTGACATTTAAAAGCCCATAACTTTTGAACCGTCATTTTTACAGACATGCGGGTGGTGTCAAATTATTTAGTACTCTGTGCACTATGCACTATCAAATTTTAATAAAAATCGTTAGAGCCGTTTTTGAGAAATTGGGATGTTCACGTTTTTAAGGGTTTTTAGGGGTGAAGTACACTTAAAAATCAAAAATTCAAAAAAAGAAAACGCCTGGAGATACCGTGAATATATACATACATGCCAAATTTCATCTAAATCGGACCAACGGGGTAGGCTGTGGCTCTGTACACATCCAGACACACACACACACACACACACACACACACACATAACACACACACAGATACACGGACGGACAGACGTCACGTCGAAAACCACTTTTTTGGATTCAGGGACCCCAAAATGGAAATAAAAACTATTAAATTTCGAATTTTATCGAAAACAATATAATACTATATAGAGAATGAAATATAAATTCGTTCTCACGTTTACGTGCGCGAAATTTTTTAATTTGTAACAATTTATAGAAAAAAATTCTAATATTAATGTCCAAAAATATTTCTTTAATTTTAAGTTTAAAAAGCATACTTATATTCGTAAATTTACATCGAGGATTTCTTAAATTGAAAAACTAATTAGTAGAAAAATTCTAGATAGGTTATAGGAAAATTTTTTCTTGTAATATTAATTAAAATCTAAAAATTTTAACAAGCTTATAAATAATGTAAACAATAAACCGTGTAAACGTTTAAACGTTTAGACAAAAACTTGTAAGATTTTTCATAAATATTTTTTATGTATGTAATAAATGTAATTATCAACTAACAATGTCTTTGGAAATGTTTGAAAAAAAAAAAAATTCAGATCTCATGTTTGGAAAAAATTTGGTACTAGCTGAGACCTTAGGTTAAATTAAGTTTTTTTTGCAATATGTTCTAACAAAATCAGTTGATCACAGACTAATTAAGTATGTATTATATGATCTACTACATAAATTATTGAAAAACGTATCTTTATTTCGAGTATTATTTTAATAATTTATAATACGTACTTTGATCAAATTATTGTTTTATTTTTTATTTAAACCATAAATGTCTTAGAATATGTGTTTTATTTTTTTGACATATCGTTCTTACAAGGTAGGTATAGTTCCTAAACACTCATAATTGTTCTCCATAAATATGGCGTTTATTTATGGCGTAATTTATTTTGTAATTTATTACAGTCAAAGCCGTAGCCGTGGGTTCGGGATGTTCAACCCCTCCCCCTAAAATAAACGTAGGTCACACATATGCAATCTGAGAAAGCCAAAAAAGATTTTTTTCTAGAGTGTTAACATCCCCTCTCACGCCAAAAATGTGTGGCTTTAAATTTAAACTTAAGGCCTTAAAATAAACTAAACGTGTTAACAAGGTTTAGAAGTGTAAATGTCTAGAATATAGTATCATTTAAATAGTACAAGTATAAATAATTTTGGAACAACGAAACAAGAATACGGTATGCTAAAATGACAAGCGCCTTGGTCTGATGTCGGATACCTGGAAAGGTCGGTGCGAAATGCTATCAAAAGAGAGCAGCACCGGCAACTTTGACAGCCATTACAATCGGTCATTTCATCGCTCATACGAGTGTCGCATAGGCTATACAGTACCAGTACCGCCGGTCTCCTATGGATAACCATGTCCGTCACTCAGGTACAGTCATTTTTTTAAATTTTATCGACTTTTCATCATCAAAAACTAATGACAAAGTAGTTTTACTTGTAAAATAGAGACTTTTTTGGTCGATTCTGATGTTACATTATACCATGTAGCAGAAGAAATTAATGGTTAGCTATCTGGTTTCTGCAAGAACATTAACTTTTAAATACTAATTAATCTACTTCAACGTGAAATGCTGGATTTTCTATAAAATGTCGTTTAAATCAATTATTAAAATTAGTACAGTATCTTGATTCAAAAGTATACAGTAATATACATTTGAATAGTGCCCACAACAGTAACCACAAACTACAATAATGTGTTACCATAATCTACTTGGCATACCTTCAATATTACTTACAATACCCAAGAGAATGCATAGAAACCCCCAGAAATATAAGGATATTTATATTATAAAGTTTGAATTTGAAATTATTCAGATAATTTTCATCGTAAATATTGGCAATAGTTTAAGGTTTTCAATTCAACATATTATATATTATATAAAGGTCGGTAACATAAATATATTTAAAGGTCTGCTGGCATTTAAGTCCAATATCTTCTATCTATCTATCTTTAATATTATAAAGAGGAGGTGGTTTCTGTATGTTTGTTTGTGGGTTTGTTGTGGTAAGTAAATGCGAAAAATACTATACCGACCGGTTTGAAATTTTACAGAAAGGTAGGTCTTAAACTCATGCAACACATAGGCAAATTAGTTCCCTTAAAATCCCCTCGGGCTACGCCCCATGAACGTTCTAAATTTCAATGTTTACATTTTCAAAGAATGAAAACAAAAACTTACTTGAATGTCAACAGCTGTGAACACTAAAATTTGACAGTTCGGGAAGAAGAACAAGAAAGAGCTGCCGTGACCGTCCTAGGTTTCAATGTTTACTTTTTCTAATGAAAACATCCGTTTGCACTATATTTTGACAGTTCGGGAAGAAGAAGAAATAAAGTTGATTTTTCAGATAAACTGCTGGATCGAAATTAGTGAATTATTTGAAATAGTGGTAGGCTATGGTAGATTTTAAGTTTTTTCCGACGACTGTCTCTATTACATTAATCCTTATCCTCTCCCAATATTTGACAGATGTTACTTTGAAATGTTGTAGACACTCGTGTTTTGTCATTTTGTAAACAATGAAGAATTAATTAACAATAACTTAAATGTATCAGTAGAGCCTACACCTTTCAGCCTTTTTAACCCGTGCGAAGAACGGGTACTTTGGCTAGTAATATTATAAAGAAGAGGTGGTTTCTGTATGTTTGTTTGTTTGTGTGCCTATTGTGAAAACAAAATGCGAAAATACTGAACCGACCGGTTTGAAATATTTCTCAAACGTAGATCTTAAACTCATGCAACTTATAGTTGCATGAACTTCCTTAAAATTCACTCGGGCTTCGCCCCGTGAACGTCCGGATACCAACATAAAATTACCTGAATGTCAACAACAGCTGTGGTCACTAAAATTTGACAGTTCGGTTTCGGGAAGAAGAAGAAGAAAGAGCTGCCGTGAACGTCCTAGGATGCATTGTTTATTTGTAATGTCAACATCATTCTGTTTAGAATACGTTTTTACAGTTCGGGTAGAAGAAGAAATAAAGTTCATGTTTTGCAGATAAACTGCTGGATAGAAATTAGTATTGCCAAAAATTGTAGGTTTCAACGTAATAACACTAAATTACGCATCAGTACACCTCTCAGCTTTTTGACATGGATAGGGCCTATGTCTAGGGCCTATAGCTCTGGGGGGACGGGGTTGGTGTTGGCAATTTGTAAGATGAATATTTGAAACAGGTTTCCATAGAAACTACTAGAGCTATTGTATTGAATTTTGAATATATAAGAATAAGAACAGCTGTTTAAAAGTAGTGAAAACATTCCCTTTAACATTTCCATAATCTAACCTATTTCCCGCAGGGAAGTAAATGCAAACATTTTAGCCCGTACGAAGTACGGTTACTTTAGCTAGTATATTATAATAACTTGTTCTAAGAACTCCTAGATCATAATTTGTTAGTGCCAAACTCTGAAATCAGTTTCATCGTGGTTTTGAAGGAGACATTCTATAGACTACTTTACAAAAATATTTGACAAAGAAGAGTACAACTTGCACGCTTATTATTGAGATAATATTAAAATAAATCATTGGTAGTAATTTTAATAGAATAATTAACTTATAGACGTTCTTGTTGCACCACAAAAAAGTTCGTCAAACGCGTAGAACTTTCTTGTTGTCTTGCTTTAGGCGTTTTAGGCGTTGCCCCATCACCATCACCTCAGACCACGAAATGTCTACAATAATCCAGTTAACTTTTTATGATCAGTATATTTCCATTGTTTGTAGCCTACTCGTAGTCACCAAAGGCTGGTAATAACGTTTATCACAAATGGATATGTCGTCTTATCGATGTCAACAAGATTGGTTCGTGATGAATAGTGTTTTTACGTGTGAACAGTTATGTTACGGTGTGTCAGAATTGAATTTTAAAGACAAATTTACAGTACTTCAGTTAGGCCTAAATAAAACCATGCAGCAGCTAGATTTCATGAACAAGTTAACCTTTCGTCATCTTGTATTGGGGCGTAGGAGAACAAATATTATTTAAAAATGGATTGCATGTTACGTGTGTTCGATGGTTAGGCCCTAATTCTAAAATTAAAGTTTAAACAAAATTATCTAGAATTTACATTGTTAGGCCTAATTTAAAATTTTCAAACGGTGTATTATCATGCTATGGTTAAACTTCTAACAGAGGCATCACTGATCAAAATATATTTTTTCAGTAAGCAGTACTGCACTATGTTTAAGACGGTAGTATTGATATCGTTTGAAGGAAACCCCGTGGACTCACTGACGTCTAGTCTATAGCGCGTAGTGGGCTAAGCCAGTCCATTCTATTGTAAAGACAAATCCGGTTTATTGTAATTGCACTCGACCGGTGTGGATGTGAAATATACCTCGGACCGTCTGTTATGTTATACCGTCGCTACACAAACACCATGTAGGTGGAGGTACATAGACCTAATACCAGAACGATAAACTATAGTATATAATATCCGACAGTTTCCATAACTGGGATGGTGGCGTCATCCTGTAATCCAGCTACTTGGAGGTCACGAATTGTGGATAGTTGTGAGCGATGGTCAGTGGGTGTAGTGTTCTCTTGTGTGGATTAACGTCCGCACTATTGAATACCACGTTAATCCGCAAAGATCATCCTCATAATTAGACCAATTCGTAATTCAGAGGCCGTGGTTCGGATTCCACGTTAAACTCTACGTCCCTTAGTTGCTAACGGCTGTTGGGCTATTAATTATCAGTCCTGTCTAAGGAACATGTCAGCCTTAGTCAGTAACAAGACTACAAGATCGCGCCACAATCATCTTACACTCATTCCTCATTCATACTTGGCTTAAAATACCTACCTTGTGGTGTGGTCGCCATTTCAATAATCTAATCTAATCTAACGGCTGAGAGGAATGTACGATCCTCAGTACAGTATCCTCAGATCTTGGAATGACAAAGAGTCCTTCCGATGCGTGTATTTTGATAAGTCTACTCTATTTAATTAATCCCGACTGAGATGTACGACGCTTGATAAGTTACGCCGTAGACGTAAGTTACAAAAATATTCATGTTACATATTAAATGTTCATGTTATATTACCTAGGGATAAAAGAACACCCAACGCTGTTTCTAAGAACTTTTTTTTATTTAAAACTGTTTCTATGAATCTTATTATAAAGCAGTTCAACCGATATTTTTGACTCCTTGACTATTTGTGTTAACTGTAATTTTGCTCTTGAAAGATAGAAGATAAGCACCAACAACTAAGAATGCAGTAATTGCAAGCTTTATTTTATCTCAGATAATCTTTTCCGGATGGATCTTAGCATAGTGACGCTTTTTCAGTAAAATATGAATTACGCAAATTCAAAATTTTAATCTAATCATTACTCAATGCAATGCTACGTGTTATGACTTAGTCACTTCATACTATTAAACTACCTCCATCAGCTGTAATGCATTGTTGATTTATCAGCTGATTTTATCATTTGTTTATAATAGACTGTTTACGCTTACTAGATTATTGATTATATATCACTGTGTTCGTACAATTCCTGATAGAGCTGAACAAATTGTATCTATCCCTTGCTACATGACTAAGCCCCAAGCAAGGTTAATAAATTGATTATAAAATGTTTGTACTTCATGCATTGGATGGTTCCCTTTTAATCATGGTTTGAAAATCCTTATTTTAAATTTTACTCGTCCTCCAAACTCATTCAATTAGGACTACTGAAAATATTTAAAAATCATAAAATTTATCAAATTCATTCCCCTCAGTAATGTTTGAGAGTCCTCAAAAATTTTATAAAAACTTTCATAATACTGGCACTATATAGCATAAGGTGGGTAAGTTATAGGGCGAAGTTTTTGTTGCGTCTAAATCTACAGTGTGGTTTCGACCTCCAAATTAAACTTAAAATTTACTTTTATTGTAAACATAATTTTCTATTAAAACTACACGATTTTTAAAACTACAGTAATTGGTTTTCTTACCTGCAATTAAGTATAGGTTGTAATGGTAGAGACTTTAAAGGAATGTTCCGAAGTCGGATCACTAAAATCTATCTACAGTATTGCATTTGTATGCGAATATTCGTTTGAAAAGGTTATAATGCCTACTTAAATGAGTGCGTGAGATTGACTTGTTAATTTATGTTTTATTTATTATATACTAGCTGACCCGGCGAACTTCGTAACGCCTGACAATAAATACATGTTAACTTTAAGATTGTCCATGTTCTGAAGTCGAATAGCATTAAGGTTTCATTGTGAAAGGTTATATATTTTGGATCGCGGCATAGTGAATAAAAATACTGAAACGATAAGAAATATTAATGACATTCCCTTAAAACAAATGAATCTGAGTGGATTAATTCACAGTTTTCAAATTCAATCCAAACCCAAACCAAACCTAACTGTAATACGGCTTTTATAGGAAAGATATACAACAGCTGATTATTATAACACCCGTAATAATATAAACATTGTAATTATTTTTTACTTGTCAAACATATAAACATGTGAGTTTAATCAGACAGAAAATAAAAGTATAAATACATAATCCCCAAAACCGTAAACTATTAACGTGGTGAATAAAGCTGTTCATTTTTTACAGCACACATTTACTTCATAGTTTTACATTAATGAATGATTCAGATGGCATTGAATAGTAAAGCATATTGCTAATGGAAGGTAAACCAATCAGCTGTAGCTAAGAAATCAAATGTTTTCATTGTAGACATTTTGTAAACAAACTTACTCTCCATAAGTTTAACATTAGAATTTTAAAACGCCATAAAATGGACACTTATGGGGTTTTCGAAAATATTTTTCACTAAAACCTTCCCGGACACATATAGAGCAACTTCCTAAAATTTCGTGGCGATCGGATGAGTAGTTTGGCAACGCATAAAGGACATACAGACATACATACATTGAATTTTATAGATCGGATGAGTAGTTTGGCAACGCATAAAGGACATACATACATACATACATTGAATTTTATAGATCGGATGAGTAGTTTGGCAACGCATAAAGGACATACAGACATACATACATACATTGAATTTTATAGATCGGATGAGTAGTTTGGCAACGCATAAAGGACATACAGACATACATACATTGAATTTTATACATAGAGATAGAGATAATATATTATATAGTCACCATGTCATTACAAAGAGTTATCATTTATTTTCGCTTAGTCAGATAATACTACTGAACTCCAGTCCAGCAGTTGAATCCTTCATAAAGTCAGCTATTGTGGTGGCTATTACAATAAATTAAACAAACTTTATAAAAAAAACTTTGTAAAAACTTTATAGAAATCAAGGTAGTGGAAACAGTTAAATACGGATAACGAGCTACATAATTGCAATTACTTATCGATATTAATATGAAAATGTATGTGTTTTAATTTAATATGTAAGTCTATGTTGTTAAGTAAGGTAGGTTAGATATTAATTGTTCCCAAGTAAGGAACTTACATAAGGAATATCGAGTGCTGTGTAGGGCCTAGTAATATGTAGGCCTACTCTAAGCTGATATCCGTTCACATTTGAGCTTATGTACAATGATAAGGGATTTTCTGTTTCAGATTGTCAGCCCTACAGCCATGGTTATATGTCTGGGAACCCTCAGTACATTACTTGGCCGGCTATGCACTACCAACCCCCAACGCTGCACTGGGCCCCCTTGGTATTCCAAAACCCTTATTCTTATCCACATCCTATGCCATCCTTATGCTCTCCTCTGCCACCACCATCCTCTCAACACATGCCCTATCCAACTTCAAACTATCGGACACCTTTGCACACCTGGCCATATCGGTGTACACCACAGTCCGAACCTCTGACAATCGTAGATTTGACCTCTTCATCTTCTCCATCAACTCCTCCTTCTTCCTCTCAAAACCAATCTCCGGAGACTCATACACCAATGTCTTCTCACCCAATACTTCCGTCAAATCCTCAAACGGGTCCGCCGTATCAGCGAACACCCCCTACAAATTGTCAACAGTCGGCCTCGGCCTCTTCAACTCAGCCACCTCCTAACCTTTTGGGAACAGCTCCTCAAACTGCACCCCCTTCTCGCCCTCAACAAACACCACCAGCCTTGCTCCCCAAGAAGCCTTGGATCCCTCAGTACTACGTCACGTTCCCCACCCCGTACTATGTCACTCTGCACGGCGGAGACGGAGCCACGATGGAGCGATCCTGTCCTCCGCCTGTCCGTCCAATACCCATCTACCCCAACCGGAAGAGGGCGATGCCTCCAGACCTCAAAGCTTCGGGTAAAACTCTTGTATATTACTGTAGCTTAGACACAATTGTTGTACTTATATGAACAAATCCCAGTTATTTTAAGACATTTTATCTTTGATGCAAATGGTTTCTGAAGAATATTCTAGCTCAAACAAAAAATTTCTACTGAAACAAATAGTCTGAAGGGACTGTCGTTGCTCAATCCGAAAAATATTCGTATTACTTCTCTGTGGCAAATAGTTTAGATATGGATGGATATGTCTAAAGGGAATTTTTTCAGTTGATCTAAACAGCTGTTCTTATAACCTAAGTATGACGTCACTATCCACATCACGTCACTACCTAAATGACGTCACTTTCAATTTTTGGTTGCCCAAATTGCCTACAACCCCTCCCCCGAGCTAAGAAATATCCATATCAATAATGAAATAATGAAAAAGTCATTCTTTCTTGAAGTGGTAAAGGAGTTGTGTTCCCTATCAAAATATATATTTCTTTTGCCGTAAAGCCACGTGTGTTAACTTGTAAAATACTAACTGTCCTATTTTCACATGACCTAAGTTTATTATGAGTTCTACTCGGTAATATTAAATTGTTAGTAATTTTCTTCTTAATCACAAACTTAATTAATTGATCGTTACTTAAGATTTAGAATAATAATCTGCTGATACAATCCTGAAAGTATTAAACCTATCGAAGCGATTTCAAAGGAACGGAAATTACACTAATAAGGTCTACATAGGACATTTACGTCGGTGAACTCTGAAAAAAGGACGGAAGAAAACAAATGATGATTCCTCGTCGGCGCCAGATGCTGATATGAGGTTTCAGGAAATGCCGCCTGTGTGTCATGTGAAGTGTCACTCACGCGGCATGACTTTGAGCGGACATATGCAAACACTCTCCCAAAACAGAGCAACTTCCAGATCGGAAACGCTCCAATCACTTAGGCCTATACATAACTTTCTTTGCAAAGTGTGTGGAAATAAAATATTATCCAAATTTAATTAAATAAGTTATATTTACAAAAGTATACAATATTTATACAGTGAAATTAAATATGTGACTGAGGATAGTTTAGTTTCCAGAAGCCATACTTTTATAAATTCGTTGCGACTAAGCTCATGTATAGATTCTATATTAAAATATCCTTTTATTTGATCCTTTTTATTTGAAATCATGCAGCTTTTGCTTCAGATGATGGAGGAGTTGCTCTAAGGCCGATCCGACCAAAGCCAAACGTGATATTGAGTGATAACGAAACTCCTAAAAAGAATAAACTTGACATAGGTGAAGACGTTGGAGAGAAGACATTTGCCTCTAAACGAAGAATCGAAAAATCACAGTCAGACCAGCTGGTGGCTTCAACGAATTGGAAGGGCGTTGTTGGAGCAGTTGTCAACGAAGGCCCTGTAACCATGGCCGAGCCCACTGTCAACGTAAACAACGCCATCCCGCCGTCCAAGGCAACAACTGCACTTCCGTCAACATCAACTGATGGTCTCGTCAAGAAGTTAAAAAACAAAGAGTCTACTCATGAGGTCAAGTCTTGTGAAAACGTTAACCTTTCAGGATTGAGGTCCGTTAATGTGCAAGATGGAACGAAAGAACTCCGAAGTGATGATGGCATTATGTTAGGGGGGAAGAGTCTCGACCACCATCACTCTCGCTCACCCGTGCCTCGTCTACCCCCTGAAATGAACACCAACTATATCAATCTACTTCATAAAGTTTTAAAAACCTATGTACCGACCTTGGATCAATTAAAAAATCTCGGATATCCACTGACAAGTATTGAAGACCCTAGACTGACTCTCATATATAAACAAGGGGTTCGCTCACGCAATCAAACGAAATTGAAGGAAGATAAAAGAAAAGCCTTTCTATCGAACGAAAAAACTTGCACTCGCTGTGGAGAACAGTTTTATGTCAAAGGCGTGACGTATCTGACGACGGAGAAATGTCAGTATCACTGGGGAAAATCTCTTATAATGGACAATTATAAAATCAGGAGAACTTGTTGTTACGGAGACGTGGAGTCGGCAGGGTGCACTACCGGCAGTCTTCACGTGTGGAGCGGAATATCCGACGGCCTCAACGAGCTGAAGGGGTTCGTCAAGCCAGCTCCAGGCTCAAGCGTCGACAATATCATCGCTCTGGACTGCGAGATGATCTTTACCAAGGCCGGGATGGAACTAGCCAAGGTGGTTTTGGTAAATATTGGAAGGAAGGTGGTGTACCAAACCCTGGTTAGACCTCAACACGACGTCATTGATTACAATACCCGATTTTCCGGCGTGTCGTTAGATGATTATAAAAACGATGACCCAAAACCTTTTCACGACGTACAGAGAGACTTGTTGAAGTTCATCAAAACAGATACGATCGTGCTTGGACATTCTTTAGAAAATGATTTGAGAGTATTGAAGATAGTTCACACGAACGTGGTGGACACTGCTGTGCTTTACCCGCATCAAGACGGCTTCCCCTTCCGGCGGTCCTTGAAGGATCTCGCCCAAGAAGTGCTTGGGGTGTCGATCCAGAGTGAGCAGGGCCACGACCCCGTGGAGGATGCCAACACCGCCCTCCAGCTGGTGCTGCACAAGGTACGCTCCGACTGCATCCTTCCCTCCCGTCATCTGCAGACACAGTACTAGGCCTAGTAGTTGGTTTCATCAATCGCCTATTTGTGTGAGGTAGTTTTGCATGTAGCCTTAATAATTAATTTTCGTTGTAAAATTCTTTGTATTATGTAGTTGAACGTTAGAACCAGTTATGTGAGCAACTTTGAGCCAGTATTATATCGCCAACTAATATTTTAATTTTAAAATAATGTTAAAGTTTTATCATCATATCAGTAGCCATTAGTTAGCTCAATGTTTTTAAACCTGTTTTTCAAATTATCGTTTAGTGTTGCTTTAGTGGTTTATTATTCAATTGTTTGCTTAGACATGTTGTAATGTAGACGCTTCCTTATTGTTTTAAATTAGACCAAACAAAGTTAGAATATTATTACTATACTAATATTGAAATAAGCTATGAATAATTAATTTATGAACGGAGACAATACTTATTACACAACAGTCTATAATAATCACCACTTAATGATATTCGTTATACTGTTTTCATAAATGATAATCAGCACTTAATACGTCTATTAATTTTGATTTGTGCAAGTTTTACATTACATAAACATTTACGTTAGGCCTGTAAATTTACTATAAATTAATTTACTAATAAGGTATAAGAACATTCGCTCCCTGTAATTAATCAGTTCTGATGATTTGTAAAACCATCTAAAAGCAATTTAGAACCGATTTCGTTAGATTTAAAACCGGTTTGTTGACGACATCGGTAACATGTAAAGTTTTACTGCATATAATTCATTATACTGTAATACACATTTATTTTTATTATAACTATAGGATTCACCCACTGAATCAACCACTGAGTTGGTGTTAGTTTTTACTTCTTAGTAAGGTAGTGAAAATTATTATTACTATTACCTACTATTATTAATAGCATGCTCCATTTTGCAGTTTTTAATGCCTGTAATATTTGTAGCAAATGGGAATAAATTACTTAATGAGAACAATTAATTATTTTATCCTCTTGGCTTATGCTCTATAATGGCTATTCCAAATATATTCCACCATAAGACAATCCCACACTCCTTCTGCTGCATAACCTCATCAAAACTGGTATCAATTATTTTGAAATCAATGCAATTAGGTTTTTGTGAGCTAAATGTATTATAAAATTATTCTTACTTTACATTACGTACCATTTTCAACATCAAAATTGATCTTAAGTTTTCACTCTCTACAGAAAAGGTTTTGAGCCTCGAGAGTGTCTAAATTTAAAATTAATTTAATAGACTTCAAGTGAACTTTGTAGAGAAATAACAAATTTTTATAGAGGACCACATGTTGAGATTGGAGCATAAAAAGTATAAAAATAAAATGAAATCATCTATGACGGTAGAACAAAATAAAAACTCTATTGCACTCACAAAACATGTCCATATTATTTTATTTTGCTCATAAAAACGTTAGGTTGAAATATAATTATCATTTAATCACAGGAAAAGATAGATACAAAAAGTTGTTAAAACGGCGTTGTTTTTTCAACCAATATATTAATTTAAAAATTCAATCAATGATGTATAAACTATTTAAGGAGACACCTCATTTCTTTGCCATTATAATAGCTATATATTCAGTAAAATATATTCAACAAATGCTCAACACCAGTCTCAAGATAAAATACTTCAACGGATGGACATTTGTAACTTAGGATAAGTACTTTAACGCACGAATGTAGGTGGTGGTAATTGATGGTGGTGATTCATTATACATGGGATGGTGTCATTTTATCTCTATATATAAAAATGAATGTATGTATGTATGTCCTTTATGCGTTGCCAAACTATTCATCCGATTGTCATGAAATTTTAGGACGTTGCTCTATATGTGTCCGGGAAGGTTTTAGTGAAAAAGTTTTTTATAAAACACCATAAGTTTCCATATTATGAGGTTTTAAATTTATAGTGTTTATCTTATGGGGATTAAGTTTGTTTACAAATTGTCTACAATCAAAACATATGATTTCACAAGCTACAACTGTTTGTTTACTTTCCATTAGCAATATGCTTTACTATCCAATGCCTTCTGAATAATTCATTAATGTAAAACTATGAAGTAAATATGTGCTGTACTAAATGAACAGCTTTATTCGCCACATTGATGGTTTACGGTTTTTGTGGATTATACAATTAGATTTTTTATTTTCTGTCCGATTAAAAGTTATGTGTTTATATGTTGGCCAGATAAAAAATAATTACAATGTTTATACATATTACATTTATTATAATCAGCTGTTTTATATCTTTTCTATAAAAGCCGTATAACCGTTAGGTTTGGTTTGAATTAGAAAATTGTGAATCAATCCACTCAGATTTATTTGTTTTGTGGGAATGTTATTAATATGTCTCATCGTTTCAGTGTTTTAATTACTAAGCCGCAACCCGAATACCTACACAACGAAGTTGTAATTCTATTTGACTTCAGAACATGGCCAATCTCCAAGTTAACACGTATTTACTGTTAGGCGTTTCGAAGTGTGCCGGGTCAGCTAGTTTTTCATAAAGGACTATAAATCATATTATTTTCGAAATTTTAATTTTACGTGTTTTAGAGGAATTTAGGAGTAGAATACCCTCAAAAATTAAAAAAAATAAAAAAAGTTGTCCGAGATGTCATGGATTGTTACCTACATACCGAATTTTGTGAAAATCGGACCAATAGACTCGTCTCTGGGCTTCTGCACATACCCCCCACACACCTAGGTACACTGACAGACATCACTCTAAAAACCAATTTTTTCGATTCAGGGGGCACAAAAATGGAAGTATCCATCAGAAACTCAAATTCGAAAATTCTGACGAAAAATACTTTCTCCTTATACTATCGTGTAGGGGAAGAAAGTAAAAACAACAATGAAGACAGTAATTGATTAATAATACAAATGACAAAAATGTACTGTGTCATAATAAACTGTAAGAATCGACTTGGGGGGGGAAGTTGATTGGGGTAAGTCTATGTGACACCGCCTAAATTTTCGAGCTGTCCATACTATCCTTCCTCAATCGGCTAAGGCTATCGGTTAAGTAACACTTTTTAGCATTATCAATCATTTTTTATTTTCCTGGATGTATTAACTATTAATGTCAATTGGTAAATAATTTTATCTTAGTCTCAATTTCAGTTCAATCACTTCATTGTCAAATTTTAAAAATTACACGGCCAAAAGGCCTTTCCAGTGTATTAGCCTATACACGCGACGGGATGGGTGCCGGAATGATGATGTTCAATAGCTGCCCCAGTGTGCAGATCTGGAAATAAATAAAATATTTCGATTGCCTAAAGAATTCTTCCTTAGAAATTTACATCGGAAAAGATTTCAAAAAAATATTAAAACAATATTAAACATAATTTAATCATCAGCTCTTACGTTACATTAATTTATTAGTCATCGGATCCAGGCTAAGTTTCCCATCATCCGGTTGGTACCGGACCGGTGTTTCCGGGGAAATGCGAGTCACGAGAATGCGGTGCGTATACAACTTTGGAGGGGATCCCCGCCATCTCTGACGTCACGTGGGTCGGAAAGTGAGTCAAGAGACGTAGAGGGGAGTCATTGCATGTGCCGCCACGAAATGCTTCACTTCACCTTCAATATTAGCAGAAGAAGGACAGCGTCAGTTCATTCTCAGACGAACGAGTTTCTTCACCACCTGTAATGAGTACTATAACTTCTACAGTGTATATGTTTACATCAGCGGTGCCCAGCGGAGAATGTTTCAACAAATTTTACTTAAACACTGCCTACCATATCGTCAAGTCAGCAGCTGATCAACAAAACTCTTCCCGCCATTTATACACCAGTAGTAACCTCGTGTTGTAGCTGTGCGGTAGTGTGTCAGCGGTGTGCGTGTTCGTGAAATTATTATTTTTTAATACCTTTTTAAAAATGGTGGAGTTTCTCGCGAGTGCAATCACAGATTTTCCTGTTATTATAGTTACACTAATACTAGGTGTAACTGTTTTGGTGTTTTTCTACATATCGAATTTATTTAGGTCCCAGAAGGAAGAACCCACCAAAAGTAAGACCACCTTCATTTACATTATGGTAGTTTGTAGGAGTTTTGAAGGTATAGGATTACCGTTTTAGAATTATGACTGAAAATACAGCAAGAAATAAAAATAATATAAGCCCTCTTTATGCTTATTTACAACATCACAGATCCCACGTGTTGAGGTTATGCACCGGTTCTCTTTGTAAATAAATAAACGGATGAGTCAGCGCCATCAGTAACTAGGTTAACATGAAATATCGTACAGTCTAATATATAATGATTTGGTAATATTTGTGACAATGATTTTAAATTAGGCCAAGGTTTAATTAATGATCATATCATTCTTGTTGGCCCCAAGTAGGGACACTTCCATCGTAATTTCAGACCTAGCTTATTTAATGTCAAGTCCTAGGTGATGACTGGGGTAAAGGAACAGAAAGGTGGGGACCTTCGGATTATCATAAACTATTCCCAATTTTGTATGATTATAAATAAATACTTAAATGAGAATATTTTCATCCTAGACATAACAAATTAGCCTATCTGTAACATTTCAGAAAATAGGCTGGGTTTATTGCACATATTTTAAAATCGTTGAAAAGGATGCCAATTTTAGAGTTGTAAACGACTTGGGCCAAGTATTTTGTCATAAGGTTGAAAATTAACCAGAATTTAGTAAGTTTAACTCCCCGAAGATATACCTAGCTCTCTATTTAAATTACAGCCGTTTTCACAGACTCAATTTTGATAGACATGAGATCCTGTAACATGATAGCTCATTTGTAGATTATCGCTACATTATCTGTCAAAGTGGAAATATGTCTGGGACATTTAAGAATTATAGGTTTACAAATTGTGAACTGTGTATAATCAAAGATTAAGCTTTGGATTTATAAGTAGGCCCAATCTAAAATCAGTACAGCCTAAAACCAAACCAACCGAGGTATAGAGTCACTTGAGAATTAAGATACCATATAGCTTTCCAAGTTAAGATACGTGACAATTGTAATTTGTGTAAATAATTTAATGTTTAACTTCGTAAGTAAGTAAATGGGTTAACTTCGACCATGGTAGCATGACAACTATGGTATATTTTAATAAAGGTACATAGTTTTAATAATGCTGTTGTCAATTCGATATTTGGGTAGTCAAATTGAATAAAGGTTACTCACATGTATCATTTCTAAAACAAGGCTAGATTGTAGTATAGAAAATTAAATTTAGTGCTGATGTAATATATAAATGGATTTTTAAATCAGTTGAAATTATATTTCCCCCCATAAATGTCATTTTGTATCAAGAATCATGGGTAGTTTTACACAAAAACCTAAAACATCCAAATTTCTGTGAATCAGATGAAGCAGGTGGGATAGAAATTTCATGTACATTAATGCTTACAGTTCCCTTTTACATGCCACTTCTATGTCTGTACAAATGACTACCGGAACGGTAAGATATTTTTAAGTTTAAATGTTTAAACATCAATATTTTTTATTTTTGGCAACCGTTAATTACAAAATAATTTGATTAGGCCTACTAGCATTAGAAATGAAACGAAAAAAACAGTTTACAAAAAACGGTGGTTGAAAGCAAAATTAACTGTCTTCAGTTGATAAAATAACTAATAGTACATGGTCTATAGGTCACAAATCTTATATCCTAAGGGATTAACAATTCTTCCCTATTTCTCCAACAATTTGCATCTACAACTCAATACAGTACACATTAGCCTACCTAAAAAAATCCACTCAAATAGGCTGGTATTATCTTTTGCTTTGACATTTCCTCCTTAAGCATTGAAAATGATTAAGTAAAAGATAATTGTCGAGTACTTTCAATATGGTTGTCTTGGTAGGTTAGTGGTTAGCGTCCTGGGCTTCGGTGCAGGAGGTCATGGGTTTAAATCCTGTGATAACTAATTGGGTTTAGACTGCTGTAGGAAAGCGTTTGTGTGATATCACTCGTTGGCTCTATTAAAATGCCTCTGGTGTAGATACAGACAAAAATTACAATAAGTTATTGGGAGGAGTTTAAATAGAAAAATACCTCAATAGCAGCAGACCTGCATATAAAGTGAATTTCCACTGATTTGGGAATTATTGTCATGACACAAACTGTTCTTAAACTATTATATCCGTTAACTTACTTATTTTCCATATAAATAACATAGGAAGAGGAAGTGGGTTTGCTGCTACTAGGAAGAAAAGTGTTTAAGTTTTCCAGGATATATATTTTTTGAGTAACAAAAGAATTTAGTACATCCAGTAATAAACCCTCTCTAGTTTAAGCTGTGTACCAATTTAAATTACAATATTTCTTATAGGCCTAACATGGAAGTTGTGTTAATTCCCTTGTTCCTTATTGGAATGATGTGGGGAAATGATTAGGCCCTAAGAAGTTTGGCTGCCCAAGAAACAATTCACTGTGTTTACCAATTTCTGTATCTCAGCTACCGATTGACGTAGAACGAAGTTTCTAAATGTTAAATACAGTAGTTTGTTTTTAGCGAATTTCCCATAGGGAAGAAGCTATTACCGTAGGTCTCATGGCTAGACTTAAGCCCGGGACCATGTTATTTTTTCTTCTTTAGGTGTCCAGAGGCCAACAACAGTGGTCGTTTAAATGTTTATATATATGTGTGTCTGTGAACAAGATAACTCTCGTAACTCCTTTATTTATGGACAGATGTTGATTAAAGTTGGTATAATTGTTAAAAATAAAAAAAAATTATGGTAGAAATGCCTACTTTCAGTGTTCCTCACAGCAGCAAGCCCGCACACTCTTTTCCATGTTAATCTTATGGAGAATAGGCAAATAACTCATGTTTATCTACATATTTTGATAAAACTTGTCATATATTATTATTATGTTATTGATTTGAAATTTGTTGAGTATGCAGGTCTGCTGCGGCGGGGGTATTTTGAGATTATTCTAGCGGTGCTGTTTAAAAATATTTTTTTAGTAAATTGTATCTAAGACCCCGTTTTGGAGTACAAAATCTATTTGGTAGGATCTCTTTGGGGATCTCTTTGGTGTGTACATGTTTTACTAAGTCCTTTAAAGTGTTTTTTCTTGTACTTTTTTCATCCAGGATTAAGTCAACACTTCTAAAATCTTAAGCTCTATTTAATTGTTAATAATAATTTTTATTACTATTTGTTTGAAATTCATAATAGCGATGGATTCCTTAATTATTTTTTTACATTTACTTGGACTTTTTTTATCGCTCTTGTTTTAAACTACACTAGATAAGGTGTAGTTTAAAACAAGAGAGGAAAAGTCCAAGTAAATGTAAAATAAATAATTGTCACCTTAAACAAGGTTGTGTTTTGGCTCATCAATCTTAATCCAAATTATAGTATCGAATCACTTTATCTACAGCTTGTTCGTGGATGAACTTATTAGTTATTTGTGCCAGACAAAATCATTGCGAGATGAGCTATGTTGTAGGTTTGGTTAGGATTTGGGTAGGAATGGTGTTACTTTTGTTTTGATTTTTAGCATTTGGTAGAAAACAATCAGTAGCTTTTTAAAGATCTAATTTGTTTTGGAAAACTCTCGTAACTCCTTTATTTATGGACAGATGTTGATTAAAGTTGGTATAATTGTTAAAAATAAAAAAAATTATGGTAGAAATGCCTACTTTCAGTGTTCCTCACAGCAGCAAGCCCGCACACTCTTTTCCATGTTAATCTTATGGAGAATAGGCAAATAACTCATGTTTATCTACATATTTTGATAAAACTTGTCATATATTATTATTATGTTATTGATTTGAAATTTGTTGAGTATGCAGGTCTGCTGCGGTGGGGGTATTTTGAGATTATTCTAGCGGTGCTGTTAAAAATATTTTTTTAGTAAATTGTATCTAAGACCCCGTTTTGGAGTACAAAATCTATTTGGTAGGATCTCTTTGGGGATCTCTTTGGTGTGTACATGTTTTACTAAGTCCTTTAAAGTGTTTTTTCTTGTACTTTTTTCATCCAGGATTAAGTCAACACTTCTAAAATCTTAAGCTCTATTTAATTGTTAATAATAATTTTTATTACTATTTGTTTGAAATTCATAATAGCGATGGATTCCTTAATTATTTTTTTACATTTACTTGGACTTTTTTTATCGCTCTTGTTTTAAACTACACTAGATAAGGTGTAGTTTAAAACAAGAGAGGAAAAGTCCAAGTAAATGTAAAATAAATAATTGTCACCTTAAACAAGGTTGTGTTTTGGCTCATCAATCTTAATCCAAATTATAGTATCGAATCACTTTATCTACAGCTTGTTCGTGGATGAACTTATTAGTTATTTGTGCCAGACAAAATCATTGCGAGATGAGCTATGTTGTAGGTTTGGTTAGGATTTGGGTAGGAATGGTGTTACTTTTGTTTTGATTTTTTGCATTGGGTAGAAAACAATCAGTAGCTTGTTAAAGATCTAATTTGTTTTGGAAAAGTCCTATTTGATCTTAAGGGGTAATGTTTTTGTAATTTAAAGATAAACCACATAGCTAAATAGCATTACTTAGCCGACACACATTTACTCCCTTTTAAAGTTATTAAAATTAAAAAATTGAGATAAAAAGGGAAATTTGCTTTTTCTATTTTACCTAGTGAAAAAATTTATGGAAAATTTCATATCCCCAGACAATGTTTACTTTGTACCCCTTACAGTTCTTTAAGTTTAATTTTTCTCTGATAGAACTTGTCACAGGCTATTAATTCAAGATGCCACATTATTTGTTTTCAACTTCTATTGATGGTGACTAATTGTATTGATGTAGGTTTAATCATAGTTACCTTGCCATAAAATTAAAAAATATTTTAAGGCCCATATTTTTTTTGCTGATGGCATTCACAGACTTAATTTGTTATCAGGCAGCTTTTGAAAAATTTCGGTTTTTTGGGGTTTGTGGGTATTAACAAACATTCCTTAGGGCATAAAAACTCAAATAATGAAACCTCTAAAGATTACCAAAATGCTCGATTATACCAAACCTATCTGTTATTATACAAATTCTTTACCTATGTTTAATCTTGTGGGGGAAATTAACTTTGAGAAGTCATCAAGGCCAGTAGAAGTAAACGGTATCAGTAGACTGACACACCCATAAGCTTTAATTAAATTTTAAAAATCCAACCTTTAATAAACAAATCATTTTTTTAAAGTTACCTAAATATTCAAATTTATTGTAGCGAAAATAATCATCCAGTCCTAAAAAAAGACTATCAAAGAGGAAAGTTAAAATTTTTAGAATGTTTTAGGGCATTACTCCCCCCCTAGGTAATACCAAACTATTTCAGAGGGTTTTGTTGGGTGATATGACCTTACACTGCATTCATGTTTCATTGCAAGTTTCATGGAAAGCGGTTGAAATCTATTTTTAATATTCTCTTTAATAATAAAATTGGGCACTCTCAGGCAACATCATGGATATAAGTTTAACTCATCTCTGTTACTGTTAGCCGTAGTCAAATAATTCAAATACCGTGCTTATTTGCTTTTTTTCGGATTTTATTGGTGGTAGTCAAATTATTATAAAAAGTTGTATTGGCAGAAATGAAGTTAAATTTAAAACCTATTTTTGACACGTAAAAGCCCATGATTTTTACCTTCTCCCCCCCCTTATACATAGTATATGGAGAAAGTATTGTTTTTGTCAAAATTTTAGAATTTTAGTTGAGTGTGGATGTATCCTTTTGGGGTCCTCTGAATCCAATAAAGTGGGTTTTGATGTGATGTCTGTCTGTCCGTGTGTGTTTGTGTGTCTGGATGTGTTCAGAGCCACTGCCTCCCCCTTTGTCAAGATGAAATTTGGCATGTATTTATATATTCACCATATCTCCAGAGGTTTTAATTTTTTTTTAAGGGTAGTTTACCCCTAAAACCTTTGCCAAAAACATGAAAAATTTAAATATCTCAAAAATGGCTCAAACAATTTTGATTAAATTTGATAGTTTAGACTGCACAGAGTACTAAATAATATGATACCACCCGCATGTCTGTAAAAATGGTGGTTCAAAAGATGGGCTTTTAAATGTCAAAAAATTATTTCTTTTTTTATTTTCAGCGAAACTAATTAAGGTAAAGTATAATTTTCTTATCACCATTGAAACCAGCTTAAAAACTAAATAAATTAGTCTTTTAAATTTTTGTCTAAGACTGACGGTTCCAGAGAAAAGTTAATTTTACTCTACATGAAAAACACAGTACTTTGTCTGAGTGCCCAATGTCATTCTTATGGAGAATATTTAAAAATCAATTTCCTCCTTATTTTCCAACCGTTTCTATGAAACTTGGTTGGTATGAAGTATGAAGCGTAAGGTAAAATCACCCAAATTTTTTTGTATTACCGAGGTGGGGATTCCACCCCATAAAATTCTAACAATTAATTAAACTTTGTTTCTTTTGTTATTTTCAGAAATTGGATTATTATTTTTAAAACAATAAATTTTAAATGATGTTTAAATAAACTTTAAAGAGTAGGCTATTATTGTTTATTACATATTATCGTTTTTAAATTTACTTAAGGGAGAAAGTATGTGTCAGTTCACTGATACCGTTTATTTAACTATTAAGTTTTACAGACATGCGGTTGTTGATATATTGTTTGGGATGTCAGCTAGCTTTAAACCAAGAAATTTTAATCAAAATCGTTAAAATGGATTTTGAGAGATTTGTATTTTTTAATGGTTTTAGGGGTAATCTACCCTTTAAAAATTAATAAATATATGGTCTGGAAATAGCCAAAGTGCACCAAATTTCATAAAAATAACGGTAACTGCGCGGCGGAGGCGCGTGGGCTCTGTGAGCCAACATGTGGCACGTTGTGAATTATCTCGCTTATCCGCGGACGGATTTCAACAAAAATCGTTAAATTTTAAATTAAAATTACAATCTTTTTTACACCTTGTAAAAAAAATTAAAATTAATGGTTTTGTTGTTATTTAAATTAAAAGATTTTTAACCGTCGCCATTTTGAAAATACAAAAGCAAATCACAGTAATCCGACCGCCATTATTTGGGCAATGATATTTTTTTATCATGGAGAAAGGGTTGTTTTGTTTGATGGCCTGTGCGAGACGACTTTGTTTCCCGATTAATGGCTGACGAATTTCTGTGTTTGGACGGTTTATTTGTTAACAATTAGTTTAAATATCTCGCGAAATTAAATAAATAAACAAAACGAATCGTCGGAAGCAATGAACACGGAGTAGAAAACCTATTCTATTTTCTATCTGTTCTCGTACCGTAGGTCTTAAGTGGATTGTGCTCACAATTCTAAATTTCAGGACTTGCGGCCATTTCTTCATTAGATGGTCGTTTCGGTGTTAGTACTGTAGTTAAAAATACCAAAACATTATTTTACCTTTCCCTGGCCTGTTCCAAACAAAACTTTACTTATCCTGATCAACTGAGCTTTCCGTTTGCCCAACATTTCCTTTATTTGTTACGGCAGTTTTTCGTCCAATTAGATGAATTTAACACTAACATAATTTGTAGAGCCATATTGTGTTTGAATTAGAAAAAATATCAGATTATAAATATTATATAATACTAGCAGTAAGCAGTTGTACGGGTTGTAGGATTCAGTTTGAAGAAGAAAGCTATTATGATACCAAAATGTAAACCTGAAATCCTAAATAAATCGATACAAAGAAAATAAATCAATACCCAGCTTTATTATTTAGCATTACTTTACAATTAAATAGATTATAACATTAATACCAATATTATAATGCCAAAACATTATTTTACCTTTCCCTGGCCTGTTCCAAACAAAACTTTACTTATCCTGATCAACTGAGCTTTCCGTTTGCCCAACATTTCCTTTATTTGTTACGGCAGTTTTTCGTCCAATTAGATGAATTTAACACTAACATAATTTGTAGAGCCATATTGTGTTTGAATTAGAAAAAATATCAGATTATAAATATTATATAATACTAGTAGTAAGCAGTTGTACGGGTTGTAGGATTCAGTTTGAAGAAGAAAGCTATTATGATACCAAAATGTAAACCTGAAATCCTAAATAAATCGATACAAAGAAAATAAATCAATACCCAGCTTTATTATTTAGCATTACTTTACAATTAAATAGATTAGAACATTAATACCAATATTATAATTAGTAATATGTTAAAATAACTTTTTAATATAGTATGATTTCGAAATAGGTTTAAAATCAATGACCAATATAAACTAACTAATATTGATTTGACAGCTGTTTGTTTTAATCTATATAAATAAAATTAGAGTTTTGTCTGTACATTGCTCAGAATTATTCATGTTTTAGTTATTTTTACTTTTCGTGCGTTATAGAAGCCGAAACCGGTCTTATCTCAATTTTTTCTGTTTGTCTGTGACGCTCCAGGAGGCATTTTACGCCGTCTTCTCCGAAAAAAACGGGAGAACCGATTACAATGAAACTTATTTCATGTATTCTCTACATTCCAGAGAAGGTATATATATATATATAAATGCTTGAAATCGCCCGCAGCCTCTTGACAAGTAAATAACGAGCATTTAAAACCCCACTTTTACACGATATTACTCGCATTTTGATTCAGTTTTCAATGAATAATATACTGGCAATAATCAGCTGTCTTTGTAGTTTGAAGATTTAAAAAAAATATTAACAATCAGCTGTCAAATCATAATTAGTTAGTTTATATTGGTCATTGATTTTAAACCCATTTCGAAATCATACTACTGTATATTAAACATTATTATAACTAAGTATACTAATTATATAAATGTTCTAATCTATTTAATTGTAAAGTAATGCTAAATAATAAAGCTGGGTATCGATTTATTTTCTTTGTATTGATTTGTTTAGGATTTCAGGTTTACATTTTGGTATGATTATCTTTCTTCATTAAACTGAATCCTACAACTCGTACAAACGGGCGGGCTTACTGCTAGTTTCTATTAAATCTTTAAACTACAAAGACAGCTGATTATTACCAGTAGGTTATTCATTAAAAACTGAATCAAAATGCGAGTAATATCGCGTAAAAGTGAGTTTTTAAATGCTCATTATTTACTTTTCAAGGGGCGGCAGGCGATTTCAAGCATTTACAAACCTTCTCTGGAATGTAGAGAATACATGAAATAATTTTCATTGTAATCAGTTCTCCCGTTTTTTCGGAGAAGGCGGCGTAAAATGCCTCCTGGAGCGTCACAGACAAACCGACTGACAAAAATTGAGATAAGACCGGTTTCGGCTTCTCTAACGCACGAAAAGTAAAAGTAAAAATTAATAGTTCTGAGCTATGTACAGACAAAACTCTAATTTTATTTATATAGATTTAAATTGATTTATTTACATCTTGGTTAAAGGAGTGTTATCAATAAGTAAGTTGCCTTTGTTCATTGGGCTATTATACATTGAGTTAATGATCCTGGCAAATGAATCAGCTGATCTTTGTCAATAACAAGGCTACACGTCGTAAAATCCATTACATTCATCACATTCGCCCTTCACTAATATTCGCCTTTATATACCCGTGTATATTTTTGGTCTGTGTCGTAAGAGTCTGCATCAGTGTTAGTCATCTTGGATTTCAGTCCCGTAAGAGCAATGTTAAATTCTGGCGCCTATATCTCCTTGATCTAATGTCATAAATTAACGGAAGAGGTGTCAAATTAAAGGCATTACAGTCCTCCAGGGCACCACCTTACAGAACTTCTTATTTTCGCTCTCAATAAAACAATAATAATGATTTATTTTGTAAAATATTCCTGGATTTTTTTTATATCAAGTTAAATTTTTGAACATATTGAAAAGGTCCTTGAGCCACATCTCATCAATGTACTTCCAAAGTTTTACATTGATACTTTGATAATTAACACCACTACACACGCCAAAGTAAAGGTATGTTCCGCCAGAATTTAACATTGCCCTTACGGGACTAAAATTCAAGATGCCTACCACTGATGCAGACTCTTAAGAATAAGAATCGTTCAATACTTGTCACTAGGGTCCCTAGTATTAGTTGTGACTAGTAGTAAAATACTGTGTATCACTAAACACAGCAGTAGCAGTAGTATTGGCAACTAATAATGTATTAAATATTTGTTAGCACTAAAAATCAAACAATAAGATACTGTTAAGGCCTAAATTAAATTTGGAGATTGGGAAGTGAGTCGACTTTTGCAGCTCCAATATTATTTTTATTACGATTAAGAATGTTTTCAAGGTATTTTTAAAGTAGAATATGTTATATAGTTTGTTGTAAAACTAATGTTAAGACATTATTTTATTTAGCATAATTTATTAAGGAGAAAGAATGTGTTTTACCGTTAATGTTTAAAAATTTCCTCTCCAAAAGTAGGTGAGATTCCTAAATTCCAATATTGTGGTTTGTGACTCAGTTTTACGCTGTTCCAAAACAAACCCTTACATCATTAGACCTTTGAATCTATACTAATTTCAAAAGCCCTCTTAGGAAGTGTAAATAGAAAACGGGTGACGGGTGGTTATGACTCACGCAAGGGCTGCTTCTGAGCGGTAAACAAGGGTAGAAAATTGTACTCATGCTTGTGTGTTTTTGTAGGCTTAACTCAAATTGATGTGTAACGAAAAATTCTAGTGTGGTTATTATTTTCTGTCCTCCGAAAGATTCTGTTTACTACGCAAAAATAATGCGCTCAAAAATATGATCATTCTTAACCACTGCAACGCTTTTTTTCTTTTATTTCTTAGCACAGATGCGGATTTTCCCTTTAGGCAGTGTTGTATTAGCCAACCCAGTTGTTTCGGTACCTAAAACCTGAAAATAAAAAATAACTTAAAATATTAAATCGATTAATCGCCAACTTACAATATCCATCCCTTCAAAACTTACACCAGATTTTGAGTGATAGTTATTCTTACTTATTCAATAAGGTACCCTACAATTATAGTAGCTACGTAGCTAAATATAAATGCGGCGGGGTCAAGCTAAATTCAAGGGCGACGAAGAGCCCGAGGCGTTGGTGGGTCTAGACTAGAGGACCAGGCGCTCTACGGAGTTGTCGGCGATCTGCTACGTTTACCTAGCAAGGCGGTCGGCGCCTACTCTGGATACGTTTTGTATGCGGGCGGTTAAGTTAACTGCTTGTACGCCTACTTAGATGGGAACTGGACACCTAATTACATAAGGTTACCTAAACTTGTATGCAGGGCGGTTAAGTTAACAATTTATTAGCTTGTACGCCTAATTAAAATTTTGAACTGGACACCTAATTACATAAGGTTACCTAAACTTGTATGCAGGGCGGTTAAGTTAACAATTTATTAGCTTGTACGCCTACTTAAAATTTTGAACTGGACACCTAATTACATAAGGTTACCTAAACTTGTATGCAGGGCGGTTAAGTTAACAATTTATTAGCTTGTACGCCTACTTAAAATTTTGATGGGAACTGGACACCTAATTACATAAGGTTACCTAAACTTGTATGCAGGGCGGTTAAGTTAACAATTTATTAGCTTGTACGCCTAATTAAAATTTTGAACTGGACACCTAATTACATAAGGTTACCTAAACTTGTATGCAGGGCGGTTAAGTTAACAATTTATTAGCTTGTACGCCTAATTAAAATTTTGAACTGGACACCAAATTACAATATTCTACCCTAATCTAATCTCGTTAACTGCGTAAAGTTTTCATTTGAAATTAATTCTAAAAACAGGATTCTTGGACACTCGTGTAACGCTCGATTTCCTGTCATATCGATGCTATTTAGTATTGCGGAAGTGGACCTTGTACAAAATTCATAGAATCGCAAATAAGCGCAATCCACCCAATTATGAGGGAGCCCTTTCAATACTTTCTAGAAAATCCTTTCTAACTCCTTTCATCCCCTTTGCCAAAAATAGCCTAGACCACCGTACCCCCTCCAGTGTCCAGTGAATCCCTCATTGTCTTTGTTACCTCCCTGTAGGTCAGGTCGTAGTAGCACGTGTAGTGTAGTAGTGGTGAGTAATGCGTATTACTCATGTCCCTTGTGCTATTAGGTACGAGTTATCGGGGTTTCATCAGCCACAGTAACAGCTCTGTTGTCAGTCGAACGTTGTGTGTCAGCCTAGCTAGACATTTTCATGTTATTGTTTTCATATCCTTGTTGTTTAACTAGTGTTTCCTCATATGAGACTTGCAAGTGTTTATTCCTCCGTCCGTCCTATTTGAGACATTTATTCATGGAGTAACCGAGGTAGGTCGAGCTGATAGGTACTTTGTTCTGTTTATATCACAAGTACAGTACTAATTACTGACTTATGTTTTAATTTGTGCGTTTGAGTAATCTACATCAGCTGATAAGAGTGGATAGTGTTAAGATATAGCGCCGAGAGTTTTAGTTTATTTTTCTCCACTAAACAGATATTAAATATTTTAAACAGATTTTATGGTTGTAAAACGTTAACTTTTGTTTAATACAATTGTGTTTCTCAATTAAGAAGCAATTAGAATTTCGTAAAGTCAATTATTATGATTTATTAGGTGTAGTATTTATATAATATATTTATATAATATAACAGTGCTAGAGTAAGTCTAGGTTTTGAATAATCCGGATTAAAATGCATTAGTTATAGAAGCAATGCTCAGTAAACAGAATTTTATTTAGGAAAACACAACTACTCGTACTAGAAAGTTCTTATACAGGATTATAAGCAAAATATGTTTAGCAATCGGTTTTAATTATTGATATAAAACGGGAATATTTATTTTAATTTGCAGGCTTAATTCAATTTTTTTACTGGAACGGGACATTCCAGCGTGATTTCAAGTTTCAATCTTCAAAAAATCCTAATGTGCATAATTAAATGATTACGTTAAAAGATTCTTCGAAAAGCAGAGGGTATCGCCCGTTTTCCTGCATTAGCAGATTTTTCGCATCTCCGAGGCGGATTACAGTCAGTTATAATAACTATTGCAATTATGTCGATTTATAATATATCTTAGCAAATTTTCATTTCATATCAGAATCGTTTATTGCTACATTTTATTTGTAACATTTTGTATTTGATATTTTTATGCAGTTTAAATGAGTTGTTTATTGTTTTAAAATAGTATATACATTAAAAGTTTTAACAATAGTAGGTAAACGATTTCAATTTCATTCCACACACATAGTACAATATGTGGAAAAAGTATTGTTTTCATCAAAGTCTTAAAATTTGAGGTGAAAAGGTAAATATTAATTTTGATATGCGCTGAACAATAATACAAGTGGGTTTTTGAGTAGTGGGTGTCTTTTCTGCCTGAGCTTTGACCCCGTGACCACACCGGTCCGATTAAAAAGAATAAAATTCATAGACTTTAATTTTTATGAAATAAAATATGGGCTGATAACTCATAACAACGGAAAACTTATATCTTAAAGGAGACTCACATATTGATCTTACAGTAACAGACGCAGTTACACTGAAATAAACTAATTAATTGCATTTATATTTTTGTCCAAATCGAGTCTTTACTATTTAAAGACAAGATTTAAAATAATCAATTGAAAAGTGACTGAGATATAAAATATTTTATAAAAATACTAAATGGTGGATATGGGACTAAGTATGCATTTTAGGAAATACCTCACACAGAACCTTTTTTGCTTATATTGAACCAATGAACCAAATCATGAAGATTTGGTGATGGACTTGACAGACACCTTAAGTGTCTAAAATAGGTCAAATAATAGGGCTTTTGAGAGCTTATTATTTTGTTTTCATAATACGTGGGTCAGTTTAAAGTAAACAAAAACCTTCTGCAAAAGGTATAGAATAAGGAAAATAAATTTCATAACTGTGGGTACTATCGTTTTTACAGAAAAGATAAAAAATAAATACAAATAAATGCATTGTTTGAATAAATAAGTACAAATAAATGCCTTATTTAGCGTTTCATACTAATTGAGATGCCTAGACCCATTTCGGATTTTCGGAATTATAAGGCATAGAAGTAACCAAATATATCATAGCACCAAGCATGTATAGGCAAATCTTTTTATTTATTTCTATAGAAGTTTACTCCTTAATTTCTACCTTGGGGATGTTAGTGTAAAAATCAGTTTTTTACTTATTGACAAAATTATTTTAGAAACATTTAACAAGGATAATACTAACTAAAGACAAAATAATTTAGAATTATTGGTCTATGACAAGTAGTTGTGGAGGAAATGGAAATTTAAGGCCAATGGAAAACTCAGTACACAGCTAAATATAAATTTTTATCCAAAAATATTGATTAATAAGTGAAATATTAATTTTTCCTTATCCTCCATAAGATTAACATTGGAGCCTCAAAATACAACGTACTGTGTTTAGATTTTTTTATATCTCGGTAACCGTTGGAGATAGAGAAAAACTTTAAGGAACTTAATTGTGTAGTTTTTTAAGCTGATTTTAATGGTGAAAGATTAAATCTAAAAATTTTTTAAACTACATATGAAAAATGCAAAAAACCCATTTTGGGGTACAAAACCCCCCCAAACTAGCCGTTCCCATTGACCGATATGTCTGGTTTACGAACTTGTCCGAGCATTTGTAGGAATACACGTCTATACCAAATTTGGTCTCGATCGGACCATTTTTACGAGAGTTATCGTGTTCACGGACACAAATATACACACACACACACATATATATAAATTTTAACGACTATTGTTTTTGGTCTCTAGGCACCTAAAGAAGAAAAAATAACACGGTCCCGGGCTTAAGTCTTGCCATGAGACCTACGGTAATAGCTTCTTCCCTATGGGAAATTCGCTAAAACCATTGTTTGACTTGTGCACCAAAGATCCTTTGAATATACCTTCATACCTTCCACCTTTCATTATACTGTACCTTCTATTCTGCTGTAATTCCTTTTAATTCACCATACAATTCAAAATTGTTTAGTTACAGTAACTAGCCTATATTGTATTAACAATCTATATGTATACGAGGGAACTTACTTTAATTTTTTTTTAGGTTCCACCAGTGAAGAACGATTGCAATCGTCTAAAATGAGTGATCATCAAACTACAACAAAGAATAAGAAGAAACCAGAAAAATGGACCCAAAAGTTTTCCAAGCAGACGTACACTCATCAGTGGATGGTGTCCAGCCTCAAGGGCCATAATGGGCCAGTCACGGATCTTGATTTTAGTCCAAACGGAAAATTCCTCGTTACTTCCGCTGAAGGTAACATTTGACACGTTTTGGTTGTTCTAATAACATGTGAGCGATACTACAAAACTTTCACCTAACTTATTTAATTTATTAAGACCTTAATTTTTAATTAACTTTAACGGCTTCAGTGTTAACCCTTCCCGGACTACGCCCTGATTGGGCGTAGACCTCATATAAGAAATAAAAAAAATTGTTTCTGTGTTTAACACTCAGTGTTTGTAAATATTTGAAATAAACCATATTTATACCATTAAAATTTTTAAGAAAAAAAAAATAAAAATCTACCCTAATAATTTATAATGTTAATCATTAGTTTGAGTACCAAGTGATCAAAAATGGTCCACATATATATGTACATACATATTTTTGACGATCCGTAGATATATCCGCCGACCGTCCGCTAGGCCAAAAAATTTATTGGATATATCCGCCGACCGTCTGCTAGGCGCAAAAGTTTAGCGGATATATCCGCCTGCGGTCTGATAAGGGTTAATTATTATATACTTAATTTTTTTTAAATAAAAACATTTCAGTGACTTCAGTGAAACTCATTGTGAGTACTACGATGACATAAAATAATTTCAATCAGCTATTTATTAACATCATTATTTCGAGAACAAATGCTTTTGAGTATTTTTTGTAGCATGAAAACTTTAAATTTGAATATGATAAATCTCATAGTTAAATACGGAAAAAGGACTAAGGCAAGTCATTTGTTTAAAAGTTTGCATTTAATAATTGAGGGTGGGGGAAGCATTGGGCATTTTGGGGGGTCGATATTTATACTACTTTGACGATATCAAAAAACCAATATCCTAAAATGTATTAAATTTTTAATACCAACCGGTGTCTCCACCAATAGAACATGTTCGCCGAACATAAAAATGGTCAAACAATTCACATTAAGTTCATCAATCATGTCTGACAAACATTTTTAACAGATCACAGATGTACAATTCAATAATTTTTCTTAAAACTAAAATGTTTAGTGTGGCAGCAAACTTTTTCCGCCAATACTCCCGTCAAAAATCGAGAGATGCTTGTCCCCACTTAACCAATACATTATATACAAATAAATCATTAAAAAATTTGTGTGGAAAGAATTATTCTATTAAGAATATCTTAAGTTTTTTCAAAATGTTGTCTTCTTTTTTTATATCTTTTGTAGACAATTTTATAGATTTTAGTGCAACAATTGATAATGTCAACGCTTACGTTAAAAACATATACAGAGTTTTCTGAAAAGGTTTTGGCTCTCTCATATAATTTTTGGTAAATTACTATCCCAGAGCTTTTTTAATGATATTATGCAATGCAATTCAATATAATATAACTAATCCAATAATTCAGGACGGATTAGTAATTATTACTTTATTATTATCATTTATCTCCTGAGAATCTTCAGATTTCTTCATCTGTCATAAATTGGTGACTACATGTATTAGTTTTTAACAATTTCTTCCAAGAAAATATGGGTCGGAATTTTGACTTAACTCATTGTTTTCCAGTATCATTGCTGTGTGACAATACACTTGGTCATGAATCATGTTTATTCTGGGTTTGTGATAAGGCTGAATGGTTCACTCTGTTGTAACACTGTAGTTATTTCTGGTGCGAAGAAGCAGGGGTTTAGAGTAGGCCTGTTAGAAAGTTGACTATGATACTTGGGTTAGCACCTTCATAGTAACAAACATTAAACATTAACCTATTTGGCAATACGTGACCTTGTTTCTACTGTAACCTCAATCTTGGGTGCACGTAAAGTAAAACTGTGTAAGATTAACAACTTTGGCATGATTTTGTGAAAGATATTTCCTATTACTATATCACTTTCTTTAATTTCAAAATTCAATTCAGTTGCTATAGATGTTAAGAGTGAAAATTATAACTACAGTAGTAAACAACTATTCTTATCTTCATCTGTCCACTTAATCATATTTGATGTTTTTCTAAACTTTTTATTCAAATAGACTTGTTGTGGTTACTGTAATTCTTGTTTTATAATGATTTGTGTTAAAGGGGAAAGAGACACTCAATATAATCTATTTATACCTAGCCCTTCAATATAACGGGTAGATAGATCAGTGGTTATATCCTAAATCGCTAGTTCAATATTAGACTCAGTTGTCATAATAGATATTGTATTATCAATACTGTAGTAGCAATTATAGTAGCCTCGTAATTGTCCTTTTTTACACAATTAATGCAAGCACATAACAAGTTACAGTGGAACCTCCCCTGTTCGACCTTCCGATTCCAGACTCCTCCAAATATCTGACCTAATCGCCGACTTTCTATCTGTCATTCTCACACACCTGTTGTTGCTGAGCCTGTTGAAATGTGAAATACTTATTTTACTAAAACTGGTAGCCAGTATCTATAAAACTGTGATTTTACAGTTATAATTCATATCTTGATTTAAATTAATGTCTCAGGTACAATGAATTTTTATTACAATACTGTAGCTGGTTTTTCTACCAAGGAAATGCATTTTATTGCTCCTCCCTATATTCGACTTTATGGCCATTCCGACAATGGTGCAGTCCTATCATGGTCAGTTATGAGAGGTTCAACTGTATTGCAATATCAACTAAAACAAAATATTAAAAATAAATGAAAAAAAAACTTAGCTGACTTGATCTAATATTAAATACCCCCGTCGCAGCAGACCTGCGTACTCAGCGAATTTCCAAATCAATTACAGTAGAACCTCGATAGTCCGACCTCCGATGGTCCGACTCCTCGGTTGGTCCGACCGTGCCCGTCGGCACAACAGACTCCCGCTAATTCGTCCTCGGGGGCATTCTCCTCGCTTAGTCCGACCACGCTAGCGGAAATTTACAGCATTTGTTTAACTTCGTAATTCCGTTCAAGTTGAAACCTGTCGACGACGCATCGACAGGTGACATCGTGATTGTGTATTTCAGTCATTCTTTTTTCGAAATACAGTTTAAGTTTGTTTTTATGTTAATATACGAGTTCCTCTGATAATCCGACCTTTTTGTTGTTCCGACCATACCCCCGGTCCTGCAGGTGACGGATTAGCGAGGTTCTACTGTACATAATAATAATATATGATAAGTTTTATCATTATCTGTCAATAAATATGAGTATTATTTGCCTACTCTCCATAATATTAACATGGGAAAAAGTATGCAGGTTTGCTGCTGTGAGGAACGCTGAAACTAGGTGTTTCTAGTGTAAACAATTTATATTTTGACCATATATATCAAGTTTCATCAACATCTGTCCACAAATAAAGGAGTTAACCCAAACTCTATATGATTAACATGGGAAAGGAATATGCAGGTTAGTTGCCATGATCAACACATAAACTATGATTTTTAAGCATAAATGTACGGAACTCAACCACATGAAGCTAAATATCAAGTTTCATAAAAAGTGAAACATTAATTTTTCCTTATCCTCCATAAGATTAACGTTGGATCCCCAAAATAAAACATACTGTGTTAAGATTTTTGAATATCTCGGTAAACGTTGGAGATAGAGAAAAACTTTAAGGAACTAAATTGTGTAGTTTGTTAAGGTGATTCTAATAGTGAAAGATAAAATTTGAAATTTTAAAAAAATACTTGGGAAAAAGACAAAAACCCCATTTTTGGGGTACAAAACCCTTCCAAACTACCCATTCCGATTGTGCGATATGAGAGTTATCGTGTTCACAAACACACACACACATATATATATATATATATAAATTTTTACGACGATTTTTTTTGGCCTCTAGGCACCTAAAGAAGAAAAAATAACATGGTTCCGGGCTTAAGTCTTACCATGAGACCTATGGTAATAGCTTCTTCCCTATGGGGAAATTCGCTAAAATGATCTGTTATTAAAATTTAAACTATTAACATATCTGTACCAAAGAATGAACATTTGATAATAGTAACGTATCAGTATTATTTGTGTCACACTGCTCCTCTTCACCATTAAGCTGAGGAGTCATCTAATGAAGTATGACCCTTGCCTCATTGTATTCCTAAATTATATGTTATGTATAACTAAAACATTTTAATAGAATAAACTGATTTGAAAAAGGTTTAAAATCAATGATTAATAGAAAAGACGTTGGAAAGTCAACTGATGATTTTACTCACAATATAAGATCACAATGATGTATATAAATATCGCATGTTCGGTATATATTAGAAACTATGTTAGTTATCATGCAAATCTTTTATAGAACATTCTTTGAAGTAATTACCAGGGTTGAAACGAGTTTTAAATACCAAAACACCTTCTAATTGCAGATGATCCAGAAAAATAGTCTAGCGTTGTCCAGACAAATAATGGAATGTTTTCAGAAGTATTGCAAACAGAAATTGAGATTGGGCTCACTTTAGTCTTGATTATTTATGTAGCTTATTTTTTTAAATTTTACTTATCTTGCTGAACAACTTTGTTTTAATTTTATTTAAAATTATACTGTAATGATCTTAATTTATTTTGAAACAACAAAACAAGCAGCCGAAGATTCAGGCGATTGACCCTTTGTCATTAATCTCTGAAACGTAATAAACTTACATAAGATTTAGCGAAATAAAGATAACTTTTAGTCTTATACAGTAGTAATTACCTTAAAGTTTGTTAAGCCGTTTCAGACAGTATGATTCTAATTGTGTACTTTTCTAGAAAGTAATCAATCAATCCAATCATTTATTGGCTGTTGGCCCTGATGCATGTATTAGCATCTGTTAAATAACTTAAACCTGGCCAAGTTAATAAGGAATTGAAAACTAAAAGAATCATATAAGTCACTTTTAAAACATAAACATAGGTTAAAAACTCTAATAGACAACCAAAGTGAAAGAACACTTAAATTAAACAAGAAAATGCCAAACAAAATGTTTACTGTATTTCATTTTCTTTTTGAAATTGGCTGACAACACGATATTATTTCTATTGATTATGTTTCTTATAAATATACTAAATCTGTTAACCGAGTTAACATAAAAAAACAATGGCCGATATTCCTCAAGTTAATTTTTTTTTGTGAACAAACAAAATGATGATTATAATTTCAAGTTTTTATATTTAATCTGATATTTTCCATGGTGGACAATCTTATAACTTCTCAAGGATACATGAAAGATTTTTAAGACTGAGTTAAAATTGTTCATTACTTGCTTAGAGTCTAAATATATTGAAAACATTATGAGTAAATTCTAAACATTAACATTTGTTTGTTTAGTTTGCGAAAGTAGTGTCACACAAATCAAGCCAACCTAGAAACTATCTTTTTATCAAAATAATTAGTATTATTTGAACTGACTACAGAACGCGGGTGGGTCAGAACTGACCTACCCGAAGCCAATGTGTTAACTTCTCTAACAGTTGTTTTCCGTATTATAGCAAACTCGTCTTATCTTGGCAATGAGGTGAATTTTGCCATCGGGTATACCTTAAGGTGTTCATAGGGTGAAACCCTATGCGATTTTCAAAAATTGAACATGCCTATACGTTACTTGGAGCATCAGATAACTGTCAAATTTCATCTCAATTTGTCCTTTTTTGTACGAGCCACAGAAAAAAACTTTCAAATCTTTCTCATTTTTAATACTAAAGTAGGTTATTATGCTTTTTGCTCTCATCATACAATTTTTAAAACAAAAAAAACCTCTTACATATTTCTCCCTTGTTTAACAGGGTTTTTAAATGCATTCTAAAAATGTTAACAACGAAGTTCTTGCACAAGAGAAACTTCAGTATAAATCAGGAAATGTCTTTTAATTGTGACAAATAGCCACATTCGTTTGATGAATGTCGTTGTCCTCGAATTGTTGAACAAGGACTCAAGTTGTCAGATGTGTACTATGTGATAAACTTTTTTTAAAGATTAATATAGATATCTTATATAATATAGATGTGATATAATATAGCTATAATAGATATGTAATTATTGTTGCTTGAAGTGAACTCATTTGGTCTTGTCACACAAAATATTGCCTAGATTAATATTAATTTCCCTTGAGGATACCACAAAACCTTCACTTGATCGTTTGTTTACCATCACGATTCATAGTTTCCATTGTGTCAGTGAATCCCCAACGCTTTCGCTTGTGATGTACCCTTGTTTTTATTTACCACGTGGCTTGCCTTGGTTCTCTCACGAGGTTAGAAAACATTCCAAAACAGGTTCCATGTGTGTAGGTACTCAGGTCAACGTCTGTTACCTAATAACTTGGCCAGTTTATCTGTCATTACTTTTTTTACATTTCATTTAAGTATAGTTTTTTTGTCTATAAGTTATGATTTTTTTAAATTTACTTTTGTGAAGTATATTTGAAAATAATCTAATTAGTCTGTTATAGACTGTGCTATAGGATTGAGGGTTTTTGTACCTAATTGAGTAATGTTACTTGTATATCACCTTTTGGTTTTTTCCAAAACACGTATAAACATGTTTTTATAGATATTATTTGATGCTTTATACTTAAAAAAAATCAACTGAGTGCATCTGTCAGGTTATTACAAAACTAATAAAAAGTTATACGTTAATAAATTTAAACATCTATAGCTCCAAAATGGTTTTATATGTATAAGTTAGCTACAATAAAGAAATAATTGGGCTGAGGTGTTCAGTAAAAGGTTGGTTGGTTTGGTATTACTGTATATGTCAATATTATTTATTGCAATTGTTTTGTAAATGACCCCTACCTAATATACAATTGCTGCTCATGTAAATAATTTTTCCCTTCAATTACCTTTATGTTATCTATGAATGGTGTAGCTTTATTACTTCAATCCAGCTCATAAATTATAAGTAACTGTGTTTGACAGGGGTTTTTTACAAAAAAACATAGGTTTAAACTTTAATCCCCCAGCTTATAATTTTGTAAATACAGGAGAGTCCCTCAAATTTGGCCTTATTGGTACAGAAAACTTGTACGGACTAAAAAAAATCCAGACCAACCACCACATTTTTGTCAGCTTACTTTTGAATTTGTTATAATATTCAACTCGTGAATGGCTCCAGTGGTCTTTAGCTAGTCCCAGGCTTTTATTTGTTACCATCACCACTTTTGTTGTAAATATTTATTCTGGTCCAATTTAATATAAATCGATAATTTTTATCCTGTGCCAATCATTAGCAATGACATTGAAATACACTTACAAACATTAGCTACTCACCTGCAAATATACGTACTCTCTTATCTAAGGTTGTTAAATATTAAGTCTATTTTGCATTTTTACTGTTTCACGTTTTGAGCCTTCTTCAGTGGCAAAATATTGAGTTTTAGCTGGCCTGTAAGAGCAAAATTAATTTGTTTTCTTCATAAATTCTCTCCATTTTAGCCATAAAAATATAGTTAAGCTGAAAATATTAAAATTGTATTTACATTGGTTATCTAAAAAGACAAAGAAAATTAAAATGGTCAATTTTTCTATCCAGTACAAGATAATTACTTATTATTATAGAGATACACTTTTTTCTGAAAAATAAGAAATTTAGTACAGTTTTTATTTCTCTATTTAATCACTTCACAAACACTTTATACCCAACACTTTTTTGTGACCATCATGTTGCCCCATAGATCTTAAATCCAATATGGTGACATTAATGAAGACTCCTAACACTGCAAAAAAATTATACCAAATAGAAAAAAAAACTCATTGGTAACGTACATTGAACATCCTATTCCAGAAAGACATCCTTTAAAGCTGATAAAGTAAATTCAATTCCAAGTTATAATCTGGACCATCTGGAGTATAAATTATCCAAGCCTGAATAAGAGGGACTCTATTGTAAATTCATGTTCACTGTCAACGTGCTAAAATATGAGTTTTTAGAGTGCAGGTAAATCACTAAATCAAGTAAAAGTTTAAGAATGACTTATTGTTGAAGTTGCTCAAAGTTATTTAAAATTTATATCTGAATTTGTTAAGTTTGAACAAAATTTGTTTTTCAGTAATGTAACACCTAATTTCACGGATGTCTGATTCTTTAAGTTGACTTACCCTGAATGTTTAGCATCTATCTTCATAATCATGTCATATGGTATCAACTACGTAAGACAGAAAATTAAAATAAAAACTAAGATTTTAAACAAAATGAAACATTGAAGAAATCAGTCACCACTCCATATATCCATTTTAACTCACATTTTTTCCGTTTCATTTTGTCTGATAATGACTGGTTAGACTAGTCTGAATGGTTGGAATCAATAGTCTTTTAACATATACTGTATTGTGAATATATGATTTACTGTTACTTACAAATACAGAATTGATTTTTAGACTGCTATAGTTTACCATGTTTTGTATTTTGTGAAATACATGTATTAAACTTAAAACCAAAATGGTTTAAAAAACTTTTGTGCTAAAAATAAAATTTACTTTGACATATCATAACAAGGAAATAAGTCATATCTCAGTATGTTTTAAACTATATTCATATATACATTTCTTTACTGTTGCCTCGTATATTTTCTAAAATTTGCCTCTAAATATGAGAATGAGACTTAAGTTGCTTGTGTTGGCTAGCAGATGGAAGCAGTGGGACTTCTAGTGGCAGTGAAGGAAATAAAGAAAATAGCACTCGCACACAACCATTGAGTCGCAGACAGAAGAAAAATCGGACGAGGAAGGATGACAGCTCCCCTGGCGCAGTTAAGAAAAAGGAAGGAGTGCACCAACATCATCAAAAACCTATGTCAGAAGTATCTAAACAGCTGCTTGCCTTGAATCTACCCAATGAAATAGAGTTGTACCACTGTTTACAAAATTACATTCTTAGCCAACAGCAATTATTAGACCTTGGATTCCCGGTGGAGTGTTCACTCTATCCTGGGGGCGCTATGATTTTCAAAGCTTCAGATCCGAGACCATGTACAAGACAAAATCACCGACCAGGCTTTGATGTCAACGCTAGGGAATTCGTACCCAAGGAAAATAATTCCTTCTATATCAACTCACTTATCAAAAATCCATGTGACTATAAGCTCGTTTATGGAAGACCTAAGTTACCAAGGGAAGCTGAGGAAACAAGGGCTCAAGAACGAAGGTGTGTGAGATGTTCAAAAGAGTTCTTTGTGACAAACAAAGGTGAGTACTTGTCAAATGAACATTGTACTTACCACTGGGGTAAGCTTCACCCTAACAAAGAACATCCTCTTCATTACACTTGCTGCAAGGGCAATCCTTACTCGAAGGGGTGTACTGTTGGACGATTACATGTTTGGAGTGGTATCTCTGTGGGAATGAACGGTCCCTTAGAGGGCTTTGTTAGGACACGGCCTCGCAAAAACCCTCCACCTGATGAACTGCCAGGAGTCTACGGTTTGGATTGTGAAATGTGTTACACGATGACTGGACTTGAGCTAGCTAGAGTAACGGTAGTGGCACGTGATGGAAAACTAGTGTACGATAGTATCGTTCGTCCTGAATCTGATGTAATAGACTACAATACTCGATTTTCTGGGGTTTCTGCAAAAGACTATGGAAACGGCAAGTGTGCCAAGACATTGAGAGAAGTTCAGAATGATCTGATGGGGTTCATAAAAGCAGACACAATTCTCATTGGTCATGGGTTAGACAATGACTTAAGAGCACTCAAGATGATACACTCTACTTGTGTTGATACTTCAGTTATATTTCCCCACCATTTTGGACTGCCATACCGGCGATCCTTGAAGAGCCTGGCTGTGTTTGTGTTGAAAACATCGATACAAAACAGTTCGAGTGGTCATGACAGTTGTGAAGATGCAAGGACTTGTATTGGGTTGATGCTTTTCAGGATACAAAAAGACTTCCAAGCTGTGTTCAGTGCGTGATCTTTAGTCGTTTAGGTTAGATTAGGTTAAGTTTGGTCACATGCTTCATTCATTCGTGAACGATACATTTATTTCATTTCCATCAAATGCATTTTTATTAGTTCCTTTTAGTACTGTATCATATTTGGATATTTTTGTATGAGGCTGATGATAAGATAATTATTTACCAATTTTTTGGTAAGTCTTAAGTATTTTTTAATTTTATTATCTATTTGGGGCGTTGATGCTGATAGTGATAATTGATCTGTAAATGTTTTTTGGAGTTGCTTGCAGAAAGGATGTAATATTTATAGATGGGCGACTGTTTTGATACTTTTGTACTGGGAAATTTGATAAAAAAACATGAAACACTACTTTTGTATTATTTATTACCTTTAGATTGGTTTTATAAACTTTTGTAAGTGGTATTACTCATCGATTACAATGTGTCCTCCTTTGTAGTTAATTTTTCTTCATTAACTTTTTTAACTGGTGATCTTAAAGTAATTGAACACATTTTATTATTGATCTGGGTCTACTGTATATGCCGATTGTGATATTTAGTTTGTCAATGTGTTTTTGAGGTTGTGTGCTGGAAGGATGTAATATTGTAGATGGCGACTGATTTTTATACTGGGAAATTCCATAATAATATGAAACATTGATTTTGTATTATTTAATAGATTTTAAAAACTTTTGTTAGGTATTATTCTATTTCAATACATTCTCTTTTATAATTTCCAATAGTTTCAATTTATCATCTTTTTTATAAATTGATAGATCTAAACATTGTCTGGAAAAATTAAATGAATCAGTTTTATTTGGTTGGATAAAATCATTTGTAGTTTTTTTATATATAAAGCTCAAACAGTTTTATTTTATTTGTGAAAAAATATCACATACTATAAATAAATAGATGTTAATTTAATATGGGCTATTTTCATAACTTTTTATGAATTTTGGTTGATCATATAATTAGATTCTGTAAAATGAAATATAAATTGAGACAAATTAATTGTAATTCATATTTATCATTTTAAACTTTGTATTATCGTCAATGTGTAATGTTCTTTTTTACATTAAAAAAATAATACAATTTCAATTAAGAATGGAGTTTTTTTCTTTCACTGTCTAAGAATAGTAAATTTAGTGTAAGTACACTTTTAATCAGCAATAATTTTAAAAGAGTGATTGTGTTTTTTTAATTGAATTTTTGGTAATTGAATTTTGTGTTTCATTTTATTACTATTAAATCACTATGGTTAAAATTCATCACTATTATTTTTTATAAAAAGTAATTCTGTGGTGCAATAGTTAATATATACAGGATGACTGTTAATCCGTCTAATCTGATGAGTTGACACCCAGATTTTTATAAGTGAAATCAATAAACTATTCTAATGTTCATTTCCAACTACGTGAATATAGTACTGTATTTAATAATACTTAAATAATTCATCCCTTTAGTAGAATTTCCTGTGTACAGTGGTATGAGCTTTCATTTAAATTAATAATAATAAAGGTCAAAACTATGTTGTCAACTGATTTAACTACTGTTTACTAGAAATTTAAGTTATTGAAACTTTTGAAGTATTTACAGTATCTGTAAATTCATATATAGCATTTTAGAGTCAGAACTGAAGACTCAGAGAACTTCTCATGTATTACATTCCATTGTAAAAACTTCATTCAGTTTGGCCTCATATCATGTTTTAGTTTCTCCTTTTAGTTAATTTTGTTCGTTAAAGAACATATCGTAAAATAGTGTTTTAATTAAAAAATAAATAAAAATAGTTGTTTAGAAGTTTTAATAGTACAATAGTTTTACTTTTGTGTTTTACTAGTGTTAGCTTCTGTGTGTGTGGGTTATTTATCGTTCCTGAGTAGACCTATACAAAATATAATAACATTTGTACATAAATTAATGCCTTTTGAAAAACTCTTTTACAAAGACAAAACTTTTAAGTAATTTTACTGTATTGAAATAATTTTTAGTAATTACAGATTACGATCTAATTTATTCCTAAATATTAGTTTATAATAATAATTTTTATGATGCACATTGCCTGCACAACAAAAATTAATAAAAACATCTTATTCCCTTACAGGGAAACTTGTTAATTGTTAAATAATTAAAAGCTAGATATCTTGAAGAATACAACCTTTCGGTGTAAACTTCAATAAATTAAATATTTTTAAACATAAATATAAATTATTATAAAATGCTGTTATTTATTGAGTGTATGTTGATGTGCTTTTTTAATGTAATCTGAGCTGCACAAATTATATGATAAGGTAAACGACCTTGGTAGGTGTTGAAGACCTTCAGTTAGTGATAAATGGCATTTTGAGGTAACGAAAACATGTCTTCATGACCTCAACTGAGGTTAAGTGATAATAGCTAAGAAGTGTTTAAGACAAAACAGATAGATTACATCTGTTTTCGTTTTATACTCTATTCTTTTTCTATGTTATCGCAAATAACCAATCATTGAAGAGGGATTCACAAAAATGTGTGAATCTCAGATTGGTCGTTCTAGCAACATATGTTTTTAGAGGTTTTTTTACATTCCATACACCTCATTATTTCTTATAAGAAATATTTCTTCACTATATATTTCTCTTATAATCCATATATCTGGAAGATTATGGCACTAAAATTGTTTAAGGTCCTAAAACATTATAGTATTTCAAGTTTGTTTATTAAGTTTGAATAAATGCATGCCCCACAGTGGAAATATACTCTAGGTGGATGGGTGAATATATATTTGTATTAGTTACTATTCCCGTGTCAAGTACATACCCAAATATCTCATTGACTACTTAAACCTCTGGTCAATTATACATTTGTTGTCTTTACTTACTCTTATTCCCATGGCCATTTATACCCTAAGTGGTATTTGGCATGATCAACTGTCTGCCTGCACCTCTTGCGATCTTCTGCATCCTCCTCGTTGACTCCCATTTTCTTCATTTCGCCTTTCACTTCATCCTTCCATCATTTCTTTGGTCGTCTTCCAGCAGGGTTTTCTGTCCAGACTTGTTTTAATACAGTTGGTTCACGTCTTAAAATATGACCTGCCCATCGCAATCTCTGGATCTTGGCTTCAGCTACTATGTCTGGTGCATCGCATAGACCCCTAATTTGTCTATTATGTTTTATTCTCCAAATTTCGTTTTCAATTGTGGGTCCAAAAATTTTTCTTAATACTTAATTTTCAAAGGTAACTAGTTTTGTTTCCTGTGCTTTTGTCAATGACCCATGATTCAGCTCTGTAGGGAAGGATTGGCTTTATCATGGTTGTCTTTATCCTAATCAAATATGTAGTATTAAGAATAGAGTTTTGTTTTAGTCTGAAAACATATGTAATTTTAATGCAAATGTTATATAAATAGGCACTACTACATTTTTTTTAACTTCAACCGCTCATCACCATGAGCCTTGGGTTCTATGCAATGACTTTGGGACACCAGGGTGCCATAGCGGCATGAGTCACATAGGCTAGCTCATGACTGACAGGAGTTGCCGACCACAGGTTTTGAACCAGCATCCTTTGACACGTAGAGCCAGCATGTTACCCCTGAGCTACTGTGTCAGTTGCCTAATGAAAATTAAGACTACTTCATTAATTTTAGTTATAATACTTTCCCTTGAGTATATGTTAAGTTTTTTTCATGGGCAGTTACTTATATAGACTTGTCCCCCCCACCTAAGGCTAGAGAAATAGGGACAACTTATTTCCAGCATTTGGTACTTTGTAATTGCATTTTATTTTCATTGTTGGAAATAACAGTTTTATACTCTATTCTTTTTCTATGTTATCGCAAATAACCAATCATTGAAGAGGGATTCACAAAAATGTGTGAATCTCAGATTGGTCGTTCTAGCAACATATGTTTTTAAGGGCTGCACTTTACACACTCAGAGAATAAGGTACAATTACATAATATTTTTAAATGTAGGAAATTAAAGTACTTTCTTAAACTGGCTGGATGGCTAAATAGATATAGAGCCCACTTCATAATCTGATGGTCACCACCGGTGATCATAATCAAATCATAACTGTAATCAATCTTAATCAATCTTGGCTTCTAGTTGGATCACTGGGCTATGAATCAATGATCCTAACAAATGAAGGGTAAGTCTTTGTCACTAATAAAACTACATAATATAACGAAAATCATCTCATTCATATTCAGGTTTAAATAATCTAAAAGACTGGGTCTAACTCAATCTAATTCAAGAATTGAAATTTGATGATGACAATTGTTCAATGTATAGGATCAAAAACTGTCAAGTTTACAAACATGTATTTATTCATATAAGTTCAGTAACATAGGTTCAATAAGTAGGAACAAAACCACAACTAATGTGTTTACCTTTGATTTCAGTTTTCTAACACAACCACTTGTCACACAGAAATAATTGAAAAATTCTGGGTGATGGGTTCAGTAGCCAGTCAGTCCCTACATACACGGACATCAGTCCAAAAACTATTTTTTTCTTTTATAGAACCTTCAAATAGATATTTCAATCATATTAAAAAATTTAGATAAATACAGAACACTAAATATAATAAAATGTATGCACAAATATTGACATATGATAATAAAAACATATTTTAAGTAATTTTAATTGTGTTATGCAACGGGTTAAATATTTAAATTTAATTCAAAACGGAAGAGAAAATACCCCCGTCGCAGCAGACCTGCGTACTCAGCGAATTTCCAAATCAATAATATAATAATAATAATAATATATGACAAGTTTGGTCAAAATCTGTCGATAAACATGAGAATTTTTGCCTATTCTCAATAAGATTAAAATGGGAAATAGTGAGTAGGTTTGCTGCTGTGAGGAACACTGAAAGTAGCCATTTATACCATCAAAAATTTTATTTTTAACATTTATACCAACTTTCATCAACATCTGTCCAGAAATATAGGAGTTTGCCTAATCTCCATATGATTAACATGGGAAAAGAGTATGCAGGTTTGCTGCCATGATAAACACATAAACTATGATTTTTTAGCACAAATGTATGGATCTCAACCACATGAAGCTAAATATCAAGTTTCATCCAAAAATATTAGATAATAAGTGAAAAATTAATTTTTTTTAATCCTCCATAAGATTAACATTGGAGCCTCAAAAATACAACGTACTGTGTTTAGATTTTTTTATATCTCGGTAACCGTTGAAGATAGAGAAAAACTTTAAGGAACTTAATTGTGTAGTTTTTTAAGCTGAATGCAATGGTGAAATATAAAATTAGAAATTTTTAGAAACTACTTGTGAAAAACGCAAAAAACCCCATTTTGGGGTACAAAACCCCCCAAACTACCCGTTCCCATTGACCGATATGTCTGGTTTACGAACTCGTCCGAGCATTTGTAGGAATACACGTCTCTACCAAATTTGGTCTCGATCGGACCTTTTTTACGAGAGTTATCGTGTTCACAGACACATATATATATATATACATATATATATATATATACATATATATATATATATATATATATATATATAAAAATTTTAACGACTATTGTTTTTGGTCTCTGGGCACCTAAAGAAGAAAAAATAACATGGTCTCGGGCTTAACCCTTGCCATGAGACCTACGGTAATAGCTTCTTCCCTATGGGAAATTCGCTAAAAGGAAGAAATTGACTTTTTGTAATTCGTATAAGAATAGAATTGGTCACCCCCAGTTTTCCACACAACTACTTGCCATAGACAAAAATTTAAAATACCAAATTGTTATTAGATATTTTGAGTCATTTCCTCTGGTGTAACTAAATTTTATTAAAATCATCAGTTTTTCCATAATGCCCAAAAACTTTTTTTTCTTCTAAGCCATAACCTCTTGGATTATTGCTTGTGTCCACAGACATACTAGGGGCATCATATTATTCTCGACAGTACATTCTATAAACAATTAAATTTTAATCAAAATAATTTGTTGAATCATCATTAGTTACAATTTTTTGGGTTTTATTGGGGGTGGGGTTGAATTACCCGTAAAAAGAAAAAACTCTATAGAGATATTTCCAAAATACTGTACACCATTGTAAATTTCCAAATGTTTTAAAATTTGTTGTAAATTTAATAAAAATTGGACCATCAGTGAGGTTTGTACACATAGATCAGTCGGAACACCACTTTTAGGGTCTAGGAAGGTCCAAAATGAATATTTCCCCTCCCCAACTCGAATTATAAAATATGTATGAAAACAATAGTTTTTCCATAAATAGGAATAGGGTCTTTTGAAGTGGGTAATCCATGAACTAATGGGGGAGATTAAAAAATCTTCCTCAACCCTCTTCCATTTGTGTAACACTTGGTATCTTTGAGTCGCATCTTCCTATTGAAACCAATAAAACTACTTTGCCATATCTTATTGGGGGAATGGAATTGAACAATCATCCTCCCAAAAAAGTTTACACCTTTAAAAGAGGCTGTGTAGGAAAGGTATTTTGTGAATATTTCAACAATAAGTTGTTCAAATAGAAATATATTAATTACATAAATACAAAAGAGTTATTTTAAATGAGTTCTATAAAACAGTGAAAATTTATATCAGATTCCTCATTCTTTTATTTAAAAAGACAACTGCAGCCGTAGAGAAAGTATACACACTTAAACTTATTCCAAGATGTAAGCCTACACACTCAGTAAATTAAATATGTCTATGATTGAACATTATATTTGACCACGGTTAAAGGTATTAGGAGGATAACTAATTTTAAATTAACTGTTCATAGTAAAAATCCATTCTGTTTTATAGCTTTCTGTAATTTTTCATTTTCTATAACTACATAATCATTAAATGTGCTTTTACCTAGGAATTTTTGAATAACTATTGGATACAGTTTTCAATATTTGATATTCATCTATAACACTTTAGTCTAAACTTTAAAAAGTTAAATGATTTTTTGTGTAGACGTAATAGTTAGAAAACACATACACACACAAAGACAGACATACAGTTAGTAAGCTTGATGTTGACTATCCGGAGATGGTGAAGAAATCTCCCTAGACACCATGTGAATGTGAAGCACACAGATCCACGAGAATGAGGCTCTTTGGAACCTTTGAAATAGATTTAACTGAATTTCCTGATATTGCCAATACTTGAGGCAGACAGTATTGGAACAATACAATCATTCATCAGGTCAATGTACATAGGCCATCAGCCTGACATGACATTTGTTTATCGGATGCAGTTTCCAAATAATCTACAATAATAGTGCAAGGTGTGTGAATAGATGATTTCAGAAACAGCATGATTAAACCACTTTTCAAACACTGTGCTTCTTTCTAATCCTAAATTGAATTGGTTGGCATGAAAGATAGTTGCCATGTTTTAGGTACCTAATCAAAAAAAAAGACAAGCCAAAACCTATACGGAGGGGAGCACTCTCTTATATATCTGAAATGAAATTTACTAAAACGGAGAATAAAAGAAAAATACACAATTACAATGAAATAATTTGAGTACTTAGAATTTAGTAAAATTAGGAACATGATGAGACTGAAATGCAGCTACTTGGAGGTCACAAATTGTGGATAGTTATGAGCGATGGTCGGTGGGTGTAGTGTTCTCTTGTGTAGATGAACGTCCACACTATTGAATACTATGTTAATCCGTAAAGAACACCCTCGTAATTAGACCAATTCTTAATTTCAAAGGCAGTGGTTCGGACTCCATGTTAAACTGTAGGTCAATTAGATATGCCATTGATTGTTGGGGTATTAATTACCAGTTCTGTCTAAGGAACATGTCAGCCTTAGTCAGTAGCAAGACTTCAAGATCACGCCACTATCATCCTTCGTTCGTTTTGTTATCATTCATACTTGGACTAAAATACCTACCTTGTGGTATGTTTGCCATTTCAATAATCTAATCTGTTTACAACATACAGCAATGCTCTTAACCTGCAGATGGTCGAGGGGTCAGTGCCACGCTGATTTTTCAATGTAATCTTTTACAAAAAAAGGAGTTTTTAATACCGTCCTGTGTTTTAAATAATTGCTTGAAAAATGTTAAAGCAATTTATAACAAAGTCTATAGTTTGAGAATTTTTTATTTATTTTTATTCTGAAATTAGTTAATTTTTAATTTTGTATATAATTAAATGTTAGAAAAATAGTTAAGCAAAAGTGGGATGATGTAATTTGTTTGAAAATTTGTGAAATATAAATTGTTAACAACAAGACATTCAAAAAGGTGAGCGTGGCGTGGTTCACCCCTTGCAGCAAACCTGCATACTCTTTCCTATGTTAAACTTATGGAGAATAGACAAACTGTGTTATTTATGATTAAATATTGATAAAACTTGTCATATATTATTATTTTTATGTTATTGATATGGAAATTCGCTAAGTACGCAGGTCTGCTGCGACGGGGGTATATGGTCAAAATAAAAATTGTTTATGGTAAAAATGCCTACTTTCAGTGTTCCTCACAGCAGCAAACCTGCATACTCTTATAGGCAAATTCTCTTATTTTAGAACGGATACTGATCAAACCTGTTATTTATTATTGATTAGGAAATTCACTGAGTGCGCGACGGGGGTATTTTGATTTGTGAAAGATGATGTCCATATACTTTACTCCATGTAAGGTGTTCGACTGTATGACAAAGTCATTTATCTATTTATGTAGTTAATTTTGTCAGTGTTGTTTGGTTTAACCGGGTTTTCATGAAAGGGGTTTTATATGAATTCCATGGTTAATTAAAGCATAGAAAATCCTAATAATTCTAATTTACATATCAAAACTCTTGATTAGACAATAGTCATATTTTTAATAGGCAATTATTTATCTACCCAATATTTATTCAAAGCCAGATATGAAAACATCTCAAAATGTATACAAAATCAAAATCCTAATATCCGTTCAGTTTTGTAGAGAATAAATATTTCTAACTGATTTCATTTCAGTTTGTAAATTGTTTCTGTAGCTTGTATAATGTATCATTTTAGTAGTTGATTCTTGAAATAACGCTACCACTACCAGGTTCACCTGTGCCAGTTGAGAAGGTGTTGATCACTTGAAACGTTTCTTACAATCCAATCATTCCCTTCCTGAGCCAACTTGTCCACCGGTGACTTGGTGACGTCAGCTGTCAAACCCTCGACAAATGCAGTTACACAGCTTTTATAAATAGCGGATATTTGATCCCTATAATGGTACCTTGCGTGCTGTAACACCCCTACTGTCATTTCAGAAACATATTTAATGTCATCTCACTAAATCATTATCAATTTAATATTAAAATTTAACAGCAACAGAATTTATTTACCAATCATGGAAAATCTTTCAAGTTATAATTTACTAATGCACAATGGGAAGAGGAGAGATAAATATCAACTATTAAACTTTAAAATGATAAAATAGTTTGAACTTGCGAGATTATGAGTTCATATGGTTCCTTGGAGTTTTTTCTTTTAGAATATGTTCTCAAAGCAAAGCCATATCATAGTACATACATAGATTTCAAATTTTTCCAGCTAATTCGTACTATGTGCCATCCAAACTATGTTTTCGTGGAGCACAACCATTTTGTAACTTTTTCATGCAGTGCTAAAGGAGTAAATGTCGTGGTAGTGAATTATTTTTCCAATTCAACAAAATATGATATTTTCCATTATTTCACTTACATAGAATATTTCATTAGTATATTGTTATTTGTAAAAAATTACTCTATCCCAGTTAAAACAACGCATCATCTACACTCGAACATGTGGAATAACTAATCCATTGATCACATTACCATACAACAAATATGTTCAGAAGAAATATTGCTTTTGCTAATAGTTGTTGTTTACTCCTGCCTATATGTTATTAATAAATTCTTTTCTAATGCTAAGCTTATTTTGCAAAAGAAAACTTCAAGTGAGGCTTATGCCCAAAAGAAAAATAATTTTTTAAATCTAAAACCTTACTGCAAAGGAAGACAATTTTATTGACATCTCAAAATTCCAAAAGGGGTTAAAATATTAAGAAGTAAATATTAAGTAGTGAGGAGTAAAAATTCCATGTACCGATGTGGCTACGTAGCTCAGTGGTAACAAGCTCGCCTTGTGATCTTTGAGTCCCTGGATCGATTCTGACCAATGTCTCCTTTTTATAAACAATAGATTGACGTTAGACAGTGATAAAATCATGGTTTGGACTTATCTCCATCAAATTGTTAAAAATGACACTGACTTTGAAAATACAAGAAAAGAAAAAGTGGTCACAAGTCATTGTGGCACTTTTATCTCTTGATGGACAGGAAGTGATGATTGGTGACCATGAAGTTAGGATAGCTGTATCTCTATTTTGACCTCTAGGTAGAGATAAAAGGCAATTGTCACTTTTAAAAGGCCCACTCAAAATTACAATCAAGGAAAGTCTTAAGAAATGTTAGCTTTGCCTTGATTTTATCAATAAGCATGTGTGCAAAAAATGACCAGCCATTAATATTCCATTCAGATATGGGTTTTAATGTTTACTGTTTTGGTGATAACACTCTAGAGGACTTTGGAGGTTGAGCTTCATACTTAGATTGACCCAGAGAGATAATTTTTATATCTCATTAGTATCATTCAAATTGCATAACAAGTCAAAACTCTGCTGTCAAAGCATCATGAATTTCCTTATTAAGGTAGCTTAAAATCAATTTCAGTGTTGAAACAGTGATCTTAGTTATCTCCATCCTCCTCAACAATACAAGAGAGGATGTATGCGGTTCTTCTTCTTAAGGTTATGCACAGTCTTGATGCATAGATATTGTAAAAGGTTTCAATATGGTTTTCATTAAATTGCCAGCTCATATTTTTACAATACTAGTCTATATTACTTACATTTATGAAATAAATAAGTTCACCTAATGATTCCATGTTTGTGTGTGTGGTGTATGTTGATAATGTGACAGACTTCTAATCTGAGTCATAGATGATTTGGGCTTTGTTCCCAAATCAAATCCCAAATGGGAGTTTCCAATAAGTTTTTTTCTTTACTGTCCACCCAGTGCACTATGTGGGTTCATTTCTATCTCTTTTTGTAGTCTCCTATACACAGAGCCATTATTAACACTCTATTTTCAAAAAAAATATATTTGTAGCAATTTAATTGTAATATTAAATAACAGTTTTGAAGTAATTCTATAAAAAAATAATAATGTCTGTTGAATAAAATTTTTGCTCTCTAAATAAATTGGACCGGTGGTTTTTGGGTTTCACACTTTTGTACTCTTCAAAATCATTGTAGAAGTGGAATGTAAACAAAATGTAGCTGTTTTGGACCTGTGGTGGTGTGAAAATCAGGCAGAACATTTGTGGCCTGGCTGGTTGCCCAGGGGAGTAAATAGTCCCTCTCCTCTTCCTCACTGCTCTATTTGCCTCACATCACTCCATTAATTGCATATTTTTCAACAAAGTGAACGATTTGAATCGCTTTATATGCTTAAAACTTTAAATTTTTCTTTTGAAATCGTAGATATATTTATTTTTATCAATGGGAGATTATTACATGTATCACTAATTTTTCTTGTGAAAAAGTGGATCATTGAGAGGCACAAAAGCCTTAACCGTTTCCAGTGCTAGCAATCCCCCAGCAGTTGGTTCCCAGAGTTGCTATAGTACATTATAAACTATTCTTCATATAAACTATGACTTCATAGTGTGCATGCTACCACCTTACTTTGTTCATCTGAGAACCTTGCATAGCCAATTAGCCTGGTATAAGTAACTAGCTAAAAAAGACAACCACGCTCAATAAAAGTCCATGAAAACAATTATAATCCCATGGTATGTTTTTTACCTACTAATAACCAGCACAAATAATTGCTACTGTATTGTAAACAAAAAATAAACACATTTTGAAGTACTCCTTGAAATAAAAAGACTAAAGTGGCACCAGGTAGTTTATGTAAGGAGCATGAGGAGGTTTAATTGTCAATTGCATTGCCTCGGTTGGTAACATTGACCACTGCCTCGCATACTTACGGTTCATTATCCTCCAAACTTGGTTAAGGAAAGTGAGGAACAAAAAGTATATCACTGTACCCCCATTGTTTGGTACAGTGGCAATTGTCCGATAACACTTTATGGCTTTTTTATTTGTAAAATGTAATAAAGCTACAGTAATGTATAGATTTTAAGTTTTAGCGTATGAAACTTCATAGTTTTCTGGTTACTAACTTTAGTTGTGATAAATCTGTTTCATATTGACCCTATGTAAACTGGTATATTAAATAAACTTATTTTAGTTGCCTGCTATTCCAAAATAATGAAACTTTATGATTTTTCAATAAAAATAAACGGTATCAGTGGACTGACGCATACTTTCTCCCTTTAGTCAATTTAAAAAAGAAAATCTGTAATAAAACTATTATATTCTTCAAAGTTTATCTAAGTATCATTTAATAATTTATTGTTTCAAAAATAATCATCCCATTTCTGAAAATAAAAACAAGAGAGACAAAGTTTAATTAATCAATTGTTCGATTTGTATGGGGAGAACCCCCCCCCCCCCCCGGTAATACAAAGCTTTTTTGAGTTGGGTGATTTGACCTTAAGCCTTATACCAAGTTTCATGGAAAACAGTTAGAAAATAAGGAAGAAATTGATTTTTTAATATTCTCCATAAGAATAACATTGGGCGCTTTCAGACAACCTTTTCGCCATCGGGCGCTTTTTTATCATGGACCTCAAATTTATCTTTTCTCTTGAACCGTTGTGAAGTCATAGACAAATAATTCAAAATATTATTTTGTTTAGTTTTTTAAGCTGGTTTCAATGGTGCCATTCAAATTATACTTTACTTTTATTGTTTTTGTTGAAAATTCTAAAATTTGATTTTTCTGACATTTAAAAGTCCATCACTTTTGAACCGTCATTTTTACAGACATGCGGGTAGTGTCAAATTATTTAGTACTCTGTGCACTATAAACTATCAAATTTTAATCAAAATCGTTAGAGCCGTTTTTGAGAAATTTGGTTTTTTCACGTTTTTTAAGGGGTTTTAGGGGTGAACTAACCTTAAAAATCAAAAATTCAAAAAAATGAAAAAAACGCCTGGAGATACCGTGAATATATACATACATGCCAAATTTCATCTAAATTCGGACCAACGGGGTAGGCTGTGGCACTGTACACATATAGAGACACACACACACACACACACACACACACACACACACACACACACACAGACACACAGACGGACAGACATCACGCCCAAACCCACTTTTTTGGATTCAGGGGATCCCAAAACGGATATATCCACCCTCAACTCAAATTCGAAAATTTTGACGAAAACAATACTTTCTCCATATACCACGTATAAGGGGAGAAAGTAAAAATAGATGTCTAAATTAATTTTCCAAGGTGTCATGATAATTTCCTTATGATAATACAGTATTATTTTGTTTGACATTAAGGGTGATAATGATTATTTAAACGTTATGTGATGCGCTCTACTTTTCTTACTTTCTGTATACAATCCTGTAGCTTTTGGTTATAATTTATTATTAGTATAATTACTAATACTGGAGAAGACTACTGTAATAAATATTTAATTGAGTTTGAATAGCTTATGATGCCGCACTGGCTCGGTCAATTATACTAGGTTCAAAACCTGTAGCCAGCGACACTCCTTTCCTCCTGGAAACGGTGTGGAGAGTGTCTTTTGAGCTTTGGCCAACATGCTAATACTGCTTTATCACCTTACTGTATTTAACTGTACAGCACAGGTATTATGGTGGCAGTTGTTAAAATATTGTTACACATTCAGTTACAGACCATTTATAGTGGCTCAGCAAAGTGTTTTTGTTTCAGATAGAGCAATATTCATTTGGAGTACAAAGGAGTTCTCCAGCAATGAACATAAACACGTGAGGCATAATGTGGAGTTTGACCATGCATCACTTGTGTGCTGGTCACCTGATAGCAAAGCGTTTGTTATCAACAGAGCGACAGAAAATATGCTGGAGGTTTACAAAGTCTCCCGTCGCACGGATGGATGGATCTCCTCTGTTGCCAAAGCCTACACTTTCCCCAAGGTCAGTTTTTCTGCATTAGTATGTGTGCGTGAGAGAGAGGAAGGTTACACAGAGTCACAGGACTAATATAGAGACTAAGTCCTGTCCAGGACTAGTGCAGTGTCAACTCCAGCTTGTCGTGGATACGCAATATTACGGGTTCTGAGAAACCTATACTTTAGCTTGGGTTTTAAAATAGGCATCTTATGTATAACTGTGGGGTACAATGACAGACTATACAATGTGAGTTAACTTAATGAGTCTGCATCCAATACCCCTGCCATCTTGGATTTATATGGTCACTTAGGAACAAAAGACACATCTGGTCGTGGTCTGTGGGTAACATATGGGTGTTATGTTTAGTGTAGGGTTTGTTTGTAAGTTTTTTGACTGCTTTAAACTTTTATTTTTTCAGCTTTATACCGGTTTGGTCCGGTTTATATGTTAATTGTGCTATGTTTTAGATATTTGTTTACCTGAGGATGGGATCAGATTTCAGATCCCGAATTGTTTTACATAAAATCGTGATGGAAAATGTCTGCAATAAAAATTTAAATAACATAAATCCACCATCACCAATAATGATTTTCAAACAAAGGACATCTGGTCGGTTGCAAATCAGAATATATTTGTCATGAAGATATTTGCTAGAATGTGTCAATGTGGCGCTAATATTTTGGTGGTGTCATATTATTTTGAATACCAAGCACTATAAACCATAAAGGCTTAGTCAAAATTGTTCAAGCCCTTTTTTGAAAAATTTTGGAGTTTTCACGTTTTTTAGGTTTTTAGGTATGAACTACCCTTAAAAATAAAAAATGTCATGAGCTTCCGTCAAAGTGCATCCTTGCCCCTAAATTCATAAAAATTAGACAGTAGGTGTGTTCTCGGGGTCATAATGCTGTCAGAACGACAGACAGACACCAGCTCAAAAATATATTTTTTTGGATTCAGGGAGACACAAAATGGATATATCAACTCTCAGCTCAAATTAAAAAATGATACACATATACTATGTATAGGGGGAGAAGGTTAAAAATGTAATACCAACAAAAGTTTAGTTAGCGTTAAAAGTGTTTAAAATTGTAATAACTGAAACATTGTGTCCACATTAAATTGAACAGCCTATGTTTTATAAAAACACTAGCTGACCCGGCGAACTTCGTAACGCCTGACAGTAAATACATGTTAACTTTAAGATTGGCCATGTTTGAAGTCGAATAGCAATACGGCTTCATTGTAAAAGGTTATATGTTCTGAGCATAGTGAATAACAATACTGAAACGATAAAACATATTAATAACATTCCCATAAAACAAATAAATCTGCAAGGATTAATTCACAATTTTCAAATCCAATCCAAACCCAAACGAAACCTAACTGTAATACGGCTTTTATAGGAAAGATATACAACAGCAGATTATTATAATAAACATAATAATATAAACATTGTAATTATAATATAAACACGTGACTTTAATCAGACAGAAAATAAAAATATAAATAAATAATCCCCTAAAACCGAAACTATTAACATGGTGAATAAAGCTTTTCATTTCTTACAGTACACATTTACTTCATAGTTTAACATTAATGAATGATTCAGATGGCATTGGATAGTAAAGCATATTGCTAATGGAAAGTAAACCAATCAGCTGTAGCTAAGAAATCAACTGTTTTCATTGTAGACATTTTGTAAACAAACTTACTCTCCATAAGGTTAACATTAGAAATTTAAAACGCCATAAAATGGAAACTCATGGGGTTTTCGAAAATATTTTTTCACCTTCCCGGACACATGTAGAGCAACTTCCTAAAATTTCATGTCGATCGGATGAGTAGTTTGGCAACGCATAAAGGACATACATACAGACAGACATACATACATTCAATTTTATATATAGAGATTTATCTCTGTCATTACAGTACTTAGTCATATACATTCTACAGTACGTTTGTTTCGAAGCCAATGCAGAGTACAAGGAAAATGTATGGAGATGTGAGTGATTTAATTGTGTGTGAGATGTCTCATAAAGCTTTGTGACTTTCTACTACCAGCTGTCATAAGTTTATGTCAGGATGCCTTGACAATATCAGATTACCAGTTGTCTTTTTAACAGTTAGTTTACCTTCCTACACGTGTTCGTCCTTGTGTCACATTACCAGTGTGAATGACTCCCTGCCACATCTGTGGCCTAGTTCCAAGTTCCAACAGTCAAAGTCTTCTTCCATTATTATCATATTGGTTAGATAGGTTTGTGATAGGTCATAAAAATTATGTGTCATAATAGAAACAGATTTTTAAGAGAATTTAGGAAAAAAATTAAATTTCAAATACCAAAGAATAACTAAAGAAGCTTCGATAAACCTGCAAAAAAACTTAATAAATAAACCATTTATATGTATGAATCAAACTCAAATACATTGTTAAAAATAAAACATATATTTAGTAATCTAGGTCATTTAAATATCCTTATAATAATTATTTTAAATAATAATAATTATTAATTTATTATTGAACTTGGTTAAAAATACTGAGTACACACTATAATTTGTAAGGATAAAAACTAAACATTTCATAATAATTTTTCTCTCATATTTTTAGTTTGGAAAACCAGCTAGTCACTTTTACCTATACAGGTGTGTGTATGTGTTTTTTACGTAACTTGCTATAACTTTGGAACCATTTGAGGTACTTAGTACAATGTTAAAAACCTAGTACATGTTTGAGTACTAATATATAGGACCTATTTTTGTGCATAGTATAAAATTTCTACTATGTACCATCTTAAAATGGCGTCCATTTCAATTTTTCAAAGCTCAATAATTAAAAAACCACGGGATTCACAAAAATGAAACCGAAGACGAATAAGCTGCTAAATTTAATTTCCTTTAAGAAAATTTAAAATTTCAACAGGGTTTTAACACTTATAACCGGGAAAATATGTTTTTCTGAAGTTACAACTGTTGATTTGGCCTTTAATAATTTAGCAAGTAGGCCTAAGTAGTAACTTTACTCAAATTTAATTTTCTCCGTTATTTGTGTTATGACCCTATTAAAATTTTACATTTTTCTGAAGGAAATCAAATTTTGTATTTTTTTTGTCATTGGTTTCTTCTATATACATGTACCAAGTATGGAGCTGGTACCTAAAGTGGTTCCAAAGTTATAGCAAGGTATGTAAAAACACATGGACGGAAAATGAAGCGAGATAGACCATATGTTCATACGAAAATTTTGTTTGTTTGTTTTGACCTCAGGAACAAATTTTTCAGTGTATTTCAGATACTCCCTGTTTAGTCACTTTATTGTTTGATTTCATGGAATTAAGAAATAAAATGTAATAGTGAACTGACACCTTCTAAATTCCTTTATCTAAATGGAAACATTACATTTTATCATTACAAAACATTGCATACATTTAATAAAACTATTGCATTCTTTAAAGTTTGGAGTTTTTCCTATACGAGTTATTGTGTTTTAAGATGGTCCAGGTGTTGTCATGATGACCATAGTCTATTTCCTATAGAAATTTTGCAAACAATTAGTGTTTCAAAAATACTGTTAATTTTTAACACACCCTCTTATTAAAAGTTGAAATAGATTTTGACCCCACTGAATACTTTAATAATTGAATTTTTAATAATTGAAATTATTAAAATCATTGAATTGCTAGATCATTGAAATCTTTGGTTGTTCTAATTTGTTGAATCATCGAATCATTGACTAAAAAACTGATGCTTCATATACCTCTAATACACGTCAATACGGTATCTCTTGTTAGGGTAAAACATACAATTATCTAATCAAGAAAATTAGAACTACGCAAAATCATTTCATCAAAATTATAACTGGGAAAAAGATAAGAGATAGTTCCTTTCCATTGTACAATTAATTAAAAATCCTGCCCGTGCAACATTTGTATGTTTATAAAGTTCTACGTTTGTTTTATGTCAGAAGTGGGAATGTACAAATTCCATTATACGACCAGAGGCTTTAATTAAAACCTAATCAGGCTGCCTTAAATTATAAACGTTTTATTTAGAAGAAGCTTTAATTACTCCAGTGGTCAACTATTTAATGCATTACCACTCGAAATTAAACAGTCAAATGATTTGAGAAAATTTTGTAGAAAACTCACTTCTTGGAGTTTTGAGATTAGAGACGTATCGCTACTCCATCGTGTTATTCAATAAATAACCTAATTCAGTATATGAACCAGTTAAGTTATATCTTTAAAATTTAATTTTAGTTTTGCAATAAGTTGTGCATTAATTTTATTTATCTCCAATGAGAACGCTGCAAGGAGCAACTTATCTACAGTTCTTTTTTTTACTTGAAGGACTGTACTCATAAGTTTCTAGTTTTTAAGCTGTTTTTTGTTTTATTCAAACTAGCCACATTACTTGTAACAGTGGCTAGTATCTTCCTAAACTAAGAAATATGAGGAATGAATCATTATTTCATTTTTTCATTTCATATATGTTATTCTTAAGAGGAACAAGTAGATTGATACAGCTCCCATCTTATTTGTAATATTATGATAAAACTCATCTTCATCTAGATAATGTATGTCAAAATATCCAAGTTTTAATATTTCTCATAGCAGCATTTCCTGGTAAATCGTTTTCCATGTTATTCGTATCAATTACTGTTTACATAAATTTATATAACTTCCTCATTTGTAAACATATTTCATTAACATTGTTATGTGGCTTAAACTATCTTAGTTTGTATTATCTCAATCATCAATGGAAGTGCATTGTATGAGTACGCAGGTCTGCTGTTACAGAAGTATTTAGAAATTGAAAACAATAATATATAAAATACATACTATGAAACAATAAAAAAACTCATTCATTTTGTCATATAAAAAAATATCAGATTGAGAAATGTCCTAATTTTTTTACGTCAGAAGTACCTCGTACTAATTAATGTGTTGGCAAACTAAGGAAGTCACAAGATTTCTAGACTATAAGTCCCCAAGGTGATCTTGTTCACATGCTGGATTCTTCTACTTTCTTTTTTAGGTTTAGTTTTCCTATAAGAAATTGCGTAGTTGTTTGATAATTTAAAGATATTTTAATTGTTCCTTTTAGTTTGTAACAATAACTTTACTTATCATACTTGTTATAAATACTATTTTCTTCTCAATATTGCATATTGTTTCATGATATTAAAAAATGAATATTCTTTCAGAATCATAATTAAAATAATTGTTATTACATTCTGTTAAATCTATTTTCTTTATTACTTATGCAGTATTGTGATATGAATAATCTTTTTTTGGGTAGAGACGAGACAATATCTGCTGTACATGTTATTGAATTGTCTATTTCTGCTCAGTTGTTTTACACCATACATGCTTTTGTTTGGTTTATTAATCATAATCAATTAAATTCTTACACTTTTCTCTGAAATTCTGTACTAAGTCTACAGTCTTTTGATTATAAAAATGCCAAATTTCTTGATTTAAAAAAGGCTGAGAGTGTTCGGCTTACATTTTTTATTAGAAATTCTAAAATTTTTATTGTTTACAAAATAAAAAAATTACAACTTGACATAAGACTTGTTATTTGTGTACTAATTTTTTATGAACTTTGTGATATCAATATTCATATTTATTTTCTTCTCAATAAAATTGCAATTGTTATTCGTTCAATGAATCTATTGCATGAATATGGATTAATCCAATATATGAGGGAATAATGCAATAAATCAAATTTGCCAAATAATTTAAATCTGTAATTAAAATACTTTTTTACTGATAGATGTGAACTGAATTTATCAGTAATGGTAACAAAACCACATGAAATGGCATGGGGATGAGAGTTGAGAGGGGAAGGGCGTGTTGTGCCAAGGTTTGGCGGCAGACACTTGGCGTGGTCACCTTGGGTAGAGGGACCCACAATATCCTGCTATGGCATAAAACATTGTTATGCACTGTTGCCTTTTGTCTTTGTCCTTCTGCTCAGTTGTATATTACAAACCAAAACGTCCATCCACACTTGCGTTTTAAGTTTCTTGGTTGTATTTTACAAAAATATAATCAACTAAAATACAGTAGTTTTACCATTAAATTTACCTCTTATCTGAACTCTGTCGGAACAAAGTCTTGTCCAGACTAACTGGCAGATTATTTTGAACTTATAATTATAATAAACTAGCCAAAGTACCCGTTCTTCGCACGGGTAAAAAAGGCTGAGAGGTGTTCGTAGGCTTTACTGATACATTTAAGTTATTGTTAATTAATTCTTCATTGTTTACAAAATGACAAAACACGAGTGCCTACAACATGACAAAGTAAATTCTCTGTCAAATATTGGGAGAGGATAAGGATTAACGTAATAGAGACAGTCATCGGGAAAAACTTAAAATCTACCATTCCACTATTTCGAACTAATAATTCACTAATTTCGATCCAGCAGTTTATCTGAATAATCAACTTTATTTCTTCTTCTTCCCGAACTGTTAAAATATAGTGTAAAGGGATGTTATCATTAGAAAATGTAAACATTGAAACCTAGGATGGTCACGGCAGCTCTTTCTTTTTCTTCTTCTTCCCGAACTGTCAAATTGTAGTTTTATCCCAATGATTAATTAAGAATTTTATTTTCATTCTTTGAAAATGTAAACATTGAAACTTAGGACGTTTATTCTCGGTCCGAGGGATTTTAAGGAAACTTAAATACTATGTGTTGCATGAGTTTAAGATCTGATTTCCAATGGTGAAATATCAAATTAGTAATTTTTTTGTGTTTACCTGCCACAACAAACCCACAAACATACAGAAACCATCTCTTCTTTATAATATTATAGATATCCTTGTAATAAAATGTTTGTATTTACTTCCCTGTGGAAAATAAGTTAGATCATGGATATGTCTAAAGGAAATGTTGTCAGTTCATCCAAACAGCTGTTCTTTTGTTTCAAAATTTTATCTTACAAATTACTAACACACCCTAGAGCTAAGACATTTCCATGTCAAAATATATTCATAGTCAAAATTTACTTTTAATTAAATTAAAAATAATTTAACTACTATCTTTAATAAATTATATCATATTCTTTAACGTTTATTTATGCGTTATTTAAAAATTTACTTTTACCATTTTTACCATTAATTTACTTTAACATTATCACTTCATTTATTAAACTAACAAAAAGAGAAAATAAGTTAAATATTTGGTATACATTTTTGGGGACACAGGTCACAGGTAATGCCTATTTTTTTATTAGGTTTTGTTGGGCTATAAGACTATACACTGCATACCAAGTTTCATGGAGAACTGTTGAGAAATAAGGAAGAGAAACTGATTTTTGTATATTCTCCATAAGAATAACATTGGGTGCGCTCAGAAACCATACTGTGTCATCATGGATATAAAATTAATTTTTTCTCTAGAACCATTAGACAAATGATTCAAGATAATAATTTGTTTAGTTTTTCAAGCTGGTTTTAATGGTGATAGTCAAATTATTTTATGCAATTTTTGTTATGCAAAAAAAACGATTTGTTTTACATTTAAAACCCTATAACTCTTAAACTAATAGTTTCATAGACGTACGGTCAGTGTCATATTATTTGAAACCTTAATACCTATGAACCATGAAATTTTAATAAAAATTGTTAGAGCAGATTTTCAGAAATCTGTATTTTTTTACATTATATGGGTTTTTAGGTTAATAAAAACCTCTACCCTTAAAAATCTAAGTTTTAAAAAATTATCTAGAGATATGGCCAAAGTGCACCATTCGGAAGATCAGTGTGGTCTCGGGGTTTGTGCACAAACAGGTAGACAGACAGATAGACACACAGACAGACAGATAGACTGACAAACATCTGTCCGAAAAACCACTTTTTTGGATTCAGGGAGCCACAATACAATACATCCACTCTCAACTCAAGTCCAAAAATTTTGACGAAAACAATACTTTCTCCATGTATAAGGGGAGAAAATCAAAATGGATCTTGCAAAAGAATAAAATTGTTTGTGCAATAAAATTACACATATAACGCAAACTTATCTAAATTGAATCATAACTTACATCAAATTGATCGGATTAGATAAATTCCTTTTGATCTGATGTTTTTAATAGTTATCCAAACCATGTACTTATAAAACTTTTATAATTTTTTTTTCAAAGCAATTCTCTGAAGAGACAGTTGGGCTTGGTGTGGCAGTCAGTGGCAAGTATATTATGAGCTGCTCAGCAGCCAACCAGCTGGTGATATGGGACCTGAAGGGACAAGTGCTGGCAACCTTAGACACATGTCTCCTCAACACGTTCCGGGCCAAAGTGTCTCCATGTGGCCGGTTTGTGGTGGCTTCAGGTTTGTACTGCCCTCTTTGGAGTTAATAATGAAATAACAATCTCACAAATTAGAAAAACAACCAATAAAACTACACGTTCTGATGACATTCTGCGGACACACCTTCTGACTCTGACCATTTCAGAAATGAAAAACATACACACTTGTGCATGATTTGTCACCTGGCGTGTGAGGGCTCATATGCTAGAACTGAAGTTGACAGATCTCAAACTTGAAATTGAATTGTTCTTGTTCTATTAACACTGAAAATAATCTCAAGTAAACTGTATAACTTTTAGTTATACAACCTGTAACATATTTGTTTGTGTTTTCTTTGTATGTAGACACTCTAAGTCTTCTTAACGAACAACTTTAGTATGAGTTAATTCAGCTAATACAATCTTATTCCAGTACAATTTGATTATTTTCTCCAGACAATAGAAACCGTTTAACTTGAAAAGCTTCAAAACATAATAAACCATAATAAACATAATAAAACATAATAACATAAACCACTCCATCTTTTGTTTTTTCTATAAAATATATGTGTCATTTTCCATAAAAAGTCTTGTCACTGAAATGTTTTGCAGGAATTATTTTAAGTTTTGATGAACTAAGGCTTATAATATCTTTACACTCAGGTAGCACCAGTACCTCAATATTGTTGTTTCATATTGAGGTTTTATGGTTTTACTTCCACAGAATGAGGAAGCAGAGAATTTTTACCTACTCATGGGTGGCATTGTATTTTTTCTAAAATTTCCCTTTAATTATTGTACTTAAAACCAATTTGTACACCCAAACTAGTTTTCATAAACAATTTTTGTAAAAACTGACTAAAACATAGCTTTTTATTTGGGCTATTTATTGGGAATAAGCATTTTTAAGTTTTGTTTTAAATGCCTTTTATATGTATGCAATATTGGCTTTGTATTGATTGACAAAACTGTTTTTTAGAATTTAATAAAAAGCATTATAATTATGATACATCCCATTGAAAGATCCCCATGTTAAAAGAAAATTTGAGCGTTTCTCTTGGGATTTCATTTGTTACCATTATTAGACTAAAAAAATTGTAATAAGTGGTTGTTTATGTGTTTGTATAGCAGTGTTTTCTTACAACATCAAAGTAAATGAGAATGTAAGGTAAATTTGCATTTTACATTAAAAACAACCAAAAATGTAATTTCCTAACTTGGTCTATAAAAAAAATTTGGCTCTAAAACTGTCCACAAATTTCTTAAAACAAATTATCAATCTGATTAATTAGTCAACATATGAATCTAGTGGTGATGTCAGAGGAAATTTGAATTATTTATTAAGCTTCAGAGTTGAATGGTATAATTGAAGTTATTTTCATCATTTTACATTATGCTTAATTCTTAAGAAAATAGGCAAGTTCAATAAATTAGCTCCAGTTAATTGCTTAACATCAACCATTACCGTAATCTCTAGTAGAGACTCTAGGCATCCAGCGATTACGTCGACTTTGACTCATAAAGCTTATTGAGACCATGTTATTGTATAAATTCATGTTGTATCGACCTTAATATCTTTCAAGTTATAAAAAACATATCTTAGACGATTTTGCTCTAATAACTTATTATATGTTAATTATAATAAAATAACAAGCAGTTCGTACCCTTAAAGCTTTAAGTGGTCATAAAATAACTGTATTTTGATATGTTTTTTTGAAGGATTTGCTCCTGACGTCAAGGTTTGGGAGGTGCAGTTCACCAAGACAGGGGAGTTCAAGCAAGTGTCTCGCGCATTTGAACTGGCCGGCCACACGAGCGGCGTGTATGACTTTGGCTTCAGCTCCGACTCTGGCCGGATGGCTACCGTGAGCAAGGATGGAACATGGAAACTCTTCAATACTAACAGTGAGAGGAATGACTTGTTTTCTATTTCCCACTTCGATATCACTCTAGTTTCTTAACACGTTCACTCAATCTTGATTGGTCATTGACATAGCAAAATCGTGTATATCGATTATCGCCTGAGTCCTTATCTCTTTATCTGCAAATCAAGGAGATATTTTCGGTTGATGAAGTAGTCTATAATCGATAGCCATAAATATGGTCTTTCTAATTTGGTCAGTTAAAGGGCAAAGTGACCCATATAAATAATTAGCTATTAAATTAGTCTTTTAACAGGTCAACTAGCTAATCTGAGCCATTTAATATTTCGTTCTTAACCATATCCTACCCCTCTTGATGAGTTCATTGATTTTTTTAAGACGCCATGTTTTATGGTAATGTTAAGTAAACATTACAGTATATTACATGATAATATAGTAAAAGTCAGTACATGCGATTATGAGACTGGGACGGTGGGGTGCCGTATAATCCAAATACTTGAAGGTAACAAATTGTGGTTAGCTATAGGGATATCACTTCCACTGCCAACCTCTCGGCGGTGGATGTGATATCGCCTAGTGTGGATTAACGTCCACACAATTGAATACTACGTTCATCCGCAAAGATCATCCTCATAATTAGACCAGTTTGTAATTGAACTGGTTGTAATTGAAACTAAAGTGGTTCGGATCCCATGTTAAACTGCAGGTCCCTTCTATGTCATTTGCTGATGGGTTATTAGGCTCGCGGGCCCAGTGTTTTTGTTTCTCTTGTCTTTCCATTACATATTGTTCTAGGAGGGATAGCTCACAGGTAGCTGCCGTTTGACATCTTATTGTGCATACTCTGCATACTCACTGTGTTGTTAGCCGTGATAGCCTGAGCATGTCTGTGTTATTTGCTGTTAAAGTTGTATGGGCTACAACTGTAGCCCGCACGACAATATAGTGACGTATATGTGTTATGAGTGGCCAAGAGCGTTGTTTGTTCTCTGACACTAACTGTTTGGACGAACTTTATTTGATAAGGTTAATTGAGTTAAGGTAATCAATAATTTTAGCTTAGTTAAGCTAAACATGAATATCGCAAGAATGACAAAACAGCAAGCAATTTGAGAAAACCTAAGATGGTCACCTTCTGAAACCATCTTCAAGAGGTGTGTAAATTACAATGAATCAAGAAATATTAGGTCATGGCAAATAGGCATGTTTTTTATTTGGTCAACATCAATGCAACAATGATCTAAATGTGTACAACGGTAGCCTAACCAACGTGAAGGGTCTCCTTTGCCAAGAAGTCAGTTCATCACAAACGTCACCTGGGAATTATTGTCCTAAAATAAGAGTAAAGGTCAAGATGTCTTGTTTGCCAGTTGAGCTGAAACGAAGGTGATAAAACTTATTAGAATTAAAGATCCTCAGATAGAACACACTCCTATTGAAGTTGCACGGTCCCTGACTGGTGTGGAAGAGAGAGGGACAGGTCAACAAGGAAATGCTGTCAAAAATATGTGGAAAAAAGAGTTAACCTAACCATTCTCTACTAGTGTGTATAATAAAAACTATTAAAAACAAGGACAAAGCTGCATAATAATACATTTATATAAGTACAACGATGAATTTTAATTTTGCAAAAAGTGTACTTTTTATTGTAGAGCCTAATGTATGAAAATCAGGGATTTTTTATACTCTGTTTTAAATTTAAAGATTGTATTATCAAAAGTGATAACTTTTTTATAGATCAATTTAAAAAAATTAGTTTTGAGCTATCAAAGTTTGTAGTTTTTTAGTGTATAAAAACCGAGAAACAATATTTTTGTATTAAAAAAGTATGCTGTAACATCGAGTTATTTATTTTTATACAGACAATAACCTACACAAGTTTTTACTAAAATTAGGATTTGAAATAAATTCAAAATATAACATTTATAAAATATAATGTACACGGGCTACAATTAATAGTAGCCCACGCACCCTAATGTGTTATACTTGATGGTTTGCCTATTGCAGGATTAATTAACAGCCCTGTCTTAAGAAAATGTCAGCCTTAGTCAGTAAAAAGACTACAATATTGCACCGCAATCATCTTACACTCATTTCTCAATCATTCTGGAATTAAAATACCTACCTGGATAGGTTGACATTTCAAAAAGGTAATAAGTAATAAAAGATCGCTCCACAATCATTTAACACTAATTTCTCATGTATACTTGATTTTAAGTCAAGTGTGTGAATGAGAATGTATTGTTTGGTGACCTGGGCAGGTTGCCATTTTAGAAAGGTAATAATAATAATCAGGCATGATCTTGAAGATTCTTCAATGAAAATAATAGCTTACAGGGGGATCTGATTTCTAAATTTTCTCAGTTTTTGAAATATTTTGTTGCAGTTGAGTTTGAGAAAGGCGAGGACCCGCATTTGTGTGTGACTGGGAAGTACAGTGGTGCTGGGGCGAGTCCTGCCCACCTAGGCCTTTCGCCCAATGGTGAGGTGGTCGCCATCGCCACAGGGGCGACACTGAGTCTCTTCTCCGCCATCACCGGAGTGTGTGACAAGGTCATTGACAACATATACATGACTGGTTGGTATATATAGTACATACTCTTAGTATTTATTGTGAACACAACTTATTTATCTGTGAGTGGAAGTCTGAGTTTTGATTTGCCATAAGGTTTTCAATATTAAAAATAATTTTTACGAAGGGCATGAGAAAATTGTTAAGATAGTTTTCCCTATTAATTTTGTGAAATTTTTTATGAAACAGATTAAGTTTAAAGTCTTTTGATACTTATAAAATATATTCAAACTTTAATATCACAAATATATTGAATTTAAGTAAAAATAAATACATCTGGGGAAAGAAAGTTGCAGTTGCAGTTTTCCCGTCTAAATAACATGTGACACTCATTACCAAAAGTTACTAGACCATTAACTCTTTAACCGCGGTGTTTAATTATGCTTGCTGATGGCCCACTGCAGGGTTTTACAACTTTGGGTGGTTGCAACAACAAAACAAGCGAAAAAATGCAGCGTCACCCGCACACGCCATTTTCACAACCTAGATCCCAATCGTTTGGGTTCCTCACTTGATCATTTTACTAGACATAAAAACAAAATTGCTTATCCAAACGTCATACGCTGGAGCTAAATATTAGCCTATAATCGTCTACCACCTAAAATAGTTTCCAACGAATTAAAATTTTAAAAAAGGGATAAGGATTTATTTATTACAATGCCTCTCTGTATTCCTTCCAATAGTTTTTTTCAGGTCATTACGTAAAATTACTAAATTATTAATTATTATGTAAAATTATAATAATTATTGTGTGTTTTAGTTTGTAATTGATCATGTAGTTGACTTGTTTGTAATAATAAATAAAAGATATTTTGACTAGTGACTAACCTGACGCCGAACGGCATCATCCACAGCGATTGTGTTAAAACTGTATATATTATAAGTTTGTTTATAGTTTAAGGAATTGAATAGGATTAACCTACTATTAATTATTTCTACCCATGTAGAATTGTAGTGCTCAACTTTAGAATAAACTATTTGAAATTATTTCGTATTTCCTCATGCTAGGGCAAATCAACTGACAACTGGCCTATGTTGAATTTAGATATAATGTAATTTCTATCATTAGAAAATGTAAAGCTTAACCTGAGATATCTCATCTATGCTAAAGGTATAAGATTTTTGTTTGCATGTGAATTGGTAGAAGAGAAAGTAAGTATTAGTGAGTAGCCATGTGTAAACAGCGTGTGCAAACTGCCTCGGGTGAAAGTGAGACTTACTGCGCCCGATTCAGCTCCGTATACATCTAATTGGCAGTCATGGTCACCTACTAGAAACGCTCAAAATTGTTGAATGAAAGATTTTGATGTAAAAAACAAGTATACTTTATGTTGTATTATCTTTAATTGTATCAGTAACACTTAAGTATATATGACAAATATATACAGACTGTTCTATGGAGTAATGAAAATCCACATCCTTACTATTCAGATAGCTGGTGTCCTTTTTTCTTTTTTTTATTTATCTTAAGTTTATTTTTAGTTTTTATAAATTATAAATTCTGTAGATAGACAGATTTTTCCATATCAAATAATATCATTAAAAGTTTTATTTAAATTGTTTAATTATGCTTGCTGAAAGGGTTTACTTTGGGTGGTTGCAACAACAAACAAGCGAAAAAATGCAGCGTCAACGCCATTTCAAACCTAGACAATTTGGTATTGATTTTACATAAAATTAAAACATAAAAACAAAACAAATATAATAAAAATAAGAATAATTTTCTAAAAAATTATTATTTATTAAAATTTCTGTAAAATAGTTTATTTAATAAAATAAAATTTGATAATAATAAATTTTAAAAAAAATATTGTGTGTTAAATAGTAGTTTTGTTAAATAATTAATAAGAGACTGATTTACAGTTAACGGCATCAATAACGATAAAAATTTATTTATGTATAATTTTTTAGTTTTTAATGAATTTAAAAATTTACTATTTTATTCTACCCATTAGAATGCTCAATTAAAAAAACTAAAATTATTTTTAGTTTTCCTCATGCTATTAGAAAAAAAACAAACATAATTGTATTTATAATGAAATCTTATAATAGAAAATTAATATTTCCATATTAAGAATGGTAAAAGATTTTGTTTGCATGTGGTGAGTAAAGAAAGAATAGTAGCCATGTGTACAGCGTGCAAACTGCCTCGGTGATAATTTACATTTGGGAATAGCAACCTAAACATGTTTTGGCTCAATTGTTTTGATGTAAAAAACAAGTATACTTTATGTTAAATCTTTAATTGTTCATAACAGTAAGTAATATGAATCTTTACTGTTCTATGGAGTAATGAAAATCCACATCCTTACTATTCAGATAGCTGGTGTCCTTTTTTCATGTTTTTAACCTTCATATCTTACGTTTTACTTCTTTTTTCGTTGTTCTTGTATTAAAACTTTAAAAATTAAAAAATAACTAATATTTTGCTTCAAAATACATGTTTCCTTTGTTATAGGATTGAAAAGAGATCCTATAATAAACCTTTATAAATATTATGAGCTTGATGAAAGATTAAACTACATAATCTATAATATTATAAAGAATAGGTGGTTTCTGTAAGTTTGTTTGTATGTTTGTTAAGGAAGCTAAACACAAAACATACTGAACCGACCAGTTTGAAATTTTACACAAAGGTAGATCTTAAACTCATGCAACTTATAGGCATATTCATTTCCTTAAAATCCCCTCGGGCTACTCCCCGTGAACGTCCTTTGTTTCAATATTTACTTTTTTTAAGGATATCAACATAAATTACTTAAATTTCAACAGCTGTGAACCCTAAAATTTGACAGTTCAGAAAGAAGAAGAAAGAGCTGCTGTGAACATCCTGGGATGCGATTTTTACATTTTCTAACGTCAACAGATGTTTACTTACACATTTTGACAGTTCAGGAAGAAGAAGAAAGAAAGTTAATTTTAAAGAAAAACTGCTGGATTGAAATTATTAGTGCTGATAAAGTTAGATTTTAAATTTTCTCCCGATGCCTGTCTATATTACGTTATTCCTTAACCTTTCCCAATATTACTTAACATGTGTTACTTTGTCGTGTTGTAGACACTTGTATTTATCACCTCTTGTATTTTTTAACACCTCTCAGCCTTTTTTACCTGTGCAAAGAACAGGTACTTTGGCTAATTAGAGTATATTCTAGATTTAATTTCTATGTATCAAAAAATATTATTTTACCAGACTTATCATAATTTATACTCCAAATTTAACTGGGCACCACATAATAATATTTGTTGCTTTTCATTAAGAATTATATAATATATGTTTAATCCCGCTATGTACATTTTTGTTAAATACATTTTTACATACATACATTAAGATAAATAACATCCATAACTTCACATTCTATCACAGACCACATGTAATTTGCTATTTATATATTGTCAGTTTTTATATTCTTCAACCGGTTGCTCTTTATACAGCTGCTTCAAATGCTTCACAGTGTCATAGTCCAATGCAGGCACACTGCTTGGTCTAATATCCGTGTCGATATTTTCCATTGATGATCCCAAAGACGACTTCCAAGTTTGAAGCCATCCAAGAGGGGAGTCAGGGACATATTTGATCTTGCTTGGAGCATATACATGGTTTGCAATGCTCGAGGAGACCTCTTGATCCGATGGTGGATGAACATGGCGTTTTTTGCTTGAGCCCTCTGCGTCCGGCCCAAGTGGCTGTGTTCGAGTTTGCGGCCCAAGCTCCAACTGGATTTGGAAGTCTGCATTTGGTCCTACTCTGAAACCCACTCCAAAGCGGGAATCTGTGCCTACAAAATTTATTCAAAATTAGGTTAAAATAGTTTAAAAATAAGTTTTAAACCCTACTTTATCCTGAGGATCAAAAAATTATCAATTTTTAATTTCATCTATTTTCTATCCAAAACTATTATTTTCAGAGATAGGAACTTCTGATGTAAATGATTAAAAATAAATTTTAATTAGAATGTATTTCGTGGATCCCCAAAAAACTGCTGACCACGGATCATATATTTGGGAGAATTCTTTTTCTCAAAACGCAACATCACACTTTGCTTCAATTTTATAAATCCTTCACTGAAATATTTTCTACAGTTAATTGTATAAATAAGAAGATGCATTTATATTCAAATTTTCAGAATCAAAAATGGTCCTAAGTGTTTGCATATTATGCTGGTTTATTTTATTAACACAAAGTTACCAACAGTAGAAATTAACCAGTAAAAATTTAAAATAAAAGTTGCAATACACATAGAAATATAAAGTCAATGTAGGAAGATTTATAATTTTAATATTTTAATTAGCCACACTCAACTCTACCTTTACTCATCTAATGAGAATTTTTTCTGTCGAAATTACTAAACTTACAACATTTCTATGCTGTACATCATATATTTTTGGTTTCTAGTCATAGGTGTGACAAAAAAATAGGTCTGAAAAAATAATCCTTATATTGTCTTTGAATATAGTAATTTTATGTTCCCTGTTTGTTTACGTTTTACTGTTTAATTACTAGAAATATTAACCTTTGAATATTGGAGGAATATTTGTATACAAGAAAGAGAGAAGAGTCGGAACCTCCTCAGGCACAAACAGCGGCTCTGAAATCCACGAAAAGCAATTATAAAATCAAATAAAATAAAAACAAATAAAAAATAAAAGTAAGGAAAATAAAAAATCATAAAACATAATTCAATAAATAAATTGTCTTGTTTTCTCATTTTCCCCATGCAATTTTTGCTTTAAAATAAATTAACTGGTGGATACATACTGATCAATTAACCAAAACCACAAAATGGAAATATATTTCTAAATGGTGAAATTAGAAAGATTTCCAATTATTTAAGCGTTTTGAAAGTCTAATTTGTAATGTGAACTCATTTTGGAACTGGAGAAACTAGATTTACTTTAAATAAGTCTGTGAAAGTATACGGTGAAAAGTTTGACACATATACCGGGTGTATACAAAAGATTCATCAGGTTTTAAAACATTTTAATAAGCTTTTTGTTAAACAAATACTGTTATAAACTATACCATTGGAAAGATAAAGTCTTAAAAGTTCTTTTGGACAAGATGTTCAATCTGCTGCCCATTGATCACAAAACAGGCTTCCAAGCGAAGATGCAGATCAGCCCAAACGTTAGCCAACATCTGCTGGCAGATTGGAGCTTTTGCATTTCAGTACACTCCCTTTGACTTTCAATTGGCAGTACCAACGCAGGATAACCTGGAGTGTAGGAACAGAATTTTATCTGAAAAGTCTATAGAATCTGCACGTAACAGTTATCAATGATAAATTTTGGTCGTATTTTAAAATACAAAATGTTTTTTCTTCAATAGTAACCATTTTTTTAAACTAGTCAACAAAACCTTAATAGTGGCAACAATGAGTGTTAAACACATGATTATAAAACTTAAAGAAACAGTTTTTAAACACAGGTTTCCTTGAATATTTTAGGTGTAAAAATCAATTAAATATAAGCAATAAAGCCTGATGAATCTTTTTTGGACACCCAGTACAATCAACAAAATAGTGTTGCTCATCATGAATGAAAATAAAAAAAATGAATGTATCTAAATTTGATATTTTGTCAAAAATTATCTACTTCAAAATTACTAAATTTTATTTTACTACTCATTATTTCAGACACCTGAAATCAAGTGTGATTTAATAAACCCAAATAGTATAAATTGAGCTCACCTATAATCAACAATATAAACAAGGTTTAGGTGCTTGCTTTCCTGTATGATTATCATAAAATAGCCATGCCTTCCAATTTATGTAAACAATTACTGTTTTTTTAATGTTAAGTTGAAAATAGAATAATTCTCCAAAAAGCATTTTTCTTCTGCATTTGTTGACATTGACATGAAAATTTGAAAAATTAATACGGAATTAATAAAATTTAAAATTAATTAAAACATAATGTTTATAAGTATGTACAAAATTCTGTATAAATTACTCACTTATATCATAACAAAAAATTCTTAAAGTTCAGTCAAATAACAAGCCTCTGTTTTGTTTTCATGTTTATGTTTTGTACATGAAAATAAAAATTTTATATTTAAATATAAAAATAATTTTTGTTTGGGTTGAATAAACTACGAAATTTTTTTCTTTCAATGAAATTTATATTAACTTAATAGACTTGTCTAGTAATAATTTTTATACATGCTCATTTTTATTTCAATCCATTTGTTTGTTTTTATAGAGTTTGTAGTATGCATTCATACTTAAACTATTTACTCTATAACTTGTACAAAAGATGTACAAATATTTATGAATATGAATATAATATTTCTATTACTTTGAACTCAGTTTATACTGAGCATTTAGATTTATTATTTAAACATTTGATTATTTCATAAATTGAGGTAGTGTGTTATGTTTTAACTATTCAATTTATTGAGCTATATGTTACAAAACATTAAAACTTAGCAAAATTTAAATAAATAGTATAATATCAAAACGAATTCCCTTTGAACTCACCCACATATGACAGCCAGAGAACTGCATAAACAGTAACTAACTTCATCCTCACATGTTCAGGAGAAAGCTTTGACTGAGGAACCACATTCTCCAGTGAAAGACTTTCACTGCCCTCCCCGCTCTTCACCCATGCTACCTACTCTTCAATGACAGTCCATGATGCACGTTGTACTCCTGCTCACTTCCTTCTCATTGATGGGATTCTTCCTCTTTTTGGAGTATTTTGGAATTTTATTCCAAAACATAAATTTTTAATGGAAAATATAAAAATTAAGTGATTAATGCTGTTTGGTCGGCAGGCTAGTCTGGTGTTAGAGAACGGTTATTTTATATTATATATTATTTATATATGCACGATTGTATTTATACACATATTCTTTAGCAACATTTACCCTCTAACACAGAGGTTTTCAAACTTCACCTACTCAAGGACCCCCATAGTTAATTATGTTTGTAATGGGGACCCTCCACTATTACCCCTGCCTTAAATAGGGGCTTTTGATATGAGTTTTTAAAATAAATTTGATTAAAATGTTTTCCCGGACCCCCAAAAAACTGACCATACTTTGAGAAACTCTGCTCTAACATATTTACTTGTATGATGTTATTTTCTGAGTATTCTGAGCTTGTGTTTATATGGATTGGTGCGGCTGTCTACTCTACGCAGTAAAGATGACATTTTAAATATTGTTTATGAAAATTTATAGGCCAAACGGTATAAGATATCAACTCCAAACACATATTTTATTTCATAGCTAATTATAACCCACTGTTGTTAATCACATATTCAACATTAAACATAAAAAACATTCAGAATTTAAACATGAGAAAATAGGTAATTACAGTATTAAATTTTTGGTGATTTTTTCAATGGATTATTTACTTTTAAAATTTGTGGAAAAAATATAATTATGTCAATAAGCTAACTTATAGACTTACAAAATATCACAGATATCGGGTGAACGGTTATCCTGAACTTTTACCTTTACTTGACAAATTTCCTACTTTTACAGCTCCTGACCCCATTACTGTTTTCTTAACTCGCGAATAGTCAAGGGGTGAGCTCACTTTTCATTTTAAGTTTCTGCAAAACATGGAGTTTGCAATATAGCGGCCTGTTAGTGGGTGGGTAAGGTGAGGGAGGTTAACCCCTCAAGGCAGTAGTTTTTTAAGGCCGCCGGACCCTGCTACGGCAGTCTTTTACAGAGCACGAGTGAAGTCCACTCACTCTCATTTGATAATAACCCTACATCATCTAGGTCTAACCAACGATCTATTTCACTAGATCTATACATCATATAAACTACTGAAATCAAAAATAATAGTTTAAAAACTAGCCACCTAATTTCCAGTTACAATAAACCGGATCAGTGACGTTACACAGCGTCTCACAAACACATCACTAATTTACACTTCCAAACAAAAAGAAAGACACGATAAACACCTAATTACCCAGGCAAATACTTAGAATATAATTTGGCATCAGTTTACAACATAAAGATTATAAATATACACCAAAAACTACAGTAAACAGGATGTATGAACACCAAGTTGAGGCAACAAACCAAGATTGTCCTTGTAAACAACGTGTCTTTATCTCTGTGACACTCTCAACTGATCAGAATTGTTTATTTGTTTGAAATTCATTAATGGTGATAGTGGATTTATGTTATTTACATTTTCATCGCGGACATTTTCCATCACCAATCAAAATTTGTTGGAAAATGTAGAGAAGCTCATAAGCAATATTATCCACACAGTTCGAGTTCTAAAAGGTTCGCAGGACGTCACTAGAATGAAGGTGATGGGTTTTGTGTGCATGATGACGTGCAACTCACGTCAAACTGCCTTGAAGGGTTGAGTGACCTTCAGTCTATCTCGGACCTTTGTTTGTGACGAGTTAGAGTGCAGTAAGGACAACTAAAAAAGCCTGTAAAGCCTCATAATTTAATTTAGTAATAAATTATTTGTTTCATATATTTGTTACTAGCTGACCCGGCAAACTTCATAACGCCTAACAGTAAATACATGTTAACTTTAAGATTGGCCATGGTCTAAAGTCGAATAGCATTGCGGCTTTGTTGTGAAAGCTTTAAATATTCAACAGCTGATTATTATAATAAACCTAATATGTATGAACATTGTAATTATTTTATTTGGCAAACATATAAACACGTGACTTTTAATCATACGGAAAATAAAAAATATATAAATGCAGTACATAATTCCCAAAAGCCGTAACCTATTATCGTGGCAAATAATGCTGTTCTTTTTATACAGCACATATTTACTTCATAGTTTTACATTAATGAATGATTCATATGGCATTGGATAGTAAAGCATATTGCTAACGGAGAGTAAACCAACAGCTGTTCTAAGAAATCAAATGTTTTGAATTTAGCAAATTTGTAAATAAACCTATTCCCCATAAGGTTAACATTAGAAATTTAAAACGCTATAAGATGGAAACTAATTGAATTTATGGAAACTGAATATGCCTAAAGCATGACCGGAGCAGAGACGAATCCAAAAAATCAAAGATCATTAAAATCGGTCCAGCCGTTCTCGAGTTATAATGCGTGTAACTAACACGACTTTGTTTTATATATTTAGATTTATTTGTTCTTTTAATACACTCAGTATTAGCAAAATGTCTTAGCGTCCTGTGTTTGAAATAATTAAAAATAGTTCAATTTATTGAAAAGTTTATAGTTTGAGAGTTTTTTTTATTGAGAAATCAGTTATTTTTATTTTGATATATAATCAAAGGTTAGAAAAATAGATAAAAGTGGTAGGGTATAATTTGTTCAAAATTGACAAAAAATAAGACCTACAAAAGACTACAAGGATCGCTTTGACAGTAAGGGACTTAAACCATTTATTCAGATTCAAAAAATAAATTGTTATCAAACTAAAAAAATGAGCGACGCTCACTCCTCAACTATCCGTGTAACACATGTGACCTCGACCAACGGTGGGGTTAAACTATATGGTTCAGCGTAGAGTGTTGTAAAATACACAGTGTTTAAAATTTTTATGATTTTTTACATTTAAAATTATTGACAAGGCTTCACGTTACTGGTTCAGCGTAGAGTGTTGTAAAATACACGGTGTTTAAAAGTTGTTTTGTAATTTTAAAATCAAATTGAGTGAGATGATGTTTTACAGGTCCCATATCTCGAGTGTTGTTTGACTCGGCAGGTGATTACGTACTGACTGCAGGAGAGAAGCATGTCCGGGTGTTCCACAACGTGACAGGGCGGCGTACTGCGATCCTCTCTGCTAAGCAGAAGCTAGCTGCCTCGGGACTGTCTGCAGCCACTAAGGAGCGGCTGGAGGTCATTATCAGTTCTGCCGAAGAGTTCTTGAAAAACCTTAAGGAACCTTTGGTCACTAAGGGGAAGTAAATGAATGACTAGAAGACTCCTATAACAGACGCTATGTAACTTAACAGATGAATCAATTTCTAATTTTCATTCAAATTAATTAATGTCAATACTACAAATCAGTCAGTTCTACAAATTCAGATGTGTTTTATTAAATGGCGAGGCCAACAGATTCATGCTTTTGTTATTCATCCACAGCTAAGATGGTTCATGTACCCTCCGATGTTGATGTCTTTGTTGGCGGAGGCTATTCGCACGTCAGACGTGCGCCATTTCTCTTCCATATGACATCAATATTTCTTAGAAAAACTAGTATCCAGGACCAGTACAGATTCATTGTTTGCTGAAATGATTGATAGTATCTTTTATAATGAAATAAAGAACCTAACCTAACCTGAGTATCAGTATGTAGGCCAACAGTTTCACGTGTGAATAGCCATATCAAACTTTGTTTCGCAGTACCTCCACTCTTATCCCACACAATCATACGATTATATGATTGTCATCTGTCAGGCTGCATGGCGGCTGTTATGAGTAAAACCCCACATAAATCTGCAATAAGCTCATATTACTACAATATAAAACTATTTGGAAACATTAATTATCATGTAACATCTTGAAATCACAGTATTAATTTTTTAATAAAAATACTATTTATTTACATAGTATTTTAAAAATCTTCATTATTTTTTTATTAGACTTCAGCTGGAAATGAACTTAATTTTGTACTGAATTTACCTGCATAATAAAAGTATACATTTAAAAAAATAAGATGGTGGGGTTTTAGAAAAATTTTCCAACAATGGATTTTATATTTTAAAGAGTGTTAAAAAACTATATATTTCTTACTAGCCTGCTCACGATATTTTAATGTTTAATACTTTTTTTTGGAAATCTATCATAGAAAGTTATTTTGGTAACATTTGCATTAATTAATTTTACTGGTATCTAATTTTATATTATGTTCTGTATGATTATATATTCATATTCATTCTTATCTATTTTGGCATTTTTTGTTTAATAAGTAAGTCATGCTAGCATTACTTCAGATATGTTATGAAATATTTTGTTCAAAAATACCTTTCTATGATGTTCAGAAGTTTTGAGTTATTTTACTTTTAACTGTATTTTATTAAAATAATTCTTGTATTTAATTTTCATCCTTTCTGGTATTAGCTGCAACATATTATTAACCCTTTATTAAGTGAGGTCTTGTTTGAAGTATTCATTGCATTTATAATTGTGTTTTTTTGTGTTATTTAAGTGCAATAGAGTTATTAATAGTGTTTTGCCCATTAATATAAATTTTGGGTCCAGCATTGTGTTATAAAGTACACCAATATCCATTTTTATAGATAAAATTTTATATTACGACTGTAAGACTGAATAAAATATGTTTATTAAATCATACTTGTTTATCTGTACCTAGGTAAATATCTCCAGACTAAAGGCATGAATAAATACTACTGTAAATGTTAAAGGTAGGTAAGGTATATCCATCCATCCAATACTATAATACGAGCAAGGATTTGCACACGAATCTCGAAAACGGCACTAAGGATTTTCTTTAAATTTTGGAAATAACTAATTTCTGAGTAGAAAATAAGTTCTAGTTAGGTCTAATGTCCAGGAAAATTCTTGTTTTCTTGTAATATTAAGTTTAAAATTTAAAAATTTAACATTACACTTATGGAGAATCAAATGTAAACAATACAAACCAAAACATCTGTTTATAACCGTTTGACAGTTCTTGATTGAAGACGGTGGGGAACAATATGCGAATAGAGGTTTTTCATAAATATTTATTTTATATACGTAATACATGCGTATTAAATTATCAGGTTACTAAACAACTTGTAAAAACTTAAGGGTAACATAACTGTGCGAAATAAAAGCAGAAAAAGTATTTCCAAAATCTTCCGTGTTTTGATAGAAAACATATTCATTGTATTGCTTGAAGCCATTGTAACAAACCAATTAATAGGTGTAAATTAAATTTCTCTTTTGCTTTTCAATCCTCATTCCGTTTCTAACAAAATCAGTTGATCACAGGCTAATAATAACTGTATGGATAATTAAACAGTAAATGGCTATGGCTAAAACAATTGAGGTTGGCTAAAATACCTTAAACGGCGTCGCTCATTTGGCAGACGCAGTAGTCCAGTTGGCCCCGTAATTAGAAGGACACGAGCTCCATCAGGGGCAATACTTTTTGCTCAGTGCTATGTTAATTATGGTGTATTAAATCGGTTTTATTTGAACCACATAAATGTTTTCATTCAGTAAAAAATGTGTTCTAATTTTTTTAATTAATTTTTATAATACATGTCTTATTCTATACGAGCAAAGCTCGGTCACCAGGTACTTATCTTTTATTCACCATGCCCAGTGACATAATAATGGATCTTTCTTATTGAACATTTCAGAGCATCCATTTTGGGTCTGGAGAAGTCAAGCCTTGATGGATGTATCCGTCACACTTCATTTCTGTTCTGGATTGAATAGGATATATCAATCCTGTAAATTTTCTCTTCCGGGATAAAGACGGATATATCCGTCCATACATATGAAATATTGTCATACACATTACTTTAATAAATCAATTGCATATTTAACGGATGATTTAATTTTTGGACTTGGGAACGTTGATTTCTGAGACATTTCATCTATTTCATGCCTAAAATAATGTGTGAATAGTGCCAAGCTGTCTGACATAAACAGTGAGTAATTAGGGCTACACTATCTACATTCTGTAATGACAGTATTTTTTAAATCTCAATTGCCCTTCATAGGTCTAAGGCTTAAGCGGTGATCTAAGACAGTGAGATAGCATAACGTCATTAGTCACATAGGCTTGCCAGAGGTGACCGTTCATAATCTCACAAGAGTCGTTAGCCATTCCAATCAAAGAATGAGCTGGAACCCATTCTTTGATTTAGCCTAGGGTTGGTTAAGGGGATGTCCTCATTTTCTGATTTCTTTTGATTACAGTAGAGGCTCTCATAGCTGATCCTTGTTGGACCTGACTAAGTTCGAATAACAGGAAAGTCTGGTAACCCTCTAAGTGTCAATCGCCCGAATTTGGTCGACTCTGTAAGCTCTAGTAATATTGTTAATACAATAATTACCAAGAACTTTACCGTTTTTTTTCAAAGGTTTACGATCGATTAAACGGAATTATATTGTATACTTATTATATATTAATTATATTGTTTTGCAAAATTTTTTGTGAATCTTTGTGTATGTTGTTGTACATCCCTAAAATGTGTGATGGTTTGCATTTTAGTGATATTAGGGATTTATCAGATGGTAAGTTAAGTGAAGTGGATAATTGGAGAATGGCTAAACAACAAAACAAAAAGTGGCATAAAACTAGTAAACGTTGCAAGAAGGCACCATTTTTTATGTACATACTCTGGAATTTTTAAGTATTTTTTGTAAATAATGGTTTTAAGCAATACTAGCCAAAGTCTTCTCGCACGGGTAGGCTGAGATGTTACTGTTACATTTAAGTTATTGATAATTAATTCTTTATTGTTTACAAAATGACAAAACACGTGTATTAGTTTTTTATAAATGACAAAGTAACTTATGTTATTGAGATAACTTGTAATAAGCACATCAAAAATTAAAAATCTACCATTGTTTCGAATAATAATTCACTAATCGATCCAGATTTATGTGTTTACTTTATTTCTTTTTTTTGATTAAAAGTAAATTAAAATGTACATTAAAAACTGTTATTATATATTTTTGCAATATGTTTTTGTACTCGAATGTCATTTTAGTGTTCAAGCTGTTGTTCAAGTAAATTTTGTTTTCATTTTAGTGAAACATTGAAATTATGTTCACAGAAAAGATAAGGAATGGTTTATTTGCATGAGTTTAAGATCTGTCTTTGTGTAAAACAAACGTTGGCATATTTTTTTTGTATGACAACAACACATCTTTTTATGTACTATTTTTATATTTTATGGTTTTAGATAGATAAACTATAGTACCTGGTGACCAAGCTTCGGATAGAATAAGACATGTATTTTACAAGTTAATTAGCAAAATTAAAACAAATTTATTGCTCAATGAAACATTTATATGATTTAAATAAAACCGTTTTCATCCTCCTTAATTAATATGGCATAAACACTGAACAAAAATGTGAATCCCTGGACGGGGATCAACCTCACGACCACGTGCTCGTGAGACCTGAGCGCTAGCCACTGTACTACGCCGTCGGCCTAATTATTTCCGTCGTTTAAGAGTTTTTGGTTTTAGCTGATCTTATACTGAATTTAATTGTCTATAAGTCTATTTTGTCTTAAGGCAATATACAACATAATAAGTTTGTGGTGTTTCATGTTATTTTTTGTGCGTCTAAACAAAACTCCAAATTTGCAAAAGATCTCTTAGTTAAAACAGCAAACAGCAAAAGACATTATGAGTTATTGTAATGTACACATAGAGGGTTAAACCTAATAATGCTAAGAATTTATCTTAAAATAAATGAAGTGAAAATTAACTACAATGGTAATCTCCAATTATATATCCAGTGCTGATGATGGTAAATATAGCCTACCTTGTGTAATATAAGGCATGGTAATAATGAGAAGTAACTTAAATGAAATAACACAAAAATAAAAAAGCCTCAAATATTATAGTCTCAACTTTTCAGTTTTGTTTAATACCTACTAATCATTTTATACTAACAAAACCATTGCATTGAAAACTCATTTCCTGAATAAATGGACTCAACAGTTTTTTTGTGGGGTCTTCACTTGCATTTGGGGTTATAATTAAATTTTTAATTATACTTTAAACTACTCTTACACAATACATTAAATACTTTGTGGTACGACCAATGTAGTCATGGGTCATAACGTACAGAAATTAATAATTAATTGCTTTTAACAGGTTTATTGAAAATGGCATAAGATGTTTGTATGCCATTACTTGCCGGTAGCACTGCTAGAATCCGAACTCACCTGGAATAGTCCTCCGGTAACCTAATCTCTGTTTCATGATAGATTTATATCTTAAGAAGAACACATGTTCAATTAGTTTCAATTTCAAAATGTGTGAATAATAATTGTCACAGAGCTATGGCATGGATATGTCTAAGCTCTGGGGGGTAATAGCATGTTTGTGTAAGCAAAAAGTGCCGGGACCCCAAAACATATAACTACTCTCAACACAAATTCGAGAATTTTGACGAACTTCTTTATTAACTTTCTCCCACTTATCTTATGAGTGGGAGAAATTAAAAAACCAACTGTCAGAAGCAAAGACACAGAATAGAAAACCTATTATATTTTCTATCTGTTCTCGTTGATCTGAGGTCATCTGTAACCCCAATTCTAAATCACAGGAATTGCGGCCATTTTTTCATTAAATGGGATAGTAGTTAATGACAAAACATTATCGACATGGATATTTGTATAAGTTCTGGGGGGGAGGGGGGTGTTAGCAGATTTGTATAACGCAAGAAGTGTAGCGGAATCGTTTGGATCCCATTTCCATAAAAACTACCAGAGAGATGGCATTGCCATAGATGATAGAAGAACTTCTAGCCATAATCAATGGCATTGCCATAGATGATAGAAGAACTTCTAGCCATAATCAATGGTATTGCCCTATTGCATTTTTGGTTATAAGAACAGCTGTTTAGAAGAACTGAAACAGGCACATACTTAACCTATTTCCCATAGAGAAGTAAATACATTTTTATTTACACTGGGGACTCTTCATATTGTGTCAAGAGATCATAAGAGAGGATATGAACTTGAGTCAACTGAATACATCTCGAAATTAAAAGGATTATTACGGTATTGGGTTAGTTTCCGCGCAATTAGGGACTGGGGTGAACAAATTCCTAAATTTAAAAACTCACATGCAACATGTTATTTCAGAAATATTCATGTCAAATCACCTACTATGTATATCAATTCTATCTGATCCTATAATTTAGTACACAGTGGGCTAGGTTAATTAATAAAATAAAAAACTAGCAGCTGACAACCTTTAGGTTGGTAGGTTGACATATTACGTTAGTTATTAAGAATTCAGATATATTTATTTTATGTCATAACGATCTAGTTTAGTTTTCTCTACTTTTAAACATTATTACACACAGTAATGCATATAAATTCCCATTCAGTTATAAAACTATCCGTTCATCTATGGTAGTAAATTTCCATTCAAATTAAAATTACAGTTTGCATATGAAATGGTGTGGTATACCTGATCCAATTTATTGAAAGCTTATCGCCATTTTGGCTGAAGGTGGTGCGTTTTGAGTATATTGCACGTGGTTAGTCGGCTTTAAATTTTGTTGTTATAATACGTCACGAGATATTGACACTGTGTGGTTTCCCAATATTAAATTGCCGGTAAGTTTTACATACAATTTAATACTTTACCGCGTCTAAATATAAAGTAAAATGCGAAGCTTGAGACAGTTGAAGCTGCGTACGTCCTAGTGTCAACGGCCAGATGACCGATGTTTGGAATCAATTATTTTGACAGAAGTCAAGAGAAAGCATTTGTTACAGCCATTTGATGTATATTGCCTCTATTTAGAAATAATCAGATTAATATTCAACTGAAATTGTTTGTTTTTACCTCTACTGTTACTGTAGGTAGAACAAACATTAAAATGATATCATTCTGCTTTTAAGTTCAGTTAATCGAGTGCTGTTTCAACATTTTTCTTGTTGATAATCCTGTCTTCGGCAAAGCTTGTCGAAGTTTTAATGAGGTCTTAGTTATTTGTTTCATAATAGATTTAATTAATAGCCTATGTTAAAAGAGATCTTAAAAATTTGATTGCTTTGTTCTATTGTACAAGTATACATTAGAGACAGGTACAATTTTTACTATTTTTACATGGTGATCTGGTGAGTCTAATATGGTGAGGATTTTTTGCAAACTTCAATCTACAACATGTAAGTGACAGGAATTCCTGAGTTCAGCTTGGCTCAACTAAACTTTATTTAATCAATCTTAAATGAACTTTTTCACTTGATAACCTACCATAAGTCCTAAGTTAGAAGATAAGCTCCGCAGAAGATTTTCTTCATGTTTTTATACGATTTTAGGCTATAATGTGACACTCAGAAACCATCCAGTCTAGCCAGAAGATTGGTGCAAATCGTGGTTCTAGAAAATTCACTCTAATGCAATTATTTAAAAACTAATAACATTCTGTAGTTAAGTCCATTAAAACAAATTATACAGAGGAACGTTTTTCCGATGGTCTCCTTTGATTTTAGACTCAAATATGAAACTCTTAAACCATCCAGTGCAACTTGGGGTCCTGTGGGAAGCAGGGTTCTGGGTGGGGGAATCAGGAAATTATAGGGAATTCGAGGTAAAAAGGAAAATTAATCCGAAGGTTAACTTGAGGGTAGTTATGTTTTAGTAGTATTTGAATTTCACGGTCATTATCGTCAGTACAGTTAGTCAGTATACTTAGTGTGGTTCGGGTTTGGCAGGGGTTTTGGGCAACAAGGGTATGAATGGTGTTTCAAAAAGTCATTTAAAATAGATTTTTTCGTTATTTTATGTAACTTTTAAGCATATATTTTTGTTAAAGGGTTTTTACATTATTGGTAAATTAATCCATAACTTTATTTATACTTATTTTTAGCTTTACGCCTATTTATATTTATTTTCATAATGGTATTTTTTTCTTTGTGATAGAGGTTAAGTGGTAGAGTGAACTTGCTAGTCCTAACTTTCACCTCTATAAATAAAAACATGTTGCATTTAATTTACGGTTATCGTCAAAAAAGAGTGCACTAATGATTTATTGTCAGTAGCTAGTTGTGCAAAAAACCCCGCTGACAATATTGTCAGCTATTAGTTTTTCATATAGTTTTTTGTTGAGGATTTGCATCTAATGACAATGTGATGTCTTGGCTCACTCTTTTATTTAACTTCAGCTTTTCACTGATAATCTATTATATTAATTAAATTAAAATAATAACCTAAAGAAATAATAACAGAAAGTGGTTGAGTGATAAAAGTTTTCTAAATTACTCTAATGCAATTCTTTTTTACCATTTTTCACATTCTTATCTTTTTTTTTTTTTTCTTTTTCTTTTTTTTCCTTTTTATCTAAATTTTTTTATTTTATGTTTTTCTTTACTTCGATTTTTTTTTTTTTTTCTTTTTTCGTCCGGTTTTTTTGGGCAACATCGTTTTCTTTTTTTTTTTTTATTTTACTTTTCATTTTTTTTTTTTACTTTTTTTGCTTTCCTTTACTTTATTTATCTTTTTTTTTTTTTTTGGTTTTTTTTTCTTTTTTTTGTTTTTTTTCTTTTTTCTCTTTTTTGATTTTTTTTTTTTCCTTCCCCATTGTCAGCTTATTTGTTTTTTTTTTTAGTTTTTTGTTATACATTTTAATTTTTAATTTTGTCTTTGGTTTTCTTTTTTTTTTTTTTGTTTAAGATATAGCCAGAAATAAGTATTTTAATGGGAAGTTATGTTTATACTCGTATTATCGATAATAAACAATTAAAATTTAATTTTTGTTTGTTTTGAACTACAATAGACCCCCAATTATCCGAGGCCCGGTTAACCGAGCAGCCAGGTTAACCAAGCTGGTCCTAAAAACATAAAAATTAAATCAAACTCTTAGTATGGTAACTAAGACAAGAACTGAATTTATTCGTAGCCTAGCACGCGCAATACTTTAAATAGATTTAAAATATTCTATTTAACTTATCGATCGGTCAAGTAATGGGCCTTTACTGGCTGTTGGTAGGTCAATCAGTTGAATTCTAGGAATTCCGCTAGTTCTTAAAAGTATAGTTTTCTGGTGGGTCTGAACCTGTCTTGATCTGTAGGTGTATTTATTTAGTATTATGCTAACAATATAGTATTCAGTATAGCTTGGTGTAGTTACAGTACTTCAACTTGGTATACCTATTGTGTTTGGTTAATAGCGTTCGGTTATGAGGGGAAAACGTAAGAGAATTGTGGTTTCTCTTGTGACCAAGTTTAACGCTTAAAAAAATTTATATAACGGTGAATTGATTAAAAAGGTGGCCGCCGAGTTTGGAATTGTGAAGTGACTGTTGGGTATTAGTGACAAACTGGAAAGAAACCGATAAAATTCGTAAACATAAGTTTGAGCGGAAATAAAATAATAATCGTACGTTTTTCTTCATAATAAATAAGTACTTCACATGCTTTGTATATTTTCATTTTTTTTACACAATAGTACATTAATCTCCGTATTATCTGAGTTTTTCCTGTATCCGAGGTAGCTTTGGTCCCAATTTCCTCTGATAATTGGGAGTCTACTGTCGTAAGTTAATTTTGTTTGTAAAATCAGAGGATAATTTGAGATCGAGAGAAGTGGATCGGAGATTTTAGTCAAACAATGACTCTGATGACAGTCCGTATGAAAGTTTAGATGACAACATTTTTCTGATGACTCTGAAAATGACTCTACTTTCAACCTTGAGGTCCCTTCGGGTTCTATAATCAATTTAACTACAGTATTTGAATGTTATTGTTGATGCAGGATTGTCCTCAAGTGATGAATCTGATGTAGGCCACTAGCCACTAGACCCATTTTCTATGATAACATTTTTATTCTCAATCAAAATCCATTGAAAATTTGTACACACACTCTATAATGTAAGTAATAATTTAAATGAGTTTCCTATGGTAAAATTATTCCTTATTTTGTTATCTGTAGAAAGTTAACTTGAAAAAAAGAATATCGATTTCAATTATATTATTTACCGTTGAGATATATATTTTAAAACCTTATCGTATTGATAAGGTTTTAAATTTTTAGTTGCTAGGTTAAAAAATCATTAAAGTATCTTAAAAATTGGTCTCGGTAGAAACATTTGTATAAATCTTTGCAAAAGTGCTGATTTCACATGTTTTTAGCAGGACAAAACGGCTCATGGCATCTATACAAAAATTCAGATCTTTGAAAAAATGCTATAAATAAATGAGACATGCTAGTCTAGAGAGAGAACAAAGTCACTTCTTCTGCCAAATATTATGCAAATATGGGGATGATTGAATTAGAAAAAATACAAATTAATTGAAGATTTAAATAATTAGTACTGTGCTTGATCACACCTACTGTAAAAGTATTCAAAACGTATTCATCGTAATATATACGATATTGCAGACATACAGTGCGCTGCAGAGTTTAGTTAGGTTGTCTATTAACAGTATTGAAATATTAAAGATATAAAAAAAATATCAACAGCCAACCTTATTTAACTCTGCAGAACGCTTTATGACGGTAATATTACGTGTATTATGATTTAATACAATATATTGGTCGCCATAAAAACCTCCTTCTGCATAGTTAAGTTAGGTTTGTTATTGTGTGTATAGTTATTATTATTTTTATATCAATAACCAACTTAACTTAACTCCATTGAGCTCTGTTTTTCGGTGACCAATACATGTTCTTTAACATCATAATAAATGCAATAATGTCGAAATACAGCGCTATTCGGAGTAAAGTTAGGTTGGTTATTGGTAGTAAAAAAATATAAATAATCAACATCACTTTATCCCATACAGCGTTATTTGTCCATGATTTATATTTCGGGTTTAATGAGTTAACTATCGTTAGAACAGGTAATGTAGTTATGAATGTAGGCTATAGTTGACTATTTATTTTTTCTCCCTGACTGACGGAAGATGGCTGAAGGACTCACAGAGTTTTAATTGGCCAATTAAAAATGAAATATACTAATATTTTAGGTTGATAAATTAATTGATGATTTATTGCGCCATCCTCCCCTGACTTAAATTATTAATTTTTAATGCAGTTTGTTTACATTAACTTAAACCCTTAGAGCCTAAAGCGCAAATATTTTGGCACTTTGAAAAACAGTTGAACATCACCAATTTATTCACCAAAAGTTCAATGTATTGTTTGCCACAATAATAAGTAAGAAAACAAATTACCAGTTCAATTGTTTAGATTTTTAGTTCACCTAATATAATAGGCTAAATAAAGGCCTAATAAATAAATAAAAGGCATGTTGTCTATAACATTTGCATTTTTTTACTCCTAATCATATATAATACATACTGTATTACGTACTATACTACCTACACATAGACTTCAATACTTCAACACTGCTTAAGTCCACAAAGTGTCGGAACTATCAAGGTTTTACTGTATGAGAACCCATTTGAATCTTTGGTGGAAAGGAAGACCAATTGATATTGGAAAAATAAACTGGTTGAAAACCCCTTCAGTAGCTTTTGGTTACTCTGGAGGTGTTGCGGACTGACAGTCCACATAAGTGTGTTAGTGACACCTGAATTTTGAAGAGCTCGCTTGTGCAAATGCATGAATTTTACGATATACTTTATACAGTGTATTGCTTTTACCTATAAATTTTTATACAAAACTTGTAAATTACATTGTTTTTCATTATGGCTTAGGTCAGGCAAAGTGATGATGATATTTGTGCAATGCTTAAGGATGAGTTTTTTGCTAGTGATGATAGTGAAGAAGATATCGTTACTTAGTAGAGTAGAGAGTCGATTATCCAAAACAATTGGGGATTAAGGGTGTTCGTATAACTGAATTTTCAGATAATCGGTCACAGACGGGAAAATGATAAATTTTTTTATTTTATCGGGACAATTTTTAAATTTACTTTTATAATGTGATACCAAAGAACATGAAAAGTAGAGAACAGTAACCTTGTGGGATGTTCCGTGGGGGGACCGCTCTCCTGCCCTCTGTTGGAGATTCGTCTAAACTAGGCCCGTACAGTGCTACCACACACTAATATACGGTGGCCACGAAAGCTACTTTTATCCATGTTCTTTTGTGATACTCACAAAAGATACAAAGAACTCTATATAAAGTACAAAAACACTCTGAGCTTTATAAAATCCAAAAGAAAAAGCTTAAAAAAGTTCTTTGAAGATCAATTCAACAACGCGCAAGTGAGGTTTCATTTTTTCATGTTTGACCGTGTTTCGGATAAACGGTCTTCGGATAATCGACGCTCTGCTGTACTTTTTTTTATTCAACACATTTTACCACCAAAATTTAAATTATTTAATACAAAAAATATATTTTGTTTTGAGGATTCTTAAGTGAAATGAGTAGATACAGTATATTTTTTAACTATTAACTTGTAAATAAGTTACTTAAAATTAAAATACATAATTTTTCTTAATATCTTATTGTTTTACTACTCCTTTCTAACCTAAAAATAAATATAAAATTGTTAAAATCTTTGACATAATGACATATATACATGAAATTCCAAGTTACAAACAAACACGTACCGACAGTCATGCACAAGTACTGACATGCAAGTGTAGTAATGTAAAAAGTAGCCACTCTTGTAGTAGATGGTTAAATTAACTACGGTAGTCATTTTCTATCGTGTAAATTTCTGGCTTGTTAACCCATTAGGCTCTGAGTTTTTTAAACTGATGTTTTGAGAAAACAACCGGCTCTGTTCGATGACTAACGTAATCCATCAGGCAGTGAATGAAATGAAATTCATTCACCATCAGGCAGTGACATCTAACAAGAACTTCATAAACTATATACCGTGCTGCCCCCTTTTGATCTAATCTCCGAACTTTCTCATAGAGTTTGATATTTTGCTGCTAGAGTATGCTTTATAGCCCATTAAGCGCTGTAATGGACTATGCACAGGTAGCCAAGTGCATTACGGCTTATCACTGATGATTGAAGCCTTTTTGGAAGTGTTAGGGTTTGAATCCCGTCCAATCCCAATTTGGCTAACAAATGTGTGGTATGAAGTCGGGAGGGTCCACCTTTAATAAACGGTGACCGGCTTGGGTGGAAGTTGACAGCAAATGTAGCCTAAAAATAAACGGTACCAGTGGACTGACACATACTTTCTCCCTTAAGTAAATTTAAAAAAGACAATCTGTAATAAAACTATCATGTTCTACAAAGTTATTCTAAATATCATTTAATAATTTATTGTTCAAATTGTATGGGGGGAAACCTCCCCCCCCCCCCGGTAATACCAAGGTTTTTTTGAGCTGGTTTTGTTAGGTGATTTGACCTTACACTTCATACCAAGTTTCATGGAAAACGGTTGGAAAGTAAGGAAGAAATTGATTTTTTTATTTTTTCCATAAGAATAACATTGGGCGCTTTCAGACAACGTACTGTGTTTATCGTGGACAGTAAATTTAACTTTTCTCTGGAACCGTTAGTCGTAGACAAATAATTCAAAATACTAATTTGTTTAGTTTTTTAAGCCGGTTTCAATGGTACCAGTCAAGTTATACTTTACTTTTATTGTTTTCGCTGAAAATTTAAAAATTTGATTTTTTTGACATTTAAAAGCCCATAACTTTTAAACCGTCATTTTTACAGACATGCGGGTGGTGTCAAATTATTTAGTACTCTGTGCACTATAAACTATTAAATTTTAATAAAAATCGTTAGAGCCGTTTTTGAGAAAATTGGATTTTTCACGTTTTTTAAGGGTTTTTAGGGGTGAACTACCCTTAAAAATCAAAAATTCAAAAAAATGAAAAAAACGCCTGGGGATACGGTGACTATATATATACATGCCAAATTTCATCTAAATCGGACAAACGGGGTAAGCTGTGGCACTGTACACTTCCAGATACACACACACACACACACACACACACACACACACACAGACATACACACAGACGGACAGACATCACGCCAAAACCCACTTTTTTGGATTCAGGGGACCCCAAAACGGATATATCCACCCTCAAGTCAAATTCGAAAATTTTGACGAAAACAATACTTTCTCCATATACTACATATAAGGGGAGAAAGTAATAGAGACACCTGCTAGCAGTGGACATATGTTGTTTTGCTTTTATGGTTATTGGCCATAAGGTTTGTCTTTGTCTTTTATATATTTTTTTTTAATTTTTAATCTGAGGTGGTCAAGTAAATTTTTAATTAAAAGTGTGTTGATTTGACAATGAATGACTTGGAAGACTTCAACCCATTCAATTGTAACAGAACTGATTGTGTACACCACATATGTTCAAAAAGTAGCAAAATAAGTAATTAGAGTGTTCATGTTTTATTTGTAAAATTGTAACTTATGTCATCGAGAGTCAAAAACCACTATAAAAGCAATAATTTTGAAACAACAGGCAACAGACTGTCTCCGTCACTCACCCGTGGTCGAACTGACCAGTGCTCTACGCGAAAGCAAATAACACTGAACCTTGGAAAGGGGGTCGGGAAGTGATTCAGGCCATTCTTAGAAAGAGGTGCGCGAGGTAAGGTGGCGATGAATACTGCCGATTCCCACTAAGTGCAAATTTTCCTGAAAATAGTACCAACTCAGTCGTATCGGGTGGCACATGAGTCCTCCCGGGTTAGTGGCATATTTTGGCCTTATATACCTCCACCCTTTCTTACAGAATAAGAGTGTGGGTTGGCTTTGCTAATTCAAAATGGAAAGAATATTTAAGCTGCAGAAAAAAACAGTAAGAATAATTTGCAAATTGCAGCTAAGAGACTCGTGTAAAGACAGCTAGTTTTGCTAATACTGCAAAAAATACTGTCACGGAATGGCCTTGTATTGCAAATTCAAGTGTCCACTCGTACAAGGCAGTCAGATCCACCATTATGATACCAGAGGCAAGTAAAACTATATATTTCAAGAACGCAGGACTGTGACCTTTAAACGTTTACTGTCTCAGATAGGTTTGCAGTCCCTAAATAGACTTCCTGATGGTATTAAGTAATGAAAATCAATTCAAATCCCAATTAAATCACCTTTTGTTGTCCAAGGCTTTGTACTCAAGAGTTCATGTTGGGCCGCTGTGTAATATAAATTATAGGTGTTAACGCATCTAAAATTTAGGCAAGGGTGAAAAGAAAAGGTAATAGTGAAAATGGTTGTTTCTTGAAAAATTTTTGCCATGTGTATTTTAATTAAATAACTTGATGTTTGTAATGCAATGTATATTATCTACTACAAGAATAAAGATATTATATTATTATTCATTTTTATTTAGTGGTCTCCAAGACCAAGTGTAAGGAAAGTAGCGTAGCTAAAAGAAATTTTAAAACAAATAGTTGTGGAAATAGGTTGTGTTAATAATTATTATCTCTTGATTTCATAATTTATGGGTTTGTTCTATCAGACAGAGGTGGCATATCAGTCTCATGATAGAAATGTTGATTTAAATAACTGCCTATCTGGTTGGGAATTATTTGCATAAATCATTCTTTATGTACATTCCTTTTTTATATGAATACCGAGTAGTACAATGTACATCGAGTCTTAAATAAGTGATGTAACATTGTCTTGTTCCATTGTAGAGAAATTACATGTTTGCTCAATGCTGACACCTAACATTTAAACGTACCTTCTCCATAAACAAGCAACTTAATATAGTTCTTTATGTTCTTGAACATGCAATGGATACAGGATAGGGAGAGCAGTTGACTTGGGATGAACCAATTTCTATACGTTCATTTTGCAAAGTGTTAAAATTAATCGAAAAATATGTTTACAGTTTACTTGCACGTTAGAAATAATAAGGAATTAGCTAATCATAGTCATCCGGGTGTCATCAGTAGGGATAATGTAGGGGTAGGGGTATTGGTTTCCTTATCATGGTGAGCATGTTGTGTTTTTTAAAATTTGCCAGTTGCCCCCAGCAATATTTATTATGAAGCAGCTGAAATTACCATTTCATTTTTTAATCAGCTCTTTGATATTATTTAAGATTTGATAATTTAACATATTGAGTGTGGCAGTATCCATATGGATACCTGGAGTCCATCACCTGGGGCGGCGGTCTCCATACTTGGAATACTGGATACTTGGAACCATGTAAACTTTTGTCCTGTGGTTCAGCCATTCCATATTTTGAACTAATACTTTGTAGCCTCCTGAGTTGATACTGTTGAATAAACATGGTAACCTTGTCTTCTGTTTTTGTTGCAAAATCAGTAGCAGGGGTGGGGAGGGGTGAGTACGCGGCCTCCGTTGGTTTATTTCCCATGGATAAATATTCGGATAATATATTGTTTCCTTCTTATCATTTTGTTCCCTTACTGTTTGTTGTTGTAAACACTGCATGTCTGTCTATTGCTATTGTTGACGATTTGTCATTGTTGTGAGTGGTCGAGAGTTATTCGGGCATGTTCACTACCTGGTGGTGATGGGAACCATATACTTTGGCCGGCATCCCTTTTTGGTGGCAATGTCCTGGTCAAACACCTCAGATCGCCTCGTCCACTGGTCCACTCAGATTGTCCACTGGAGGTTAGTCGCCTTGAATTGCCTTGGCTCTCAACCCAGGACGTGATGTTCTCTAGAAGCTATTTTAGGAACTTGATACGACTTGTACTGCATTTAAGTGGATTCATTGGGAACTATATCAACCTAATAGCGATCACCGTATATCATAATACTTCTTATTTTATTGCATATGTTGACAAGTAGTTGCAGCTGAAATTCTGAGGTTGCGAATGTCTGAGATTGATCGTGATATGAAGTGTTAGTGATTTATCCGTACCAGATACTGTGGATTTTGTGGATGATTACGCTTGTGAAAATAATGAAGTAGAAAACAATGATATCGACCACGAACAAGCTGAGCCGAGACAGCGCCAGCGTATTCGCTCAGCTGTGCGTGTTCCACTGGTTTGGTTACATATAACACAATATATTATTGTTGTTGTTAGGTTAGATAAATAGTAAACAAATAAAAACAGCAATCTTCATGAGTCGCAGGCGATACTGTGCGCGAGCGTGAATTCTAGCGCGACTGCCATTTTAATAGATTAGATTATTTGAAATGGCGACTGTACTACAAGGTAGGTATTTTAAGCCAAGTATGTATGAGGATTGAGTGTAAGATGATTGTGGCGCGATCTTGTAGTCTTGTTACTGACTAAGGCTGACATGTTCCTTAGACAGGACTGTTAATTAATAGTCCAACAGCCGATGGCAATTAATGGACCTACAGTTTAACCTGGAATCCGAACCACAGCCTCTGAATTACAAATTGGTCTAATCATGAGGATGGTCTTTGCGGATTAACGTAGTATTGAATAGTGCGGACGTTAATCCACACAAGAGAACACTACACCCACCCACCATAGCTCATAACTATCCACAGTTCGTGACCTTCAAGTAGCTGGATTACAGGATGACGCCACCATCCCAGTCACCATCCATACATACCCTGCCTTGAGCGGGCTGCGCTAATATGATCGGGGTTAAAGTAAATGATGTTGTAATCACATTGTGTATTTATGCCATCAAAATGTAAGTTTTTATTAAATAAAAAAAACCAGGTTTTGGGTGAGTATTTGAATTATGCCGCCGCACTCAATGTGTTAATATGCATTATCAGACCATTTTTATGCTGGCTTCTCTAGAAGAATAAATCTTTAATCCGTATGGCTTTTTAATCTATTGGATGAAGACAGGAGGTTAGTCTAGAGAGTCCTCATTGTTTTATTTGAGATAAGATTTGAGACCAGACATATCTTGGTACTGTAAAAAAATTATGTGAATAGACTATTGCTGTTCCATGAAAGTTACATCATATTAGTCTGTCGAGATTTGATGTCAGTAACCAGGTGTATCAACTTTCAAGAGTTTCCTTTAGATTTGCGAGGTGTCTTGAGAAACTGAGAGAGGTGAGGTAGCAGGCATACTAGTGACACGTGCTATGAAAGGACTGAGATTTTCGGCACATTAGGATTACATGTTTTTATAGAACAGTGTAAATATTTATGGAACCAATTAAAGTAATTCGGATGTGATATCAATGTAGCCCAATTTTTATGCTATTGTCTCAACCTTAACTGATAACCTCAAAGCTTGCTCTGCAAAATTTGTGAACTTTGTTCTGATTTCTTGTTTGTACTTAATTCAACATTTTACATATGTAAAATGTTTTATTTTACCTTGGAATTTAGGTTTTTTGATTATGATACAAAGCCTAAATTCTCTAGTTACATATTTTTTTGTGAAGCTACTACATTCATTTTGATTACTAGTTCAGTTTTAAAACAAATTTTCATGAAACCTTGTAACATATTATTTTAATAGGCTGTGTCTAACAGTATTTGTGATGTTAAAAATGTTTTGGGAAGATAAGCGACAATATTTAATTAACATTTGCAGATACAGTAATCTCAATGTCGGTGTACGTTGTTTGGGTCTAAACACATTCAGAACTAATAAATTTTAAAAATTAAAATTTAGTTTGCATCATACATATTATTGGAATAATTCTGGTGTGCAAAATATTATAAATTTAATCAATTATCTTTATATACGATTTGTTTAATTATGAGCATAATTCAATATCTGAAGTTTTAAACATATTAAAGTTTAACACTGTATAGTTTTTTTATGTTGACAACTATAGATTAAATTAAAAGTAGTCATAAAATAGCTTTATGCTAGTTTCATTCCTGTGAGCCATTCCATACAACCATCTACACTTACATGTATTGTTTATTGCGTGATCCAATTTGAAGGCTCTACAACTATACTGTTTGCTTGGTAAAAATTTTTGCAAATTAACTAATACGGCCTTTTGGAAATTTTTGAACAATCATGGAAGATAGAGCTTTTTATTGGATTTGCTTTTTAAATTACTTACCATATTTTACCCTGGTAATTTTATTTCAGCCAATTTTCTAGGAAATAGAGCTATGAATTACTGTGGTTAACATGACAAGACCTAGGCAAGGGACCAATTATTTTTTGGTTCGAGGTCCCTAGACACCAAAAACTGTTTATTTGAGACTGTATGTTGTGCCATATGTGTGTCTGTTAACACGATAACTTGGAAAAACCTCTAACCTCGATAAAATGTAGTAAAGCTATGTAAATAGCATATGCAATTATTAGATCAAGTTCAAAATCAGTCTATCCTATCAATTAGGGGGGATGTTAATGGTATAAGGAAAGGTTTAAATTCATAATCTCGCATATTTTTTAAAATATTCTGATAAACTTGGTTTGTAGCTTCATATAGCCTATGGTTAAGTTTTAGTAAAGTAGGCTAAAATATCTAACTTTGTTTTTGGATATCTAAAGTTTGGAGATTATGTGTTTTGATAAATGAATTTTTGGGTAGTCAGTCCAAGATGAGAAAAATAATGAACATAATGAAGAATAAATAATTTTGTTAATTTACTTTTTGTGATATGATACTGAGAATAGATACAAAGACATTCTCAGTTTAAAAAATCTTAAAAATACTCTATTTTAGTCCTGAAACTATTTATCACTTGCAGCCCAGTCACGTAGGCAGCGCTGGGCAACTACTGCTGATGGTTTAACTTTAGTTCGGCATGGCACACATTTTTTGATGTTTTGATATGCTTTCGGAAAACTGACGTTTCGGATGATCGGGCTTTGTAATCGACTCTTCTGCATGTATATATTCTTTGACCTGCTATATTTGCCATCATAATAGCATCGTCAGGTTTTCCAATTTGTAATATTTGTTGATCATTATTACAACCTAGCCCAGTAATTGCTCCTGGCCAACTGAACAAGAATATCGGTTATCAGTTGTTAAAAATTAATAGGGTACGTATTTCCAATAAAACGTTTTTCATGCTTGTAGGTTCTATAAGAAAAAGATAAGTATAAGGTAAAAGTTGAATTATTGACATCACCTATATAGCTTCATTTTGATATGTTTTCTATTTTGAAATAGTGTTTCCTACCTAGGGCTATTCAACCCTAGGCCTGGGTTTGGCCACTGTTTGGCTTGGATGACCTTTGACAGTTTCACACCCTATGGGATGGAGTCCTTTTGTCTGCTGTGGCCAGTGTAATGCTGAGGTAGGAGTCGAGGCCATTCATGAATGTGACATTGAAATACAATCTGGAGCATGGAAATGTGAAAGGATATAATAGTTTTTGAGAATTTGTCAGCACCTTGTAGAAGAACAAGGTTGCTTGGAGTTAGGAATGTGGTGCACCGCCCCGGTTGTTGTGCAAGGACGGCTGACGGGTCCAGTGGCCAAACCAGACCCAGCGGTGGAGTGGGAGAAAGGGTGAAAGAGAAAGAGGGCAGACTGCAGAGGTGTGGTGGCAATACAAACGTATCCAAGGCTGTGGACACTGGAACTTACAGTGGTAGCATGGTAGCATTTAGATGTGTCAGTCTTATTCACAAATAATTTATTAATTGATTAAAATATTTACTGAACTGATTTTATGGCATATTATTATTACCTTTCTAAAATGGTGACCTACTAAGGTAGGTATTTTAATCTAAGTATGAATGAGAAAGGAGTGTAAGATGATTGTGGCACGATCTTATAGTTTTTTTTCTAACCAAGACTGACATTTTCCTTTTTGTAATCGATAACCCAACAGCCAATGGCATCTAAGGGGCTTGTAGTATAACATGAGATCTGAACCACAATTTTGCCTCAGAATTACAAACTGGTCTAATTATGTGGAGGTGGGTATGGTTGTGACTTAAATGTTGTTTATAGAACTCAAGTCACATTGATCTCATAACTTAACAGAAAATCAATAACAACTTTCTAACTGTACACTCACAAACTAAAATTCTCTTTAACTCACTAGGCCTAGTGATTTAGTATGATAACGTATTTACCAAAAATAATTCTTTGAAGTGCCAACCTAGTTTGTGTATCAAACATTGGATTCGAAGGTATTCCACTTTAGGTATTATTCACTGAAGGTGTTCTACCTTTTTATGTCTGCAATTGATAACACACATAATGTTTGCTTCAATATAAATCATATTCATAGGCTAATGTAAACTGATGCTATTGGAGTCCATGGTCATATCACTCTCAGTGACCTTGAGTAAATAATATTGGAAGTACACATTTGTTTAGTGAAACAGTAATTGCTATCTGAACTGAGCTGTGCTGTTTGTGTTTTTACAGGTATAGGGACAAATGTTAAAGTATATAAATGTATATATAGCACACCCTGTATTTCACCAGTATCGATAAATACAGGTTGAATGGATAAAAATATATTTCCTTTTTCATTTAGAAAAGATGTTGTTTTTTATTTGCTTAACTTCTTCATTTTTACTTATCTTTTACTGTACACAAATGCTATACGGTACATTTAATATTCAAGTGTCAATTGTCTTTATTTTTTATTTCTATTAAACCGAGAGACCCGGGAAAGCTTTTCTGGCACCTTGCCTTCAGTGTGGGCAACAAAACAAAATAAAGTGACGTTATTGCCCTTGAAACATTCATTATTTGTTCAAACTATACTCTTCATTACAACCCTTTAGCTGCAGATTATTTATAAACAAATTAAATTTTGATTTGTTACTTTAAATTGGGACTTAGGGGGGGGCCGTTAGCATTTCTCGTTTTTGTTCTTTCCAATCCAGTATTATTTAAAAAAATTTTATCATTCAAAACTATGAATCTAAATATCTTTGTTGAAAGAATATAGGTGGGTTAGGTTTAGAAAAAGAATATCCATAAGTTAGTAATTATTTGAGAGATTAATTTTAAGTTTGCTCATTTTACAAAGTGTTGTGGATAGTAATATACCTTCATCTGTAACATTAAAAATTTGCAATACTAATTTTTGTTTTTCTAATGCATATTTTCTGATAGGGTTTGGACACTGAAGTTGACTCTTCAAAACATTTGAAATCTGTATTAACAGCCATCACATTATTTTATGATAGAACAATATTTTCACCTTCAATTTAGTCTTTATAAATTACAACATGGCTTGATTGGTTTACATAACTTCAATTTTTTAATGCATTAATAACATAAATTTTGCTAGATTCAATTATATGCCCACGCTTAACACAAAATTAATAGCTGAACTCTTGTTAAATGTATTTTTGTGAAGACAATCCATTACTCTAGATCCAAAAATACACTGTGTAAAAACCATAAGTCTCCATGCTTATTAACTACTGAGATATTGAAAATGGTAAACACAGTACGTTGTATTGTTAATTTTATTACAAATACCTAAAACTCAATAACTCTCTTATTTACATAAAATTTCTTTCAAAATTTGGTATGCAAGTCCAACTAGTTAAGTTTTATCAATTCATCCACAAAACTACAAATTTAATGATTTTTATGGCTATTTGATTACATTACTGATAGGAATAATATATAAGTTCTATGAAATCCACTCTACGCATTCCAGTTCTCTGTAATCACTCTATTTAATGTTTAATTTAGGAAATTTTTATAATTAACAAGGTTTTCTACTTTTTTCAACAGGTTATAAGTACTAAATGCATTATTAGAAATCAATTAGTTTAATACTACATTGAATAATTGTACTAAAGACCATATAATTAGTTTGTCTGCATCTGCAACATATGCAAAATCATCTAAAAATGAATGGTCGAGTCTGAGGCGTTAAAAACTTAGTCGATAAATGGTTTGCTATCTGGGTAAAAAAGAAAAACAAAACAAAAAATGTTTGGTTTTGAAATTTCAACCACCAAATTATTGCCTTCATTTTTGTTCTATTAGCCACCAATTCTAAAAATTCTAAGTGTATGCTCATGCCTAATTACAAATCTGACCACATTGATTCACGATGAACACTATATTTGATGTTTGTAAATAATCTACAAGAGATTGTTTTGGCATGCTGGAAATTCCCCAGGACCAATAGATGAGGATGACCAGCTTGTCCATTGGTGTATCTTATAGCCAATGGCTGCACATTCTAGATACAAACATGTTTGTGACTCTTCAGCACTAACCCACTTTCTCTCATCAGCAGAATTGGATCGGTTCGGAGAAAGGCCTCTTAATCCACTTTGCCATCATAATTATAATTTGTACAATGTCCAGTGCTTTAGCATATTAACAAATTAATAAATTAATTGAGTGATTAACCTATCTTATTTTGTTTGCTTACTGTGTTTTATTACTTAATATTTTAAATTTTTATGCTTTCTATGATTAAAGCTCAATTGTTTATGTTTTAGGTCATATAACCTATCATTATAATTGAATTACAGATCAATACTAAAGGCGCGTTTTCATGAATTCGAGCTTGAACTGACGCCCCTATTACCCACAGTCACTCACATTCCAACAGATTGAATGCTAGCTCGAATTAACGTGTCATAGAGTATTAACGGACTTACAAAAAAGAAGATATACATTATTACCATCTAAATTTTAAAAATTCATGAAATGAATGTAAACTATTATTAACCTAGATAAATTTAGAAAAGATTACATCAAACATAAAGTGCATATAATTACTTGTATATAAAATGAAATGTTTTAAATTATTAATCCAAATCAGTGGGGAAGAAAAATTTCTTAATTGCACCTTTCATTCAGGAAATCTTTGTATTTATAACAGGCTGGCCAGTGAAGATGAGTGTGTTCACCCTCAGTTTTTTTACTTTCCAGTTCACCATTTGCTAAAGTACATGGGGTGTCACAGTAAACAGAATGTTTTAAGTACACAGGGTGTTGAAGTGTGGAGTGTCAAACTTTCCAAGATTTACGGTACTTTTATCAGTGAATTGTCAAAATTGTTTATTGAATGTTAAAACCCTATAATTGTTATTGGTTAGTATACTGTGAGTGGACTTGAAACTCATTATTTTTGTCCTTGATTTTATTATGAAAACCTGTAGGGTTCCTGGATAAGGATGGATCCAAGGATAGCAACCAGTATAAGCTGTGCACAGAATGACGTTTGTTCGTCACTACCCCATACTGTATCCTTTCCTTTTTGTTAATTATAAAATACTGTATACCAAAAGTATGAAACATTATCAAATTGGAAAAATGATCGGAGATTTTTTCAAAGAGTTAAATTCATTATTACATTAAAATCTCACTAATGCAACACCCTGTAACTCGACAGTCAGCTGACAGAATGTCTTTATCTTACAGTACTTTTGTGCAGTCATCTTTTCAAAGTCGTGGAACAGCTGAAACGAGCCGAGGTGGACAGTTTTGCCCTATTGTGTACCTTTAGACTGTTTCAAGGTCAAACTCCATGATTTGGGCTGGGATAGCTCCCTATTGTTTAATTATCCGTGGAAGAACGCTTCATTCAAAGAAAAACAAATCTTAATTTATAATTTGTTCAGACAACCTCTGGATCCACAAGTTGTCAAGTTAGTGAGGTTTTACTGTACTAAGATAGACCGAAATTTTCGTGGTATTGTATTTTAAACTGAATATTAGAGAAGTATAAGCTTGATAATTTTTTAATGATTTTATTCACCTTTGTAATTACCAAAGACCAGAATTTCATTTACCAAACAGGCCAGGATCATTAATTAATACCCCAATGATCGAAGGGAGCTGGATCCAGTTTTACCTTGAAGTTCAGATTATGAAACATTTCTATACTGAGCGCTGAACTACAAAGCCGCCGTGCAAGACAGTATTCAAACTACAGTATATGAAGGTGTATCCTGCATTGAATGTAACGGTTCAAACAGAGCAAATCTTAGTGTATGATGAACTAAATAAACCAGGCTACATTTTCCATGTAACTCTTTGAAATTGGTTAAGAACAGTTAAAGATTAGTGAATAAAAATATTTACGACTTCATCATTCTTCATCATCTACAGAAGGGGCCGAAATCCGAAGCTGTTAAGTCACAATGGGCTTTTTGCAGACACCCAGGTTGGGATGAATGGATGTCAGAAATCTGGCAGATCATGTAACAATTTACAAGCAATTTCTTGTTTTGAACAAAATAATCTTAAATTTATTGGAATAAAAATATTAATCAGATCTACAGATACTATCAAATTTGTAATATTTATTTAGTAAGAAGAACCAATTTAACTTAGAAAACGTAATATCAATATCTTTTGTAGCGTTGTAATTATATAGGGTTAACAAACCATTTATATGTTAAATATTGTGTAAATTATATTTGTACTAGCTCACTATTCATGTTGCAATTTCTCCAAAGATGGAAGAAGGGGATGATAAAATGTTTATACATACATTATATTAAACTGTAATAAAATCTTATTATAAAATCAATTCACCTGAAAGTTAATCAACAGTCTTAAATTACAAAAACTAATGTAACTAAGATTAAATGTTAAATCTTATTTTTTCTTTCTCTCTTTATACTTAGTACAGTATATGGAGGAATAATTCTTTTCATCAAAATTTTTGAATTTAAATTGAGTGTGTATATAGGCATTTTGAGGCTCGCTGAATTAAAAACAGTGGTTTTTGGATTTTAAATCTGTCTATATATAAACCCTGAAACCACACTAATTGTTACTAATTTGTATGAAATTTAGTACAAAGGCGCACTTTGGCTGTATCTCCAGACCATTTTTCAAATTTTATGGCAAAACATGAATTTTATAAAATAAATAGTAAGACTACCACGTTTACAAATAACTAGCTTAAAAACTAAACAAATTAGTATTTAGAATCATTAGTCTACTACTATCAGTTCCTGAGAAAAGTTAAATTTTGTATCTGTGGTTAACGCAGTACGTTGTCTGAGAGCGCCCAATTTTATTGTTACGGACTACACATTACCGGGGGAGAGGGGAGTTAAAGTTCCCACAAATATCTTACACTTATTGTAATATGTTTTCTCTTGTTGTTAGTTTAAGAAATTTGGTGATAATCTTTGTAATAATACATTTTTAAATCTACTTTAGAGAACATTATAGTTTTATTAAAGACTAGCAGAATGCCCATATTTTGTACGGGTTGTAGGATTCTGTGTTAGGGAAAAAAGATATTTATTAACATGACAAAATTAATTAGATTAGATCAGGATATATGTCTGATTATTAAAATTAGTTATACATCAAGATAACATCTTAATATGGTATGATTTCGACGTGTATTTAAAATCAATGATCAATGTAAACGAACTAAAATTGATTTTAGTTTGACAGCTGTTTTGTTTTTCACGCTATTAAATCATTGTTTTTCACGCTATTAAATGACATCATATTACTATACATCACAAAATCAATTATCAGTGCTTTAACAATTTAGTGTTAAAAACTACAAAGGCAGCTGATTATTACCAGTAGGTGATTCATTGAAAACTGAATGCAAAATGTGACTAATATCGTGAAAAAAAGTGGGTTTTTAAATACTCCTTACTTTTCAAGGGACGGCAGGCAATTTCAAGCATTGAAAAACCTTCCCTGGAATGTAGAGAATGCATAAAATAAGGTCCATTGTTATCAGTCTTCACGTTTCGGAGAAGACAGTGTAAAATGCCTCCTGGAACTTCACAGACAAACTGACAGACACACACAAATTGAGATAAGACTGTTTCAGCTTCTCTAACGCAAAAAACGTAAAAATAACTACAAAACTAATAACTCTGAGCAAAGTACAGGCAAAACTCTAATTTTATTTAAATAGATTTTATTTTTTTAATTTACTTATCGAAGGAAGTCTGTACTATCAGTTCACTGATACCGTTGATTTTACAAAAATAGTTTGTGAATAGTAAATAGTTTGTGAATATAAATGTGATTAGTTCTTAAAATTTAGCCAATGAGAGATAGTAGGCATGCATGTGAACGGTGATTTTATAAATAATGTAAATTTTATGGCTTTATAAATACTGCAGTAAAACTACTAGAAATTGAATAGTAAAAATAAATCATTTAGGTTAAGGTTCATCATATTGACCCACCAAGTTGGGTAAATGTCTTTAAAATGAAAATGTCAAAATAAATTTGACTCTACGTAACAGGTATCAAACATTGAATGTGCCTTCTAAAATATGTAGAAACATTTATTATGATAATCATTTTTTAACCTCGTTCTTATTTCACAGGTTATATTGAGAGCGATTTGGTACAACCAGTTTTTGTGAAGTGAGCCAAGCTGCTCATTACGTTGTCTTTTTCGAGGTGAGTGTAAATTAATATTCTTGCCAATAAAACATGTCATTACACAGTCACAGCTCCAAGAGAGATCTAGTTTCTCTAAAATTGAGCTGTTTCACTCAAAATGGTTTCTGCTACATTTTATTTGACTATTCTTCTATTGGGCGGCAGTCTTATGTGGTAAATTATTTACTGTCACGATGAAAGAATCCCAAAGCATTTTAGCAAGAAATTATTCCTTTCTTCATTATTTTTGGTGCAAGTGCTATCTATGATGGCAGTCCTATGCCTGAGCAGCAGTTTGTTTATACCTTTGAGCTTGCTGTAGATTTTTTTGATTACTAGTTTAATCAAAAAGGATGAGTTTAATTGAAACCATAATTCTATGGAATCCAAAAGAATATTTGTTTTTTGAGTATGAGAAATTTCAAACTATATTGACAATTCAGTCTTAAGGTTTTAGAAGCAATTCAATGGTGAAAAAACTATAGGAAGATCCCAAAAAAGAAACAAAAAAACATTGCACAAAGGAAAAAGCGATGATAAAAAGATTAACAATGGTGCGGAATCTATAAATCCCATTACCTTAACAGAGAATCATCTAAATCTAGAGCTTGAATTTCAAAAAAATTGCTTGAATCACCAAGTAAATTTAAATTTAATAAACAATTGCAGGATTTCAAACAAGGGTTACTAAATGAGCTAAAGAGTGTGTAATTTGGTTCTGCTTGAAATGAACACACTGTTCATGTGTTCACTGTTTATTTGTTCACTGTTCATGTGTTCACTGTTCTTGTGTACACTGTTCACTATTCATGTGTGCACCTGCCTCCACGAAATTCCATAAGCATCTTACACGTTATGGGACTTGCCTTTCTGTATACCCATATATCAATGTTTGTACTTTTGTTGATGAACTATATAATTATTATTTTAATTTAGCTGAACCTTTTATTACTTTCATTTTAACTTTTTTGTAGTAAAATAATTATGTCCATTTTTAAGTGCTGGAAAAATTTTTTAAAGGTTTTTAACAAATTGAATGTATTTGTCAAAAATTGTATTAAGTTGTACAGTCAAACCTTGCTAATTGGAAATTTAAAGGAAAACCAATTTTCTTTAAATTAAAGGAAATTTGAACTATAGATGTTAACGAGAATAAAATTTAAATTCAATTCAAAGTAGAATTGTGTTATTCGAACTCAATTAAAAAAAAAATGCCCTAGAGAGTAAAAGGAATATGGCTGCACACCAAAAATTGAACTGTTTACAACGCAACAATTGTAACCATTGATATTTAAACTATTAGTATTGTAACAAAACAAAGAAAACAATATCAACGCCGAACCTGGAGGAATTGCAGAAACACTGTTCATATTTTGTCTCACTTGTTTTTTCAATTACTGTGAATTTCAGTGGCCTATGGGATCCGATTCAATTTGTAAATGTTAACTTTAAATTGTAGACTAAGGTTTTCGAATTAAAGGAACATAATTCCCATTCTAGAGATTTAAATACAAATTCAAATTTTAGAGGCTAAAGTTTGCATCAAAAATACTTAAAATTAGCGGAATAAAATTTTTTTAATATAGTTTTTTTAATGGAGAAATAAAGGAGGGGTAATGTTTACAAAAACCGGTTCCACAATTACAAGGCTTCATGTCCATTATAAGAATGATTCCTCATATTGAATAACATTTATGTTTCTATTCCCCATGTAATAAATTGAAATTGATCATTGAGCAGTATCATTCTACTCTGCACTCCTAGATGGCTTCTAAAACTAATTTAATTAGCAGTTTGCACTTTATTTTTTTTTAGAGAGAAAGGGAGTGAGTATACCGTATATAAGCTTACAGTAAGGGCCTAATCGCAGCTCATTTCTCTACTGACATTTGCAATGTGGGCGTGTCTCGGGAGTTGGACCGGTTTGGTTTGCGAATGACCGGACAACGTACCAATATTCCCTTAGCAACTTTGCCTGACCTGCTTCCGTATATCTCAAGCTTACACCGATTTCATAACCGATCACAAGTTATTATCTTGTTGTATTTTTCAAAACAATATTACAAATTACGTGCTAATGCTTGATTATCCTTAAAATTAAATTTTTTGTCAATTTCTTCTATTGAATGTTATAGAACATTTAACTCATATATCAACTTTTGTATCATGAAGTTTTATTTATGAAGTGTATGTTTATTTTATGGATTAATGTTAACTTATTTTTACCAAAGCAGAAAAACAATTTCATTTATTGGAAATCAAAGAAATATAAGTGAAATCAATTTTAAATAATCTAGTAATAAGGTGTTTGATGGTTTCTTGATGTAAAAAAAAACAAAAAGACACAAGATAATGTAGAACAAGATAACTAGTAAAGAAAATTTCATTCCCATGTTGTGAAATTTTTACATTTGCAGAAGAATTCTAATGAATTTAAGAACTAAGAATCATTAGAGAGTCATTAAAAATATAATTAAGAATTCAATTACTCTCATCTTTGAAGTCATATTCTCTGTTACTAAAAAATTAATTTTGTCTTCAATTAATCTAGCAAAGTTTGACCTTATCAATTAATTATCACTTATCAATTCTTAAGAGAGGGTCCAAATCTTTTATGCTATTTTATTTGTTATTTTGTGTTTTACTAACGCTGTTTTTACTTTTTTTCAATTTTGATGGGAGTGGCCCATTCCCAGTTTTGTGTAATAAAATAACAAGGCTAACCTTTAATGAATCATAAATATTCCAATGACAAAAAAGCAACTGGGTTCAGATTTGGTCTGATTCTAACCTGACTATGAGTGATGGATGAAAGTGATGATTTTTATGATATGTGGCTTTGCTACTGGCAAATACTAATATTTCGTTTGTTAGGATCGTTAATTGTCAGTGATCAAAGTCATCTGGGATTTAGTTTTTCAAAGTAGACTATTATACGTAGGATAAATCAATAGTGCAATGTAATTCAGAAGAACACAGTAATTAAAATCAGTAACGAAACTATGAATTATTGACAGACATAATTTTTCAATGCCCAAACTTTGGGATGAGTAATTTTCTTACTAGATGTAAAGCAAATCACTTGCCTATAATACAATTGCACACACACACACTTTTTTTATTTCGTATCTGCTTTATATAAAATCGATATAAATAAACGGTACCAGTGAACTGACACATACTTTCTCCCTTAAGTAAGTTCAAGAAAGACAATCTGTAATATAAACCATCATGTTCTTCAAAGTTCATCTAAATAAATACCATTTAATAATTTATTGTTTCAAAAATAATCATCCCGTTTCTGATTATAAAAACAAGAGAGGCAAAGTTAAATTAATTGTTCGAACTGTATGAAACATCGGAAATACCAAGCTTTTTTGAGTTGGTTCTGTTGTGATTTGACCTTACACTTCATACAATTTCATGGAAAACGGTTAAAAAATAAGGAAGAAATTGATATTTTAATATTCTCCATAAGAAAAACGTTGGATGCTTTCAGACAACGTACTGTGTTTATCGTGGACAGTAAATTTAACTTTTCTTTGGAACCGTTTGTCGTAGACAAATAATTCAATACTAATTTGTTTAGTTTTTTAAGCTGGTTTCAATGGTGATAGTCAAATCGTACTTTACTTTTATTGTTTTCACTGAAAATTTAAAAATTTGATTTTTCTGACATTTAAAAGCCCATAACTTTTGAACCGTCATTTTTACAGACATGCGGGTGGTGTCAAATTATTTAGTACTCTGTGCACTATAAACTATGAAATTATAATCAAAATCGTTAGAGCCGTTTTTGAGAAATTTGGATTTTTTACATTTTTTAAGAGTTTTTAGGGGTAAACTACCCTTAAAAATCAAAAATTCAAAAAAATGAAAAATTGCCTGGAGATACCGTGAATATATACATACATGCCAAATTGCATCTAAATCGGACCAACGGGGTAGGCTGTGGCACTGTACACATCCAGACACACACACAGACAGACACACGGACGGACAGACATCACCTCCAAACCCACTTTTTTGGATTTAGGGGACCCCAAAACGGATATATCCACTCTCAACTCAAATTCGAAAATTTTGACGAAAACAATACTTTCTCCATATACTACGTATAAGGGGAGAAAGTAAAATGAATGTATGTATTTCTGAATGTATGAATCAATGTAATATATGTACTTTATGTGTTGCCACTACTCATCCGATCGCCATGAAATTTTAGGAAGTTGCTCTATCTGTGTCCCGGAACGTTATAGTGATTTTTTTTAAACTCGATAGTTTTCCATTTTATGGCATGTAAACCTTATGGTGAATAATTTTTTTTACAAATTTTGTACAATTAAAACATTTGATTTCTTAAGCTTAAGGTATGTAAAGTACTGTTGGTTTACTATCCATTAGCAATATGCTTTACTATCCAATGTCATCTGAATTATTCATTAATGTAGGAAATATGTGTTGTACAAAATGAACAGCTTTATTCACAACGTTAATAGTTTACGGTTTTAGAGATTATGTACACTATTTATATTTTTTATTTTCTGTCTGATTAAAAGGGTTTATATGTTGGCCTAATAAAAAATAATTACAATGTTTTATATATATTACGTTTATTATAATAATCGGCTGTTGTATATACTATAAAAGTCGTATTGCAGTTAGGTTTGGTTTTGGGTTTAGATTGGAATTGAAAATTGTGGATCAATCCACTCGGATTAACTATAATTTTTAATTATTAATATGTCTTATCATTTCAGTAGTGTTATTCACTTTGCTGGAACCCAGAATATTTAATCTTTCACAATGTAATGCAGCTATTCGACTTAGAACACAATCTAAAAGTTAACATGTATTTACTGCTAGGCATTACGAAGTTGCTGGGTCAGCTAGTACTGTATATTCAATATAAATAAATCTTCATCCAAAGGCCGAATGATAGGTTCCCTCATGTGGACAGAGCGAGGCAACATTTTGGATCTTTAATTAATTTTTGTATCGTTCGAGTTCGTTATCAAAACTTAAAAACCTCTTAAAAAGTATATTTTGTAACAGCTAAAATGGTTTTAATTTAAAACTCCACAGAGCTATTATATACAAGTTATTATTTAAAATTAAAGAATGGTGAAAACTAGAAATCTTTATCCCAACCATTGAGGTAATCAATATATGCAATCAGTTGTCAGTACGGGGGAAGTGAAAATTACCTGTTCGACCTACATTCACCATCGGTCGCACAGAGCGAAAGAATTGACTGGTGAAGGCGTTGCAGTCGGGCTGATATAAATTGTTTATTGTGCATAAGTCTGGTTGCAACACTGCAGAGGTGGAGGGCGGTACAATGTTGTACAATGTGCTGGTTACCGCTAATTATAACGTTCTGGAATGTAGATCACCGGTCCGTCAATTATTTGAACAAATATTTTAGAAAATATCTGTCATTTTGAAAAAAGTCGATTTGACTACTCGCATCACCTTGCCGGTGGAATACTAATTTTAAACAGTACAGTAGCAAGTAAGTTCTTAAAATTTAAATATTATTGTAATTTGATAGGAGGCTACTGATAAAGTAAATACATAGGCTAGTTTAGCAAATCGGATGTGTTGGTGAAGAGGTATCGGCACCCTACCTGTCCTCAATACGGAGAAGGGTGAATATTTGATCGGTTTGGCGTGTGTCGCTCGGAGGGCGAGAATAGCGACAGGTGTGTAGGTTAGTGAACTGCGAGACGCTTGGGCCAGCTGGCGGCTCTTGCTTCCTAGAACCTCGTCGCTAGCGGTAGCCAGTAGCCGGTAGTCGCTACTTGACTCAGTGTTGACACGCGGCTGCCTTTTATACAACCAGTGTAAGCCTACCGAGGTTCACGATACAGTAACTAACTACTTGACATGGCTACGACAATGTCGACAAACACCCGGCTGCCTTATATTGCCAGTGTAGGCCTACCGAGGTTCGCGATACAGTAACTACTTGACATGGCTACGACAATGTCGACAAACACCCGGCTGCCTTATATTGCCAGTGTAGGCCTACCGAGGTTCGCGATACAGTAACTACTTGACATGGCTACGACAATGTCGACAAACACCCGGCTGCCTTATATTGCCAGTGTAGGCCTACCGAGGTTCGCGATACAGTAACTACTTGACATGGCTACGACAATGTCGACAAACACCCGGCTACCTTATATTGCCAGTGTAGGCCTACCGAGGTTCGCGATACAGTAACTAACTACTTGACATGGCTACGACAATGTCGACAAACACCCGGCTGCCTTATATTGCCAGTGTAGGCCTACCGAGGTTCGCGATACAGTAACTAACTACTTGACATGGCTACGACAATGTCGACAAACACCCGGCTGCCTTATATTGCCAGTGTAGGCCTACCGAGGTTCACGATACAGTAACTAACTACTTGACATGGCTACGACAATGTCGACAAACACCCGGCTGCCTTATATTGCCAGTGTAGGCCTACCGAGGTTCGCGATACAGTAACTAACTACTTGACATGGCTACGACAATGTCGACAAACACCCGGCTGCCTTATATTGCCAGTGTAGGCCTACCGAGGTTCGCGATACAGTAACTACTTGACATGGCTACGACAATGTCGACAAACACCCGGCTACCTTATATTGCCAGTGTAGGCCTACCGAGGTTCGCGATACAGTAACTAACTACTTGACATGGCTACGACAATGTCGACAAACACCCGGCTGCCTTATATTGCCAGTGTAGGCCTACCGAGGTTCGCGATACAGTAACTACTTGACATGGCTACGACAATGTCGACAAACACCCGGCTACCTTATATTGCCAGTGTAGGCCTACCGAGGTTCGCGATACAGTAACTACTTGACATGGCTACGACAATGTCGACAAACACCCGGCTACCTTATATTGCCAGTGTAGGCCTACCGAGGTTCGCGATACAGTAACTACTTGACATGGCTACGACAATGGTTTTAATACCGCACTATCATCAAGTGAACAGAAGTAAATATCAATCCAATATAAATTAAATTACCATTTTATCTGTACATTGATTTGAAATATCTCATGTGGGGATTTTTACATTTCGCACAAGGAAACCGAAACGAATCTTGGCTTGTCTGGCTGAAATGTAACAGAAGGCAATTGAGGACGTAACTCCGATTAACAAGATGACCAGTATGAGGAAACCTTTTTTTATTCTATACATTGTTTGAATGGTTTTGTCCGGTTAAAACTGACCAACGGTTTATGAAAATAAAGGAATTACTAACCTCTCGAAAGCCTTTTTTTTGTGTGGCAGCAAACCATTTTTGTCTAAATTTTCCTGTTCATGTGATCGAAGTGATTGAACAGAATAATAATTTGGCTGGCATGATAAGCTGCTCTAAAAATCAACAAGAATCGTTACAATGTTCGTCGATTTTATATTTAAAAATTATTTACTATACTTTACTCCTAACCTAACTTATCGAACTTGCTTCCGTAATAAATACATCGATATTTATGTATGTTGTTTTATTATGAGGCCTAAACAGATTTATGCATAATACGTCATGCCATATTATTAAATTATATTTTCAATATACAGAATAATATAAAAAAATAATAATAAAAGTCGATTTTAACAAATATACACTTATATACAGTGAGGTTATTTTATACATTTCTTGCTTCTAATGAAACAGAAAATTGCTTAAATTTTAATTATATTTTTTATTTTTTAAGTTCCAGAAGGTTTATTTTTTCATATTATTCGTCTGTTTTCGATTTGTTGCGAATAGTTTGAAGCACCTAATCCGTGCGAAGGCAGGCACTTCAGTACAGTTACTATTAATATTATATCAAGATATTATCAGTCTATAAATGGGGGGTAATTCTTTGACTAATTTTTGCAAAATAATACAGTTAACTGTCAGCGAGCGAGCAATGATTTAATGCAACATCGGGTTCCACTCAAGATGATCCGCCTCGCCGGTTACATAAGAACAACCACAGGGCTTCTCTATTTTATTCATTTACCGACTACTTTTCTTCTTAGGGTTAACGTGATTTGTTTGTTGGGTAAATATTGGTGTTTAACAATCATTCTCGTACCGGTTTCAAAAGAAGGTTTTACACCACATACAGACTCGAAGGATTTTATGTTTTCCATGAGTATTAACCTGAAATCTTGCCTATAAGAACGCTCATACACATGATGCGTGTGTCGGCTCCACCTGTTCAGAAATCTTAAGCCAGCTCATACACATGATGCGTATGTCGGCTCCACCTGTTCAGGAATCTTAAGCCAGCTCATACACATGATGCGTGTGTCGGCTCCACCTGTTCAGGAATCTTAAGCCAGCTCATACACATGATGCGTATGTCGGCTCCACCTGTTCAGGAATCTTAAGCCAGCTCATACACATGATGCGTGTGTCGGCTCCACCTGTTCAGGAATCTTAAGCCAGCTCATACACATGATGCGTGTGTCGGCTCCACCTGTTCAGGAATCTTAAGCCAGCTCATACACATGATGCGTGTGTCGGCTCCACCTGTTCAGGAATCTTAAGCCAGCTCATACACATGATGCGTGTGTCGGCTCCACCTGTTCAGGAATCTTAAGCCAGCTCATACACATGATGCGTGTGTCGGCTCCACCTGTTCAGGAATCTTAAGCCAGCTCATACACATGATGCGTGTGTCGGCTCCACCTGTTCAGGAATCTTAAGCCAGCTCATACACATGATGCGTGTGTCGGCTCCACCTGTTCAGGAATCTTAAGCCAGCTCATACACATGATGCGTGTGTCGGCTCCACCTGTTCAGGAATCTTAAGCCAGCTCATACACATGATGCGTGTGTCGGCTCCACCTGTTCAGGAATCTTAAGCCAGCTCATACACATGATGCGTGTGTCGGCTCCACCTGTTCAGGAATCTTAAGCCAGCTCATACACATGATGCGTGTGTCGGCTCCACCTGTTCAGGAATCTTAAGCCAGCTCATACACATGATGCGTGTGTCGGCTCCACCTGTTCAGGAATCTTAAGCCAGCTCATACACATGATGCGTGTGTCGGCTCCACCTGTTCAGGAATCTTAAGCCAGCTCATACACATGATGCGTGTGTCGGCTCCACCTGTTCAGGAATCTTAAGCCAGCTCATACACATGATGCGTGTGTCGGCTCCACCGGTTCAGAAATCATAAAATACTTCTGTGCTTCGCTTAGACTAATTTCCTTCATAAACATGTTTCTATTTACTTCCCTGTGGGAAATAGGTTAGATCATGGATATGTTTAAAGGGAATCGTTTCAGTTCATCTAAACAGCTATTCTTATTCTTTTATTTTATATTAAAAACTAAATACTACAGCTTTGGTAGTTTCTATGGAAACCTGTTACATGCTTTCCATCTTAAAAATCGCCTCCCCCCCAGAGCTAAGACATATCCGTGTCAAAATATGAAATAATTCAAACTCTCTTTGTTATTCCATTTGATCACTGAAAATCTTTAGATGCATTTTGTACAAGTATTAACCATCTGAACATTTTACAATACGCAGGTGATACAGTAATACAACACTAGTTCCTGATTTTGTGTTAAGTTGGAAGGCCTAAAGGCCTACTCTTTTCCTCTCCATGGACTTATCAACTGTAACACCTACGAAAAAAACTGAAGTTGGCCGTTTCCCAAGCAAAACGATCAAACAAAAAGCCAACCGGCTTTAAATTTATGAACCGATTCATCGCGTCGACATTTCTAAATGTCAACGAAGGTTAGACTTTTCGGATTGCAAGACGAAACCTTGACAACAACACAGCTACGCCCAGCCTTCCAGAGCACTCGGCGTTGCTGCCACCAGCAGTTTGGAACGGAAGTGTTACTGATACATACTTCCTGTCTAAGTTATTGGAAGGCTAAATTTTAAAATGAATTCAAAAGCTATGTTCTACAAAGTTCTGCAAATAGCTCGGATCATCACACTCTATTATTATTAGTATTGGTAATGGGGACTTAATGTTTTGACCACAAAATATCTTACTTATCTTCTTAATACTTTGGAACAAAAGTGGGATGAGGACGTGGTTGTAGAGAGTAAAGAAAGCTTTTAGTACACTTTCAGTATCATTCCTGAGCCTTATTACTCAGATTTAACTACCTAATAACTTAATATTGGCCTTATATGATTAATCTTATAGATATTGATTTTGTAGACATTTCCTATTTTGGCAAAAATATTATTTTAGTTTAAAATTATATTTATTAATTTTTATACGATTTTTTCATAGGGTTAAATGTTGAATTGTAAATTATGTAAATTCACTATTTTGATGTGATATCCATGATTTTGTTACTATTTTTTTTAAATAGTCTTTGAAAACAACTTAACATCTTCTTCATCTCCACTGTTATTTGATTCGTCCTAAAAATCTTTTCCCTTATAACTTTTTAGGGACTATTTTTATATATACAAACAAGGTTAGTGCTAAAGTTTACTACTTCTTATATATTTTTAAAAAAATCAACATTTAAGATCAATTAAGAAACAATTATTGTTATCTTAATTAATCTCTGAAACACGTTCTGGGAAGAACAAATAATTCTTGTAAACACAATCCTTTATATTTAATACCAATTTATTGATTTTAAACTGTAGTTCCTAATAATTTACTTTGACATGGATATGTCTTAGTTCTGGGGGGGTGGGGTGGTGATTTTTAAGGTGGAAATATGGAACAGGTTTCCATAGAAACTACCAGAGCTATTGTATTGAATTTTTAACAGAAAATAATAAGAACATGAACAGCTGTTTAGATTAACTAAAACATCCCCTTTATACATATCCATCATCTAATCTATTTCCCACAAGGAAGTAAATAAAACCCTTTTTTTAGTAGGTGTTGATATTTTTAATGGTTTACAATTCATTATTTTTTATATAGACACGGTGCAATTGTCTGATAATTGTTAAATAATCTAATCCTGTTGTTTTGACCGGAAACGACTGTTAAGTTAATCGATGGGCATAGACAATAACAGAAGTATGCGGATGTTGTTAGCGATGACTTGTATCGTTTGGACAGTGTTTCGCGTTTGCCGTGATAAACAATACACGACGCAATCTCCCACTTAACATGAACAGCGCATTGAGATCAACGGTTTCAAATCAAACTGAAGAGGAATTGATTAGCCCGTTCGATTACGTCATCGCTTAGCATTATGCTAATCCGCTCATAACACTACGTTCGACTCGTCAACTAGATACAGTACAAGGTGTAGGTTTCGATTTTAATTAGTTGGATAGGAAAGTTCAAATTATTCTAGTTATTTGAACAATAGAAAGTAATAAATAATTGACAACTATTTAGTTACTAGGAAGACCAGTCGTCCTTGAAGTGAAATAATCCAAACCAAATTACTGTATTAATATCTGCAGCTCATCACGCCTGTTGTGTAGTGTCGGTGAGAACTGAGAACTACAGTACAGTACATGTATCGCCAGGTCTGATTATGTATACGTGGTGGTCGAACGGAATGTGGTGCGGTGGTGGAGTACAGTGAAGTGAAATGTAACGTTGTGAAGGTGTGGGTAGCGGGTAGCGGCCGGCCAGAAATGTCAAAGCATGCCGTTCTCCTTGAATCAGCTGGTCCGTGGGGCGCATGCGCACAAGCCGCGTTGCCACGTGTGCCGGCCCTCGCTTCAGTGGAGTACAAGCCGTCCTTCTGTGCGGACCGCTCTGTGTACCTTTGTGTTTTAGTCTTGTGGCGCAATTCGTTCATTTACTTGTGAAAAGGGATTAGTACAGCTCTCAATATGGATAAGGTAAGAGTTTCAGTTTGTTTCGCCCGGTAAGGATGATCGCTTACGGTTTGAACCGGCTCCATATTGTTGCACGACCGCGTGGTCAGGCCACCCTCCATACTGCCAAGTCCTGGGTCCCTTATCTGGATGTATGAGCCTTCTTACGAATTCACGACTTTTCATAATGCATTAATCGAGTGAACAAAATATAATGGATACTTATCAGTGCATAAAAAATTCCTTATTCAAATTATGAGAATCCACGTGGTGTGGACTGATAAACAATTATGACCAATTTAACAGACTTGTATGCTGTTATGAAGGTTCATTAATTATAGATTTAGTTATAGATCAGGCGTGACTTGCCAAATCCATAGTAACAGTGTTACTGGTGGAGTACCTCATGGCTAATCTATTTGATCACTTGATAGTCTGTATAGGTTCTCATAAATACTGTAATATATCTTTCGATGACGCATGACAGTTTGCTTGTTGACAGCTCTCCTTTAAAAACTACCTACCTATATAAAAGTGTGTTATTTATTTTTATCAATTCAAATAAAATGTCAACTCAGTTGTTAAAGTTAGCGATTGAACCTAATGGCAGTTACGTAATCGAAAAATTTAAGTCTATAGGACACAATATAATCAAAGTAACTTGACTGCTGGGATCAAGGTGACTCGCAGAGACCCTTTAAATATTCACGCCCCACTGTACAGTCTCGGCCAGACACTCACTCGTCGATGTCGCGCTTTGGTACATTTTTATTAGTTTGTTTATATCTCCCAACATAGGAACATTCGTTCCTTTCACAATAGGTACTTTGACCGCAATTATGAACAATTGCTCCGTAAAAGAGCGTCCAGCCGCCATAGCCACATACGTGTGAACAGGATCTGAGAGAAAGGGCGAGGGAGGGAGATACACGGTGTTAATTGCTCCTTAGTTGTAAGCATCTGTGAGTTGCAGTTGGACTCCAATCAGCAACAAGAATACGGTAACCAACTAATTGACATGACAATTCGTCCTGTTAACATTTCTGCAACGTCATCACGTTCCTGTGGACTGATCCGGATAGGAGAACGCAAACATATCGATTGTATAGTTAGTTATTTGTTCCTAAAGGGCTTTACACAAGACCTTTGCATATCTTACACGAACTTGACCCAGGCTTTTCAACAACCAAACACTAGTTATTGACTGGTGTTTTCTTTATTTTAATATTTGATAGTTTTTTCCATTAGCTGTAACATTTTTGATGTTTATACCGTTAACACATGAAAAATCGAATTAAGAAAACTAATCAATCAAGTGATAGGTCTATAGTTAAAATTTACATTGAAACTATGAGAAGAAAATTGGGAAAATAGCTCCCTTTTTCAGGTAAAGTTTATTAATCTGTGCTTTTAAGCAGTATATTATTTTTTGGATGTTTAACGTCAGTAAAATTATAAGCAATCAACGGTGTCATAACTTGGTAAAAGTTGAACAAAATACTGTGTTTACAATAATTGACTGCGGCGGAATTAATTAATTACATTACAAGGAAAGACGCATAAGCCGAAATGTAAATTTAAATGGAAGGTCACGGGCCGTAGTGATGACGCAGGACGGAGGGAGCAAATCCCTAGTATTGTCGGTGAAGGTCACGAGGCGGACACCTGTTATAATAGGCCTCACGGGGTTGGTGCGGAGCGGCAAGGAAATGTGGACTTTCACTGAACATTCTACTAAATTCAATATTTATTGGATAATTTGAATTACAGGCCAAATCAGGACAGTATTTTAATTTTACAGGTTGAAAATTCATTTTGTACTATGGTCTGGAAGTTTATAATTATTATTATCACTCATTATATTCACTATTACAGTATGCGCGAAAGCACAATTTTACAGCATCTTGCCATCAAAGTTAATGATAGGCTGTTATTGAGAAACTGGGATCCGTGTCATCAAGATTTCTGGTTAATAATTTATAAATAACCCATTTGCGTAAGCTACAACCAAGTATGTTTCGTCAATACTACGAGAACAAATAATACATAATTAGTACAATTAACACGGTTTGCTGCGCTCCCTATTACAACTAATGGGTTCTAGAACAGTTTTCTTAGAAACGCGTTGTTTTACTCTAGCTCGGCTGTTAAATCAGATGCTTCTGGATGTTCTTAAACTTAATCCATTTAGTTTTGCGCACTCAGTGGTCGTTCTCTAGCTATCTAACCAGTTTTGATCTATGTAATATGATAGCGTGTTCAAATATGCTTCACCCGAGACTCGCACCTCGTCGCCGCTGCAGGTTGGTGTTGATATATCCTCTATTCTCATGTTCCTGTCCTGATAGTCTTATCTCTCTCGCTTATATCAATGTTGTTTGTGCACACTGGTTTGTCGCTACTTTTGATTTATTTAGTCGTTTTGAAACTGATATTTCTTCCACTTCCTTATCTGTAATGCATATGATGCATAAGTTGGTCGTTGTGATTTTCATTTTATTACTTTGTAGGACTAATATCTGTCCACTCTACACGTTGTGATCTTTTGATGCCTCTGCAATCGTCGATGTAAGCTCAGCTGATTACTGTACATATGTGTGTACGTGCATTCGATCGACTGCAATTAGTACACGTAGTTTTTCACCATTAGGAAGATTTTAATATACCAAACTTGAAGCCTGCCTACGTTTTAAAATGACAACTCAATTTATTCGCCGTACATAGACGAGTACACGCCTTATTAAGCTTGAGTTGGTCGACCTACCGTTGCCGACATACCTGGAGAACATTTTCATTCACTTGACAACTGTCATATCAGATTCAGCTTTGTACCTAAATGACGTGGTTTGGTTGTAAATAACACTTACCTCTTTATAGTTTTCATACCTGAACTAGTATTTTTGATCTATGAAGAAAACAGCTAAACAGCATATACTTAATTACTGCATACTTCAATATATTAAACTATGATATACTAGATCAGTCGATGATACGGTGGAACACTGCGAAGTGTTCCGGGTTTGAGTTGGCAGCGAGGGTAGACTTGTTTGTGTAGCCCTATAAATGATTCAGAAGCTCGCATCGTTGGAGACAAGCCAACCTCTTGTCTCGGGTCACTGGTGCGTCTACAGTACGTACGGTTGTCGCTGAACGCGTGTCCCGGGGTGGTGTGGTGGAGGCGGTTAGACACGGTCGCTACCAGGCTACGCACAAGACGCCAGCCTCGTGTCTCGGGTCACTGGTGCGTCTACAGTACGTACGGTTGTCGCTGAACGCGTGTCCCGGGGTGGTGTGGTGGAGGCGGTTAGACACGGTCGCTACCAGGCTACGCACAAGACGCCATCCTCTTGTCTCGGGTCACTGGTGCGTCTACAGTACGTACGGTTGTCGCTGAACGCGTGTCCCGGGGTGGTGTGGTGGAGGCGGTTAGACACGGTCGCTACCAGGCTACGCACAAGACGCCATCCTCTTGTCTCGGGTCACTGGTGCGTCTACAGTACGTACGGTTGTCGCTGAACGCGTGTCCCGGGGTGGTGTGATGGAGGCGGTTAGACACGGTCGCTACCAGGCTACGCACAAGACGCCAGCCTCGTGTCTCGGGTCACTGGTGCGTCTACAGTACGTACGGTTGTCGCTGAACGCGTGTCCCGGGGTGGTGTGATGGAGGCGGTTAGACACGGTCGCTACCAGGCTACGCACAAGACGCCATCCTCTTGTCTCGGGTCACTGGTGCGTCTACAGTACGTACGGTTGTCGCTGAACGCGTGTCCCGGGGTGGTGTGATGGAGGCGGTTAGACACGGTCGCTACCAGGCTACGCACAAGACGCCATCCTCTTGTCTCGGGTCACTGGTGCGTCTACAGTACGTACGGTTGTCGCTGAACGCGTGTCCCGGGGTGGTGTGGTGGAGGCGGTTAGACACGGTCGCTACCAGGCTACGCACAAGACGCCATCCTCTTGTCTCGGGTCACTGGTGCGTCTACAGTACGTACGGTTGTCGCTGAACGCGTGTCCCGGGGTGGTGTGGTGGAGGCGGTTAGACACGGTCGCTACCAGGCTACGCACAAGACGCCATCCTCTTGTCTCGGGTCACTGGTGCGTCTACAGTACGTACGGTTGTCGCTGAACGCGTGTCCCGGGGTGGTGTGATGGCGACGGTTAGACACGGTCGCTACCAGGCTACGCACAAGACGCCATCCTCTTGTCTCGGGTCACTGGTGCGTCTACAGTACGTACGGTTGTCGCTGAACGCGTGTCCCGGGGTGGTGTGGTGGAGGCGGTTAGACACGGTCGCTACCAGGCTACGCACAAGACGCCAGCCTCGTGTCTCGGGTCACTGGTGCGTCTACAGTACGTACGGTTGTCGCTGAACGCGTGTCCCGGGGTGGTGTGGTGGAGGCGGTTAGACACGGTCGCTACCAGGCTACGCACAAGACGCCATCCTCTTGTCTCGGGTCACTGGTGCGTCTACAGTACGTACGGTTGTCGCTGAACGCGTGTCCCGGGGTGGTGTGATGGAGGCGGTTAGACACGGTCGCTACCAGGCTACGCACAAGACGCCAGCCTCGTGTCTCGGGTCACTGGTGCGTCTACAGTACGTACGGTTGTCGCTGAACGCGTGACCCGGGTGTGTGATGGCGACGGTTAGACACGGTCGCTACCAAGGCTACGCACAAGACGCCAGCCTCGTGTCTCGGGTCACTGGTGCGTCTACACAGTAACGTACGGTTGTCGCTGAACGCGTGTCCCGGGGTGGTGTGGTGGAGGCGGTTAGACACGGTCGCTACCAGGCTACGCACAAGACGCCATCCTCTTGTCTCGGGTCACTGGTGCGTCTACAGTACGTACGGTTATCTTTGAACGCGTGTCCTGGGGTGGTGATGGCGACGGTTAGACACGGTCGCTACCAGGCTACGCACAAGACGCCAGCCTCGTGTCTCGGGTCACTGGTGCGTCTACAGTACGTACGGTTGTCGCTGAACGCGTGTACTGGTGTGTTCTCGGAAGCGTTCGTTTTGAGTTTGTTGGTTTTTGGCGACTGGCATAAATTCTACAAACACAATAAGTTGTACACCTACTCTTGTGTGCTGCTCTTCTTCCTTAGTTTTAACATAGATATCTAACCTAAAAACCACATTTAATTACCACTATTATCCTGACACTGGAGATTGCCTTTAACCTCCGACTAATGTCATTGGTTGTTGCACTATGTTATCAACCAGTTTTGAAAGGCACTCTGATTAAACTCTGCAAAAACCAATGCGCATTAGTATTAGGTTTTCAAGGTTCCGTGTATAAAAACTTTATATCTCAATTTATTCGTCTGTTTTTGTTGCTCAGTATCGAGGCCCGAGTCTAAAAACTTGTAGCTGATTTCGCTAAATAATCACTGCTGACTTATTTCCACAAGGTTTTTCCTCAGCTGATATTTTTTTATGATAACCCTCTTACATAAACTATTGTTTGACGATCGATGTTTATTCTATGGTGTCAATAAATTTTGATAACAAAATGAATCAAGTATCTTGTTTGTAGGTGGTAGTAAGTGCCTAGTATCGATAATCGAGTCCAGTACATCTAAATTGTTCATGGTTGGTACATAATATGTTCAAGTTGTAATAAAGATAATAGCGATGAAATATGAAATGAGAATTCGAAAATTTGCTACATCTTGAAAATTAAGTTTTGGGTTACCAGAAAAAAACGTTTCGAAGTAAAAACTATCTCAGGGCCCTTTATTTTATTTAAGGTTTCCTCATGCAAATTTAATAATCCAGCTACTTGGAGGTCACGAATTGTGGATAGTTGTGATAGATGGTCGGTGGGTGCAGTGTTCTCTTGTGTGGATTAACATCCGAACTATTGAATACTGCGTTAATCCGCAAAGACCATCCTCATAATTAGACCAATTCGTAATTCAGAGGTCGTGGTTCGGATTCCACGTTAAAATGTAGGTCCATCAGTTACCATCGGCTGTTGGGCTATTAATTAACAGTCCTTTCTAACGAAACATGTCAGTCTTAGTCAGTAACAAGACTACAAGATCGCGCCACAATCATCCTACATTAATTCCTCATTCATACTTGGCTTAAAATACTTACCTGGGTAGGTTGGCATTTCAGTTAAAAAATATAAAGTACTGTTCTGACAGTTTGTACATGATCAGTAATAACGGTACCTATACTAGAGGACCTGGATATAAACATATACAAATTTTCCTGAGTACCGAGTGCCAAAAGAGGGTAATACTACAAGGTCCTCCATGTACCATTGGTAGGGAGGGCCAAAGCTCAAAGTTGTCATGTTGCCTCGTGACGGGCTTGGGAAGCCTCAGCGAACTTACTGTAAACTTACATGAGGCGGATATTGGCTAATTTCATTTTATATGTTAATAATAATTTATTTTTCCGCTGTACATAAAAATTACATTTAATACAATATTGGATTCCCCCACGAAGGAAGACACACATCTCATCCACGCGCGCGATTTCCCGAAAATTCAATTGATACGTATTTTGTACGTGTTGATTGCACGGATTCCGGAGCTCAGAAGGAATCTTTTGCAGCTAGAAAATACAGGCGATATAGAAAGAATTCGATTTTTTGGCTGACTTAGTGATTCTAAGTGTCATAGTTAAAGCATGACATTAGTTAAAGTTCTAGTCCTAAAAGAATGTTTCATTCTTGGAAAGGTTAAAGATTTATTTTTGAAAACATATAAAATAATTCCCCCATCGTAAAGTTGTCAAATATAAAAAATCCCAAATTCGTCAAATAATATAAGGATAATACATGTTCTTTTTAGTGCAATTTTAATTATTGATTTTAGTGTCAAAAATAATGATCAGCATTAGACTTCCTCTCCAAGCTAAAATACCATACTGTAAGATTGATTGTGCAAGGTCATAATAAACGATTCTAATCAAGACCCAGAGAAAATGTTTTAAAGAAGATGTAAAATATAATCTCAAATAATTTTCTCAATCTTGAACGTATAAAGTACAAAGCATGTTGAACCCAATTTAATCTGCAGTCTAAAGTTATACATAAATACTTTATTCGTTCTCCACGCACTCACACCTCACACAATCATCACCACACTACCACAGGTCTGGTGTGAAGGCGAAGCGACAATTCCACCGCTGGATCGGAACAAGCTTGCAACGAAATTTGCATTAACTTCGTTTTCTTAACCGAGAAACTTGTATATGTTTCCTTAACATTGTCGTGGTCCTCCTACACGGTTATGGTTGTCGGCCGGTGCCGGTGGTGGTGTCGTGGTGTCGTGGGCCACAGACAGGTCGCCGGCCGGCGAGAGGCGGCCTGACTCTGAGTTGATGACCTCTGGCGAGACGCAGGTTTTTGTTTGACCTTGACCGCTCCAAACAGCTGTTGCCTGTTGCTATCTCGCAGCAACAGCTGAGAGCTGGACCGCCTCTTCATTAGAATCCATCAACCACTTCCCTAACTCTAGTGTTTGGCTGTCAGTTATTTCAGTCGTTAATTACAAAATACGTTTACAAGTATGTAGAATATTTTATCTCATTGTTGTAACAGATAGTGTGCTATCTTAATAGAAGCCAGTTTTGATATAATATTACAAAGAACATTATTTGATTTATTTGAAGTAAAATTTGCCAAGATTTCGATCTCAAACGCGAATAATAAATTTGTCAGCATGAAATGGATGTTACGTTACGTAACATCCATTTCGTAAATGCTGCCGGATAATGCATTTAAAAAGCTTAGCTTTCTAGCTTATCAATGCCATTTAAGTTACATTTCCAGTCTAAACTTATTTGCTAAAAAAAATATTTCAGTTACAACTTTTTCAAACTGTATGGGGAACATTTAACACAAATGCATGGGAAAAAGGATGTGCAGAAAACGTTTGACTCAACTTAAAGACGAAAACTTAATATAACTACTGTGGTCCTTATAAATTATTTTATTTGTTGGCCGAGATGACGATTACTAGCAAAGAATTAGCTAAATTGGAAAGTTAAACTTATTTAAAAATTATTATTTGGGAAATTTCCCATCACGAAAACAGAATTTCGTGACGTTTAGGGATTTGAGAAAAACGTACAAAACACCAAGCGACAAAAGAAAGTTGTAGTTTTTACCGTTAAAAATACACTTTTGTTTACGGGTAGGACCTACTCCAGCTTAGTCCAGATTATATACTCAGAGCTTATCTTGTTACATTCTTGGTCCCCGCTCACAAAATGTAAATTAAAACATGTAAACTATGTTCGTAGATAATTACATAGTAGTTTATTTCCCGTTAATAGTTAAGTGTGATCGTTCAATCAACTGCAGCAATAAATTACTGTCTCAAACGAAAGCTATAAACAGTTTTAGGTGTAATACGCGAACGCTACTGATAAGGATTTGCGTCACTAACAACAAGCAATGTCAGCAAAACGTGGATCAAGGATTATCGTGCGGCAACCTCATAGAAATTGAAGTTTTGCTGTAAACTGCTCTGGTTATCATATGATAATGGCAATGTGTTGTGTTATTACTGAATTGTTGCATTTTCCAATAATTAGTTGTTGTGATTGTGTTTCAAAGTAACTCTTTTACTTTCGTAACAGGCACTAGTGATAAGAAGTTAAATATATTAAGACTAGTATAAGAGATTATTTGATCATGATGACATTCGTTACGAAGAGAGATGCACAGTGCCAATCAGTTGAAGCGCATAATAGTGAACATTTTATGCAGCATTTTAATAGGAATTGCATGCCCATTTAGGTGAGAAACGCGTATTTGTTTGTTAGTTGGCGACACGTATTGTTTTATAGATAAGAATGTTGAGCATTCGAAAATGTGTTTAGAAAGTATGCTCCGTGTTGATGAAGAGTTCTGTAACATGGATTTGATCTCTAGATGTGACAATACCAAATGCGAACCATCACTTTCTTAATATTATGTCACATTTCGCACCATTTTGTTTACGGAACAAACGCAAATTAATGAAAGTAAATTAACAAACAACGTACAAAATACAAAGAATAGAGGATATTTTATTTTTTTCTATCATAACTCTGCCCTAGAGATTTGAAATGCTGCAAGTATCCGAGCGACACCATCCGCCCAGCTCACTCAGTCCCAGGCCCTCCGATGCTGTTCTCGGTACGTTACATAACCACAGTTTGTCGAAGCGATATCGGCACTTTCCTCCTGATAACCGGAGCTATTTGCACACTGTGGAAAATCGTCTACTCAGCGCTGCAGGGGCCGAGGGTTGCCTCGTGGCGGCCTTGCGAAACCTCGTTGAACTTGGACTCTCCGTCACCCAACAAACCGCCTTTAACTGGACCTTAAAGCGGGCTTGCGACCTTGCGACGGAGGGCTACCACGTCAGGTGGGTTAGAGACAGCTCTCAGCGCGTGATTGCTCTTACGCGGGATCTAAAACTTACGTTACTTTTCGTCGCAGATCAAAGCTAAGTAGAGGGAAATACACTCGTAATTAATTGGTCTGTTTCCTATTTTTGATAGCATAGTGTTGTACGACTCGGAAGTTGGGTTGACTTCAAAGGTTTATTGTGTTTTTAATTGTATCAATATCAAAACATGATAAGCAAACCTTGTACAACTTTCCTTCCTCTTTATTGTGGTATATTTTGTTTGATATGCCTCGAAAAATAATGTCAGCATACGCTACCGTGTCAAGTGTTATACCGCCTCGGGCGCTTGGTTGACTTTAAAGGTTTATTGTATTTTTATTAATATTAATATAAAATCCTAAAAAGCAAACCTTGTGCGGCCTCTCTACCTATTTAATTTGGTACATTTTTTGATCTGCGCAAAATAACGAGAGCATATGCTCCCGCGTCGAGGGATTTCAACAATTATTTGGTATTCCCGTCAAAATAGGAAGTGGCATAATTTGTGTAATTTTGACCCTTATGAAAATTAATTATAAATCGAAAACAACTGTTTTGCCAATAAAAATAAAACAGTAAAAATCCATGTTAAAGCTAAGTTCTAGTTACGTAGCATATGATTATTATGGTTTAATAAATAAAAATATATTACAGTATTAAAGTTTAGAAGAAAAGTTGAAAAAAATGAAACTTTCAAACAAAGAATATTCTCAAGCGATCCTGACGACATGCAGTCAGTTACAGTTGCCCCCCACAGCGAGGTCAGAGGTCGCTTGACACGACTCTCGGGTCATCGGTGATTCGTGGAAATGACGGGTCCTTCCCTGTCCATTCACCGACCGACTTGACGTGAACCTGCAGGTCTGATGCGAAACTGCCTCGTACCTCGTAAAGTTTATACTGTATTACAACAACTCCATTTGTCATAATTTCAAATTAAAGTGATTGAAATAGAGTACACATATATACAGTATAGTTATTTATTAATAGTTAAAAAATATAAGTATAAATTAGGTTGAGCTGAACAACATGGATATGCCTCCTATAATCATGTTTTAAGTAGGCTATACTGTAATTTGGATCTGAATGTAACAGGTGTGGTACTGAATCAGTGAAAAAGTGAGATTTCAATGAGAAGTAGTTCTTCAAGAAAGTAATTAGGCCTACTCCTGGTGTTGGTGTTGGTGTCGGTATTCACGTGATGAGTTGAGAGTTGAGAGCCGTGTTTTCTATTTGCAGCCCTACACAAATAGCTCAGACCGCGACTTTGCCGCTCTGTTTACGATTTGGCCGGCGTTCCTTCCTAGTTCGATTGTCACTGTGTTTTTCCACTATAGCCACCACCATGTTTTGTGTGATCAATGGGAGGCTAGAAGTCCAGTTTAAGAAAGGATTGTTTGTAGTTTTTACACAATTTGTTTCATGACTGAGTGTAATAATGAGCTTAAGTTCGGTATTTAGCTTGACCCGTACGGCATGGTATGTACGGAGTCGCTCACCGTGCCCACGAGATGTGACAGTCAGACATGACTGTAACATTGTAGTTGATGCCTTCTGTACTGTAACTCATGTCGATATCTCGGAGCTGCTCTCACGCCAGTGCGATAAAAGACACGATAAACGACATCTTTCTACCAAAAGGAAACTCGCGCTACTAAATTCTACATACTATCTCATCGAAGGTTTAACTTTCGTTAATCTACAGTTCTGTACGAAACGAATTTCTACAATTCACCGAGTAAATTAACGATTAACTAGTTTTTTTATTGGAAGGGGCGGATTACTCCCAAGGCACTTCAGCCGTAGCGGCTGTTGCGCACCCCTGTGTGGGTTGCGGCATTATTACATAGCAAAAAGCCATTGGTGATTGGCGGGATTTGAACCCGGGATCTTGGGCACCAAAGCCCCGCGCTCTACCCCTAGACCAGCGCGCTCCCCTCAACCTAGTTATAAGCTGAGCTTGTTTATCTAATGATGTAAAGTCAGTATTGCTTGATGTTCGGTTGAATGCAAATATTTAAAGACACAGGTATCACTATCACTAGGCTGTAGGCTGTCTACCGGAAACCTCGACATTGATAACGTTCTGCGCATCAAGAACAAGCAGTGATAGTGGTGACCTTATCATCTGTGATACCTCCAACCGATATCGAACCTTGGTTGATACTTGATACGTAAATGTGAGTGCCTGAGCCTCGACATATTTAATTTTAAGATGTGTCTATTGTTGGGCGGGTTAGGATGCGCGGAACCTCAGCCTCGCAACACTTATTCAACATTTTACAACTTGATTGGTTCCTCCCACATTTCTAATGTTGTATCCAAATGATAATTTGGAAATGAAATATTCGTCCTATCTAAATCACGTGCTATTCCTCACTTAACCATTAAAATGGTCTTTTGTTAGTTTCAAATTGGCACATTTCGAATGGTTCATTTAAAACTTATGAATTTAAAGGAAACAGATTTTTAATAAAGTATAAAATTCATATATTTTTCAACTGTTCACCATCATTGTCATGATTCTATTGTTGATGTCCAACAAACTAAAATACCCCCGTCGCAGCAGACCTGCGTACTCAAATCAATAATACAGTATAATAATAATATATGACAAGTTTTATCAATATCTGTCTATAAATATGAGTTATTTGCCCATTCTCCATATGATTATCATGAGAAAGATAATCCTCACCGCAGGCTTGCTGCTGTGAGGAACATTGAAAGTATGCATTTCAAGTTTATAATATTTTATTTTGACCATTTATACCAAGTTTTATAAACATCTGTCCATATATAAAGGAGCTTACCTATTCTCTATATGATTAATATGGGAAAAGAGTATGCAGGTTAGCTGCCATGATAAACACATAAACTATGGGTTTTAATAGATCTCAACCACATAAAGGTAAATACCAAGTTTAATTAAAAAAATATTGATTGATAAGTAAAATATTAATTTTTCCTTTTCCTCCATAAGATTTAACATTGGAACCCCCAAAATTCATCCCCAATTGTTGAGTATAACACCCGCCCTCAAACTACTCGTTCCAAAAGATGGCATTACGTTGGTACGTAATTTGTGAGCAATTTTGAATAGTCCAGGAGAACAATCCGTTATAACGTACTAAATTACTAGTATTTCAGAATTACAAACGTATTCCTTATTATTTATATATTTTGTTCTAATATTTATTCCCAATTTCATCTAAAGTTTCCATCCTCATTTTTGTCTCATAACATGTTTTAAAGAATGCATCTACTGTAGTTGTTGTTGTTGGCTTTGGCTGGTTCGAGTGGCTACCTCGTATATACGGCGTCGTATTAGCGCATGCGTCAGGCTTGAAAGAGTAAAGTTACTGCCTTTGGCACACAAGTCTGTTGAGCTAAATGTCCTATTGTTCTTTATATTTGACACAAATAAAACTACGTTGTAAAAATATTACTACATTAAAGGGTCGTTCATCTGTTGTGTTATTGAACTGTTCAATCGATTAAACTTTCTACCGTTTTAACACTTCATTCTCTCGTTCGTGGGTTGATATGATACAGCAAGGTTGATAAACAGGGAAGGTGAAAAAGGACTTAGTCTTTGCATAATATACCTGGATTCTGAACCCTCGTCAACTAAGCTAGGTACGCCACAGTAAACGAATTGTAGAAATTTCTAAAAGTGATGGCACCTGCCAACACAAATTTTAAAGTAAGTGTCCTCAGTCTCATATAACGAGTAATTCATATTCTTATTCTCAGTGTATCGCTATAATAATCCTTTCAATTTTATTGTGCTCAATAACGTCCATAATACTTGAGTGGATTATGTAAATAAAATAGCTAAAGATTCGTATTTAGCCCTGGTAAAAAAGATTAACAAACAACTCCTATCTATGTTTTTTTCACCATACTCAATCTAATTTGACATTTACTTGATTATTGTCATCAATAAAATGCTCGTAAAGGTTTGTGTATATTCTAAGTTGATAATGTATCGCAAACATTGATTTGTGTCCGTAGTATCCGTGTTTGTTCAGCAGCAGCATTACAGACCAGTCTCTTGTTTTCCACCAGCTTTGTATGTGATATTCAAAGTTATTTCCTCGTTTCCCTTGAACTATAGCTCACGGCTCGCCTCCAGACTCGGCCTCATTCCAATGCGCAATTACTGTTCGGTGTATTTAGGACAAACTTGAAATAGATTGACTTGTTACAGCTTAGATTAATTTATTTTTTCAATCTAACGTTTGCGATATTTTCAAGTAAAGATTACTATCATCCGAGGTAGTTGAACGTTGGTGGGCTGAGTCTCATCAACCTTAGGTCTTGTCACCCTATGTATACTGTTTAAATATATTGACTGTTTTTGGACTGGCATAAGAGCTAAGATACTTGAGTTCCCAGATTTAGTCTGTCTGAAACTGTATCCAGCCATTAACTTGAAAAAGGAAATTTATACCGTCTAAAATTTTAGTAATAGCAACGATAGCTTATTCCAATATTATTGTGTTTCGTATTACTCATACAAATTTAAAACCGGATACTACCTTGTCGAAGTACAATGAATGTGAATAACACTGTAGTTTTATTTTGTGTATTTCTACGCCAGAGGCATTTTTTAACGTTTTGATAGGAACGGTCCAAACCCCGGTCTTGTCACTACCTAATGTCGACCTGTTGTTAGCAAGCATCATTAATTAGTAGCCCAATGACGAAATAGCAACTGAGTCCAGATTTGACCCTTGGGGGATTCGATCCGGCGGCCTTCAGTTTTGAAGCAAGCACTATAACCATCAGCCACCCAGCCAGTTAATTATTTAGTTTTTATTAGCCAGTTAGTTATTTTGGTCAGATTGAGTACTAGGCTCAGGTACGCAGAAAGATAGTGTATTATAAAGTTTTGTACTATGGTAGTCCGTGTCGTTTAACAATAAAGCTTCATAGACTGATTTGGCACTTACGTGACTCAGCGAGTCAGCAAGCGGTGAAAGTGCAGAAAGTAAGAACGTAACGCCCCTGTCTTGGAAGCGTTGTAGCTAGAACGGCCACTGAATTACCGATTAATGCCCACCCATGGCCACATACTATCTCCTGCTCAGGGGTTTCCATCAGTTGGCTTTTGTTCACTACTGAACTCAATATACCCTTAGTAACGTAATATGTTGACTACTGGACGGATTTCCCCCATCAGTGACGTATTTTTGACTACTGGACCGGATATCCCTTCAGTAACCTATATTGTTGACTTCCGAACCGGATGCCCCATCAGTAACACTGTTGTTGCCTACTGGACGGACTGTCCATCAGTGGCGTTTTATTGACTACCGGACCGGATGTCCCATCAGTAAAGTATTGTTGACTTCCGGACGGACTGTCCCATCAGTGACGTATTGTTGACTTCCAGACGGACTGTCCCATAAGTAACGTTTTATTGACTACTGAACCTTAGGTCTCATCAGTAACGTATTGTTGACTTCCGGACGGACTGTCCCATCAGTGAAGTTTTATTGACTACTGGACCGGATGTCCCATCAGTAACGTATTATTGTCTTACGGGCGGACTGTCCCATAAATAACGTTTTATTGACTACTAGACCGGATGTCCCATCAGTAACGTATTGTTGACTTCCGGACGGACTTTCCCATCAGTGAAGTTTTATTTACTACTGGACCGGATGTCCCATCAGTAACGTATTATTGTCTTCCGGGCGACTGTCCAATAAATAACGTTTTATTGACTACTGGACCGGATGTCCCATCAGTAACGTATTGTATACTGGTCTGGGTGTGGAGGTGGAGGTGAGGTTAGGTGAAAGCACTACACTCTAAATCGATGGTGATCTGTATCGCAGAAAGTTTCAGATGGAGAAATCGGCACGTTTCGCGCAGCTGCCGGTCCGCGAGCACAGTGGCCGTTGTCCTTTATTGGTTTTTAAAATAGTAATTACTGGTTCATTCATGGCAAATCCATTACAGCAATCATTTATTTTTAACATTTTACATAACCGTTAACATTTTAGTTGTTCCTCAAATTCTATGATATTATTATGTTAGTTTAATTCAAGTAATATTTTTCGTTAATAGGGTTGTTGCTATTTTTTTATATAAAAATATATTTTTTGGAAATTAAATTCACAGTATGAATATTTGTAATGCATACTAATAGCGTTGAGGAAAACCTTATCTAATTCATTGTTCTCAGAGTGATTAAAAATAAGTCTCAGATACTAATGTCGTCGTGAGCCTCATTTCAGTTGTAATAGCTTTCGCCGTGGTTACTACAAGATATAGTAGGGATCATATACGAACAAGTTTGTATTTAATTCCCTGTGAGAAATAGGTTAGATCATAGATATGTCTAAAGGGATGTTCTCGGTTCATCTAAACAGCTGTTCTTATAACCAAACTATTACACGTCATTAAGAATATGACATCACTAACCAAATGACGTCACTGTTTCAATTTTGGTCGTTCAAATTGCTAAAATCCCCCCCCAGAGTAAGACATGTCCATGTCAAAATGACGTTAGTAAATCGAATGTAAATAGTCTATCCTACAACTTATAATTCTTACTCAATTAACTGTCAAATACTAAATTTATTTCCATTCGATTCACTGACGTCATTTAATTTTGTTTATGACCTCTACCTCGTGTCATGTAGTGACCGTACTTTTCACTGTCAGTTGTTGTCTTATACTAGTACTATTTCATAAATAAAAGAAATTTTTTTCTCGATCAGAACCTTTTTGGTGGATGCGATTATAAAGCGTATGTTAGAAAACGAACCAAGTCAACTGGGTAAAAAATTAGAATGATTTGGAGTAGAAAATTGATCTAGATTAGGTTTGGGTAGTAGTTTAGTATATAGGAGGTGACAAATTGGTTTTGTGAGGTTAAAAGGGACGCAGTGACTGGAAAACGAGATGTCGTATCTCTGTGGCACAGACGCGTCCAAGCTGATAACATATCTGCGGTTCCTGCATTACCGTTACTGTACTTGGAGCACTCTCGATATGGGATGGACCAAAAGTCTCCGTTAGTCTAGCTGTTGTTACCTGATCTTCAAATTTATCTATATAAATAAAATTAGAGTTTTGTCTATACATTGCTCAGTTATTTTTTTTAGTTATTTTTACGTTTCTTGCGTTAGAGAAGCCGAAAAAGTCTTATCTCAATGACTGGGATGGTGGCGTCATCCTGTAATCCAGCTACTTGGAGGTCACGAATTGTGGATAGTTATGAGCGATGGTCGGTGGGTGTAGTGTTCTTTTGTGTGGATTAACGTCCGCACTATTGAAAGCTACGTTAATCCGCAAAAACCATCCTCATAATTAGACCAATTCGTAATTCAGAGGTCGTGGTTCGGATTCCACGTTAAACTGTAGGTCCCTTAGTTGCCATCGGCTGTTGGGCTATTAATTAACAGTCCTGTCTAAGGAACATGTCAGCCTTGGTCAGTAACAAGACTACAATATCGCGCCACAATCATCCTACAATCAACTCTCATTCATACTTGGCTTAAAATACCTACCTTGTGGTATGGTCGCCATTTCAATAATCTAATCTAATGTGTCTGTTTGTCTGTGACGCTCCAGGTGGCATTTTACGCCGTCTTCTCTGAATAACGGGAGAACTGATAACAATGAAACTTATTTCATACATTCCAGAGATGGTTTAAATGCTTAACCCTAGAAGTGATAAGCTTTTCTCTTAACTGTCATTTTACTATTCTCTTGTGTATTCAAAGTTTAAACAAAAAAAGCTTAAAACGTTATAACCACTACCACGCAAAACAGGTGTCCATCAATTTACAATGCCGTAATTCACCGGCCACCGTTTATTTAGTCTAGTTACCACACATTGCAAGTTTGGATGTCTGTTGGGATTCGAACCCTAGCACTTCCGAATGGCTAGAACGTTACGCTCGTCATCCTACAATCAACTCTCATTCATACTTGGCTTAAAATACCTACCTTGTGGTATGGTCGCCATTTCAATAATCTAATCTAATGTGTCTGTTTGTCTGTGACGCTCCAGGTGGCATTTTACGCCGTCTTCTCTGAATAACGGGAGAACTGATAACAATGAAACTTATTTCATACATTCCAGAGATGGTTTTAAATGCTTAAAGTACGCGATATTAGTGGTATTTTGCTTTCAATTATAAACCACCTACTGGTAATAATCAGCTGTGTGTTTGTAGTTTAAAGGTCTAATAGAAAATACAGACAGCTGTCAAATCAATATTAGTTTATATTGGTCATTGATTTGAAACCCATTTCAAAATCATACTATATTAAAAATGTTATTTTAACGTATAACTAATTGTAATAATGGTTTATTGTCAGGTAATGCTAAATAATAAAGCTGGGTATTGTTTTATTTTATTTGTACTGATTTGTTTAGAATTTCACGTTTTGGTATGATAATCTTTCTTCTTTAAACTGAATCCTACAACATGTACAAAGGACAGGCTTACTGCTAGTTTATCATAAAACTGAAAATATCTATAGTTAAAATATACAAAATGAGTGTACAAAATAATGTTAAATGATTGTTGAGGAGAGTCAAGAATTCAATGGAAAGTTAACTTACTATTGATTGTAACTGCGAAGGGAATCGCTGCTGGGATGATAATTCTACTTTTCATGTTTATTGTATTTCTCCTTTATTGTCCGTGGCAGCTGACACTCTCGCCAAGAAGTAATTGATTGTTCAAGGTTATCAAAATAATTGGCACTGAATACAACGAAATCATGTAAAGTACAGATCGCAAGCGCTGTTTTATTCAAGAGTTCCGCGAGTTTGATGATGGGTGATATCGTGCATGTCAGTTACTGGGTACCGGGCCGCCAGACAGCTCATACCTGTACGGCGGGGGTGTCACCTGTCAGTAATGTATAGCGGACCGTGTCTAAGGTTGCATTACACAACTCGTTTCATAACTGCTAATAGGGAAATAGCTTCACGCCGCGCCGATCGAGCGGTTGTCGGTTGCGTTGCGGCGGTCTGCCGTCGCCACTCTGATGTACTGGAGTAGAAACTATACAGAACGGTGTTTGTTTGACAGTACCTACAAGTATAACGCCGAGATCGTACAAGGAGTTCAATATTTCCTGTAACTCACGTTTTTATAAAGTTTCTGCTGGTTGTAAAAAATTCATTCCAATTTGTCAATTTATTTGTCATAGCTCTCATGGCACAAAAAGTTGTTTAATTAAAAGTGATTTAGCGATGTATTTCCTTTAAGTGACGGTTATATAACTAAGAAAACCAATAAGTGAGGACTAATAGATACAATGTAGCCTATAATTTTATCGAATAATCGTACACATTGATAAAAGTGTACAGTAGGTTATTTTCATCTGAAGAGTAACAGTTATGACTTGCGCTTGAATAAATTTCCTCTGCAATTAGTTTCTGCTCTAAGTGAATTTCGTTTGAGAAATGTATTGGAGTTACGACGCAGACGCAATCGGATTCATTGGGCCCATCCCATAAATATGAGAAGGGATGGTGTGGGGTTATTTCGAACTCTTTTAGAAGAACTCAGGACTGATGACGATAAACATTTCTGGTCTGCACCCGGTATTTATATAGTACTTCAAATGATTTGTCTTAAAGAGTCGGTTTGGCTTCCACCAACGACATCCAAACCTCGGCATCTACTTCCATTTCACAACACTGCTTAAAAACTAACAACAGTCACTGGTTGAAACTGACAGCTCGGGAGAAAATCGCCCCGCCCAGGTGCCCTAACCGTATAGTGTGAAAGGCGCGTTACGGAGTAATGATAATATAGTTGTTCGCGTGATGTCGTCAAGTATTTGGTGGTTAATCAAAGGGTTTGTGTCATTTTAATAGGTTTCATAGTTATATAACCAACCATCAGTTGCACATTTCATAGAACCTGAAATAGAAAACGTTTCCAGTTCCAACATGTCGCCCCCCCGTCACCTTTGTATACATGAGACGGACGGACAAAAGCACCGTCCGGTCCTGAACCCAACACCTGCCCTCGCGCCGGTGGGCCAAGGTCGCGATATTGCCCACCTGTTGTTTTGGTCAATTCCTTCCTATGTCCTATGGTGTTCCCGTTTTAAACATTAAATGTTCAGTCCATCGAGGTTGCCAAATGAACAGAAAATGGTCCAGTCCAAGCATTATCTCTTCTTCAGTCCATAACCACACCATCCGCAGCTGAGCCTCAAGTCGGTATACTATTGTACCCATTTGAAACGAAGGTACGATTACGCTAATTTGGCTGGGCCTTTCCATTTAATGTGTAATAAGAGACCAGCACTCACTCATCATTTTTGTCCGTGTAAAAACAGAATGAAATGTAACAAGGTTATTGCATCTGCATCTCCTATTAACTGCAGTATACAGTATTTCTATCCGATTGAGTGATGCCTCGAATGATAGTAAATATTAGTCACTGAGGTAGTAAGCGTCCAATTCACGGGTGGCGTAGTGTTGAAGGTGCAACAGTTGAAGGGAAAAACTGTACATATGCCTGCGTCATGATTTTAGTCGGTTTTCCTCATTGTGTGTTATATACTACTTTTTGATACCGTAAACGATAGTTGCAGGCAACCATGAACACGCTGGACGTCTCGTAAGGCGAGATTATTCTGAATTTAGTTACGGTTATTTTCTGTCTTCAATACTCCGTTGGGGAATACCTCTAATAAATTAATTTAAAATGTTGTAAATGCCGATAATTTTCCATTTTAAATGTGCATGCTGAGAAGTAAAGAGAAAGTAGGGATATTAAAAATAATGCACCCTCGGTTATTGAGTACAGGAAAGACTAACTACTGCTCCATCATGTATTGGCACAACCCCGGCGGCGATGTAGTGGGTGTTCCGCTACACCGCGACCTAACACCGACGTTCGCCGTTATAAACCAGTTCAGATATGGAGCATGGAGCACCGCTGGATGCAACTGCACTGAACGTGGTGGCTGCTGTACGGTATCTGTTTGAGTGGCGGACCGTATACACAGACATGGCTGCTGTACTCCGCCTTGATTGGTAATCCGTGTATATCTGGGTATACCGTCTATCTTGTAGACCAGCTACTTGAAGGCCACGGTTTGTGGGTTGTTATGAGTGATGGCCTGTGGATGTGATATTTCCTGGTCATATACCGGTTCACAATTCAGAGGCAAAATCTTAGCTCGGAACCCATTAAAACTGTAGGTAGGTTAGATGCAATTGGTTGTCAGACTAATTATTAGCTGTCTTTTCTAGGTAACATAGTAGCCTTAGACAATAACAAAACCACAATATCGCGCCATAATCTATTACACTCATCTTACCTGAGATTAGTATAGCCCCAAAACTATAACTCTTAGTAAAATATTCAAGGATTGGTTGGCGACATTTTAGTAGCATATCTAAGGTCTGCTCAAAGCAGTAGCACTGGACGCGATGGCTGCAGTACGTGGCAAGTTTGTTTTGACAGTCCGTTTATACATTATTGCTCTGCTCAATGCAGTAGCACTGGTCGCGATGGCTGCAGTACGTGGCAAGTTTGTTTTGACAGTCCGTTTATACATTATTGCTCTGCTCAATGCAGTAGCACAGGTCGCGATGGCTGCAGTACGTGGCAAGTTTGTTTTGACAGTCCGTTTATACATTATTGCTCTGCTCAATGCAGTAGCACTGGTCGCGATGGCTGCAGTACGTGGCAAGTTTGTTTTGACAGTCCGTTTATACATTATTGCTCTGCTCAATGCAGTAGCACTGGACGCGATGGCTGCAGTACGTGGCAAGTTTGTTTTGACAGTCCATTTATACATTATTGCTCTGCTCAATGCAGTAGCACTGGTCGCGATGGCTGCAGTACGTGGCAAGTTTGTTTTGACAGTCCGTTTATACATTATTGCTCTGCTCAATGCAGTAGCACTGGTCGCGATGGCTGCAGTACGTGGCAAGTTTGTTTTGACAGTCCGTTTATACATTATTGCTCTGCTCAATGCAGTAGCACTGGACGCGATGGCTGCAGTACGTGGCAAGTTTGTTTTGACAGTCCGTTTATACATTATTGCTCTGCTCAATGCAGTAGCACAGGTCGCGATGGCTGCAGTACGTGGCAAGTTTGTTTTGACAGTCCGTTTATACATTATTGCTCTGCTCAATGCAGTAGCACTGGTCGCGATGGCTGCAGTACGTGGCAAGTTTGTTTTGACAGTCCGTTTATACATTATTGCTCTGCTCAATGCAGTAGCACTGGTCGCGATGGCTGCAGTACGTGGCAAGTTTGTTTTGACAGTTCGTTTATACATTATTGCTCTGCTCAATGCAGTAGCACTGGTCGCGATGGCTGCAGTACGTGGCAAGTTTGTTTTGACAGTCCGTTTATAAAATATTGCTCTGCTCGATGGGTGCAGTACGCTGCAAGTTTGTTTGACAGTCGGTTTATACATTATTGCTCTGCTCAATGCAGTAGCACTGGACGCGATGTGTGCAGTACGCTACAATACAATACGCCCGTTTATACAATATTGCTATACTGATATTGTAATATACAGTACTGTAATACGTGCTCAACATGTAATACCATACACTCCAGACTAGGTTGTATGGAGGTATGGAGACCGCCAGCCAAGCAACTGTCCGGACATTGATCCGTCTGGTCCGCGGTATTGCTGAGGACGGCGACGGCGACGGCTGCTTGCATACTCATCGTTTCCCTTTCGATTAGCAGAATAACAATTTTTGAATAACATTTGCTCGATCTTTCAATGCTTCTTAAATTTCACCTTATATTTCAGGTCTTCTGTTTAGCTTACGTTAGTTAGGACCGAGAGTTTTAATATTTTGACAATTCAGAGGTTATTAGATTTGATCTTGTTACATTATGACACTTTATTCAAGGATTTACTATTACGTTTTCTTAATGGCCGATTAGGTAACTGAACTATTAATGGACACTTAACCTTTTGTCCAGTAAAGGGTAATATTCTTCAAGGATTTTTCCCACGTGAAAGGGTGAGGTTAAAATAACAAACCAAATCCAGTACAGTTAAACGAATGTAAATTTTCTGATTCCACTATGACAAAATGTTATACTTGTGTATAATAATAATATGGAGTAAAAGTTTGGTAATGGTGGTGTTCTTGTGACATCGGACATCGGACCAGCCGGCGCGGTGTTGACGCCTCGTCATTACCACTTCTTGTGGACACGGATTGTAGTTCTAGTTCTACCTCCCGTTGTAATAAGTATGACCAGGAGTTGCTAATGTATTTGGCATCTACTCGTCGCAGTGTTCGAGAACTGTTGTGTCGGTGATCGCTGATGTTCGGCGACGTTATAGTCACATGTTTGACTACGTGTTCGAGCCGCCCCCCGCTGACATCAACAATGGTGTCGGTGATCGCTGATGTTCGGCGACGTTATAGTCACATGTTTGACTACGTGTTCGAGCCGCCCACCGCTGACATCAACAATGGTGTGGGTGATCGCTGATGTTCGGCGACGTTATAGTCACATGTTTGACTACGTGTTCGAGCCGCCCCCCGCTGACATCAACAATGGTGTGGGTGATCGCTGATGTTCGGCGACGTTATAGTCACATGTTTGACTACGTGTTCGAGCCGCCCCCGCTGACATCAACAATGGTGTGGGTGATCGCTGATGTTCGGCGACGTTATAGTCACATGTTTGACTACGTGTTCGAGCCGCCCCCCGCTGACATCAACAATGGTGTCGGTGATCGCTGATGTTCGGCGACGTTATAGTCACATGTTTGACTACGTGTTCGAGCCGCCCCCCGCTGACATCAACAATGGTGTCGGTGATCGCTGATGTTCGGCGACGTTATAGTCACATGTTTGACTACGTGTTCGAGCCGCCCCCGCTGACATCAACAATGGTGTGGGTGATCGCTGATGTTCGGCGACGTTATAGTCACATGTTTGACTACGTGTTCGAGCCGCCCCCCGCTGACATCAACAATGGTGTGGGTGATCGCTGATGTTCGGCGACGTTATAGTCACATGTTTGACTACGTGTTCGAGCCGCCCCCCGCTGACATCAACAATGGTGTGGGTGATCGCTGATGTTCGGCGACAATATTGGTCACATGTTCTTAGTTGTGTGTGGAGCAGGTAAACAGATCATATCACTGTTTACGGATCATCAATGTCAATCAACCGGTTTATTCAGATGTTGTGTCGGGCGTTCGATAGATGCAACCAGTTGTTCATTAGGTACAGTTCGCTCATTTTTGACGTAGCTAACTGTTTTGACACCTTTACTTCTTGTACACACATCCCATTACCACTAATCCGATGTTGGTTCTTAATTCATCTTGTCACTTTAGTTTGTTTTTAACGAGATCGATGGATTGGTGTTCCATGTCAATTTTACCAATTGAAACATCTTTGATTTTCATAATGGTGTTGGTCATTAGATACTAAGATTATTGTATACTTTCCAATGAATCTGTGTTTTTATCTACACAACGTTTCTGGAGGTAGATAACACCAACTCTTTTAAGTGATCACCTAAAAATGTAATTTAAAAATAACGTTTTTTAATTACAGATTTTCAATAATTATTGTCAACGACTATATTTTATTTTTGGTATGGATATGACTTAGCTCTGGGGGAGGGGGGTTGTTGGCATTTTGTAAGATGAAAATTTGAAACAGGTTTCCATAGGAACTACCAGAGCTGTTGTATTGAATGTTTAATATATAAGAATAAGTAATGTATAATAAATAGTTTTTTTCTTTATTTTAAATCCTGAATTTTAGACAAGAGAATATATTTCAGAGCAGAAAAATGTCATTGGATACTATAAAAGATAATTTGATGTACCGTAATTTTCTTTTATCTTTTACGGTTGAACTACGCTATGTCGATTCATAAAAATGAGCTCCCTGGATATTAAAATACCCCCGTCGCAGCAGATCTGCGTACTCAGCGAATTTCCAAATCAATAATATAAAAATAATATATGACAAGTTAAAAAAAATCTGTCCATAAACATGAGAATTATTTGCCTATTCTCCATAAGATTAACATGGCAAAGAGTGTGCAGGTTTGCTGCTGTGAGGAACACTGAAATTAGGCATTTACAAATAATATCTTAACATTTATACCAACTTTCAACAACATCTGTCCATAAATAAATATTTGCCTATTCCATAGATTAATGGGAAAAGAGTTTGCAGGTTTGCTGCCATGATAAACACAAATTAGGCATTTTTATGCATAAATATAGATCTTAACCACATGAAGCTAAATATCAAGTTTTATCCAATATTCATTGATATAAATAATAAGTTTGCCTATTCCTTAATGATTATTGGGAACAATACAACGTATGTGTTTAGATGCATTGGGATAGAGAAACACTTTAAAACTATGATTTTTATGCTAATGGTGAAATAATTAGAAATTTAAAATGACATGTAAAAAACGCAAAAAAAAATTTTGGGGTACAAAACCCCCCCAAACTTTTCCCTATATTTTTTAGATCTGAGCATTGTAGGAATACACGTCTCTACAAATTTGGTTTCGATCGGACCATTTTTAGATTTTTTATATATATATATTTAATCTTTAAATAAAAAATTTAAGGAAAACATAATTATTTTTGACATGTGAACTAAAGAAGTACAAAAAAACCTAATTTGATATCTTAATTTATAAATGTAAATATGTCATATGATAAAAAATTTCAGTGTATTCAAATTGGTGGAAGCATGTTGTAAATTATTAGTAATTTAATTATTCGGTTGATTTGTTTATATTAGTCCTACTTTATGAACTAAATAGTGATATATATATATAATATATATATATATATATATATATATATATATATATATATCTTTGGACTCTGGGCACCTAAAGAAGAAAAAATAACATGGTCCCGGGCTTAAGTCTCACCATGAGACCTACGGTAATAGCTTCATCCCTATGGGAAATTCGCTAAAACGTATGAAGCACGTTTGAATTAATATGTATTTCAACATTTGTTAAAAATGAATTACGCTAATATTATTTTGATCGCTAAACCTTTTACCCTCAAAATGGTTTATGTGGGAAAAAGTAAAATAACATGTTCGACAGCATTTAATTATCCCTAAATAGCGATTTGAGTTATGCAACATTTCTGACAGCTGTGTAAAACAGTGCGAACCAAATTATCGAATATTATTGTACAATATGGAATTCAGTGTATCAAGTAAACTTCATTTTGTAAAAAAGTTATGAATCTTGTGTTGGTTGCACTCATCGCCTTACATTGACCCTTCACTCTAGAAGCAGGCGTCTCGTGGACAGTAACGGTATTGAGTCCTAGAGTCTTCTTGCCCTGAATGCGGTGTTTACTTTATTGATGAGAGGCCTCTAGTAAACGAGGAGGTAATCAATATTGAGAGTAAAAGTTAATCCGTTTTGAGAAACTGTATGTCTACTTTCGTAAGTGCCAATTTGTTATTTCTCGTTCGCTTCGGAACATTTAGGCTAATTAATTCGCGAAAGTAACCAACCCAAGTGGACAACATTCGTCCTGGTTCATTTGACGGCATATCTGCTGCGGGAGAGCGTCAACTCTAAGGGATAACATTGGTTAATTTTCTGGGGTTTTGTGATTTCTGAGTTTTGAACAAGCGAAACCGATGTGCTGACATACAGTTAAAAACGTTACTGGTGTCGAGGTCCTCAGCGTTTTGTTAAATTATTCGGGGTCATGATAAAACTTGTCCCAAGTCACACAGGTTGTGCATCGGTAATAATATGAACTCTTTAACTTGTACTGTATAAGATTTTGGTACTTCATTCTATATTGTTAGCATGCTCACTCGTTGGATGCAGTTTATTAATCCACCGTAATGGTTGGCCACTGGAGCCTGGTGTGCGAGCGAGAGCGCCCGGCGGGTCGTTGGCCTTCTCATTCATACTCCACACCGCCGCTCCAGTGTCCAAGGTCCTCGTCGCTGCCGTTGTTGCTAACTGCGTCACCGACTACCTCTACCTCTTCCTGTACATATTTAATTAATATTGTTTCTGTTTCACCTTTCATATTCATTGTTTCGCTGTGAATTTATACGTCTGTCTTTGATAGTGTATTCTATACCGAGTAGTTTTCAACCGTTTTGTAATCTCATTTTCTAATTAATATGACTTTTTTGGATAGGATAAACAAATGATTTGTGAACATCGAACAAAATTTTCCATCAAACGTAGGCAGGCAAATGAAGTACAGTTGCGAGACTGACGTCTGAGCCTCGAAGCTTCGCCTGACAGTGAATGAACATTTTCACACAATGGGTGTTGTGCAATGTGTTCCTTCCTCTCGCCACCAGTTGCTAGCAAGTACATTTGTACAACTTCGACTTGTCATAACGGTGGGAATTTAGCACTACAACAATACTGAGTACTTTTCATATTTGCATGTCTATTAATACAGTTTTTCGTTAAAAAATATAAAATTTTTATACACGATTTAATAAAACTTCAAGGTTTGAATACATTTCTTCGTTATTTTTATATAAATTTTACCTACCTCCTATTAAATCATTCTGTCTCTAGAATTTCGCTACAGTTACTAGATAATTTTAGCGTTAACACTTGGAAATCGAAATAGAGTTTGCCATACAAATAGCTATCGGTTTGTTTACACTAGCATGTAGTGTACACAAGATTTATTTCCATCTAAATTGCCAATTTTAACACTAAAATGCACGAAAGTTTAACCTGCAAGGCGGACGTGCATGCATCTGTTGCTTACGCAAATATTACTTACTGTATTTGATTTGACGTAAATTACCTGCGCAACTAATTATTCGTGCGAAAGCTCGACTTGTGCGCTAGCTGGACTAGCTGGACTTTCCCGTGTAAAACTATTGCTTGCAGACAACTACTGTCTCACTGTAAACAAGTGACGGGAGTGTTTGGTCGTGTGATTGTGCATTGCGTTCCAGGTTAAATATTGTGTTTTAACTGTTCATCTAATAGTCTTTCTCCACCTGTGTGCTATCTAGTTTATGTCCAATGTATTTACCAACATGACCTTCGTTTTCTTCTCTTAACAAAATCAATCACGGGAAATTTTACTCTGATGGATATGAGTCTCATCTTGCTGAAACGCCTTATAGATATTAATTTGTCATGGGTTAGTATAAGGTTTTAACGAATCTTAGCCTTTATCCACTGAGTACTGTTAGGCATCTGCAATGCCTGTGCAGTTTTCACCCATTTTCGTAAGAACGATGTTAAATTAAAACAATAGGCATAACTTTTTTACCAGAAAAATGAGTTTAGTGTCATCTAAAAGACTAGAACTAGAATGACTAGTACTTTTGTTTTATTACTAATTCAATTTTACCATTTACACCATTTGCCATTAATATACCTATAAAATAAGCTCTACATTCATTCATTACATACATTCATTGGCACATTCCAAAAAGGTTATATATACTTTAATCAAATATATCGGTGATAAATATCTTTAATATGAACATATTTCATATGAAAACTACATTAATCCGATATATCCTTATTTTAAAGTTCATGTTTTCAGAATGTTTAACATTGTTGTTGAGGGAGTAAATATCCAAGATGGCGGAGGTACCCTATTGAAGGGAGCCGTTTAAGGGGTACGTCTTGCCCCCAGTTACTCCGGTCGCGGTCCCACAGTCTTCACTAACACTTACAAACTTACTCATCAGTTTTTGAAAGTTTTAAGTGCAGTGTTTAGCTGGGAAAATCACAAGCCTTGAACAATACGATGCATGATTTTTGTCTGCTTAATCAACTTTTACATCGCTCTCCGGGCTTTAATAGTGGTGATAGTATTTAAAGAGCTTGAGGTAAGAGAGAGACTTCTCTATTAGCCAATAAATACATTACGTAATCGGTAATTTCTCTCGCTCTGCTCCAATGTCATTATAGTGTAGAGCATTGAGCATTCCAGACCCGAGTGTAGCAGGTGTCTGCTGGAATTGCCCACTCCGAGTGCAAACCCAGTTAAACAGCATTAGCATCGAAATGTCATTCGTTCTCACATCTGTGAAAGTGATACAAGAATGGCTACTTTGAATCATAAGAAACGTTAAATTAATTTTGACATACATCTTTGGATTATACCGTTCATAGCAATGAAATAATGTGATAAGTTATTAGTCAATGCCCGCACAGCAGTCTTATGAGAAATTCAAGATCCAACAAAGGACAATTTGGACAAAGGACAAGCGGATCAATTTGACAAACAAAGAAAAATCCCAATGTTTCGAAGATATCGCTGCTCTGGAAAATAATGGGTCAAGGAAAAGTGACATCATTGTCACTGACAGAAAAAATAACAGAGCTTATATATATTACTGACCCAACAATTAGATTTAAATGAATTGAAAACCAAGCAGAACAAGTTATGAACATTTTTGTATTTACTTCCCTGTGGGAAATAGGTTAGATCATGGATATGTCTGAAGGGAATGTTTTCAGTTCATCTAAACCGCTGTTCCTATTCTATATATTAAAAATTCAATACAATACCTTTGGTAGTGTCTATGGAAACCTGTTACTTATTTTCCATCTTAAAAATCACCAACACCCCCCCTCAGAGCTAAGATATATCCATGTCAAAAATATTAATGGAAAAATAATAGACTATTATCAGTTAAAATATAATATAAAGTATTTTGATGTAATCTACATTTTAATTGGCGTTCGAGGAACAATACCAAAACATTTTAAATTTTGACATTTTTTTTTAAAGTTCATGTTAGACAATAAAACTCTGACTAGATACGTGACTCAAACTATATTAAATTTTGTTATTAGTATAGCAGAAGAACCATCTGTTCAGTTATGTAAAATAATCAAATTTTTTGTAATAATACTCTCCGTATTTTAACCATTCAATGTTGGTGAAAAGATGTAAGATTGTAATAACTTTGTCTTAATCATTATATGTAAAAGAAATGCAGTCGACATGCATACTGAAAATTTAAATAGGCCCACAAATATGTATATTTTTATTGTGTCAATAATTGGGCTTGTAGCTGCGATTAAAACTTTACTATAGATTTCCTAGTAAATATTAAAGTTGGCCATAACTAATATGGAAAACATTTCAATAGGACCCCTCATATCCTGCGACGTTAGGACCGAGCCTTTGGCCGGATAACCAACCTAATTAATTAGAAACGATAATTTATATATATCTCATACTATTAATATGCAGTTTATAAATACATCTAGTTATAATGAGGGCTTTAGATTCAACTATCTCATCTCGTAGAAAGGTTTTCTCAAATATAAATATAAAATATAAAGGTCACTCAGAATCTTTTCACACTCTACCTCTTTACAAAATTCAATCAGGTTCAATACTTTCAAGTTTTTTTGTCTTTAGCCGTGCATTTTGCCACAGATTCGCCCTCATACGTGTTCGCATTAAGCTATGTTTGACTGTCTCCACTTGACGTTTTTGTATTGACGCACAGACGCACTCATTTTGTACACTACTGTTCAATAAAATGAAGGTAAAACAACATTTCATCACTAAACACTAAACTATGACGAAAATATCGTGAGTTCAGAGTAAATCGAGGTGAACTGGCATGACATGGAACATGTAAACATGATCAAAAAATAGTCCAGTGTTTATGAGGAAAGAACTTTAAGGAACAATGAAAAAATGAGTTTGATTACTTAGGCGGAAAAAATTTTCGTAGTAGTTGAATGCAAAAAATACAGACGCTCATTGCAGCAAAGCTAAAAATAGTGTTGGCTCTTGATCGCCAATATTAAACATGATCACTGATCACAACTAGAGATATTTCATTACTAAAAACCTTGTAGGATAACCTATTTAGGTTAGGTCGGCAGTTTAAGTTTTTTGTGAAACCCGGCCTTTAAAACTAGTACAGTAGTTCAACTCAGTTGTAATCTCTGAAGACCGTATGTGCGGTCGAGTAGCGGAAGCTAGTGCGTACTTGACGCGTTTAAGCCGTGGGAAATATATTTTGATATCTCTTCCAGGAAGTGGCCGAATATTCGGAGGATCGGTTATGAGGTATTCTACTGTACTACAATGTCGGAAAATAGTTCCAACGATTAAGCAGTTAAAATGATTTATAAACAGATATTTGTTTTTTCAAGACATTTTAGATGTTTAAAATTAATCCTCGATTTTTATCAAACATAAGCTCAGCTCATGAGAACACTACTAGGTAGTGTCACTTAATATGTACTTCAATTGGTATGTCTGTTGATCAATAATTTTCTAGAAAGTTTGGATAGGTATAATTACATCATAACCATAACAAACGACTCTGTTCGCACCGGGGGCCGCCGCCCCTCTCTCCCAAGACCTGTTGTCCCATTCACCAGGCCCAGGTTCCGGCCCTTTAGTCCCACATTTTCAGGGGTCGGGTTCCTTTCACACAGGTTATTCAGTTTCGTTCCGTACCTTTTCCTTCTAGAAACATCTAGTCCCTAATAGTCTCGATTGGTCGTTAGATTCTAAGTGTTTGTGTGTTGTGTGTAATATCCGTTTCACTACGTGTCTCTTTCGCTATGTCTGAATGGTTTGAATTTTTTGTTGAATCCGGTGAGTAATATATTTCGTTCTTGTTACAGGTAGGTTGACGATTCCAAAGATTGTGGCTTCTTCGTGAGTACAATTATACAATACTGTAGTACCTTTTACCACCGGGCAGTATACGGAACCATAAAAAAGTGCATAATAAATACAGTTCAAAGAAAAAAAATAATACGAATGTTTTTAGTATTTTGTTACAGACAACGAGTCAAACAGTGTTAGCGAATACTCTGTAACCACAATTATTCAGGTTTAACAACTGGATCCAATCGTGTGCCGTGCGGCGTGTCTAAATGTGCTAATACATTAGAATTGGGTATTCCTTGCTCTCTGCATGGAGTTGTTTTCGTCTTACTAGTCTTTGGAGCATGTAAACCAGTATTAAAATTGAATACTAAATTTTCAAATCAGGTCTACTTTTGGTAGTTCATACTTTTACTTTGTCGTGTCAAGACGGAGAAGATTATTTTATAAAATATCTACTCAATATTTTGAAACGTCAATGGCTTTGTTTCCAGCCACAAATTGTACCATATTGATGGTACCATATGCACCGCAGTGCTGGTTTATCTTTGATCATGCAACAGGATCGAAGCGTTGAGGGTAGAGCCATTGTGGCATGTCTTGAACAGTCTGACACCCATCAGTCTGAACATGTTTGACGTCACTGGTGAAGCACCTGTTCTTATCTGTCAAGAGTCCTCCAGGTTTTCCAGTATAACCGAGTGCTTGTAATATCTGAGTCTTGTGGTAGATACAATTCTTAAGGTTCAGTGTCAAGGTTTTCCTTGAGTTTAATCTTGCTGTCGGGGTCTACTCCATGCCACCGAACTTTCGTCAAAGGCCTGTTAAAATGTTTCATTGCTCTTTAGTGTCGAAGAACCTGATATTTGGAGCTGAGAAACCAAATACATAACAGTCGTTCGGCTCTGGTTAGGTAGTAACAAGATGGATAACGATTTGGCCCCAGAAAGCGCTTTTTAATATTAACCTAAAGCCTCTCTCCAGTAGATATATGGAAGGCTAATCATTGTTGGTGGCCGGCAGTAGAGTGGTCGTGGTCGCAGTCATCGCGTGCATGTGCATGTTGCAATTGCAGCCTGATGCAGTTTCGAACCGCTCTCTCTCGATGCGATGTTCTGATGAGGAACGTGCACCTCTGGTGTCTGGTGCATGATCGTGACGCTTGTTGGGAAATACCTTCGCTCCTCGACACGTAACCAGAAATGAATTGTGAATTGTCCGGGACCAATACCGTATCCTGTCACTTAGTTTAAATTAGACCATCCTTCGTTTGAATAGTAAACAGTCAACCTTTGTTGTGTGCATTCTTTCGGTGGTTTTGTTCTAGGAAGTGTTCGATAATGCCCCAGCAGACCTCAATAAATTTCTATATATGTATTTATTAGTTGTGACGATACAAACCAATATTGATCGTAGCTTAGGACTTTTGCCAGATGTTGCCACGGTATGTTTGTGAGTAAGGAAGTTATATCGATTTACTCCATGAAAATAACATGGGAAACGAGGAAGTTGGTTTATTGCCATAACTTGGGAAACCAGTAAGTGGATTTGCTGCCACAACATGGGAAACGAGGAAGTGGGTTTGCTGCCACAACATGGGAAACGAGGAAGTGGGTTTGCTGCCACAACATGGGAAACGAGGAAGTGGGTTTGCTGCCACAACATGGGAAACGAGGAAGTGGGTTTGCTGCCACAACATGGGAAACGAGTTAGTGGGTTTGCTGCCACAACATGGGAAACGAGTTAGTGGGTTTGCTGCCACAACATGGGAAACGAGTTAGTGGGTTTGCTGCCACAACATGGGAAACGAGTTAGTGGGTTTGCTGCCACAACATGGGAAACGAGTTAGTGGGTTTGCTGCCACAACATGGGAAACGAGTTAGTGGGTTTGCTGCCACAACACGGGAAACGAGTAAGTGGGTTTGCTGCCATAACATGGGAAACGAGGAAGTGGTTTTTTTGCCACAACATGGGAAACGAGTAAGTGGGTTTGCTGCCATTAAAATATTAAAACAAGGATTTTACCTCATTTGATGTAAGTTCTATAACATGTTTTATCACAATAATTATATTGTGATAATAATATTGTGATATTTATTAAAATAACAAGGAAGTTTGATCAATTTGGTTGTCCTCCATAAGAATAACATGGCGATTGATTAAGTGCAGGTTTTGCTGCTACGAGGGACAAGCATTTAGCTTTCTCAGCATACATACTTCGATCTGAACTGTTTGAAACTGTTTACCCTACCATGTTTTATACGAAATCCTTTTCCATTTGACCAGTTTCTATACCTCAGTAACCGCTTGACATTGAGGGATGGTTCAAAATGCGAAGAAGTTTCTTTTCACTGGTCCTAAAACCCTTATTTTTGTAATAGATTGTATACAAAAGTTCCCGGGTCTAGGTAATAATAATTCATTACAACAACTATGCCTTTGCCGTAAACATTGTTCAATGTAACCACAGTTGCACCCAGCGGTGGTCAGCGGTGAGCGCAACTGGCAGTAATTATCGTGTACAACTCCTGTCTCCATCGAGATTATATGGCCAGTCAGGTAGTTATGGCATGTTGTTGTGTTGTTCGGACTGTAAACAGCACTCCTTTCTCTTAGAACTGAGGGAAATACAGCTCTGCTCTGTTGGCAAACGTCGGTAGCGAATGTTGGTGTGTAAAACAGGGGTTGCAAAAGAAATCACTGTACGTAGTGAAAATCGAGACAAATATATTGTCCTTGAAATCAGCTTTAGTGTTACTAATTCAAAATTTTTATGACGAAAAATACTCCCCACCCCCGTCTAGGTACGTTTGAGCTGATTTTCTGACTTTCATTGTGTTTTGATGCGCGGTCGCCATCACCAGTACCCGTGAGCTTCGTCAAAGTTGAGTGATTTTTTTACTACTGTAGGTTCAAAATACAGCTCAGCAATTTTAACTATTAAGATGAAAGCTTAGAATCTTTTGTTCCATATTGTTAATTAAAGCCCTCACACACTATCATGCTCGCCGGACCTGACCTGACGTCGAACCCAACATCCAACTTGAAAAGTCTGATGTTTCCCATACACTGCCGTGCAAGTTACCAAACATGTCCGGTAGAGTATCTCAGTTTTGAGATAGTTGTCGAAACGGCTGTAGCAGTTTGTGCGGGATGTTTTTTAGAATAAAACTAACTTTTCACGTCCCATAACGGTTTTTATCTGTGTACAGTTCAATAATGTCTGACCAGAATTATTCATTATCATTAAATGACATCATTAAAAGCAAAGCATAGTTAGTCACTGTGTTGTTTCACAAGCACAATTTGCAATTCACAAGTCACAAAGACAACTCAATAATCCAAGCTACAACTGAAGTCAGGCGAGCCGTTTGACACACGTTTTTCCAACATGTCAGGCAGGCGGACGGCTGGAGTCGGGTGGTGCTACCGAACCTGACACCGTCGAGCATGTCAGATTGGAACCCACACTCTGTCGAATATGTTCGACAAGACGTTGAATCCCGACATGTTGGATAGTGTGTATGGGGCTTTATTGGTATCTTAAATTTTAGTTAATAATAATAAGACACTAGAGACGTTTGCCAGATCTCGGCGGAGGCGTGGGACAGCCAGCTCGTGCACGTTGCATCGCGCCACGCCGCATGTCCGCGTGTCTGCTGTGCCAGTGTCCCAGGTCCCGTGTCCTTGAGCCGCCGCACTTTCGCCTGGTCGCTTCCGGTCTACCGCGCCAGCTGATGCCGAATTGCGCGACTCTAATCCCATCTGTGTTACCGACTATCATACTTCGAGAATGGACTTCCAAGCGATTTCCAATTATCTGTATTATTATTATTTTTTGGGCTTGTTGAAATTCTTGGAGGTTTGTAGCTAGCTATGTGAGTGCTTTATACAGTAAATACCACGTCTATTTCCCAAGTTAAATTTAAAATAGTCGGGTTAGGGTCCCCCCAAATATTCTTAGTAAAAACTATCGTAATTTATTGAGCTTTATTATCTCCCAAAATTAGTTATTTTGTTTTATGGCTCAGTAACATTGCAATAAGGCTATTTCTTTAGTCCGACCGAACTTTGTTGTGAGTATAACATTCGCCAATTGGTTGAATATTTCTGTAAGTTATCTATTACGTACGATATTGTTATTTTTATACGTTAATTTTTTAATTTGGGTATTTTTTATGGGAATTAGGTTTTATTGACAGATTTTGTTAAACTCATAACACTTTAATAAAATGCCTTCAATGAATAGTGATAAAACATAACCAAAATGGTCAATGATTCATGTACAGTACTTGTCTTATACCTTCTGTATGTAAGATCAGTGACTATTTACATATTTTTATTATTTTTTATACTTACATTTTGTTATGATCACAACAAAAAAAGTTAAGTTAAAGTTGATTAATTGTTTAAATTATTTATACTGTACCTCTTTTCTTTGGCCTATGTTACTTATCAACCTGAACTGAGTGGATTTTCCACTTCTGTTTCGTTTTCTGTTTATTACAGATAAGGTTTATTAAGTTAAGGTCAAACCGGTCAGTTTCAACCATAAATTTACTTATTAGCTTTTCTGGCCGGTTAGCGAACTTAGAAATATTAAATCTTTATTATAACATTTTGCAACTCTATCTGTGCTAATATCCCAATAAAACGCCGATATTTGGATTTTTAGTTTATTCAATGTTATTTTCCATTATTTTGGATTTTTGCCTCAAGATCTGCGACAAGCCCTGTAAATGAACTGAAATTTTGGATCTCTATATTAAAGATTAATCAATAGACGTTTTTAAAATAAAAAGTTTAGTAGAATAAACGCGTAGGAACACTGTGACAATAACATGCGGTCTATGGCAGGATCTCCATTATGTAGTGAAATAAATGAATCACAAAGTAGCCTTGTTGATTAAAAGCCCGGTCCTCGTTCATGGTCTATAATTGGTAGCCCAGCCACCAACGACCAGTAACCAATCGTAGCAAGGCCACGCCGACGGAGGTCACCCCGACCTCACCACAGCATTTTTGAATGACCTTTCTTTCAGAATATTCTTATTAATTGATAAGTCTATCCAATGAAGAATGTCCAAGTGGTGATTATGCTTCAATAAGTTCAGCATTAGACTGTAAAATTCCAGAAGACTTTTATTGTTCAATTTTATAAATTGTGACGGGTTAATTTTTCCAAATCAATCATTCATATTGATTTGCGTCATTAAATCGTCAATAACGAATACAGAGTCTCTTAAATATCCTAAATTCATAATTCTTTATAATTTGAAAACAGAATATCGATCAAAGTTCTTAAGAAAACAAGGGTACTTTTTAAATTCATACCATAACCATTTTTTCACATCACTATCATATTTAGATTTTCTGATGAGAGAAAAGAGGCGCAAGACAAAATCGATCAAATCTCCCCATGATGACTGTTGAAGATTCAAACATGTAAAATATTAGATAAAAAACATTTAATAATTTCCTGCCACCGCTTTCTGTGTACATTTAGTTTGTCTACAAACTGACGATTCTGCCCACCACACAAAGATGTCTTCCAAATTTGACTTCACGAAACATTCCAAGGACGTCTATGTTCTAATAGACGTTATAATAGGTCTCGTATGAATTCTCACATTGTTTTCTTAAATCTTATTGCATTGTTTTCAACAGAAATCGGTAAAGAAAAGTAAAACCAGTACTCACTGTGTGTGTGTCACTCCACTGCAGACACAGACTCTACGGGAACTTGCGCTGGTTTCGAAATAATAAATATTTTAGCCAAATTAATTGAAACAATGTAAAGTGTATCTTTGTGTGATAATCGTCTCAATGGAGGAGTGTAAGGTGTAAAGGTGGGCCTCAGCCAGTCTCAGTGTGGGAGTCGTGATGACTGGTGATGCTGGGGGGGTGGTGGGGGTGTGAGTGTGGGTCAGTAACTTGTGTGTGAGGGGGTGGCAACCAGCCTCCCCTAGTCCAGAGTTCTATCTCTACTCTTGTACATCCTTGCCCCTTCACACCACTTCCTCTATCAAATTAAATTTCTCCTCTTAGGATCTTGGGATCAAAAGGAAATGCTAATTTTTATTTCATTAGTTGGTTTTTTAGTTATACTGTATTAAATTTTTCTACGAAAATACTGAACATTTATCAGTTTGTTTTAAATACTTATTCTCAACTTCAGTATATGTCTATAAAGTACGGTATATATCATTTGAGAAGCAATACACTTCTCAATGATAAATGTTACAACTGCTTATATTGCAACAATACTCAGGATTTTTTTATTATCAAGGAGCCAGACAATAATTCAGTGAGGATTACTATTTGAATTTAATTAAAGAGATGAGTTCATGAAGGGGTTTTGTTACAAAAAGGTCTTTCTGAGATAAATGGACCCAAAGTTCAAAGGCTGGAGCTTTTTTGTGTAAAGTAATTTTTTCCTCTAAGCTACATTATTGCACTTTGCACTTCTAAATAGTATAAAACTATTGTAGCAGGGTGTTTAACTTAACTATTTGCTTATTAAAGTAAAAATAATAACCTGATTGTACATACTTCCTTCATTCTCAAGAAAATTTATTTTTTAATTAATTTTATTCTTGTAAAGTAGGTATGAACACTTGCCTCCTTAATGCATTAACACAGTTGTGCATTTTTATCTATATTAATGGGTCATGTGACCAGTATTTGGGGGGGAATAGGTACTTGACCACTGGTTAGAAAATAATGTTATAGGCCTATATTTCTTATGAATATTTAACAAAGTATGATAGAGATTACATTTCTTAAGTAATTTCAAGTCGGAAAGGGGTAAAGGTGTCTTAGGTAGATCATAGCTCTTTTTTGCACAAACCTGTTTACTCAATATATTGCAATATAGTGCAGTTGAGTACTCAGCCAAGTTCATTATCCATTTACTGTAGTTGTATGACTATGAGTGAGAGTGAGTTATCCCTTCTCTTTAGTGAGACTCAGACTCATGTCGGGTGGAGTATTGTAGGTCAGGGGGCTCACCCGCTCACCCACTCGCCACTCCCCTCCCCCTCCCTACCGCCACTCAACGTCCTTCCCCTCTCATCCCTCCCTGTCTAGACCCTAACTTCTTCCGTCTATTCACAGATCAATCAAATTTCGATTGTTTCTTGAATAATTATCAGATATGTTTTCATATTCAGTGGAACTAACTGAGTTCGTAATTTGATTCATTGGATCTGTAATGTTGCTCAATCTCTGACAAACGTAAGGTTTTAATTTCTGCGAGTTCTAAAGACAGTTAGTTCTCTTGTGCTGCTGTAAGGTACAGTAATTTGACCCTTTTAAAGAAATCCCTGTCTTGTAAGACCTTAAAAATGACACCACAGTGAATTGTCAGTGAATTGAGAGTCAGAACTATGGCCTGTTTAGTACCTATCATATTTTATCCTTTTAATTAGACACCGTTAATATTTTAAAATATACTCAGAAAAGACTGTCTCTAGGGGTCTGTGTCACTAAGGATTTCTAGATGATGGTGTTCTCAGTTTTCATGAAAATGGCGACGATCTCCCGTCGACAACTCCTTGTCACTACGAAATAACTGAGATAAAACGAGCGCTGATCATCTCAGCAATGCGTAATAAATGGGGTTTCATTTTATTTGTGTTAATCTATTATTTAAAAATGTTTTTCCTATGATATGAGGACAAAATAACATCGTTAGTACTATTACCTTTTCTGCACCAAATCCCTTCACTGCGCAGTATTATTATACAATTATTCGACACTTTTTACGGTATATTTATTCTCTTAGAGGTTATTGAGTCTCTAAGAGGGTCATTCTCTAAGAGAAATGTTGTGTTGAGTGAGTTTGTGGTTATCCTCCAGTCGTGTTCCAGCGACACTTCAATGGTGATATTTGGAGGGCTAGGACAATGTATATATTATGTATTGTACATATTAGTTCGAAATAATTGAACTGCTGTGCAGTAAATGGTAGAAGTACTATAATTACAATGGCATCGGATAATAGTGATGACACATTTCCTTCTGCAGACAGTGAAATTGCATCCTGTCACCACACCAACATATTTACAACAACCAGTTTTCTTTGGTGTTGTGATCTTGTTACATTGTGAAGTTGGATTTTAGCCGTTGTGGTGAATTTTGAATCCTACCTACAACATTTTACGAATATTATGATAACGGATAAATTTCTCAACCAAAAGACGACATGAGTTGTTTGCGATATAACTAATTAAAATACATACCATTGTTACTTTTTAAATAAAAAATATTTGTATTTAGTCTTACACATTTTTAAGAATCGACAATTTGTTAGTTTTTGTATGAATGTGACATTCATATTTTATGTAACCAATTTTATTTAACCAATTTTATGAAACAAGTTTATATGCCCTGCCATGATTCTAGCTAATCACACAACCTACATGTCAGGTTTAAAACTTTTTCAAGCTTGACACTGAGTTGTGGTCATTTCTAAATTAGATCGTTTCTTCTCCTTTAACACTTTATTTGCACTTAAAAATTAGCTAAAAAATATATATTTTGTTGTTAACTTTGCAGTTAGTATCAATATAAAAGTCGTTAATTACTTAAGAAAGTTATTCCTTGTACTATCCTTTATTTCTCTTAGTAGAAAAAGAAATGCATGTACATATATTTTTAATATATGAGTCTAATATATATTAAATGCAAAAACTTAAAAATATGTCACAATATGATAAGTAAAAAATTGTCTTAATACTCCTATATTTCCAGGCGTGTGTCATAAATAGTATACTGATATATTACAGTAGTTATTTTATCTTTTGTTAATGTTTGTAAAGGATGTCTATTGGGAAGGACTTGGATTGCTTATAAGAGGTAGATAGATAACTAAATGTGGAATTCACAAATAACAGGAAAGAAAGAGTTTGGCACTTTGCCTTGACTGGTGGTATTTGCTGCAGCCTTGAAGTCACTGGTGTTATAAACAAATCACTTTTAAATCTGATTAAAAACGCAAACTGTAAAAATTAATCTACTTTTTTATTAATTTTATTTTATATATAATTTTATTTTTATAAATACATATTAATTATATATTTTTTTATTTTAGACACCTTGATAAAAAAAATGTGCAGCTCACCCTAATATTGTTTTACGAGTATTTTTGTTTTAAAAAGTAACGCTTGGTCCTATTTGATATTTTAACTATCCATTTACAACTTCACATTTGTGAAGTAATTTAATAATTTAAATGCAAAATGTTAAATGTAGATTAGATTTTTCCGTATTTAATGGGAGTTAAAGGAGATTAGGAGCATTGTGAACCAGACTGGTCTGTCACTGATAGTATTTAGTTAAGTTTATTGATATTTATTTAGCTTAGGTTAGTGTCAAGGCTTCAAAAATTATGAATGTTAACTAATATTGTTTCACTGAGGCAATAGTAAAATTTGCTCTTGGTCATTAACGTGTGTATCCCTGGCTTAGCATTTTAACATTGATTACCTCAAAAGTAATAGTAAACTAAAATAGAATTAATTTAAGAATAAATAAATCAAGTAGAGGTTAACAAAAACATTACTAAAATAATGGCAAATATAGATTATTTACTTTTGTAAATTCCTATACATGTTATATCAAACAGTCTTAATGTAAAACATTTAATTGATGTCTTATTCAATATTAAGTATTGTTTGGGTTTGTTGCAGATCTACAATTGCCAAAGTGGCGAGAAACCATGGTCCCGTGTCAGCCCAGACAACTAGCGATCCTCTCTCTGCCGTTCGCCGCGCTCGTCGCGTTCTTCTGGTTCAAGCGCAGGAGGAGTCTGTCACGCAGTGACCCTGGCGGAACTGTGCCGCGACAGAAACCAGGTGATACAACTGCAGTAGACAAAAAACTGACTGGTGCTGAACAAGTTGTTGAGGAGAAGGTGAAAAGGGAAGAATCGTCAGAAGTTGAAAAAGAGATCATCGCAAAAGCTACTTTTGGTGTGGAGGGTTCTCCAGTAAATTTAAAAAAGATTGCCGTTGACCTGGTAAAGCCTATTGGGAGTGTTCCTGCATCAGATGCAAAAGGTTGCAACGGATCGGTAAGTTTCATCGAAGAGGAAGAAGAAATAAAGCAAAATCACCCTCCTACTCCGGATTTTGAAAGTAGTAGAATTTTTCACAGCACTATCATAGAAAGTGAAAAAGATATAGAAGAGAGGAAAGATTGTTCAGAGCTAGGAAATAAGGAAATTCAAGATCGTGATATCGAGCAAAAACACTCTTGTGAGACCGAGTTAAAAAACACTGCACTGGAAAGTGGTGCTGAGAAACGTGATAGTAACCTTGAGGAAGTATTGGACTGCACAAAAACTACAACCGTAGGAGATCAAAGTACAGTTGAAGTTATATCTTCTAAGATTGCAGTTGAAGAAAACCCGGAAGAATTATTGAGTGAAAAAACTGTCATAAACGAATCCATCAATTGCACAAGTTCAGACACTTTGGAAACGGTTGAGAACGTCTCTGTGGACACCGGTTTAGGTAGTCAGGACCCATCAACAGTAGAAGATTGTAACACAAGCATGGCTCAAGGACAGAAGATGGATGACAAGAACAATAATGCCACTGGGCTGGAACAGAAACTGGCTTCGCTGGGGTTGGACACCTCTCAACAACCTGTGCAGAGAAGTGAACGAGATTCAGCCAATCACAGCCCGGCCGAGGTGATGCTCAACAGTCCTGCGATCAGCACATTCTCTGATGCCCACAGTGAGGTTCGTAACTTGCATGTTGATCTTATTCATTGTTTGGTTAAGGGATTTTTTATTGTAATTATAGAAACATTATTAACTTATCACTATGTATATTCAGTATATATTTTTCACAAAAATTATTTGTAATACTTCAAATTAATTAATTATTAATGATAGGTATATCCAATACTTGCACGTTATTATAAGATTAAGATCTTCTGTTATTGTCTTTAAACAATTATTTTACATTAAAATATTTTTCATATTTATTTAAAATAGAACATTATTGTAATAGGTAACACAGTTAATATTTCATGGTTTAACAACAAATTTAAATTTCTCAGAAAGAGAACTCAGGAGTCCCAATTCAGGGAAACCTTGAGTTTTCTGATTTGTTTTGATTTAAGTTAAAATTACCAGAAAAATGAAGCACAGTAAAATCTCTCACTATCCCCACTTATTAAAATATATTTTCCTTGTCTGAGACATGCGACAATGGAGCAAATGCTGTTCACAGCAAATTTCTAAATTTGGAGAGATGGTCTTTGCTATTTTGACATGGAAATGGATAAGCCATGGGGGTGTTAGCAGATTTGTGGAATGCAAAAAGTGAAGTGATAGTGTTTGGATCCCGTTTACATAGAAACTACCAGAACTATTATATTAAATTTTTGGCTATAAGAAAAGCTTGTTTAGATGAACTGAAAACATTCCCTTTAGACATATCCATGATGTAACCTGTTTCCACAGGGAAGTAAATACAAATATTTAATTCAGTTAGGCGTTGGCCTAACTGAATCAAATACCAATCATTTAGTTCGTAACCTATTGAGGTTATGAACCAAATGATTGGTATTCATCATATTATTTAATTGTTTTTCATCCATTAATGTTAAAAAATGTTAATGGGCTGCTCATGTTTCATTGTAAAAAGGGTATAGACTTAAAATATGAAAAAGAAAACCTAGCTTTTACTGAGGAATAAAAGCTCGGTGCGTTGGGAAGCATTAAGTGATGAATCTATGATCATAATGTATGATAATTGAAGTTTTGATGATGAGAAAAAAGTACATACTTAAATTTTAATTATTCTGTTTTTCAAACAGATTATTTTAATATTTCACTATTAATATTATATGTAGTTTATCCACTATGTGAATATCCTTGATCATGCATGTTGAGTGCAGTGACACTGTGTTGTTGCTAGGTTATGAATTGGTTGAATCGTTGTGAGCCGACCCACTGCAACCAACGTCCGAAGGTAGAAATGTTTGACTCGGGGCTGCACATGTTTGTTCCATCCCCCTACCCTGCTCCTGCTCCTGCTCCTGTTCCCATTATCCTCTGGTATCCTGTCTATACGTATTGGGTCTGTTGCTTTTTCCTCTCCTGTTTGATTTATGCAACCCGCTCAACAACTGGTCTCTAGTTTGGTAGTAATGGGTGCAAAAATTCAGTTAACCATTCAAGAGGCACCAGTTATTGTGCGGGCTGCGATAGTGAAGGTGTGATTTGGATGTGGATCAATTTAGGGTGTTTCATAAATCTATCAAGCAGAGTTTTTAGTTTGATCTGTCAGTGAAAACGATCTTGCTATCAACTATGTAGCCTATATACTAACCAAGTTTGAAGATGAAAGTTTACATTTGAGTGATTTGAAAGTTAACCCTTTGAGGACCGTCTGACGGTATATCATTAGTACAGTTATTGTCGAAGAAGACCGCACTGATGATATATATCATCAGCTAGTAGTTTTTCATATAGTATCTAGCTCTCTAGCACATTTAAATCAAACCCATTTCATTTTAGATGTCTTTGGCATCTTGGTTTACTCTCTTTTTATCTGGATGGTTTTTGTGGTTGTACCTACAGCCAGAAATAAATAATGTGTATGTTTGATCGTCTTGTTTGTATACTGTTGTGAACGAAAACAACGTACTGTAGGTTGTATTAACATTTTCTCTAATAATTTTTTTATCTGCGGTAAAATCTCGTAAAAATTTGTACACACTTTTCTAACGTAAGTAATAATTTAAATGTATTTACCATAGAAATTCTTTATTTTTTATCCATGGAAAGTAAAAAAATCCATTCCAATTATTGTATTATTTGCAGTTCAGATATGTACCGGGTCCGGCAAAAAAACCTCCCCGGTTTGAGCAAGCCACCGCGTGAGTTGTAGTGGGGTTAGAGATGTGGAGGGGGTATTGTTCCGTAGCGGCGTACGTGCCATTTTCAGTGTTTGCCATGGCTTGGCTCGGTGAGCATCGGGCGTTTGTTGTGGAGGAGTTTATTAAAAATGGCGGTTCTGTGATTTCTACTCAACGAGCGTTTCAGATTCGATTCGAACTTGGCCGACGTGATAGTGTTCCTGACGCGAAAACGATTAGACTGTGGATGTCAAACTTTAGACAAACAGGGTCAGCACTAAAAAGAAAACCAACTGGCCGACCTCGTACTGCAATAACACCAGAGAATGTGGCGCGAGTGAGAACATCCATCCAACAGTCTCCAAAGCGTTCAGCGGTTAAACATGCAGCTGCCCTGGGATTGTCAGAAAGGAGTGTAAGGAGAATTCTGCATAAAGAACTTCATCTGCATCCCTACAAAATAATGGCGCAAAAGTTGTTTGAAGAAGATTATGAAACTCGCAGGGCTGCATGTGATGACATTTTGCAGAACATTCCCCCAGATGCTGTCTTCATTTCTTCTGATGAAGCCCACTTCCACTTGTGTGGAACTGTTAACAAACAGAATTTCCGCTACTGGGCTGCAGAAAATCCTACGGAACTCCACCAACAACCACTACACAGTCCAAAAGTCACAGTTTGGTGCGCCGTTGCGGAATTTGGTGTGTGGGGACCGTACTGTGTTTAACCGCTGAACGCTTTGGAGACTGTTGGATGGATGTTCTCACTCGCGCCACATTCTCTGGTGTTATTGCAGTACGAGGTCGGCCAGTTGGTTTTCTTTTTAGTGCTGACCCTGTTTGTCTAAAGTTTGACATCCACAGTCTAATCGTTTTCGCGTCAGGAACACTATCACGTCGGCCAAGTTCGAATCGAATCCGAAACGCTCGTTGAGTAGAAATCACAGAACCGCCATTTTTAATAAACTCCTCCACAACAAACGCCCGATGCTCACCGAGCCAAGCCATGGCAAACACTGAAAATGGCACGTACGCCGCTACGGAACAATACCCCCTCCACATCTCTATCCCCACTACCACTCACGCGGTGGCTTGCTCAAACCGGGGAGGTTTTTTTGCCGGACCCGGTATATTTTAACTGGAGAAGTGTTAAGCTTTTTACTTTTAACTATAACATAAAAATAATTACTTTTATCTTCTTTAAATATTAAGTATAAACAAAAAAAAGCATAAAACATGCCCCCCTTATAACCACTAATCACAAGCAAAAAAGGTGTCCCAATTAATCTGCAATCCCAATTAAGCCTACAAATGCCGTCAACTTCCACCCAAGCCGGCCACCGTTTATTTAAGGTGTGTTCCCTCTCCGCTATACCACACATTTGCAAGCCAAATTGGGATTGATCATGGTTGTGATTCAAACCCTAACACTTCTGAATGGCTAGAACGTTACATTCGTCAGCGCAGCGCTCTAACCGGTCCAGCCACAAGTGCATAGGAGTAGAAATTGCTTACTTGACTAGAAGACGTACTCAGGTGGCAGTTTAGTGAACTGTTGAGCAGTTTCGGTTGGTTGCCTCCAGAGGGCAACACAGTCATGAAGGTGATAGGTTCAATAAATTGATGACAGATGCCTCCACCTGCCACTTCTTATTAAATTATATATAAATGTGTATAAAAAATTATTAATATAAATGTGTCGTGAATTATGACTTTACCACTTCTAAGGTTAAAATTTAACATCAATATATATTATTTAGATTTTTACTGCGGACATTTTCCATCACGATTTTATGTAAAACAAACTTTTATGCAACAACTTTTATTAGTGCATCGGAAACAAAATTTTAAGTAATTGTGTTATGTTTTAGATTAGTTCATCTGAAGACAGAATCAGATTCCAGATCCCGAAACGTCGTGAAACTTTGTTTTACATAAAATCAAGATGTAAAATGTCCACAGTAAAAATCAAAACAACATAAATCCACCATCACCAATAATGAATTTCAAACAAAGAATATCATTAGTTGTTTGCTAGGGTAATTAATTAACAGTATTAGCATTTTAGTAAAAATATCATTATCTTAAACATTGGTCTCAGTACAAACCTTTTTAAAAAATGGTCATTTCCCATGGTCTTTTTCACGTAGCATATCGACTCAAGGCATTTAAAAAACATTATAATCTATATAAAAATCATAAAATGGTTTTGGTCCTGAAAGGGTTAAATAACATAAATTTATTAAAAAGTAATGGTAATGTTTATAATTTTATGAATGATGTATTTTAACTTCCACCCCTTTTTAATTAAAAAAGGGGTGTAAGTTAATTTAGTGTATCCATAATTAAGTGTAAAAATATCAACTTTATGAAATACACTAGATCTCCTGATTCAGTTACCACCTTTCTACTATACCGTTCTCATATCATCATGTACATGTAACCTAAAGCATTGACACAGCTCTCATCAGATCATCCCGGGTAAATGAAACACAGCATGGAACACGTCATTGACTTGTATTAATGAATTACTGTGGAATGTTATGACGGTAAAATGAGTAATATGAGTAATGGTAGATTTAAGTTATTAATAATAATTGAAGGTTTTCCAATTTATAATTTTCAAAGTATTTTCAGAGTATATTACTTACTACCCTTACATTGCCTATGTGGTGAATGCTTTTAACCATTTGGTTATTTTAGCCTTTCAAAGTAGAGGATATATGAATGCAGTTGATTATTTAGTTTACTTATGTCACCACAATATAACTATCTGAAATTTAGAAAGCATGTGGAATTATGTTTAATGTGTGAACAACAAATTGTTTTATCTGTCGATATATTGAATTTGTTGGAAATAAAAAAAGTAGTTTATTTGCTTGAATAGATTTATTATTAAAAAAATTATTTCCAAATATTTACTTCACTGTAGGCTCTTGATAACTTGATTTTAATGGGCTGGGTGAGTTTCAGTTGAGCGAAAATGTGAGATCACTGAAAAAGATATTAAACATAACCTATGAGTTACGGAAAGACTCCTTTTTGCCTTATTATGTACTCTTTGACTGTTAGTGTTTAAAATTAATCAGTTTAGGTATTATTTGTTCAAAAATCGTTATTGAATATGAAAAACCTATCGTAGCCCATCTCATTATCTAGCCTTTAGGTTATGTTAGATAAGTTGTTGGATGCACTGCTTTAAAAAGGCTTATATTCTGTTTCATACTTTTTGGCTTCACTTTTTACTTAGTAACATGTTTGTATAGTTTTCAGAACTTTTGGTAAGTAATTTTATTAATATTCATCCTATAGTTTGAGTACCACATAAATACGTAGTTGCTCAGGGCTAACTTGCTGGCCCAGGCCAAATGTTGCTGTACCGAAACTAGTGGCCTGTGACTCCTGTGGCCTGTCAGATCATGACCTCTGGGTTGCCCATGTGGCTCTCGCCTTAACGGTAGCCTACCTTATCTTTAATTCACCGCCAAGCCCCAAGGTCTATGGTAATTTTCATTAAAAAACCCCAAAGGCAAAGAGGTTTCAATGGTTTATGCAATTATCATCCACCAAAAATAAATTTATCATTTTTAAAGGTGCACTAATATTAGAGTAAACTAAAATGTTTTGTTATTTTGAAAAAATAAAGTATTTTAACGTATTGTAGTACTGTAGCCTGGAAGTGTGGTTCATTTATCTATGTCATATGATTCATATTGAATCATATGCGGGTTTCTCATTTTCACCCATGTGATTAGCATTAGTCCCATTGTATTCTAGTAAATGATAAGCTAAATACATTTAGGAAAATAAGCACCTCCAGTTTACCAAATAAATACACATAAGTACTATATCTCATTGTAATCCTTATTGCAAATCTGATGTATAGGAATCAGTTTGGTCAAAATAGCTCAAAACAATAACTCATCAAGGTGAGGATCATCATGAGGAAAAAAAATTTCAAATAAAAAAATTTGGTCCAATACAATTGATCTTTAAAAACTGAGATACAATTTTTTGTTGACACTACTTTGATTTTTAAAATTAGTCTTATTAAAAGAATAAAAGTGCAGTGATGTTTTGATAATGTTGTACATCTTGCTGGTAACTTCAGTTTGTCAGGGGAATCTCGCATCCTCTGTCTCAGAATACTCTCTGCTCAATTTTTTCGATCCTACTCAAACTCTTTAACACTTCGAGACCTAAGACTAGTTTCAGGAGGCAAGGTATTATTTGATTAATCCAACTACTTTTTTTAATGTAGTAACAACACTGATATCAACTTCAAATTAGGCCTAGTTTCTTATTTCCAAATAATATATACTATTTACTCTTTAGGAAATGGCTCAATCTATACAAAGCATTCATACGTCTCTATGTACACGTTACGTACGTACAGTTTTAATTCTGGGCATAAGCAGATCTATTGGTAAGACTGTACCATAGTTACAGCAAAAATTGCTTGTGAGCATTCATATGGGACTTTTGATCAATACTCTTTAGATACTATTCCACATAATTACATACAGTTCCAGGGTGACTATCACAGACCAAATTGATAATAAGATAAAACACCTAAAACACGGGTCAAAAGTGTGTCCACAAGTGATAATTGTTCATACTTGCAACCAAGGGAGCATGTCAAATTGGCTATCCGACATTAACATCTATGACAATGTGTTCATTTTTTAAATTGTAATATTCCATTCAAGAAATCTGTTGCAACTACACAAATAGGCAATTTCAGACACAGATTATTTACAAAAACACCCCTTGCTCATTTATTTCTTTATTTAAAGTTGTATTAATTTTTTTTGAGGCCTTAAACTCCTTGTAGGGTCTTAGATGACCTCTTGTTGACCTTCATACAGAAGCCACCTCTGTGTCCTGTCTGAGATTATGAAACAGTGGTGATAATGTTTATTTTTTCAAGGAACCAGTGATCAAGAAAATGGCTGCAGTGGGACAAGGTAACTCTTTGTTAGCTTCTTTAAGTTTTTACTGCGGCGCCAGACGATTTCACCGTAATGTGATGGTGTTGTATTCAGGGGTCCAGTGACTGTAGTAACACCATCCTGCCGTATATCTGCTGGTGGCTCCAGTGTGGTAGGAATCTTATTCCTTTATATATACGAGTTTGTATTATTATATATGATGGTCTTGTATTCAGGGGTCCAGTGACAGTGGGAAGGGCTGCAGTGATGTGGTGACACCTCTGTCACGCACCCCTGCCGGTGGCTCAAGTGTGGCAGGAGACCTTGTGCCCTCCATCTACGAGTTTGTATTGTTATATGATGGTCTTGTATTCAGGGGTCCAGTGACAGTGGGAAGGGCTGCAGTGATGTGGTGACACCTCTGTCACGTACCCCTGCCGGTGGCTCAAGTGTGGCAGGAGACCTTGTGCCCTCCATCTACGAGTTTGTATTGTTATATGATGGTCTTGTATTCAGGGGTCCAGTGACAGTGGGAAGGGCTGCAGTGATGTGGTGACACCTCTGTCACGCACCCCTTTCGGTGGCTCAAGTGTGGCAGGAGACCTTGTGCCCTCCATCTACGAGTTTGTATTGTTATATGATGGTCTTGTATTCAGGGGTCCAGTGACAGTGGGAAGGGCTGCAGTGATGTGGTGACACCTCTGTCACGTACCCCTGCCGGTGGCTCAAGTGTGGCAGGAGACCTTGTGCCCTCCATCTACGAGTTTGTATTGTTATATGATGGTCTTGTATTCAGGGGTCCAGTGACAGTGGGAAGGGCTGCAGTGATGTGGTGACACCTCCGTCACGTACCCCTGCCGGTGGCTCAAGTGTGGCAGGAGACCTTGCGCCCTCCATCTACGAGTTTGTCCTACCCCAGGTCATTGTTGGTCGTCTCATCGGTCGACATGGAGCCTTCCTCCACGACATTCGTGGAAAGACCCATACCAATGTTTTCATTAAGAAGCACCCTGAGACAAACAGTTTAAAGATATGCGCCATTGAAGGTTAGTGAAATACTGTTCATTGTGTATACTTTGAGGACGACTTATTGTCCTGCTCACAGCATGAATAAGTACTTATTGAGAAGTACTATTCTCGTAGTAAGTTAATGTAATTATCAAACATTGACTCTATAGGATTAAAGTGTCAGTTATTGTTTTAAATAGTATGATAGCAGAAAGAATAAACTGACACATGTAGACAGACAAATATGCTTTGCCTGTGCATATTTAACCCTTTGAGGTTGAATAAATTTAATGACAAATATACCCCAGGACAGAATTAATTTAGGCTATTCATGCATGGATTGTGACATTCTTATGTATAAGTGTCCAAACTGATTCATATGTGCATTCACGATGCTTTATATTTAACTTACTGTTTAATGTGGAGTCCGAACCACTGCCTCTGAATTACTAACTGGTCTAATTATTATAACGATGGTCTTTGTAGATTAATGTAGTATTTAATATTGCGGATGTTAATCTACACAAGAGAACACTTACACCCACCGACCATCGCTCACAACTATCCACTTTGACTTCCAAGTAGCTGGATCACAGGACAATGCCGCAGTCTCGGTCATAATCAACATTCAATAATAATTAATCTGTTTATTTATTTGTAACTTTATTTTACATTTAATTAACAGTAGAAATACTGATACCAGTAAACATTGTGTAAAACTAACCTTTACTACAACAACTCAAAGCAGTAGACAAATGCAACTTTCAGCAAAATGAAAAATAATAAAAATTATAAGAACAAAAATAAATGAACACGGTAAGAAAATAAATGTATAATTTAGTAATGTGTGTATAAAAAAAACAAATAAACATAAAATACTTGTCTTAAGTTTACTCTTAAGTGTGTTTTACATGGCTTTACATCGTGGCTGGTCACTATACTCTGCACTCTGCAAAGTATCTGGCGACCTGTACTCCCCATTCCACCTCAAAGGGTTAATAAAGTAAAAATTATTGTTAGAATCACAAGCAATTTTTTAATGAAAACTAAGATATAGTTCAGTATAGCCAATCCCTCAATTAATCTTACAACTCTCAACAAGTTTTGAGGAATATTATGATATAGTTCAGAATAGCCAATCCCCAAATTAATTGTATTTCTAAAAAAGTTCTGTGGAAAATTAAGATATAGTTCAGTATAGCCAATCCTCTTCTCTAAACAAGTTTTGAAGAAAATTAAGATATAGTTCAGTTTAGCCAATCTCCAAATTAATTGTACTTCTCTAAACAACTGTTAAGGAACCATCGATGATAATAAATTATCTACGTTTTCATATCACAGTGATTGCACCACTTCATCTGAATGATCAGCTACAATAGAATTTATTATGAGTATTTTTTATTATTAAATCATCACTCTTCAATAATTTCAGTTAATACATTAAATGGTAAATATATACTCTGGATATAGTAAAAGATATGCTATAAAATATTTTAGAAAGAATTTGTACTATGTACATATATGGATAAAGTTGATGAGATGAGGTGTGTGCAATGACGTCTGTAGGCAAGAACAATCATATAACACTTGTTACGAGGAAACATCTGCTGTTTGTAAACATTAATTGCAAAAAATGACTGCTTATCACCATTGCATACACAATTGTGTCAACGCTTAGATATCAGAAACTGTGCTCTATCTACCTTGCTGTGTTTTATTCACATCACCTCCTAAATAATATGTGGAATATCTGTGGGAACATCAATAATAATTTGATGACTCAGTGTTTACTGTGATGTACAAGATTTAGTTTGTGTTGGTAAGTGTAGTGGTTTAGTTTATGTGGTTTTAATTTTAACAATCAAAAGGATTAAATATTTATTACCATTGAATTAATCCATTTAGTATTGATTTCATAATTATTGGTATGGGTTTTAAGCTTAAAGAGTCTTCCTCAATTCTGTAGAAACACAAAAAATTTGCCTCGGTATTCCCTTGCTTTGGATAAAATGAGTAAAGATGTAATTTCAAAACCTTTTTGTCATACAGATAAATGTTTGTTCTAGGGTCCTCATACCTGATATATCCGAGAAAATAGATTACAAATAAATCTTAAAAATCAAAAATCACTTTTAAACACCGCTGAAACTATTGTTATTTCATTTTCATTTGTTTGAGTTATGAGGGCTCTAATATATTTATTCAACTACATTGTTACCAAGTTTCAAGAAAATCTGATGAAAACAGTGTCAGAAACAAAATTAACATGGTTTGTCTCAAAAGCCGGCCGGCTGACGAAAGGCTACAGCCCTACTAGCCTTTTACAAAATTTGGCTCAGCCTCTATATGTAGCGTTTTCTGCCTGAATGTTTTCAGAAAAGCACAATATTGACCGCACAGACCCCCCTCCATCCCTCTCCCACCGCTTGGCCCATCCCTCCAAATACTAATTTTTGTTTTAGTTTTTTTTTGGGTTAGCTTTGCTACTAACCCTAACGGTGAAGAAGACATTTAAATTTAAAAATGTGAGATTTTTCATATTACCACTTTATAACATACAGATGCCATCATTGATATTCGTAATTGCCCAACTCAGTTAATCACTATCTGTATATGTATTGTTCTTCCTGCACCCATCGTTGAATTGATAAATGAATTTAAACATAAAGATTTGTCAAAGAAAAAAGGCAAAAAGTTTCCCTCATCAAGGACCGTGAATCACTGATTAAATTTAACAATTGACTATTCTGGTGGTATTTCAAATGAAATCAAGTGTAAATTAACAATCAACCCATAATGATAGAGAATTATTTGGAAGCATTGTCACTTGTACATTAGCCATAATATGAAGACATCTAATTTTTATGTACAAATATGTTTAACTCGTGTAATGAAATAATAGGATGAGGATGATTTTAAGTTGATGTCTTGAAAGTTGATGGATCTATGACAACAGTTATGAAAAGAATGTATTTCGACATCCAGCAGAATCGATCTTTGTTATTTGGTTCTTTAATTTTAAATTTACTTATTTAAATTTATTTACTTTTAAATGTACTTATACAGGAACACAGCAAGATATTGATGCAGCTTTAAAAATGATCAGACAGAAGTTCCCACTGAGGAGATTTCCAGATCTGACCCTGGAAAAGGTGTCATTCATCAAGAGCCCATGTCTGCCCATCAATCCGGAAAATTTGCAGGTGAGTTCAAATGTAACAAAATTCCATATTGTAATAGTCAATAATATTTTCGGCTCTGAAATCTTTCCCTTTTGGAGATTAAGAAGTGTCATCAGTCATTGTGATTTCAAATTCAAGATGAGGGAATTCATTTTATATGTTTAGATATCATTACCAACCCGGTGCAGAGCTCCATGTCACAAGAAACTCTTAAATTACTCTCAATAAAATAATGAAAAACACTTAAGTTTACACTTAGTATAGATGATGTGTGGTCATTTGAAAATATTACTGAACTGTCATATTGGAGTTGGCATCAAACTAAAAATTTAGAATTGAATTTCAGAATCAGAACTGGTGTAGACATTATGAAGTTTTTTAATCACTTCATTACTTCTTGTTAGTAAGTGAAACTCACCTCCACATCTGCTATGTATTTTTTACATTGAACTATCCCTAAAAATAATACTTTTACTAACTAATTTCATTTCATTATGGATTCGTTTTATTTATCCCCAGTTACACTTGGTGGAAGGAGTCAACAACGATGTGATCCTGTCCAGTCTCATCACTGCCGGAAATTTCTTCCTCCAGATGCCGATGCATATGACCTACCATAGTCTCTACAAGCTGGCCTGCATCATGAACTCTGTCTACAACACACAGGAAAGCCCTCCTCTGGTCGAACCACAGCCCAGTGAGTCATTTCATTGATTGTATGTAGGGGTCTGCGGTACAGGAGGTCGGTACAGTACAAATTGTTGTACCTCGGTTTTCTGTACAAATTCGGTACGGTACAGTACACAAGAATAATGCCGCTAGTAACATTGACCGAGCTTATTCTTTTATTCATAAGTATTTTCCAAAACTTAATTAGTGAAAACATAGAGAAAGGAGATGTCAGAAGAAATATTTTACTGTACTAATGTTCAAACTGTAATATGATTTTTTTAAATCCATTCTTTAAGAAACATATCACATTAAACATATTAATAATTAATTAAACATTATAATTAAGTTGTAACTAATTAATAAAGGGAAATAATCTTCTGAAGTCTATATGAAACTAAGGATGAACAAACAAAACAAGAAAAACTATAATGTATTTTATTGCAGAACAAAAAATACAGAAAATATATTGAGTCAATACCCTTAGCCAAGGGTATTAGACCTATGTTTTATATTGTCCAGGTTTATTATTTTTAATTCAACCAATCACAATTATTGTTCAAATTAAATCATATACTTTCATAAAATGTCAAAGGGCTCTTTAGACTAAAATAGTTATTTTAGTATAAAGTGGTTAATATTACAGTGGAAACCCTCAAATCTGAACACGTTCTCAAGAAATCAGAAAAAGAAATAGCAGGAAAGTAACAAAAATAATTACATAAACTTATTTTTCAAGGTTCAAGTCTGTTATTTTTAACTGTTGAAGTGAAGAAAATCTTCACACGAACGTAATTCCAAGCCACGTCAATTGTTAGCAAATGCAATTACCAGCAGGTAAACGCTCACTAAACTAGACACAGACAGTAGACAGACGCGATACGCATCCTAGTAAGGGTGGGGGTAGGGGGAGAGTGATTTATTTTTAGCAGAGGCTCGACTAGGAACAATGGCATGTCATGGGACGTACATCCACCCGCCAAGGTCACTGCTCTTACGATAACATTGTCAACAGGCTGTCAGAGCAAAAAGAAAGAATCACTTAAAAAAATCACAAATCTCAATTTAAAAGGTTTTTTGTGATTGAAAAATCACAGGTAATCCCATGACTATTTTTGAAACACGACAAATACGAGCTTTATATTGGTACGGCTATTTTGTTGCGTCAAAAGGAGGAACAGTTCCATGATCCCTTAAGCTGCTATACGTGGATACAATAATAACCTGCGAATGCACAATAATTTAGAGCCGGCAGGGAGACGGCTGGTTGCCTGAAGTCCTGGTGACTGAGGTTGTTTTAAATTATCATTCACCAACACGCTATGAGCCAGTCTTACGTTCAGTGTTTGCCGTTCATTTGGGCAGTGTTGTAATATTACTTGTAGAGTATAAAGCCTTTAACGGTCGGGCTTTATTCAATGTTTTCGGCCCGAAATGTTCCATAGTTTTTAATGGCAACCTATACTGGATAGTGACTTAATTTTTACTTATTTGTATCGTACCGAACTTATACCGAAAAAATTCTTGTACTGTACCGAAGGTCGATACAAGGCTTGGAACCGTACCGTACCGATTTTTTCGGTGCACCGCAGACCCCTAATTGTATGTTGAAATTTTATCATTATCAAAATTGTACCTTTTTACCTCACTTTTTACTCTTCTCATAGACTGCAACGAATGATTAAAACATGAAAGATAGAACATACTTGTAGTATTGATCAGTTATTGTGCTAGCGCCATTTGACTTTGTACTCATTAAATTTATTCTCATTATTCTTCATCTGAGCTGCTGTTAACAACTGCTGCTTGTTATAATTTTTGACGTCCTTTACTAATACAACCATTCAAGCTATTAGGTTGCACCTTTACCAAAAGCTGCAGAATATTATGGAGAACAATAAAGTATCAACTTTTATTACTTTTCAGATGATAATTTAACATAAAAATTAAAAATATGTGGGATAACACAATTTTTATGGAAAATTTAAGGTCGAAAGAGATTACATTTATTTCATATAAAAAAATTAATAACTTATTTTATGTAGTTTTCAAAATAACCTCCATCGTGATCACAGCAAAGTCTGGCCCGCAACGGTGTAGATGTCGCTACTCTCACCATGTTAGGATTGCATTTTATTGTGTGTGCGACATTCATGATCCTTCTTAACAGCTCCTTTCTTGTTTATGGTTTCATCTTATTCACCTTTGTCTTCATGTGACCCCCACAGGAAGAAATTCATAGAGCGGTCTGGTGACCTGGGTGGCCAATGTACTGGTCCATGGTGAGCAATAATGTTTTGGTCAAAGTGTTTATGTAAACACTGTACCACATAACAAGTTCTTTGTGGGTGTGCTCCATCATGTTGATAATAAATATTTCACCTAGTTTGAAGGTTGATATCTTCATGAAGCTCTGGAAGAGTATGCTGTAGAAACTGTAAATAGGATGCCCCATATTGTGCCCCATCTCAAGTGAAAGGTCCAATCAGCCTGTCCTGAAGTAGACTGCACCAAACATTTACTGAATATCTTTGTTGAAAATGTGTCTACTGTGCTGTGTGAGGTTTCTTTGGCCCAAATACAAATGGTTTTGTCATTATTTACACCATTTCTAGTAAACTGAGCTTCATCTGTAAACATCATTAACTTATTAAGCTGACAATTTCTTGCAACCCAAAAAGTTTAACCCAATTGCTGAATGGTTTTATTAGGAAAAACTTGGTTTTAAACGGATTGTTATCAGCCGTTCTCAATTTTTTTGTACTAAAAGGCAATGAAATCTATCCATCCACAGAAGTTTTGTCAAAATATTTTATTATTTTTGCATTCCAGAGGTAAAAATATTAGATACACAAAAAAACTAAAAAATCACATTTTTGACCATAACTGTAAAACGAATGGGTTTAGAACCTATGTTAATATACATTTTTTTCTTGTTTTAACCCAAGAACAAATTCTTGGAGTTTGTCAGTTTCCGAGAAAAAAGTATATATTCAAATACATACATTTTATATATAAAATGTTTAACGACTATTTAATTTGGTCTCTAGGCACCTGAAAATGAAATAGTAATATGGTCCCAGGCTTATTTTTTACCATGAGACCTATGGTAATAGCTTCTCCCCTAGATGGGAAATTGGCTAAAAATACAGTAAAACCTCCCATATCCGACCATGACAGGACTTTTGGGCCATAGTCGGAACGGTCAAAAAGTAGGGTATCGGGAGGAGCAAGTTAAACACATTCACTAGGAAGAAAAATAGGTATGCATCATTATAATAAACCTTAATGTCAATTACATCAATTAAAACATGAAGAAATGACTGAAACTACTGACTATAACTGAAAGAGGAAATAATTTTCATAATCGAAGAATAAGTCTTATGTTTTTTCACGCTCTGCAACGACAGGAGCGTGGGAAACATAGATAAACGGACAGACAGAACGGTCGGTTATTGGGAGGAGTTGGATATCAGGAAGTCGGATATGGGAGGTCCTACTGTAGTATTAATGGATTGCAATTAATTTTGACAATGATAGTATTGTTTAAGGAACACTGCTGCTATGTACAGTAAACCCTCGTTAATCCGGACTAATTGGGGCTCCAAGTCGCCCGGATTAACGAAATTGGATTAAAACAAATAATCTTAAATGAAGAAAGACAGTGATTTTTGGGAACCCCTTATATATAATGAAAAATCTTTTGCAGATAAACTTAAATAGTAGGTATATTCTGAATTTAAAAATACATATTGTACAAACAGTACATACAGTAGTTATATTTGAACAAAAATATACAGTTGCTATTTACGTCCATACAAAAAATGAGACAACGAAAAAAGACAAAATTACTTTGAACATAGTAAGGTTCCAGGTTTTTTGAGGTTCGTCCTGTCTGAGACTGTCTGTTTCGCTATTTTATATTCTGTACAAAAATGCTTGAAACAGTAGCTCCATCTTCAAGTTTTTCTATAATTTTCAATTTATCATTAAGAGACAGAGACACGTATTTTCGTTTTTTACAATCCCCTGGTTTGCTCAAAGACATTTCTAATCTTACATTAACTCACAAAGACACAATTAAACACAAACCCACGCACAATTAAACAACGCAACTAAAACGTGCAGTGCAATTGACGTCTGTGGAGCAACTGACGGCCTGACACGAGCAGGAGAAACACAATCGTGTGACTGAGCTACTATTGGCTGACAGTAACCATGGCAACAGCACGTACGCCTTGCGCTGTGACCGCCCATCCGCCCGCACTGGGCACACTCACATTGCCGGACGCAGTCGTACAGTGACGATCGCATGCTACTAATCAGCGTTCTGCGCATTAAAACTGCGTTCCAATGGCTGTCCGGATTAAGTGAAGTCCGTATTAATGGGGTCCGGATTAACGAGGGTTTACTGTATCTCCAAATTACTTCAGCTACATACATGAAAATAGAATAGCTGCAGGATAAAGTAATATGGGCATATTAAGTGTAGATTAATGGATTCACATGTATTTAATGTTACAGATGTAGTTTGTGTGGCTCCGGCACATGGAGGTTGGTACCGGGCGCAAATAATGAGTGTGGACGAGGAAACCAATACGTCTGAGGTCAAGTTCCTGGACTACGGCGGCTACATGGCTGTGGATAACGCCTGCCTGCGCCAGATACGCGGAGACTTCTTGATGCTGCCCTTCCAGGCAGTAGAGTGTGTTTTGGCTAACGTCACGCCTACAGGTAACATGCATGTTCACCTCATTATGTACAATACTCAAGGGTTTTTCTTAGGCTTATGAGGCTTACATATATTATTAGGTAATTTAATGATAAAAAATTTTTGATAAATATATTGGTTTTGTCTTCCTAATTGTTCTTTTAAAGGGCTAATATATTAAAATGTATGCAGTAGGACCCCTCATATCCAGCCACCTCGGGACTGATCCCTTGGCCAGTTAATGATTTGGTGGGATAAACCAACCTATTCTTAAAAAGATAATTCATTCCAAAAACAATTTGGTAGTTGATAGATAAAGTCATAATGAGGATTTAAAATTTCGTATATGCTTATTTTTGGAAATATAACAAATATTTGATTAAAATCAATACAAAGCGTCATCAACTATTTCATAGGAAGGTTTTTTCAAGTATCGTCACAAAACAAATTGAGGTGGCAATGGCAATGAACTATCATGACATTGGGCTGATGTGAACAAGTAAATATAACCCACAAAATAGTCCAGTGTTGATGACTGTTTAACTTTTATGAACAATTAATTTAATGAAGGAGTTTGTAAAAAATATTTTTTGTCGTTGAATGCAAAAAAATACAGATGCTCTTTCCAGCTCAGCTAATAATAATTTGTGGCTCTTGGACACCAACAGTAAAATGCAATCACAGATCACATAACTAGTGATAGGCCATTACTAAAAATCTTGGATACCCTCTTTAGGTCTGTGGTTTTAATTTTTGGCGAAATCCGGCCTTTAAAACTAGTACAGTAGCTCAACTGAGTAGTAATATTCAAAAACTGTGAGAGTGGTTGAGTAGCGGAAGCTAGTAAGCTAGTGCGTTCGTAAGCCATGGAAAATACATTTTGATATCTCTTCTAGGAAACGACCGGATACTCTGAGGTCCGGGAAACTGTGGCCGGTTATGAGGGGTTCTACTGTAATAAAAACATATAAGTTGCTCATTTAATAGCTTATGTTCAAACTAAATTTGATTCTTGAATAAAGGTATCAGTTTTAGTATTCAATTTAATTTTTGTTTGATAGCGATACCATTCACTGGACAGTAAAATTGTACTGCTCTCGGACAATTTTGTTTTTGTTGAAAATAATACTAAATTATAAGTGGTTAACACGTTCGCTGCGTGGGGTGGAAATATTCTTCCCGCAGTGATGGCACCGCTGGCCCGGAGCAGGATATATCATCCTTGAGCGATGCCAACAACCTGGCTTCAGTGTGAGCTCAGTCTTCTACTGAGCACATTGATGTTTTTGCCGTGTTTTATGTGTTCTGCCACAATTTGGTGTAATAAGTCTCCGTGGCGGCCATTTCGTGACTATATGATGTGTTTTCCGAACTTGAGATCTCCGATCCGAATAAAATTCACTATACGCACACCTCTATTATAAATCCAATACATTAATATAAGTGTTTTTTTTTTTAATCAACCTTACAACTTTGTTGTCATTATGATTAAAATCTTATTTCACTGCAAGATAGAAATCTTGCAAATTGAATTTGTTTTTGAATTCAAATACTTTTGTGATTTTTATCGATAGCTAAACCACATCGGCTTTTTATCGATACTTATTTAACGCGTTAGAAAATTCTGTATCTTTGCTTCTGATATCCTATTCGTACTCGATCGAGATTTTGCAATGTGTAGTTCTTTGTCTTTTTCAGTCGTAGTCGTTTGAACTGCTCTGCCCTATGCGTAGGCTAGTAGGCTATTCATGTTATCATGTATATGGACATTTTAAGGTATCCTTTTTTAATAAAAGGTTTAAGTTAATTAGCCAAAAGATCCTGGATTGGGACAGGAACTACATACAGTACCACGCTGTCAAGTCTGGGCGATGAAGTACAATAGAAACTCTCAAACTCGACACAATGTAGACTTAAAGGTTGTTGAGTTTTGAGGTTGTCAAGTTTTAGGGAACTTAATTAAAAATAACTAATGGTTAAATAAAACGGTTATTTAGAGTATTAAAATGGTACATTTACTGATTTATTATATACAATTTAACATTTATATAAACATTTATACTAAGCTGAACGCCCAGTGATGTAGTCAATGTAGCGAGGGTAGTTTATGACCTACCGGGGATTCCCAGGTCTACTCAAGACCTCACAATAAGGAAAGTGTGCCAAAGGAAACGACTTTAGGAACCCCAAAAACTTAGTCTGAGTTTCTAGTGCTCACGCAGCCTTCTTTACGTTACGGGCGGTGTAAAAATATTAATTATTCACCAGCCCTGTCGAGTTTTACAGAATATCGAGTTTTCGGGAATCTAGATTGAGAGGTTCTACTGTATTATTATTTTTTTAAATGAATTTTATGAATTAATGAAATGAAAAATAATAAAGGTTCTACTTTTAACTGTTTCTGTTCATTTGCAGGGTAGTTTTGTAATGGTTTCTGATTTTGATATTTTCATTAATTTTGCGAGTTCCTATTTCTAGTAGGCTAATTTTGAGTTTAAAATATATTTTTCATGGATTTCATTAAGGATTTAAGGCTGATCCAGAAATGAATTTTGATTAAGAATAAGAATAAGAATAAGAATCATCTTTATTTACATAACATCAAGTAATGCAATAGTGTCAGTTTAAGTTACAAAAAAATAAAAATAAATTTAAGGTTCTTCTCTCTTCAAAAACTCTTCTAGACTGTAGAAGGGTCTTCTTAGAAGCCATTCATGCAGTGAAGTCTTGAGGTTCCTCCCTGTCTTTGCTTGCAGTTCAGGTGGAAGATAATTAAAAAATCTGCGTCCATTGTATGTTGGTTTTTTTCATAAAGTGTCAGATGGTGTACTGGGAGACTATATAGGCCAGCGCTTCTTGTGTTGTAGTGGTGATGATTAAAGTTCCGTGGTAGTTCTTCTTGTTGGTCGGCATAGAGTATTACTTCTTGGATGTAGAGGGAGACAACTGTAAGAATTTTTAAAGTCTTGAAGGCTTCTCTGCAGCTGTCTCTGAATTGGAGACCAGCTAGAACCCTTATTACCTTTTTTTGAAGAAGCAGTATTCTTTGGAGGTTTGTTTTTGAGCATGCTCCCCATACTGCAACACCATATCTAATGTGCGGCTCAAAGAGTGAAAAGTAAGCTACGATGGCTGTCTCTGTATTGCTGATTGAATTAATTTGTTTTATCATATAGATACTGGTATTTAGTTTTTTTGCAAGGTGATCCAGATGTGGAGTCCAGTTGATGCTTTCATCCAGAATCAGTCCAAGGAACTTTGTCTGTTCTTTTCTGTCGACTTCTGGTATGCTGTACACTTCAGTTGCTTTTCTTCCAAAGGCCAGCTGGCTTGTTTTTGATTCATTTACAACAAGGTCATTCCTGTGGCAGTATTGGTAAGCCATCTGTAGAGAGATGTAAGAGGAAATGGCCAGATCGTCCGATGACCTTGAGCTAAGTAGGAGAGTGGTGTCATCAGCATACATCAGTGGTGTGCAGAAGTCTCCCAAGTTGTCAGGTTTAGTTTGTCAGGTTTAGTCAGGATTAGTTTGTTAATGATGAATACTTAGTGAATATTGAATAGTTACTGTGGTTGCTACAGTGGAACGTGGATAATTCGAACTTCTGTAATTCGAAAACTTCTTTAATTCGAAGTTTTGACTTGGTCCCTAGAATGTTATATAAAAACAATGTTAAAATATCCTGGTTAATTCGAATATTTTTTTGGATAATTCGAATTTTTTGCAGCGTAAATCTATAAAGAGAACAAGTCATTGTGTGCGATTTTCCCGGAAACGACGTTCGGGCTTCCTGTCTGTAGACGTGCGTATCATTGATGGTGGTTTCCGATATTCGTCGTCTTTGTTTCGTGTTGGCATTTGTGACTTCGTCTGCGTTCATGTTAACACGTCGTGTGTATGAACTGGTTCGATTCGTCAAAGCGAACCTACAAATCTTTGACGTCGCAAGAATAAATAGCGGCAATCAAGGAGGTAGAGAAGGGATTTAAGAAAAAATTTGAAATAGCTAAATTTTCGGGATCCCTCCAAACACAGTATTGACATTTAACAAAAATTAGAATTTTAATCAATAAGATATCTTCATTAATAACCTAACTTTTTTTAATATACAATGTTAAAACATGATGTTTCACTGTTTATTTCAACCACTTTCAAAAACTTTTCTAATTCGAATTTTTGGATAATTCGAATTTTTTTCTGGTCCCTTGAGGTTCGAATTATCCAAGTTCTACTGTAATAGATAAGTGGCATATTTATTTATGTTATTCACATAGTCACATGGCGCTTATTTTTCTTAAATTCTATAACATCATAAAATCATTGAATTTAAATATTCCTATTTCAATAAAAAGTATTTAAAATAAATTTATGACTGGGACGGTGGCGACGTCCTGTAATCCAGCTACTTGGAGGTCACGAATTGTGGATAGTTGTAAGCGATGGTCGGTGGGTGTAGTGTTCTCTTGTGTGGATTAACGTCCACACTGTTGAATACTACGTTAATCCACAAGGACCATCCTCATAATTAGACCGATTCGTAATTCAGAGGCCGTGGTTCGGATTACGTTAAACTGTAGGTCCCGTAGTTGCCATCAACTGCTGGGCTAATAATTAACAGTCCTGTCTAAGGAACATGTCAGCCTTAGTCAGTAACAAGACAACAAGATCGCACCACAATCATCTTACACTCAATCCTCATTCATACTTGGCTTAAAATCTATCTTGTGGTATGGTCGCCATTTCAATAATCTAATCTAATCTAATCTAGTACCATGAAACCGAGGTTATCTTTATAATATTTCCTGAAAAAAGTTAAACCAACCTTATTTATGAATAAGTCATACCAATATTGAATAGTTTAACTCATTGAAATACTTGGACAGAACGGAATACTCTTTACGGTAACCATTCCGTGTGTTAACGAAATTTGCGGTGATTGCCTTGAATTTTTATTAATTCACACCTTGAAATCCTTGAATTATGCTTGAATTTTATTGTCATGGATTGCTGGACACCCTGATATGGTATAAATTATCATTCTAACCCTAGAACACAAAGGCTCCCTGAGCCAAGCGTTGTTACAAAGGTTACAAAGTAGTCTCACAGACTACTTTTTTTGAAAATAAATAAAAATACTTTTAATGATGGGAAAAATTTTTAATTATAAAAACACTTTAAATGAACGTTGAATTCATGATTTAATAGAGTTTAATGTCCAAATCTTAATTGTTCTGGCACTGGCAGCAGATTGTCCCTTGGTGTTCGCCACACATGACATTTGCGCAACGCCCACAAAAATGTTTTGTGATGCGGCGTAATCTTGGAGGGCAGAAGGCACACACCTTCCTTGTTGGACTTGTTTTGGAGCTTCATTTGGCACACTTACATGTAAATATAAGCAATTGATTGCCCACGAGAGATGAGAGTTTGTGCGTGGTAACATTATGGCCTGTAGCCACAGCTTCAGGAGCTCTCTGTGCATTTATCTGTGAAATTTTTGCCGACTTAGGGTCTTACAACTATTGGCTCAGACACAATGTTTTACATATAATACATATTTATTGTTTAAAGTGATGTTTATCATGTTATAAAACGTGCATTGGGGCCACCTCCTTGGTTTACGACTGCAGAAAGTGTTACTGCACATATGGTCCAATGCAAATAAATATTTACACTACATACAACATATATTTACAGTATAATGTCTAACTAACGCCATAACACACGAAAGAGCGAAGGTATACTCTGCAATAAGACACCACGATCCGTACACGTTGCGAGTCTGCCGCGAACTGTGCGTTGTTACAAAGGCGTAGTCGACCTGACGACGCAAACTTAAAATTCTTTAAAATCTCGTTAAACAAAGGACGCAAGCGAACACCAACCAGACCCTTTCAATAGCAGGCCAAGACCGACAGCTACACGGAGTTTTGTGAATTTTAGTGGAGTGGAAGGGGGTAAGGGGTAGAAATGACACCTTGCGCGTCGTCTCTCAGACGACGCCTTTGTGTTCTAGGGTTAAAATAGGTTGGATTATCCAGCCAAGGTTTCGGATTCGAGGTGGCTCGATATGATAGGTCCTCCCACAGGTAGTCACTCCCAACAACTGGACTTGTCTCTAACTCTCAGTACACCAAGTCCATATTTATTATAAAGTTTAAAAATCCTAATGTGCTTCCTACTCCAGCGTCAAGTGACCTTACCCTCACCAGAATTCTCTGTAATTTCTTTTGAAATGTATTAAAGGTTTTACTTAATGCAGTATAGGCCAAAGTAAATTATTTATCTCTCAGGTTCAGGTTTTCATGTTATGCAGCTGAAGGAAATGCGCTTAACACAGAATGTTTAAAACTCATGATTGCTTAGGTTATTAATTATTTAACTTCTTTTATTGGACTTTTCCAATGCATCGGTTTTTTTAACTACATATTGTTTCTGGAGGTGGAGAAACTCCTCCCGTTTACAACTCACCTAATTTACATTAAAAATTGAAGGTATAAGTTACGGATGTTAATTATATCGTGTTGTCAATACTATACTTAGCAATCATGCTTAGTGCAAAAAAATATAATGATAATACAACAAATAATCACAACACACGAGCTAGCGGAGCAATACAAGAGCACTATTGCCCCTTCTACCATCCCAGCGGTGGTCACCTAAGAGAGTGCCCGCTGGGGCACTTAGTAGTGAGGTCATCTGTCACGTCTGCCACTTTTTCCTGAAATAAAAGATTACAATAAAAAGAACCTGTAAGACAATGAATATTTATAATATATTGTGAATTGATGTTGTATTTTATAAAACGAGAAACATGAACAAGACCCACACTGAACGTGTTAAATAACAATAGTAGGTCTGTTAGCATAACTTTAAATGAAAGTAGGATTATATCATAAAGGGTAGGTTCACATCATGCAACAACCTTGTTGATTTAGAAACAAGTTGACATGTTTCAATTACAGGTGGAGAGGAGACATGGTCAGAGGAGGCAAGGCAGTTTGTCCAGCTGATGACAACCAACCAGACATTGCAGGCCCAGGTCTACGACTACACGGAGACAGGGCTGCCACTTGTTTACCTCTATTGCACCCAGTTCTACCAGTCCCTCACTGACCCTGTGAGTATTTTTTTACTTCTGAAGAAATAAAACACTGCAAAATTATTGGTGTCTGTTTATGCTAAACGTTTTCAGAGGGAAACAAATCGACTGTTTGGGGATGGTGCGCCTGCTTAGAGAACTTGTAGAATCATTATTGTGAATGAAAATAGATAATATATAGTACAGTAGAACTTGGTTTTAACGTCATTGAAGGGACCACACAATTAATGACGCTATATCAGAGTGACATATAAATGAGGTTACATAATTTTAATTTAAAACCGAGGAAAAATAGAGAAACACATATTTTACATGAAATTAAGACATTTAATGAAGGTAATTTGAAATACACATTAAAGTTTCAGTTTATGACTGACTGAACTATACTATATAAAAAATCGAATTTGAAAACATTGCAATGAAGTTAAGCATGGTGAATTCAACTGTTGGTTAGCGGTAAGACAGCAATAAAATGCCGTTTCTAAAAATAGAATGTAGCCAAACAGACCACAGTTTAGAATTTTGTAAACTAGAAACAGAGATATTTAAAAAACGTATTAAAATAAGTCCATTCTAATGCTATCTATCTGGAAAACATGGAAACAATTTGAGAACAATTGGTAAAGCAGATCAAACAGCGAATTAACCGATAAAAACCGATGTCGGACTTAGTCTGAAAAATGATAGGAACAGGAAAACTACGTGGTCGGACAGGCTCCGACAGATGATTGGAAAGGGTTAAAAGTTTAGTTTAAGCTATAAGTTTTCACACAAAGGCTTTTTTTAAGTCTTAACCTAACATAGAAACATTTAATTTTGTTCATTTTATTTGTAAGCCTCCTGAATTGGTGGATAGTAAATAACAGGTTACTAACCTTGATATCCGTCAATCCAATTCAACTTGTCACTATTGTCTGTGACCCAGGTTTCGAATGACATTAGTTTGAAAATGAACCTATGAGTTCGAAACCTGGGTCACAGACAATAGTGACAAGTTGAATTGGATTGACGGATATCAAGGTTAGTAACCTGTTATTTAATTTTGATAAATAATATATGGTGAAATACAGCTTTTTCATATTATAATTTTGGAATAGTTGTTTCAAACATTAATTAGTGAGGATTTCAAATGTTATGTATGAACTATATACTTATTTAGGATTCAAAGAACCAAATAACATTTTAAATTCTCATTTGAACCTTAACAACCCCATTTTTGAAAAAAATAAGACAAATTAAATCAAAATTAATTAATGTTCACACCAATATTCCAAAATATAGCATGTGAATAGCTCACTTTTCCATAGAAAATTCGCTAATTTCAGGATAATAATAAAATAAAATTTGCTTTGAGTACAGTTGGTTGTATGAAATAGATTTATTAAAAATGTTAGTAAGGAAGAAAATTGACAATAACATTTGTTTTGAAAGCAAATTGTTTATACATTTACATATGTACATATACATATTTTAAGAGGTACTTAGGGTAAGACAATATTTATGAATTGGGTAAGACTACCATTAAATTGCATCCATGTCTAGTTATCAGTCAAGTCATTAATAGTTAGGGTGGTGCAGTAAGACGTGTTTAGTTGGAGGTACTCAGAGCCGAGAGTGCTGAAGATTGGTCAAGACCAAGCCCCAACAGCCAATTATTGTTAGTCTTTTTAGTCAAAAGATAATTTTGATTTGGCAATGGATTTGGCTGATGATGTTTATTCACATCTTGCTGTATCCAGCTGCAACTGAATAATGTATGTTGTCTTGAGCAAAATATCCAAGATTCTGAGCTTGCAGCTCTGATGAATTCTGAAATTATCCTATAATATTTTGACTGGGAAAAGAAACGTTACTGGGAGATAATACAAAGACGGGCCAAGGATTTTAAAGAGTTTTCAGGTTTAGTTCTCTTCAGTCACAAAACCATAAGGATTCTTTAGTTCACACAATTCTTTGCCTGGTCTGGTTACACTTGTACATTATGGGCACACCATTTCATGAAAATTAATTTTTTGACCAATTTACATTTCAGAGTGGGTTCGAGACCAAAGTGGTGCTATTGAACCAGGAGTTGGTTTCTAACGGCTACGCAGACCTGATAGATACCTCGCAGGAAGACCAGTCTGCAGCCATCGAATCTTCTTAGTTCCATCCTGTACATTATTGTTCGATAGTTAACTACTTGTACAAATCTGTCAGTTAGATTAAGCAATCCTGGTTGAATACGATAACTTATGCATTTTCCCAGTCTGTTTGACAGACGATGGATGTTGATTTCTGATGAATCACATATGTGGATTCGATATATCTCCTGATTTCTTGTTTTTTGAATCCTATATTTGGTTAGTTTTATCGTTTAAGTTGTGTTACTGTCAGATGGCAGTTGTATTTTTCTCGCGATTTAATATGTTACTTTTAGTTTTCATATTGTGATATCATTTGTATATTTTTAAGTTTTATTTGTATCTACTTAGTCCAGTTAGTGTTTTATTGGTCAAAGTTAAGTATTTATTTTCTGTTGGTTTTTTGTAACATTTTACCGCAAATAATATTGGAAAATACGATAATAAAAACTAAAAACTATAAAAATCTTGTTGGATTAAAAAATGTTCTTGCAATATTTTCTTGGGAAATGATTAGAGTTTGAGGATGAATATGATTATTTATTTTTGTCTTGATTCTAGTGGCGATGATCAGCACAGTATCTTGTCTGCCGAAGTGAATGTGTTTGAGAAAGTAAATCTATGCTTATTGCAATATATTGTTTGTATGATTATTATTAAATTTATAGTTATTAAACTCTATTTGTGGTGCTACCAGATAATAATCTCTCTGGGGCGGATTGTATGTTGCCACTAAAAACAGTTACTGTTCACATTTGTAGTGTTTCTATTTTTTTTGTTGCTATATTTAGAAGAAGTGATGCTAATGAAATTATGATTGAAGAAACTATTAGAATATTATTAATATGATCGTTAATATGATGTACTTCCCCGTATTTAAATTAAGGGAAATTTTAATTCATCAATGAAATGTTATCACATCCTGATTTATTTAGTACAATTAACAGCAGTATGTCTCAAATGAGGTTTTATTCATTGGAAAACCATTAAGACCTTTTTCAATGTCTACTTTTTCTATCTTACAACGAACTGACTCAGTAACTTTAAAGTTCACTGTAAGAGGTGTTCTGGTATATAGGGTTATTTTTTTTTTAAACAGTGTGAAAATGGCTTATCATAATGATAACATTTTAGTACTATGTATGTAGAAAACATTCCTTGTTTGTTTTCATACAGTTAAAAATACTACTGACAAATAAATTTAAAATCCCCTCATTGACAATTAGTATAATATTTCAATATGTTGGTCGACCTTTGTAACATAGTTTTGATTCTTGAAAATAAATTGTTTTTATTAATTTTTAAATTTTGTTAATTCAGATTGTGTATGTGCCAAATATTTTTTTCTTTCTAATTAAGCATTTATTTGTGACTACCATTACACTAGATTTTCTTGTTCTGTATTTAACCAACACAAAATGGGTATTTCATAGATTATGTTATGTTGATATAATAAATAATAGTGGTTTTTTAAAGTGTTTTCCCCAAGATGTTACTAGTTTTCATGTACTTGTGGTATATATTTTGTACATATTCATTTATTATTTGTATAATAAAGTAGATCTTTCTAATTTATTTTGGAATTATTATTCAATATGCCAATTTTCTATTCATATTAACCCTAGGGCTGGCACTGATGTAGCGCTGTACTGGCACAGAGAAATTATTGGATTTGTAATAAAACGTTCAAACGCTTATAAAAAACCTAAATAACAACATAACTATGGCTTGTTACATATAATTCTATTCATCATTCATACATCTGAAAAAAATAATTTTTTAGACTCTTATAAGTTATAGTAGAATCGGGGTCAATTTTCATGTATCACACACCTAGGCTGCTTGAGCATGCTACCTCTACCCTAACTACCGGACAACCTACCTCTAACTAAATAAGGAAGAAGTCCAACATACTTTATACTTATAACTGAAATGACAACGAACCCAGGTAGTTATTTTGAACCAAGTATGAATGGGAAATGATTGTTGGATGACTTTGGCATGATCTAGTATTCTTGTAACTAAGGCTGACATGTTCCAAAGACAGAACTTAGTTAATAGCGCAACAATCAATGGCATATCTAAGGGACCTACAGTTTAACGTGGAGTCCAAAGTGGAGTCCAAACCACTGCCTCTAAATTACGAAATGGTCTAATTATGAGGATGGTTTTTGCGAATTAACACAGTATTGAATAGTGTGGAGGTTAATCCACACAAGACCATCTACACCCACTGACCATCACTCACAACTATCCACAATTTGTAACCTCCAAGTAGCTGGATTACAGGACACACCACATCCCTGAATTATATTCTCTTCAGTTTAACACGTTCGCTCCAAAAATTTTTTCCCCGGTTTTTGAAGTTTTTGGAAACCCCGACGTGTACCACCGGTGGTACACCCAGTGATTCTCAAAACTCCGACGTGCGCCACCGGTGGACACCGTTACTATGGCGATTTCACGTTATAATTTGTTATTCCAGAGTCTCTTTAATGGTTTAACCATGTATTTGTGGTTTTAGAAGGCACACAGAATGTGTCCACCGGTGGTACATGCACCAAATTTAGGTTACAGTACAAATAAAACACCAAAAAAAATTGTTTTGATTTATGACAATAAAAAACATTTTATATATGAAAATACTAACTTGAAATTCAGTCTTTGCAGTTAAAATTCAGTCTTTTAGTTAAGGATTTACTGGTTTTTATTACAATAAAAAACATTTCATATATATGAAAAATACAAGAACAGTCTTTCTTTACTGCAGTTCATATGAACTGCAGTATATATATATATATATATATAAAACTGAACTAAAAAGTCTTTCTTCACTGTAGTTCAAGGATTCTTTGTTCTTTTTGCGTGCGTAGCATGGCCACTGGTGGTACACGTCGACCCTAAGTTATATCGACATGATGACAGGTCGACGTGTACCACGGGTGGTACACGGTTTAATTAACGTAATTAATATCTTAAAATGTTACTAAAACGGTACCAAAATATTACTGTTGATAATTAATTAATGATGTCTTATTATTATTATAAACAAACTTTCGTTTATTTGAAAAGTCTATTGTAATTTGAACACGTACTTACTTTTGACTTAAATTTAATTTGTGCGCCACCTGTGGACACGTGGATACGTCGGAGCGAACGTGTTAAGCATGGATCAGGTTAGAGAGGTCATTCATTGCTTTGATCACATTACCTGCCACATGAGTGTCAGATAATGACTCATAATGAACAGGAGTGTCCTGCAAAAACTCCTTGAAGACTACCAATCACATCATCCTAGATTGTGTGCAAGTGGGGATAAGGGGAAGGGTCCTATGTGGGTAAGGGGGTTGCTAGCATTGGAAAAAAGCTCCCGAGCCCGAGTTCCCGTATAGACAAAGGCAAAATTTGTGGACCCTACCAACAAACAATGGGAACCTGGATTGATAATGGGCTAAGCCAATAGGGATGCAGTATTTTTAATTAATTTTTGTTTAAAATTAAAAACTCCAAAATTTTCAAAATCAACAACAGAACAAATAGTTCTTCCACACTACACACTGTTAGACAGTTAGAGTTAAATTTTAAAACTACAGGATGAATTAAAAACTCACGTCTTCCAACACTACTTAATAAATATATTAATAATAATTGTAACTCTTATATTGTAATCATATACAAACAGTAAATATATATATATAAAAATTGGTGATCGATTTCGTCCAATCACACCGAACGGAGACTGTGTCTCCGTTTGGGCCTGATGATGTCAGGTGTGACTGGGTGTCTCTGTTTGGGCCTGATGGTGTCAGATGTGACTGGACGAAATCTATTGCCAATCTAACAACTTTCGCTTATATTTACCGTTTGTATACGATTACAACATACTGTAAGTGTAAATATACTAAGTAGCGTTGGAAGACAAGAGTTTTTAACTAATCCTGTAGTAAAACCAACAAGTATAATGCTAATCAAGAAGTTACTTTAAAACTTGAAATACAGAGGACTTCAGGACATCAGGTAGAATGTTTTAGAGCTGGCTGAAAAAAGTTCAATGCATTCCAAAACTTTAAAACAAATTGGAGATCAGATTTATGTTATCTCAAAAATTGATATTAAAGCTTAAATTTAATCCATTTGACGTGAAAAGTGACACAATTACCTAATAAATTTATCACATACAAGTTGATGCAAATAATATTTCGATCTTGCAGTATTTATTATCAGCTTCATTAAACTTCCTCCAAGCTGGACACTGCTTACTTTAGGTGTCCTCTCTTACCGCTTAACACTCATTTGTAAGCCAAACTGGGCTATTAGTCAGGATTTGAACCTGAGTACTTCAGATCGGTTGATTGTTAAACCTGTGACTGTTATCTAAATTATTGATTTAGTAGTTCATTAAACCCTTGTCAAATACCTGATGGGTCGTGACAATCGTTAAACAGACCTTTTGGTGTCCCTCCCCCTTGGGAGAAGGCTTAAAACAGTGATATGTTTTACGCCTGCCCCAAAATAGGGGTTTTTGACAACGTAAAAGATAAGCCCCTTCGAGTGATACCTCAATTTAACGACCTTTTTAAAAGAAAACAAATTATGTACCCTATAGGTCTTTATGTCAACCAAGTACCAAAGTGAAATTTTAAAAATCTCAGAATTTCCTCAGTTAAGTAAAATATTTTTTAAATAAACATTGATTGGTTTGGATAGGTTACTGTTAAAGATTTGGAAATTCGTTGAGGCTGCAAGTTCTTGTTTTGTATAGCTTGAAAACTGCTACTTAACTCTTGACTTGTTAAGCAGCTAAAATGTGTTCCTAAAGTCCATCTTCACTTTTGGACTTCCCTTTATTGCCAAGTTCAGTGATTATTATGCTCTATTTTGACATGAGACAGTTCATTTTACCCACAGTTCCCTGGCTGGTAGCTCAGGGGTAACACTCTGGCCCAGTTAGTCAAACGTTGCTGGTTTGAAACCAGCAGCTGGTGATTTCTGTCAGATCATGAGCAGTCACATCTGTTTAGCCTATGTGACTCATGCTGCTATATTACCTCGCTATGTTTAATTCACCGACTAACCCTAATTTTCAACAACGAAGATCTTAAAAGTGTTCCCGAAGTTCTTAGGGTAACTCCTTCCCACGACACCTTAAAACTTGGTTCAAAAGCTGGGCTTATAACACGTACAAAAATTAATTTTCTAACTTTTATGGCAAAACAATAAATAGCTGATGTAAAATAGTTTGACTAGCTCCATTAAAACTACCACAAAAAGATAAACAAATTGGTATCTCGAATCATTAGTCTTCGACTACCGTTTCCAGAGAAAAGTAAAATTTACTGTCCGTGGTAAATGCAGCATGTTGTCTGAAAGTGCTCAATGTTATTCTTAGAGAGGATATTTAAACTGTTTTTCATGAAACTACTTGGTGTAAGGTTGCATGTCCCAAAAAAACCTATTCAAAAAAGTTTGGTATTATCTAGGGAGGGGTCAAGCCCCAAAATTTCTAATAATTATTTGAACTTCTTCGCTTAAGGTAGTTTTTTAACTTACTTAAGAGAGAAAGTATGTCTTTGTCCACTTTCTTGTTTATTTTACAGCTTGTTTGGTTGGTTTCTAAGAGCTCCACATCTGTAAAAATACCTCAACTTAATTAATATTCTATGGTAATTTTTTTTCCCTTTATACTTTGAACTGAAATGGTAACCTACCATTTTAGTATATTAGTAGTTAGGTATTTTAATCCAAATGTGAATGAGAAATGAGTGTAGGATGATTGTGGTGCAATCTCGTAGTCTTGTTTCAGACTACGGCTGCCATGTTTCTTAGACAGAATTGTTAATTAATAGCTCAGCAGTTAATGGCATATCTAAGGGAGCTACAGTTTAACGTGGAGTCCGAACCACTGTCTCTGAACTACGAACTGGTTTAATTATGAGGATGGATTAATGGATTAATGGATTAATTATCTGTGTGGATTAATGCAGTATTCTATAGTGTGGACGTTAATCCACCCAAGAAAACAATACACCTACCCACCATCGCTCACAACTATCCATAATAATTCGTGACCTCCGAGAAGCTGGATTACAGGATACGCCATGGTCCCAAGTGTACCCAGTACTACCCCAAATAGATAGCAAAGCGAAGGCAACGCAATCGTAAATCGTAAATTGAAAATAAATTTTATTTAATAAAGAATTGCTATGTTTTACTGTAAAATACTATACCAGTTAAAGAAGGATTCATAGTTATTTAAAGAACTTCGAATCCACAATTAATTAGACGGCGGCAGACGACAGACGACATCGGAAACAAGAGGAAACAACGTGTTAAACCGGCTACAGAGCAATACAATAATAATACCAACATCAGTGAAACTATGGTGCCAGTATTGCGTAAGTTGTTGTAACTGATTTTAAAACACGCTATTCGGAGCATAAAATAAGATATTACCAAAGCATAAAAGCAATCTGAAAATTTAGATTAAAACGAGTGGAATTAATGGTTGCAAAGTTAACAATGGATCGGCGAAATGTCGTGTATTTGGCATCTGTGAATGGCACAACTCAAAACCGGCGAGTCAGTAAATGTTATTCAGAAAAATAGTCCGTCATATCTAAGTAGAGAAATCACAATCAGTGTAGATGATCAAACAGAGGTATTAAACTATTGTAGTCTGTTACTATAAATTACTTTACTTCACAAAAATTATTCATTATGACAATTGAGCGTGTTTTCTGCCAAAATACAGATCTTCGTTCAAGGGAGTAATTCGATAGTCGGCGAAACTATCGAGGTCAAAATGCTTTGCACTTCAAAATACAGTATAATATCGCGTTGAAGCTTATGGGTAACCGAAATAAGAATCGTGTTGAAACCTTTGTCCGGTCAATGAATGACGTTCTTGCATTTCAAAGCTAGCGATTACGTCATTTCGTCGTCTGCTACAACACTTAAACGTTTGAGCCAAGACGTTCCGTGTCACCAATATAATCTAAAGCGGATACTTTTGGTTTTCTTAGTTTTAATGCTCATTCTATACTTTTTTATCCGAGAATTCATGTATTTATGTGATTTCACCCGAAACTTGTTAAGACGTTCGGATCGTATACCTCCAGATATGATTACAGCAAAGGTGATAACTACCACAGATCACAATCCTGAAGCTTGGTATACCTTACAAAATTTGGATGTGATTATAAAAACTCAAATTACAGTAGTTGTAATATGTAAATTGTACCATTAGAATCACGACTATGAGAAATTAGTAATTTAAATTTTCTAAGTAGTAGAATTATTCAATTTACCATACTTTGCTATTACAGCTATTTTATGAGAGGAGTAATTGCAACACCAACATTTTCAGAAGGCCATCTAAAAAGATAAACTTTTTTCTTTTTTTTGTGAGGAAGGAGGTTGCTGCACATTAAATTACATATTTTTAAATTTAACTTGGGTTATACTTGCTGAGTTAGATATCACACTTTTTTATATTTATAAATCAAAATAACCAGTTTCTCCTGTTTTAGTTTTTCAACAGTATTATTGAGATTTATTTGAATTCGATCTAGGTCGGTATTTAAACAGCTGAATGTGCTTGCCAGTCAAGGAGAGTGGAAAGTGCTCTAAAGACAAAAGCGAGTCTTTGGAAACATTAGCATTGGATTGATTCTAAAGTAGAGTGAGTGATCTGAAAAGTGGCTGTACTGTGTGTGGGCCCAAGTGAATTATATTGATTCCTGAATCAATGAGTCATTGAAGTAATTTTTTGTAGTGGGGTAAAAGTCTAAGAATGGTTTTTAAAACATAGACACACAAAAAATATTGTCTACCTCTCAATACTTGTCTAGAAAATAATATTTTTTAATAGAATACATTTTACATTATTGTCAGTATGGGTCAGCCCATATGAAGTAATTGAAAAATTAAAATTAAACCATTGATGATGTTAACTATTAATTGATGAAATTTAACCATTGAAGGCTTGTATATTGTAAAATGAAGATCGCTTGTTCAATTACAGACTCGAAATAGATGCCTTTGACAGTTAGGATATAAGTTAATGGTCCTGACAAATTAAATGCTAGTTTTTGTCAGTAACTAAATAAACGGTACCAGTGAACTGACACATACTTTCTCCCTTAAGTAAATTAAAAAAGGCAATCTGTAATAAAACTATCATGTTCTACAAAGTTAATCTAAATATCATTTAATAATTTATTGTTTCAAAAATAATCATCCTATTTTTAAAAATAAAAACACGAGAGACAAAGTTAAATTAATTGTTCAAATTGTATGGGGGGAAACCCCCCCCCCCGTAACACCAAGCTTTTTTGAGCTGGTTTTGTTCGGTGATTTGACTTTACGCTTCATACCAAGTTTCATGGAAAACGGTTGGAAAGTAAGGAAGAAATTGATTTTTTATATTCTCCATAAGAATAACATTGGGCGCTCTCAGACAACGTACTGCGTTTATCGTGGACAGTAAATTTAACTTTTCTCTGGAACCATTAGTCGTAGACAAATAATTCAAAATACTAATTTGTTTAGTTTTTTAAGCTGGTTTTAATGGTACCAGTCAAGTTATACTTTACTTTTATTGTTTTCGCTGAAAATTTAAAAATTTGATTTTTCTGACATTTAAAAGCCCATAACTTTTGAACCGTCATTTTTACAGACATGCGGGTGGTGTCAAATTATTTAGTACTCTGTGCACTATAAACTATGAAATTATAATCAAAATCGTTTGAGCCGTTTTTGAGAAATTTGGATTTTTCACGTTTTTTAAGAGTTTTTAGGTAAACTACCCTTAAAAATCAAAAATTCAAAAAAATGAAAAATTGCCTGGAGATACCGTGAATATATACATACATGCCAAATTTCATCTAAATCGGACCAACGGGGTAGGCTGTGGCACTGTACACATCCAGACACACGGACACACGGACACACGGACGGACAGACATCACGTCAAAACCCACTTTTTTGGATTCAGGGGACCCCAAAACGGATATATCCACCCTCAACTCAAATTCGAAAATTTTGACGAAAACAATACTTTCTCCATATACTACGTATAAGGGGAGAAAGTAAAAGTAACAAAGTACAAGTATATAATATCATCAAAATTATTACACTCATCCTTCCGTCATATCCTGGTTAAAATACTGTTACGTGCATATGGGCTCTATAAATAAAACAATGACGATTTCACAATAAATTATAAAAATTGATACAACCTTTGACTGTGGATTTGAAATTCAAAACACATAGCCAAAGATACTACCTTTATAATTAAAACTAAAAAGATTTGCCCAGACAAAAATTGTAACATTCTAAGAATAGCAATAACTTACTGTTGCCTTATGTTCGAATCACCAGAGATCAATTTATAAACTAGACAAATAGGTTATAGAAATTTCAGATCTATATTAAACTTTCACCGGGTTAAGGTTAAGGGTTAAAGGTTAAGTTCCACATACAAATTTTAACTTAGAGTCTCTGAATACTATGATGCTAATCTAAGCCTAAAAGGCTCATCTATAACCATAAATAAGTCAAGATAAAGTTAAAGTTCAAATATCTTCGAAGCGCTATACCACCTTGTTTTTGGAGGGGGTTTGGGGAGCGGGAATGGGGGGCTCACACCTACTAACTCCCCCTCGTCTCCAAGTGAATAGCCCGAAATTGTTTTTCACATTATCAAAGCTAACCCCGTAGTAACTGGCCCGTTAGGGACTACTTCTACAGCTAAACTTAAATGAAGCCGATCCAAATCAGAATTTTTGGCTTTTAAGATATACTTAGTGAAACTGGTGATTCGTTTCCAGTTCTCTTTAGAACGGAGCATTGTTTCCACAAAGGACTCAGGGCTCAGAGGCCCAAGCTTGGACACTAAAGGATCTCGGCTGTTGTGCCACCTGCCGCAGAAGATTGCATGCTCTGCGTTATCGGTGACACTGGGTCAGTAAAGGCAGTGAGAACTGTCTTCCTTGCAGATCGCGTTCAAAAACTTCCGGATGTACCCGTGGCCAGAAATAAATTGGGTCACGTAATACCCCACATCTCCCTACTTCCTGTCAATCCATGGTCGAACAGTCGGGAACCTCGCGGTCCACGTTCGCTCTGTCCACATGTCACCTCAGAAGGGCCACCTTGTTAGGGATTCTTATCTTTCTAATGACTGATTGGAGTTCAAGATATTTTTGTCATATAAATACTTAAAAAATTAAATACCTGATTAACAAACAAAACAATTGTTGAGTAGAACATATGGTATGTGTAATTAAAATTTTACTTAATTTAGAGTACCACAGTTAAACTTGATTCAAACATGAGTTGCAACCAACAAAAGTTAATTTGAGGAGTTTAGTCAAAGTAAAGAGGAATGCTTGTGAAGGAAATGATATATATTAGCTTTATTGGATCACAAAGTTTAGCTGCAGGGGTCTATTGATCTCGACGTTTGATCATTGGTATGCCTGGAATGGTAGATAACTGCTCCGACTGCAAAAACAAGGAATTGTATTAAAAGTATATACTGCCTGTCAAGAAAATCCTGTTGAAGAATTATGTGAATCTAGAAACAGAGCCCGTTGTGGTTAAATACAACGGTCTCTAGAAAAATGATATTTATACTGTTTCTAGTGAAATAAATAAAAAATAATCATATTTATTTTCAATATTTCTTTATATACAGCAATATTTGTAAATACTTTACCAGAGTTTTTCAACAATCTCTCTTGATCTTTGCTAGAGTTAATTTTAATTTTAATGTCATCAAACCTTTTTACCATAGACCGTGCAACATATAATTGTCCTAGGCTGGTGCCTACTGTTCAAATACTGGTGCTGGTAGGTAAACACCAACGTTCTCCAAATTTTAGTAATTTTATAGAAAATAATCGTCTTTTCAAAACAAATGGCAAACCTGCGTCCGTCCGTCTGTGCTAAATCAATCCTTGGAATGAACACGATTTCACATGCGGAAGATTCAGTTAAAACCTCAGCGTATTTGGAATTGGGCTTTAGCTCTTTATCAATTAATTGTGTACCATTACATAACCCCCTTTTGTGTTAAGATTTCTTAGTATCATTATAACAGCTCCAATCTTTAAATTTAATTGATGTATTGGCATTCCTGATTTAAAACTGTGCTCTCTATAACCTACTTGTTTGTTAGTTGTAAAATTTGTATAAGTAATATCACGAATTTCAAACTGTTATGTCAATTTAAAGGAGGAAATTGCATTTGATGAGGTATATATACTGCTCAAAATGTCAACATTTAACTGTAGAATAATGTAAAATAAAATCATATAAGTCAATGAAATGAGAAAAACCTACATGATTAAGTATAAAATTTCTATTCTACTTATTTACACTTAAGTTATGTTTTTACATAAAATTTAAGAAGATTTATTTTAAAGTGTTTTTCAATAAAAATATCTTCATCTGTGCATAGCTCTGTAAATAAACCTTTTTGATTAGTACAATATCATCAAGGTTTTAAACGAACTACAGCTTTATCAAGTAATAAAAGCTAAAAATATAAAAAAGAGTAAAATATACAGTGTTGTAGAAAATAATATTTAATACAGAAACAGTATTTAATTAGGAAGTAAAATAGTTTTGAATATAAATGTACGAATATTTTTATTTTTTAAAGTAGGCTGTGTTTTTCCACAGTGTGTTTGTTTTAAAATAATTGTATGTAGTTGTATAAACAACCTGTGCCCACACAGGTACGGTGTAAGGCCTTCGGCCATAAATTGTTGGGACAAATCAGTCCATAAATAGTACCAAAGCCTTGTGATTCTCTCCAGCACAATGTAGGGGTGAGCAAGGGGCGAGACTGTGACTCACAGCCTCTAACAGTTATGGTCTTTTATATACAACTTTTATCAACAATTTCTTTTATTTTTAACCATTTATTTATAAAATAAATTGACTTTTCTTGTACAAATACTCAATAAAATGAGAATAATTACGTATTTGATAAAAATAAAATACAAAACAATTAATGAAAAAATATTTTTTATATGTAAACATATTAGTTTATATGTTATGACATGTGTGTGTTTTATATGTTTCTTGTTTGTTTATTTAAATGTTATTTTTACCAAAGTGTATTAGTATTTTGATTAATATACGACATATGGTTGTTTTACTTTACTTTATTTTAACTTAAATATACCAATAACTATTTACTATATTTTAACTATTTATTTAAATATATTTTAAGTGAATCTATCAATGTCGGTATTTTAAGCCAGAAATGAATGAGAAATTAGTGTAAGAAGATTATGGTGCGATTTTGTAGTCTTGTTACTGTTACTGACTAACGCTGACATGTTCCTTAGACAGGAGTGTTAATTTATAAAAAACAGCCAATGACATCTAAGAGACATACATTTTGATGTATTATTCGAACCTCAATTTTGCCTCTGATTTACGAATTGGTCTAATTATGAGAAACGTCTAATTAAGAAAGTAGTGTACAATAGTGCTGACGTTAACCCATACAATTGAACTTTGCACTCTCCTGCCATCGCTTATTATTATCATTGATGAAAAAGGGTATTGCAACGTACTTATTTTCGTCCTTACCGTCTCAACCGCTGTAAACATAAAGTTATTTTGCAGCGTACCTTATGATTGTATGACCCAATAAAGCCTCTAAAGGTTTTTACAACTTCAAGAGGGGAGTCAGGAATCTTCAAAAATCTCTGAAATAGAATTATAACTATAGGCTATATGGAACAATTTTGTTTTTTTTAAGTAATGTAATAAACATTTAACCCTAGATCTGTGGCGAAGGCCCCCGAAGGGTCTTTGAAAAAGTTTTAAAATCGTGTGGAAAGCCCCGAGAGCCTTTGAACTTTACAGCCTATATATATTAACCGAAACTATAGTTAATGTTGGAATCAATGGATGCGGGAGGTTTTTATGAATATGTACTTTCTTTGCCATGAAACGCGTTGTAATGGCCGCAGGAAATAAAATACAGAAGTGTTACAAATATTCTTTCGAAAATCCGCACCGAAATTTAGCTGACAGTGCTATTTTTTGATAATTTGCAAGAATTATTGGAAATTAGTCGAATAATTTTTTTGTAACTGTGCGAAATTTCTTACTCTATTTTGACATGGATATGTCTTAGTGTTGGCAATTTGTGCGACCAAAATTTGAAACAGTGACGTCATATGGTTAGTGACGTCATAGCTTGGTTATAAGAACAGCAGTTAAGATGAACTGAAAACATTCCCGTTATACATATACATTATCTAACCTATTTTCCAAAGGACAGATGTTTTAGTAAACCTTTACATCTGTAAAAACTGATAATTGATTTGAAGGCACGTCAAGGGTCATTGAAAATCTTGTTTTGTTAGAAAAATATCTAACGTATATATATAAATAAATATACAGAAATGAAGAAAAAGAAACGTTCTATCTAATAGTCAATTGTTGAGTTCCGATTTGTCAGTTGGCTACATGGGTAAAACAAAGTAAGAGACAAAGACGGTGAGAGAGAGGGGCGTGACGAAAGGTACATTACTTTTTAATTATTTACACTAAATGGCGTAGTTTACGTTGCGTTTTACCTTAATAAGTATTACAATAGCGAATTACTGCGAAAAAGTAAATGAAAATATTATATGCTCCAAATTTACGTGTTTTTATTGTTTTAGCGAATTTCCCATAGGGAAGAAGCTATTACCGTAGGTCTCATGGCGAGACTTAAGCCCGGGACCATGTTATTTTTTCTTCTTTAGGTGCCCAGAGTCCAAAAACAATAGTCGTTAAAATTTATATATATATATACATATATATATATATATATATATATATATATATATGATAACTCTCGTAAAAATGGTCCGATCGAGGCCAAATTTACCCCAAAATAGGGTTTTTTGCGTTTTTTACATGTAATTTTTAAAAGTTTCTAATTTTATATTTCACCATTGGAATCAGCTTAAAAAACTACACAATTAAGTTCCTCTAAGTTTTTTTCTACCTCCAACGGTTACCGAGATATTAACACTTAAAACGAAACATCGGTCAAATTGACCGATCGGTAATTTTACTACGTAATAGTGGCTAAACTGCTTGACCTTGACGGCTGTCAACCCCAGTACTGTACCTTCCCCCCAAACCCCTCTCCGTAATATTTGTTCATTTCCAACTAGTTGGTGCGACGTTGTCGTTCATATTGGACGAATTGTGTGAATACGGTCGGTCAGATTTACCGCATGTTTCGCTTACCGGCTGGCAATCGTCGGTCGAATATACCTTGTATAACCAGGAAAAGGTTGTAGTAAAACGCAACAAACAAAAAAACACCTGCTAGAAGTAAAATAACAGCTATATCACCCACTATAAGACCACAAATATGGCCTTGGGCAACAATCCTATTCGGATTTTTTCCCGAGGCCAGAGCTGGTCGTCTTGAAGCGTGGAGTTTGGAGTTTCATTTTTTTCTGTCACATGATCTATGCGTAATAAATATGAATTGTCATAAAATGTTGTAAAACATCATTTGTTACTCTTGTGATTGCCAAATAATACATAAAAACAATAATAAACACACTAAACACCAATAAAGCACAGTGACGGTCGAATTGACCGTATGTTTCTCTTAACGTTTTAAAAATTATGTTTCGTTATAAGTGTTAAAAAATCTAAACACAGTATGCTGTATTGTGGGGCTCCAATGTTAATCTTATGGAGGATAGGGAAAAATTAATATTTCCCATATTAATCAATATTTTTGGATAAAACTTGATATTTAGCTTCATGTGGTTGAGATCTATCCATTTATGTTTAAAAATCATAGTTTATGTGTTTATCATGGCAGCAAATCTGTATACTCTTTTCCCATATTAATCATATAGTGAATAGGCAAACTCCTTTATTTATGGACAAATGTTGATGAAAGTTGATATAAATGCTCAAAAAATTAATTGTTTACGCTAGAACACCTACTTTCAGCGTTCCTCACAGCAGCAAACCTGCATACTCTTTCCCATGTTAATCTATGCAGAGTAGGCAAATAATACTCATATTTATTGACAGATAATGATCAAACTAGTCATATATTATTATTATGTTATTGATTTGGAAATTCGCTGAGTACGTAGGTCTGCTGCGACGGGGGTATTTAGAAAACATTTTGGTTTACGTGGGAATATTTTATCTTTTCTTCTCTATAAAGAAATTAAACTTATAATTTCATGTATAGCAAACTATATTTTATTAAAGTAGACAATTTCAAGGAGATCACCACCAATATTTTTGGTAATTTAATATCCTTGATTTCTTGGCAATAATTATACAAATACCAGACATTGTAATTTTCTATGGTTTTGAAATTGTTAGGAAAAAAACTATTTTGTAAAAGAAAATATGTATGTAGACCAAACAGAACTATACATTTTCTTATTCAGTATATAAATTTGCACATTGTGGCTATCGTGAAATAAATTACAAACATATTTTTTACAATTTTATTTTTTGGTTGAAAGCTATAATTTGTATATTTGATAATAACAATGGTAATTACCAAACAAACTAGCTTATGAATCGATTTTTAAAAACTAAATACTTTGACAAAAACGATATACTACAAAATATACTTTCAATACATTTGCTATGTTTTAAGAATTTTTAGAAAAAAAGCTTGCAAACATATAAACCCCTCCAGTGACCATTTTCAAGCTCACTAGAGACAAAGATAATAGGTATTTTGAAGTGTACGATAGAGAGCGCGAGTGTGTGCTAGTTTGCTGATCCCGTTTGTTATTTCACATTCATGGTCGTAGGTGGTGATGCTTCACTCGTGCACATCGTACTAAAAAAAGAAAGTTGAAACTGTATTATACAAACAAGTAAAAATTCCCAAATGAGATGAATTCATATCATGTTTACCTACAAAAGAATTATAATAGTATATCCGGTACATTGAAATAAACAATGAAATGAGTATAACATTGCTAATTGGCAACAAATTATACTAAAAAATATATAATTTAAAATCAGTTAAATATTTTGCTTTTAAATATTTATAGATTTTTAAAATTATGAATAAGGACGTACAACAAATACATCGATTAAACTTATGAAAAATATTTAAAATTTATTTAAAATTTTCAGCGTAAAAATTAGGGTTATTTAAGTGTGGAGAAGTAAGTTGATGTCTGCAAGTGATGACTGCATATCTGATAACGCTGAATCAAACCCCCATTAGAATCCTTTGTATTGCACGTTCAACCCAAGAGACCTCTAAATTCTGTCCTGAGCTGCTTACCCTTATAACAATTGTCTTAATGTAAAATCGCCAAGAAACTATGGTACCGTATTAAATCTGATCCATCCCTCCCATTATTTGATTAGGTTTCTATAACCGCAGTAAAAATTTAGAAATAAATCTAGGAATTAGTAATAGGTGATATGGTAATGACTTCTATCAAGACTAAACTAAAACTTAGTAAACACTTTTAATTAACACAAAACTTCCTTAAACATTTTGTCTTTAAAATACAAAGGTGTTAATCTTTGATTGTAGGTTTTATGAAGATGTACTAGTGTCAGTGAAGAGCACGTATAATATGTCTTACCAATTTAAAAATCTTGATACAAGTCTAAACTTTAGTATCAGTTACCTAAAATACATGTGATTACAGTATCATGGTGTAAATAATCACAAAACTGTGGGCTTTTCTGATGTAAACGTAAAGAAACGGCATCAGTAGACCGACACATACTTTCTCCCTTAAGTAAATTAAAAAACACAATCTGTAATAAAACTATCATGTTCTTCAAACTTTATCTAAATATCATTTGATAAATTGTTTAAAAAATAATCATCCCATTTCTGAAAATAAAAACTTTCTGAAATAAAAGAGAGACAAAGTTAAATTAATGGTTCGAATTTTATGGGGGAAACCCATCATGCCATCATTTTTGGATTCGGGGGACCCCAAAACGAATAAATCCACTCTCAACTCAAATTAGAAAATTTTGACAAAAACAATACTTTCTCCATATACTATGTATTAGGGGAGAAAGTGAAGAGCGGAGATGAATTGAAAATCGAAGCATTATTAGAATTCAGAGAAAGTGGAAATGACTGATCCTATCCTAAATATAGTCATTTGTATTCAGAGAGTTTCAAATCTGCCAAGCTGACAGAATCTACATTTGAAGACAATTCTGAAAAAATCAGTCTCATCAAGAATAATTTATCCGTACCAGAGCAACATGACCTATTTTTAAATCCAATTCACATACAAATAGAATTTCATGAAAAGTTTAAGTAATCTGTTAAAAATTTTGAATTCTGTTTTCTTTCTAGTGACTTTGTATTGTGTGTACTTATTAAATTACATTTTGTATTTTTTTTTATTTATATACTCATAAAAAATTAATTGTTTTCATGCATAATTGTGCACGGTTGTATAATGTATATATATATACACATATACATGTATAGTTTCCCCTCGAGTTCACTTTCAGACCCCAACGTTCATCCGCAATCCTTCCTCTTGAGGTACCGGTAACAGAAAAGTATCTTCTGTGTAGAAGCTCCCTTGGAAAATTCATACAATGAGGGTAACCTTAGCTCAAGGTCCGTTGGGTCACAATAATCTCACAATGAGATCGCCATACATTTGTCTTTGTTAACTTAACAGTGAGTTTATTTTGGTCAAACCATCGCTTGACGGCGCTCAGCACTGCGGCCTGCCAGCTGTCGCCCTCAAACAGCAGAACAGCATCTGCATACAACAATCTAACAGTTTCTAAAATTAAAACTACCCAGGTATTGATATAGATAAAAATAACCAAGGTCCTAAAGTCATAGGATATGGTTATCAGTATTATCCACCATGGTCAATGTTTTGTGCAATGGATTCCTGCAGGCTATTAGCTAAGGAAAAAGGTCATCATTTAAAGTGTTATCTTTGCGAAAACAGAACTTATTATAAAAGAGTCATGCTCGGCCGGATACATTACTAATTCATAGTGGACAAATTTCCCAGTTAATTTAGCTAGTATGATGGTCAGAGTTATAAGACATAAGATAACATTAGATAAATTTGTTTTTTTCACCGGTCTTATATTTTTGAATAACCCTCCAGTTTTTAAAATAATTTGAAAATCTGTCCTGCGAAAAACTACTATTTACAAGGTTTGTTGTTTTAGATCTGCGAAGTTATCCTTGAAAATCTTTGCTGGAATCCTCCACACACACCCTCAGGCACAGACCCTCCTTTCAGATCTTGTTCGACTCTACAAAGCTCCGGTGATGGGCGACAGTCGGAAAACAACGTCCAAAGAAAAATCATCGTCGATCAAAACAGGTTCAGGTACAGGAGGACAGCACGGGCTAGGTTGGCACCTGTGTTGACGTAGAAATTGTTAAAAGCATTAGCGATGTCTTGTTGTTTCGAAACATTCTCAGACCTGTAATTTTCAATGGGAAAAGCATATTAATTTATATTCTTACTCCAATAATTTCTACGATATTTTTCCGCAAGACTTCCTGAGAATTGTTATTAATTGATTCAGCAATCTTCTTCTCATAATACCACTTTGGTCATTTTAATTGCGGCATTCAATGTATTTCTGTAATTTAGGTTGTGTGTTTTAAGGACGATGTTGAAAGGTTGTTTCCTCTGCTGTTTACCAATGTTATCTCTTACGCGAATCGATTTTACTTAACCTGCAGTAGTCGACGGTTTTATTTTGGCTTTTTTTGAAGAGGAAGATTTTGTTGTGGCAGCCTTACGCGTGACATCCTGCAGCTGTCGCACAAACACGTCGCAGGCGAAGTGCTCGTCTTCCACGTCCTCGGTAGCGAGTACCTCAGACCAGTTGTACCAACAGTTGTCTGGCTAAATAAACAAAAGGCATGTGTAGTTAAGAGAGAAAGTATGTGTCAGTCCACTGATATTTTTAAATATTCTATTTGTTCGTTTTTGTCGTTTATTGTACAATAGTGTTTTTGCAATATACTCTCATCGAATCAATGATATCGGACAAACCAGACCACAAATAGGCGACAGCATTCATCTGTAAGATAATATGTACATTGTGCAGAGCGAGTGGGAGTGGAAGTAATGTAGCCATAGTTAATATTGGCGTTTGGAAAGCAACTTGTGTCAGATTATTAGAACAATGTTTTCGTAACTGCTTCAAGGTCGTTCAACCTCCATTTGTAATTTTAACGGTCTTTACAGATTTACATAACATTAATAAAAATCAGTTATTTAAAAAATTTATTATTTTTAAAACAATGCTAAGCAATTAAGATATAAATTAATATAAAAACATGGCGCGATTATGTAAATCAATAAGCCTCCTTACAGAACCGCCTCGCCAAACAAATCAACTCATTAAACACAAGTCATCAAAATATAGCATAGCATTTTAACAAAGACAATTTATATTTCAATACATTTTACCCATCATCAAAACCCGGCTAAAGTAATTCCTCTACCTTGCAAAAGTGAAATGATTTTTAAAACCTATGAGGACTACTTCTCTATAAAGTATTTGCAATTATTCTATCATGAAATGTTTAAAATTTAAACCCAGTTGATAATGTTTTACTACAAAACAAGCTGTAACAGGTTTATAGAAACAGACGAAAAATATAAATGTAAATCATAATTTTATATTTTATTAGTGAATATTGCATATTATTAAAGAAATTATGGTTTGGTTTGGTGGTTGTTTTGGACTTCTATAGCTACTAATACATGTGTTATTTTCAGTGTTATCGCCTTAATTCAAGGAAAATTAAACCATTTTATTAGACATCAAATATATAATTACCTATTTTCGACTACTTGCAAAAAAATTAAATTATCACTGGAAATATGAAACTTTTTTTGATACAACAGGAGATTCTATGAAAAATTGGTTTGATTCTAATAATAATATATTTATATATAATAATTCAATTATTATATTTAATTACTTAATTAAAACCATTCTTATTCATAAAGGAGTGAAAAATGCGATGTACGTATGTATATCGCTGCATGTTTTTGCTAGGGTAAATATGAGAAAACCATTCCAAATCTTCGTATAGATTTAGGACCGCCATACTACATGTATTCGTATATAATAAAAATATAATATCAGGAGAAAAAAGTGCTAGGTTAAATGTTTTTACTGTCTGAAGAAACTATGAATATGATTTTATTACATAACCATTAACAATTTTAACACGATGTTATATCTACCATCTTGATTAGTTTAGAGCTAAATAGTATGTATTTTGTATGAAAGCATAAAATTAAATAAATTTAGTATACGAATTCTCTATAATAGTGATAAAAATACAAAACTGTTTCGTTTCATAATGTTTTTAACATACAACAAATTAATAAAAGCTTAATAAACTATATTTTTATATAATTTAAGTTTTACTCATTTTTTAATTTACAAATTCTTAAATAATTTTCTATAGTTTGGTTTTAACGTTTAACCGTTGACAGAGGTGGCTGATATATGCACATATACAGTACAGTAGTTCTAGTATATATACAGTCTGTACTACTGTACTAGGAGCAGGGGGCAGGGGTGGGGCCGGTGGTAACACACACACATTGGACCCATCCAACCGGCGACGTATTACCACCCCAGGCCTGTAATATTGCAACTCTTATCAAACCAAACATTTCAATATCCTCTGATTATTATTTTGTTCATTTACTACATTTTAATGTAACATTTTATTATATTTTAAAATTAAAATTAATTAATTGTAAAGCAGGTTTATCCAGGTTTATGCAATATCTCTGTCATATGCGATGGTTGTTTTTTGTCATAAAAGACAATATATTTAATTTTTGGTTATAAGAACAGCTGTTTAGATGAACTGAAAACATTACCTTTATACATACCCCTGATCTAACCTATCCACAGGGATAGATGAGCGGATAGTAAAGTAGATAGTGCACGCCCATGTTAAGGATGAAGACGGTACATCGTACCGCCAATTAACGTAGTAGGTACTGCCATCCTCAGATAGCGCTAGTGTCGCAAATGACACTAATGACAAAAATGACACACCTCTGACGGCGTCACAGAGGCCTAGTTCACCGCTAGATCCGACAGATGGCAACACTTGTCCTGAGATTTTATTGTCTTCACTAAGTCCCATAAGGTGCCTCCTCTCCTTATAATCCATCTCTGGTAAAAGTAAACAAGAAACTTCTCTAAAATATATAGAATAACATAAGTTTCATAAGTGTGGGTGCTCTGGTTTTCCGGAGAAGACGGATAAAAACTTTTTATGTTACGTAAAGAAAGACAGCCAGGCAGAATTTTAGATAAGACCTATTTGGTCTTTTCCGAGTAAAATAAAACGTAAAAATAACCAAGAGAATTACAGAAAAAATTCTAATTTTAACTACCGGTGTATAGATTTACCGATCAGTTTTGATTTAAAACTATATGAACGAGAAACATAAATAAAATCATTGGATTATATGCATTTTAGAAATTCTTGTTTTGAGGTCATTATGGTATTTTCAATGTATATAATTTTAATATATATAAGTGAGGAAGTGTGTAGATCTGCTGACTATAGACTTCGCCGCCGTTCGAAAGATTGTAATGAAACTTTCAGGCATTATTTGGAGGTTTCCAAATGGGATGGTTTCCGTGATGTAAATCCGTCCAATGGGCTGGGCTCGGACCCAGAGGGAGTAAAATAATGCAGTGTCAGGTTTTATAAATTTAGTTTTTACAAAGTTAAAAGAAGTAAAATAATTTGAAAGTGTCTTGAAACTGTCATTTGTTGAAATTAAAAAAACTCAATATAATCGAACAAATTTATCGTAGTGTAATGTTACTATAGTTGATTTAGGCTAGAAGAATTGGATTGAAATGAATATACCAATGTGCTCCGATCCAGAAGGAATAAAAGGGTGATGAGTCAGGTTTAATAAATTTAGTGTTTATAAAATCTATTTCATTGACTTTTGTTGGTATAATATAAAAAAACTATTGAAATAGCTTTATTTATCTGAAATAACTCAAAATGCACAAAAATGCGCGCCGGATGATGCTAGTGTTATGATGAATTTCGAAAAATACAATTGAAAAATGTTGTATTAGACCTACATTTAAAATGTTACATATTTCTATAAACCCCCATAAAGATAGCCGGTAGACTAAAATGTGAGAACGTTATTCTGATATTTAAATAAGGTAAGAAAATGTACTTTATTGATCAATCTGAAAGTTCTCTGAAAAAGTCTGAACTTCTAGAAAATCTGTATTTATAATAAACAGGATTGCTTTGTATACTTCAAACACGTGTAGGGTATGGGCCTCACAAATTTGGTTGGTTATGGGAGGAGTCCTTATTATTATTATTCGCTGGCGGCGGATTGTTGCGGAGAACACTAAGACACTAAGGATGAATGCCGCCGTCCCCTGAGCCTGCTGCTGCTGCCATTTGTAGATTGCTCGTCATCCTCAAAGATCTGCGAAAAGAAACACTCATGACCTCGTTTTCGAAAAAAAACTACGGTGGTCACTAAGGTACCTTTTGCAATGGTGAAAAAAGAACTTCATATACTGACGTATGTACATACCAAGAAATCCTTTAATTAAAAAAAATTCAGTATAATTAAGTCCAAAATTACGTAGTTTAAAATATAATTTTAAAGAACAATGTTATAGTTACTAAATTTTTGTATCGGTATATGTACGATTGCTATCCTAGACATTAAAGCTATAGGATTATAAAGAAGTTTCAACAGCTATACGGAAATAATTGATCAGATCAAGATTTAAAATAGATCATCTATCTTATAATAATTCAGTCTTAAAAATCTTTGTACAACTAAATCTAGAGTTCTACCAGACCGATTTTAATCATTAATGCGTTGTTGGAAGGCTTCATTCATGTAGATTTGCCAAAATATATGAAAGTTTGAAGTTTTTTAGTATTTATGGTGAAAAAGTAAAAAAACATGTTTTCCAAAAGAAATACATTGAAAACAGGTTTTTACGAAATCATATTTTTGAAGGCGATATTTTACCGTCTTTTTGAGGTTTCTCAAAAGATTCCTAATACTGTAGTAATTTGTTGGAAATTTAATTCTCTATCAGAAAATCACCATCCACATTGGTCGATTTCCTCACCGTTTAAAAGTTATGTACAAAAAACCAAAGATTCAACAAATTTCTTTGCGTTGAAGAAATACTGAGTCTGACATTTTTTTGTTAAAATTTGTACAACTAAATCTAGGGTTGCAATGGACCAATTTCATTGATTAATATATCATTAGAAAGCTTTCATCCTGTAGATTTGCCAAAAAATATGAAAGTTTGACGTTTTTTAGTATGTATGGTGAAAAAGTAAAAAAAATGTTTTCCGTAAGAAATACATTGGGGTACCCTTTTTCTAGAGACCGTTGTATTTAACCACAACAGGCTCTGTTTCTAGTAAGGTATAAATCACTATCGGTGTGGAACCTAGTGGTTGACGAATATGCATGTAGTTACAGTTGGTTGTGAAACATTGAATAATTTGGAATCCCTACTTTGAGTAACTTTAATAAAAAAGGTTAAACATAACTTTAAGATGACACGAGTTGTTTATTGTTAAATTCAGTGTTGTGTAACAGTAAGTCTAGTTGAAACGGACTTATTCACTACGGATTGCTATGAGGGCAAGAGAAAACAATGCAGAGAAGAGACAGTCGTTATGAACTTGGTGTTTCATTATGTCGGGTAATTAGTATCAAACACTAATGACCCGTTAGCAGAGATTATTGGCCGTGGTCAGACCGCAAGCCAGGCTTAATTTTCTGATTCGAAAATTTGAAATTATCACGATTAATGTTACAGACATTTATTAAAAACTAGCTGACTTATTGTTAGGCGAACTCCGTAACGCCTACCAGTAAATATGTGTTATCCTTCAGATAGGCCACGTTCTGAAGTCAAATAGCATTACGACTTCGTTGAGAAAAAATAGATATTCTGGGTTACGGCATAGTTAATAACAATACTGAAACGATAAGACATATTAATAACATTTCCACAAAAAAAATAAATCTGAGTGGATTGATTCACGATTCTTCTAATTCAACAAACAAACAAGCAAACAAAACAAACAAACAAAAGCAAACAAAACCTAACCGTAATACGGCTTTTATAGAAAAGATATACAACAGCTGATTATTATAACAAACGTAATATGTATAAACACCGTAATTATTTTTTATTTGGCCGACATAATTAAAAACACGTAACTTTTAATCAGACAGAAAATAAAAATAAAAATACATAATCACCAAAACCGTTAACTATTAACGTGGTGAATAAATCTGTTCATTTTGTACATTACATGTTTACTTCATAGTTTTACATTAATTAATGATTCAGATGGCATTGGATAATAAGGCATATTGCTAATGGAAAGTAAACCAACAGATGTAGCTTTAGAAATCAAATGTTTTGATTGTAGATCATTTGTAAACAAACTTATTCCCCGTAAGGTTAACATTAGAAATTTAAAACGCCATAAAATGGAAACTAATTAAATTTATGGAAACTGAATATGTCTAAAGCATGACCGAAGCAGAGACGAATCCGAAAAATCAAAGATCATTAAAATCGGTCCAGCCGTTCTCGAGTTATAATGAGCGGAACTAACACGACTTTGTTTTATATATTTAGTTTCTATTATATGTTATTATTTATTTGTTAAAATCGGCAATTGCTTTCCTTTTAATAAATCTTGTAAGGATATGCGGTATTAAATTTAACTTTTTAACCGATTTCCTCCTGAATAAAAAAAATAAGATCCATAATTAATTATATTATCAATATAATAATAGGTTTGTATCACTTATTGTATACCTTTGTATATCATTGTACACCCTTTTTGTATCACTCGTGTATAATGTTATTTAAAACTTTTACTTCATGGAATACAGTATTATATAATACAACCAACTAACACAGGCTTAAGAAACAGTCTTTAATATTTATTTGTTTCCAAAAATAATGTGTACATTGAATGACAATAGTAAAAATATGGAAAATGTCCCTCTGCATAGACTATAAAACTGTGAGCAGAGAAAGAGGCCACGACGGTAGTCCACTCTTAAACAAAAACAAAATAATAAATATGAATGTAAACTAAACAATAACAGCTCCATAAATGTAAATATTAAACAATGTAATTAAATCATGCCATATTATCAAAAGCATCCGAAGCCTTATAAAATTAGAGATAGTAATACAATTAATTTATAATCAAATTATTAATGAGTAATGCAATATTTATTTGATATCAATGGTATTTTATAAATTGCTTGCAGTTATTGATAAATTTTTAAGTATTATATCATTTTTCGTGAGCACGAAAAAGGAAAAAAATCGAATCAACATCGAACTACCAAAGTCTACAGGGATCTCATTGTAACTTTTCCAACAAAAGGGAAGGAACGGAAAGGCGCGGTGAGGGCTTTTAAACAAATCAGTGCCTCCTCATCGAGCGGGTAGAGCATTGTTGGACCCGATGTTTCACGAAGATACCCGAACGTGGTCACGTCGGAATGCAACAGTTGGTCGAGGGTTGACGGAGACAGCCGAAGTTAACCGAGGGATAACGGAGATGGCCGAACGCGGCCGAGTAGAGCCAACAGTGAGTCACAGGGAAGTTCGGCGGCAACAGTTCACCAGACATGGTGTCACACGGCGGCGCGGGCTAAGCGAACTACAGGTAATCAATTTATATTTATAGGAACAATGCGATGACCCCGAGATCCAATTTCCACTTCCCTCGCGGCGAAATGCAACAGTGAACACCGACCACGCGTGACGCGTCGCCCTCAACTCACTTATAAATCACGTATAAATAATACAAATTCACTTCTTTTTATTTAAAAGGGTTTTTATCATATTAAATTAAATTAAAATATAAAAAATCCTTTCCCAAAATATTCACTGGTATGAAAAGTATATGACTACGCACAAGTGCGTATATACACTTGTGGAATAGTTGGGTAAAAAAATAGCTAACTGGTCTCCATTCCATTCACTGGTTATCAATTATTAAAACCAATAAAAATGAACAGTAATGAGTTAAAAACATTTTAACGTTTTTTAACTTTATTTATTAATTTAGAGAATTTTATTATTTAAATAAATAGTAGTAGTGAGATTGAATGTTAATAGATATGTTATGGTTAAATAATATAGATAACATTTTAATGTTAAAAAATCTTTAAGTTTGTTTAAAATTTCTGTACAATCCTAAATGCACATTATTGGATGTTTCTTTTTATTATATTTAATTACAAATCTTATGTTTTATTTACTCAGAAAAAACTGAAAAAATACGTTTCATTTAAAAATATATAGCTATAAATATCTTTAGTATTAGCGGGATGCCACTTGGTTGCTGACAAACAGCGCTCTGCGGAGTTAAATTAGGTTCTTTATTGATATTCTTACCTCGTTAATAATATTTTATACTATCAATAACCTACCTAACCTAACTCCTCAGAGCCCTGTTTGTCAGCAACCAAGTGGCATCCCGCTAATACTAAAGTACCAATATATATTTATTTTACCCTGGATATCAAAGGTATAAATTGTGTCTTGTCGGTAGTTCAAATTCGAATTGTGTAATTAATTGTAGGTTTGAAATCGTTTTTCAAAAATGCGGTTACCCAGCCAAATTTATAATTAGCCAATTTTATTTAAATATTTTATTATTTGTGTTTATTTTTTCTTATTGTGTATATATTAACGAAATGTAATAATCATTGTCACACATCACGCTTAGAAAAATAGTAAAAATATCAAGTCCCACAGCTGGATATTTTACATTCGTACTATTTAACTTAAAATAAAAATAACACACCAGACATAGTTTAAATTTGGGTCTAACCATTATGCCCTCGGCTAGCTTAGAATTTGAACAGGAGTATGAGACGATTGAAGACGCCCTGGATTGTTTCAGTTGGGCAGTATTTCACTAAAAGAATTATAATGTACCCATTGTATCTCTTCCTACAGTATTTGATCCCTTCCTCGTTTGATTTACTTTTAGATAGTTTAAGTATCTATAATCGGTGTAAATAGTTTTACATTATACATTATACAAACTAAAGACGTTTTTGAAACGCGTCAGATGTGTAAAAGTAAAATCAAGTTAAATTATTTTGTAGATTTGTAGTACCAACTGGTTTAAACAATAATTTTTACCACAAGAAACATTTAACAGAATAGTATCTAGTAATAGCATGATTTTAAGTAATGTAAAGCTATTTTTTAGGTTTACATTACAAAGATACATTTTATTTTGTTACCCGTTACTGCCGTTTTCCTCCAAGATCCTCCTGTATTTAAATTATGTTGTTGTGTCATAGGTAATGTCCGTTACATAAATAACAACTAAATTATTTTCATGAGGACAGTATTCCACTAGTCCAGATGGGTCCGGCCATCCAGGCTTAAGAAGCGGATTTTAATTTTACCCCCAAAATGTTGATAGACCGTGCGAAGGGCATTTATATTTTTTGTATGAGGGTTTTTTGATAATTTTCGTCTATATTAATACAATTTCATACTGTGCTTTTCTGCACAGGATTTTTCCAGGTTGGTAAAAATCTAAGGAACCTTTTTTTACTATTACAAACTCCATATAAAATTAATCAGGTGTATTAAAAGTAACATTGAGAGTTAGGTGGCATTTACAATCCAACAATTTTCATTTTTATCATCTCTTTTTTTAATTAGGTGAATTTGTAGATACCCCAACTGCATATTGTGGTTTGTAGATAACTCTAACATTCATATAGGTTGGGAGGAATAATTATATTCATCTGGAGGAATAAAATTGTTTGAATAATTCATAATATTACTGTTTGTAACAGAATGTTTCTTTAATTTTCCGAATTATTTACGCACATAATGAGGAAACCTTCACTTCATTGATGCGGAATCAACTGAATATGGCTATCAACTAGTGTAAAGCTTTCTGATAAAAGCGTAAGGCGGGTGAATGAACAATTGAAAAACCAACAAACCACTTGACCGTCTAGTAGTGAACCATACTTTTCTTCATTGGCTACTTAGACCATTGCTAAGCTAAGGACTAACTAAGGAATCATGACACGTCACCGTTACACGCTAAATACATGTATATATAATTCATTAATTTCATTACATTAATTTAAAATGCAACACTAATAGCAGTTAATAATAGCATAGTATTAATTTATGCTATCAATGCCAACTTTTATATTTAAATAAGTGTTACTATATGGGGTTTGCTTTACTAAATCATGTATTTACAGCAATTAAATTGTAGGTGGTTTTCCATTCATACATTTGTGACCGTATAAGAGCTCTTTTATTTTGGTGTTTAAATAAGTAACAGATAAATATTTACAATAAATATGGTTTAAAAAATGTTTTTTAAGATTAAACCCAAATTGAAAAAAATGTTAAAAACCCATATAAATAATATAAATGTTTGAATATATTATGTAGTTATTCATGAAGCCATACGTTTATACATAAATGTTTCCAAACATTGACAATACTTCAGCTAGTAGATATAAAGAGGGATATTATAAAAGGGATTTTTTTAAATTAAAATAAGTATTGAATAAACGCACTCTTTTTAATCCCGCATTTGTAAAAAACAAAGAGATTTAATTCTTCCACGGACTTTCACTTTATATAACGAGCAAACTTCGCATCATTGCATTGTACAACAAGGAAACAGATAAACGCATCGTGACTGTTGGCTTAACTATTATTTTTATTAAAGCAATACATTCCTTAAACAGACAACAGTATAAAATATACAAGATATTGTAAAATATAATAATGTATTTTATTACATACAATAGTTTTTTAACTATCAGGTAAAGAGTTATATTGTTATGATTTAATCTATGTTCTTCGCGAGTGTTAAGAGAAATTCTTCTCGAGAAAGATAAATGACTTCAGCTTGCTTCTAATTGACTCAGAAAATGATTTGTCGGTTTGGTTTTTCCAATAAGTTTTAGAATTTATAATTTGAATGAAAATAAACGACTTCAGTGAACTAACACATACTTTCTCCTAAAAAAATAGCTTACACCCCTTTTATACCGCAATGTATATAAGTAATTTTTAACACATTCAATTTTTTCGTTTGATTTTTTGTTCCATTATTTTTTGTTTTATGTTTGAGATGTTTACGAAATCGCTAAATCCGTTTCGGTCACACTTTTTCCTACAAATGTAATTTTTGGGGGTGAGGCTGCTCTCCCCTGGGCGATACACTAGAGTAAACCGCACGAAAGTAGTCCGATGCGGTCTCGGGCAACTGGTTTCCCCTCACCTTTTCTTGCCCAGCAGTGTTGCCATTTTTCATATACCTTATCAGCTGATCTAAACATATGCTATAATAGAATAGGGCGATTTAGCAACACCGCACTGACTCTCATTGGACTAATTTCAAACAGTTTGCTCTAGTAACATATTTTGGGTGGTTTAATAATTAGGTAATGTAAACGAAAGCTTCCTACCAAGTTTTATTCAAAACTAGCTGACCCGGCGAATTTCGTCACGCCTAACATTAAATACGTTTTAACTTTTAAGATTCACCATGTTCTGAAAGTAAATTGCATTAAGTCTTCGTTGTGAATAATTAAATATTCTGTGTTGTGGCATAGTTGATGATAACAATACTGAACCGATAAGACATATAATTAAAATTCCCACAAAAAAATAAGTCTAAAACGATTCACGACTACCCAATCCAACTTAAACCCAAACCAAACCTAACTGCAATACGGGTTATATAGGAAAGATTACATTTTCTGAGTCGTGGCATTGTTTATAATAATACTCGCATAAATTAACATTCATTATTTACACTCGCACAAAGAAACCAACCAGTAATCTTTAACTTATAGGTATTTTAAAAACAATCACAAACATTCGCTGAAAATGACGGACAATGACGTTAGCTATCGACTGGTCAAAACAAAGCAGCTGTTAAAAAATATACACATTATTGATAAAAATGCATCACGTCCTTTCCTCATAAGCTTAACACCTACTAATTCTACAGGCCAGTGGTGCTTAGCCCTACGATATAATACAAAACTGAATATGCCTATAGTTTGCCAAGTGCAGAGACGAATAAAAAAATCAAAGATCATTAAATCGGTCCAGCCGTTCTTGAGTTATACGTGTTGTGTTTGTTTGATATATTTAGATGTTAGATAAATAATAAAGGATTTGTTTATTATTATTTCTTGTAAGAATATCATCCATAACGTATTGTGTTTACAGAGGACAATGAAGTTAAATTTCTTTATAACCGTTTTCTTTGACTCATAATTCAAGATGCTATATGTTTGGTGTTTTGAGCTTATTTTAAATAACGATAGTCAAATTATTTTATGAATTTGCGATCTTAATGGGAAATCACAAAAGGAGTTTTTTTAATAATTGAAAGATTAGAAATTTTGAACCGTTATGTTTAAAGTCATGGGTGTGGTGCATTGTTTTTATTCTTGTCTCTATGGACCATGAAATCATAATCAAAATCGATAGAGCCACTTTTGAGAATTATTATTAACCTATTTCAGATTTTATGGGTGAACTACTTATTTTAAGAATTTAAATATTAAAAAAAGAAAAACATCTGAAGATATAGCAAAGTTTACCCATTTATAAAATTTCATATAAATTTGACGATAAGTGTAATTTAAGTTAGGAGAAAACAGACGTCATCAATCATCATTTCCTTGTATTCAGGAAGAAAATGTATTCATTGTATTGCACGAATAAGCCAATGTAACCAACCAATTGGTGTAAATTAAATTTTCCTTTAGCTTTTCAATTTTCACTCCGTACCTAACACAATCAGTTGACCAAAGGCTAGTAATATTTGTGTGGATACTTATAAATGAAAGGCTCCAACAATTATTCAGGTCGGCTAATATACCATCGATGCACAGCGAACACCGTAACTCAATGCTCGGAGAATTCACGTGAGGAAGATAATGAGACCGATTCCCGCCTGGGGAAGCTGTATCTTTGTTCAGACTTTATGCCAGTTAGTAAAAGATGTTCATGTTAATCGTTTAATAAATAACCATCGGTATCGGTTTTGTTTTTTAGAACTTAATTCAACAAATTGGTGTTGATTGAAGTTGGTATACAATATGTCGTACTGAAAGATATGAATACTGTAAGTAAGGTTCGGATATATGTATTATACATGTACTGGGGGGGGGTGGGGTTGGTTGGGAAAATCAACGAAGTTTTAAACAAAAATATAATACTCCTCAAATGCTACTATACAACAACCCGATTAACACGGAAGTTGACTAGTAAATCATCTATTTATTAATGAAGGCGTATTAAGCGGTTTTATTTAAACCCATGTTTTATTCTATCGGAGCAAAGCTCAGAGAAAAAAAGGTACTTAAAAATGATTGTCGGAAATCGATTGAACAAAATGTTAACTGAAACAAATCATAAAACAACGGAATAATGACGCTAATGTATTTGAAATGTGAATTTTGTGAGACATTTTGTATATAAACAAATGAAAATGCCTGAAACGTTCATAGTGAAATAATATAATTTTATATTGTCTAAATAAAATAACTTAAGAACAATGAATACAGGGTGTCCATGAAAACCGTTTCAGGACTTCGGTGATTGGTTGGGTACATTAAAATTAAGAAAAAAGTTCCAATAGAGGTATGGCCTAAAACGCTTATTTTCTCACATATCCGCCATTTTGTATTTTTCACAAAATATTTTTTATTTCAAACATTTTTAATAGTACAAATTATGTACATATACATGTACATATAATTTATATGTACAAATAAATTAGTACAAAAAGTGTTTACAATAGTAGACTACTATTAGTAAAAAAATAACTAGCATGATCAAAGCTCAAAAGCCAAAATGGCGGCCATTTAAAATTTTAAAATTAAAATGCTCTGTTAACGGTACAATTTTAAATGGCCGCCATTTCAGATTTTGTCCTTGGATCATGCTAGTTATTTTTTAATAATCCTAATCTACTAGTAAAACACAAACAAAATTTTAAAATAATCCGTTAAAAATGTTTGAAATAAAAAATATTTTGTCAAAAATACAAAATGGCGGATATCGTAGAGAATAGGCGTTTTAGGCCATACCTCTATTGGAACTATTTCTTCCGTTTAATATACCCAACCACTCACCAAAGTTCTGAAACGTTTTTCATGGACACCCTGTATATAGATTTAAATTGAAAGATACTTCTAATAATCACTTCAGGTGTTTAATTAGTGTACCTCGGACCTTCACTGAAGCACCTTGGTCCTTCCATCGTCTAAGCTCCGTGCCAGCAGACTCGTCACTATTCTACCCAAGTGAATCTGTCTTTAGCAAACAATGTAACATGGAAATGATTGATTTTTAATGCTAAAGTGTAGGAAAAGCGTTAGTAAAGTTTTGATCAGTTGTTATGGCACCATGATGTTTAATCTGGGGTAAGCCGACATGATCGATACACGTCACAACGGAGTCGTGAGACAGATAGTCTACTGGCATGAAGGCGTTCTGTCTCCGCCGCGACACGTAGTCGTGCAGATAGGGTGTAGGTGGAAATGTTCACAAGTGGACAGCTTCATAGGTACAAGATACAAGATTACTTTATTTTATAATCTTTAAGATTGAAAAGGCGTCAATATATACCTACAACAAGTTTAAATTAAAATTGTTGCAGTTCTTCTCTATATCCCCTCAAAAGCTGTTGTTTATCTAATAAAGATTCAGCAATAGTGTAAAATGGTCTGAGAGACAGCCAAAACTTTAACTCCTTCTACAATCTTCTGGGCTCAGGTGGTCAGGAAGGACGAAACATTTTGGGCTTACGTACGAGGGCCTTCACAGAGGTTTGTGCGATGGGCTGGCAGATTGAACTCTCCTCTTCGCCTTATGCTATATGAATACAGTTAATACGAATACATGGTGGTGGTCCACCAAGAAGAAGAACCCACAATGGTAACTGACTGAAGAATGAAGATGTTGATAGCTGTAATAATTCTCAGTCTCTAAAACTCACGTTTGCAGCTTTCCTGCAATGTCAATCCAGTCATAGCACGAACTGCCCTTTTTTGCATGAGTAGGACTCTGTTTAAGTTCTGCACTGAAGATCCTCCTCAAATGACAATACCTTAGGACACTTTAAAAAAGGGCACAGTATACAGTTGCATAAAAATCGAGACAGTAATGTTGAATGGCTAAGCTAGTAATGAATTAAGAATGATTCTGATGCTTTGCAATTGGAAGAAGTATGATAAATATCAAGATACTGAACGTAGTATTATAGGTAGGTAATTGGTGTCACTCAACAATGCATTTAAGAAAACTTTATTGGTTATTAAGAAAATACTCATTTTCAAACTAAGACACATTGACTTAGTTTGACATCATAATACGTTTTTCATAAGCTATTTGGTGTCCATCACCGCCTAAGACAATTTAATAGAAGTCCATTGTAAGTAAGTTAACATTGAATTAGATTGCCTACATCGAGTAGCTCGTAATGATGGAAAACATTCAATATGACTTGAATAAAAAGTAATCACACAGTTAATTAATTCTTTCACATACAAAAATTAAACGACATAATGTTTGCTTGCTAATTAACTATAATATGCGTGTCTGGCGCATGATCAATAACAGGATGCCTAATCTATGCTCAAGGACGTCAGGCTTAGGCAGCTTAGTAGCACAAAGACACCAACTATGTTTAACAAAGTACAGTAACTATAATAACAGTAGCGAGCCGTCAAACTTTGGTGCGCTATCATTAAACTTAATCGTTAACGGATATCTCTTAGATAGGCCTTCGTTTAGAATTCCCAAGCTATGGTTGACATGTTTAAAGATATTTATAAACTAAAAATGAACTATGACATTAAATAAATGTAATTAAGTTTTGCAGGCGATAAAAGTATGCACGGAACCCTTTACTTCAGTCCCAAAACATAAGGATATCGAAACAAACAAGAGTTAATTTTATTGTGGTTTGTGAAAATGTTAGGGTTCAAATTAAAATTTCTAGTTAAAAGCCTGGTGCTGTAAAAATCCCATAACTTTAAAAGAACTAACACGTTTAGATACACGGGTTACAAAGTCTTATAAAGTCTTAGGACGACTTTATTACTTTAAATTGATTTAAAGATATATCTCAACCAAATTTGGCATATTATTAATGGTGATAGTTAACTACTTTTTTGTTCATAATTTTCGGGTGTCACCTATGGGGAGAGTAAGTTAAAAATCTTAGAGGCATTGGTTTATGTTCATTAAAGTGAAGGTTTTGTCGATTTTAAATCAATGCAAAACTTGACCTTAAAAGATAGATGCAAAACAAAATGGCAGAGGTTTAAAAATGGAAAGTTGTGAAGTTAAAACTGCCATAATTTTAATTTGTATCGTCCTTTTGAGATCATGTTTCAGGCGTTATATAATTTAAAATATCTACAATTTTATGCCAAATTTCATTTATTCTGCTTTTTAAAACGTCCTGTAATGCATCGATCGAATAAAAAGTTGAAGGAAATTTTTAACAACAAGGGTAAACTATTAAAATGTAGGTCTTTTGAATTGGAATACAGTACCAAGAACCGGATCTCAACAGGTTGATCCAAAGCAAAATGGCAGCATTTTGAAATTTATAACCTTCAATTTTCAAACCACCATAATTTTGTTTAGGATCAACCTTATGAAATCAAGTTTGTGGCATTGTTTTTTGTTGTTAATCAACACCTTTAATTTAATGTCCATATGAGCCTGTGCTTTCCTTTAAACATTTTAACTTACTCCCCAAGGGAAGTCCCGTATATATGCCGCCTCATCACTATTTCCAAAAATGTAGCTTACTTGATAGTAAGCTACCAAAAAAGCTACGAAAAGATGTATCACCTGGTGATCCAGGTGATACATCTTCTCGTTTTAAAGTTTTTAAAGTGTCCTAAGACTTAATAAACTGTTACCCTGTATAAAGTCAGTGAAATATTAATGAATCTTTTATTGAAAACAAACGATGACACATTTTTGTAATGGTTATGTAATAGTAATGCCTTTGACTATGGATTTAAAAAAATCCATAGTTTGAAATGGATTTTTTAAATCCATAGTTTGAAATGGATTTTTTAAATCCATAATCAAAGGATAATGCATTTTTGAAAGAGTAAGAAACTGAATTATAAGGGCCCCACTTTTTTTCACTTCATCATTGTGAAGCTGAAGTAACCGTAACTAAATAAATAGTACCGAAAGTTTGATCCTTCATATGAATTAAAATGCGCGGGAAGTTGTCTGCAGATAAATGCTATAGAACCGTTATTTCACAATAATAAATTTCATGTTTATGTTAAAAAATGCATCTATGGTAACTTGTAATAACTGTAATGAGGCCAGAATTTAAAACTAAACAGGAAAAAAGTTAAACGTAAAGGTTTTACGTAGCTATAGCGTATTGTTCATACAGGCTACCTTTTACAGCTTTCAAAAGGTTTTAATTAATTTCCCTCAACTAAATTTTAAGTTACAAAAAAATTTACGAACATGTTTTAATTATTTTATTTTTATTGAAAGCACATCAATTATTATAAACTTAAATTAACTTATAAAATGAAAGTTTTTCCCGTAGAACACTATTTGTGTAATGCAAATCTTGTGCCAAAATATTGATGTTTTAAGTTAATTTATGAAGAATGTTTTAGAGCTATCAAGCTAATTGGGTAGATTTTCGAATATTTTAATGAATCATTAATATGTGTACCCAACCAGATCTAGTGGTAATTTTTGAGAGTTTTGATGAAAAAACTTTTTAACTTTATTTCTTTATAATCCCTTTTATTAAGTTTCTGATTTAACATTATAGAATCTGTAAATTTTAAAAGAATACAAATGACTGCTTTATAGTGAAAGTGCTCTTTAACAACAAACAACAAAATGAAATTGCTACTTTATGAAAAGTCGAATACAACCATAAAGGGATTGAAACAGTTCTAAACATGTAATGCCAACTTTGAAAACGTAAACAACAACAGGAGCAACAACAACTATGCAAACTTGACGGTCCAATATGATCGTCATGAGGCAACTGTTCCACTCAGCTCGCCTCTGTTCCACTGCAGCGGGATTGTCTTTGCAAGTGAGTTTACCTTCTGAACATGAAATGCTCAACGTAAAGCGTATCTTGTTGAATCATCCTAAAAAAAGCTATAATGTTGAACTAAGTATTTTAACTCATTGGTGAACTATGCCATGAAACAATAAAAAATAATTTATTAGTATTGAGAAATGGTTGAAAATAATTATTATGATTGAAATACATTCATTCTAGTTTTACCAAAAATATTTAAGAAAATCCTAAAGCTATCTTATATTTTACTCTTCGAGTATGATTTTTAAGAAAGGAGAACAGTTTGTTCAATAAGCGACCGAGTTTGGAATTTTTACAAACGTCTTGAGGAAAAATGTTTCTTTCAAGGAATTAATCTAGGAAATTCAAAAACGGTATAAAAATGACATATTTAAATAAAATAACCAGTAACTCAACTGAGTCCAAGACCTAAACTGGAACACTCGTACAAACACATTAACGCGAGAAAATTGACCCGAACACGTTAATTAGTACAAGTTGACACTCACACACTCGTATAAGTACACATTAATGCGTACAAAATGACTCTCACACATTAATTCGTACACGTTGACGAGTAAAAGTACATGTACATAAAATGTACATTTAAACTAAGAATTTAATTTGATTTCAACTAGGAAAATAACTTATAGGATTTTTAACATGCACGCCCATCTAGGAAAAGTAGTAAAATATTATTATTAAGTAATAACAGTTTTATTTTTTTACGAGGATATATTCATACCTTATTACAATTCAATATTATTTCCAACTTAAGTAATTTTTTTATTACTACATTCACAAAAATACATAGTTAAAATATTTAAAGGCTAATACGGCCTTATAATTCCATTCCTTAGCAATATTCATCCATCCAACTTAAAATTATATTTTAAAGAGGAATAAATTTGTAGTGGTTAAACTACATTGTTTTTGTCATACAATTGGGGTAAGTACAAAATCAGTTGTTCACTTGCGAATTTATTCATATGTATTATATCCTTTAAATGTGGGCACAAAGAAACAATACGCTGCTACAATGGTTAGCTGGAACAATACAGAACAAATCGCCAAGTGAGGCCCCAGCAAGTAGCTTACCATGAGAGGCCATATTGATTCGCTCGTCCGTCTGCCGGGTGTGATTTAGAGAAAAATGTTCCAGTTATGGGGCAATGTAAGTTGAAATGGACAGACGAGGCAGACATTGGACCAGAGGTATAATTATTTATTACACTAGTGTTTTACGTTCTTATTTTGTCAAAAATTGGGGCTTACATTGAATTTCGACATCTCATTTATGTTTATTTATAATTAGATTTAATTTACAGCGTGGTAGAAAAGTCCCAGAACGGGTTAACATAATTTGACCTTTTTACATTTAAAAAGAATAAAAAATTATTTTAATAGCAACAGTCATTTTATGTCATAAGGGGTATACTCCACAAATACTAAGCTAAAAATCTGAAAGGTAAGCATAGGCTGATATGGACATTAAAAATGAGGTAATATAATAAAAAAGGCTACATACTTTTCAGTCAACAGTTCTAAAGTTTTGACATGGATATGTCTTAGCTCTTGGGGGGGGTTTGGTAATTTTTAAGATAGAAAATATGTAACAGGTTTCCATAGAAACTAACTATCAGAGAGCTATTATATTGCATTTTTAATAAAAAAAAAGAAGATCAGCTGTTTAGATGAACTGAAAACATTCCTTTAGACATAGCCATGATCTAACATATTTCGCACTGAGAATTAAATATAAACATTTTTTTCATACTCCATCATCAGGATAAAAATTGTCACTAGAAATTAAGTATACAAATATTTACGTTTAACGTTTTTTCTTAAAAGGTTCAAATTTTGTATGTGTGTATAATGTATCTGTAAATAGCTCTAAAACATGTAGGCATAGGATACAAATACTTAACTGTTGTCTGAAAGGTATGTAACCTTGTTTTAGTTTATTAGTCAATGACGGTTCTGGAGGCATCATAATGAGTAAATTAAATTAAAGGTCTTAATTAGTAGAAAACATGCCACAAATCCGACCTGAAAATGGTTATACAAAACCTTTACAGAGCACATCTGCCAAAAATAAGACTTCCGGAAACTTTGTCCACGACCGATGCCAGAAAAGATTATGGAAACCAGATAAGTCTGTGGAAAGATTCAAAACAAATGTAGGAACATATAAACCAAAGTAACATAATTAAAATGGATGTATATATCTCATTTATATATTCTGTAATATTTCACATCCATTAACCAAATGATTAGCCTACTTTCATAAAACAAAACGCTATATGGATAACAAACTAATTATAAAGATCCTATCATATTAAAATTTACTACTGAAAACCACACATAACGTAGTCGGTAGCTTTATCGTAATATATGTATAGCTATATGAATTTTTAAGGTTTGCCGCTTATAACCTATACCCTATTTTATATATTTGAACTTACATTATAAATCCAAAAAATAAGTAAAGTTTTATATTCCTTTTATAGATTATTAGTAAAAAACTTCATGAATTGTTTATAATATAAATGTTTAAACAGAGAGATTCCGTTATCCATTACAGTGTATACAATACCAGTGTTATTAGCGCTCCAACTGTGTGAAGTTTTTGCAAAAGTCAAAACTCGGCCGGGATCGGAAGTGCTTCCGCGCGGCGCATTCACGTGTATAACTGACCCGTATTGTTCTGTGATTTACAGGGAAACGTTGCACTTTCAATAATAACGACCACAATGAACATCCGGCTCCATCGCGCTGACTCGGCAAGTGTTGAGTGAAGCTGGTCACCAGCTGACTCCAGCCCCATGGAGCAGATTGTCTTCTTTTATCCTCACACTGTCGGTGCAGTGTAAATTTATTGTAAACGGTGTGAAACACATTTTAACTATTTTTGGACCACGTCTGTGCAAACGAATAGATTCATGGGCGACCAGAGGTAGGCCTAACAGTTTTCACTCTCTTTCGATAAGAACAATGTTAAATTCAAATAGTGGGCATAACGTTGTTCTGTATCAGGAAACCATGAACAGTAGAACCTTGATAGTTTAAAAACTTTTACAATTCGTAGTTTTTGTCTGTTCCCTTGAAAAACCTCTAATATTTAAAATATGTATATATTAAAAAAATCGTAGTATTTTGATGCACAATTTAGTATCTAAAATTCGAAATTGTATATAGTAGAGGGCTCTAGATTTCGAACTGTTTCTTTAATTCAAAATACTACCTCTAAAATTTGAAGTCGATTCCCATAAGTCTCTGAGACTGAAAGTATGAGTAATTAAAAAAATCAAGCAAATTAAAACGCGAACCAATTGTCCGCAATGCGTTTGGCATAGTTTTCTTTGCTTCGTTATACTTATACTTTTAGCTGAAATGGCGTCCTACCCAGGTAGGTATTTTAAGCCAAGTATGAATGAGAAATGAATGTAGGATGATTGTGGCGCGATCTTGTAGTCTTGTTACTGACTTGTGCTGACACGTTCCTTAGACAGGACTGTTAATTAATAGCCCAACAGCCGATGGCAACTAATGGACCTACAGTTTAACGTGGAATCCGAACCACGGCCTCCGAATTACAAATTGGTCTAATTATGAGGATGGTCTTTGCGGATTAATGCAGTATTCAATAGTGCGGACGTTAATCCACACAAGAGAATGCATCCACCGACCATCTCTCACAACTATCCGAATTTCGTGACCTCCATGTAGCTGGATTACAGGACGTCGCCACCGCCTCAGTCTGATAATTATCACCGTTACAGCACTGATAGTCTAAATATAGTCATTGATAGTCTAGATATAGCCTAAATACCAATGGTTACAGTTACCATGATATAAACCGTTAGATATTTGGCGAGCCACAAAATTTATTTTACTCTCTGTTGGATCTTTTTTAGAATAAGTTTTTTACAAACTTTATTTTACTACACATAGAATTTTAATGACACTAATCTCAATAATTAAAACGCTCTCAATTTGAAGTAAATTTGGATTTTCTTTGAATTTTGAATCAGCGAGGTTCGATTGTATTTGGTGTCTTTCTATGGAAATTTTAATATATCTTCTGTCTCATCTATAACCCAGATCTATCTGGGGTTATATGGGGCTATCTGGGACAAAACTCTAGTTTTGTCTGTAATATTTTTGGTTATTTCTATGTTTTATAACCCCGACAAGCTGAAATGCGACTTATCTCAGCTATTGGCTATCTTCTCCGTGAAAACAAGAGCAAACACAGTTATGAAACTTAATTTCCTGATTCTATATCTTTTGGAGAAGGTTTATGTTTTATTTCATCTGACATATGCTTTATGAAAAAAATAATAAGCTCTCAAACACCCAATTTTGAGCCATATTAGACATATAGGGTGTCCGTCACTAAATGATGTGGTTCATGGAGTAAAAGTAAGAAAAAAGGGTCCTATGGAGATGTATCCAAAAATGCTAACTTTTGCGCAATTTTGTATTTTTTATTCAATATTTTGTATATCTGTAATTTTCCAATCGAATATTTTGAAACTAGGTTCAATTTCTATAGGTCGGCCATTTTAATTTTTAAAATTAAAATAACTCTCAAAATGGTTATTTGTTTTAAAAAGTAATAAGAATGAGAAGTTATGTTAAATTTAATTCCCTATCCAGTGAAATCAATATTATGGAAATAGGTCAGATATTGTGTACTGTTACCAGTATGATGTGTTACGTGAATCTTTTATCTTAACACAGAATCCTACATCCCGTTCAAAGGACGGGCATAGCCTAGTTAGAACTTATAGTTCTTATATAATGAATGAATACATGGTATTTTATTTACAAAAAAATTATATTAAAAATATTACTAACACCTTAAAATAATAGTAAATATATCCTAGCGGTTTATTAACCGTTTAATAAAATATATTGCTCATAAATAATCAATAATAATATCTCAAAATTTTATATCATGTCAATAAATAATAAATATCGAAGAAATCTCTGAATATCTTTTACCTTCTGATTTCAAACTAATTTGATATGTCTTATTTTTTTTAGTTTAATAATACAAATATAAACAAGCATAGTTTAGAATTTTGAATCTTTCTTGAAGTGATGCATGTGAATAAAAATCCAAGATGGTTTTTGTACTCTAGACTTTAACGCAGGAATACGAATATATTGACAACCAGTTAGAAGTAACAGACAGTACCTTAAACAAGTTGAAGACCAACTAAGCACACTGTAACAAAAACCTTTTGGTCTAGGTTAACACTAAAAAGGTAAATTTAGTTAAACATTAAAAAAGTTAAAAAGTTTTTCATTCCAGTATATACAGGGTGGTTATAAAGTACCTTCCCCCTATTATATTTTATTGGTTAGAATAAATAAACCCCCAATTTTCGCCAATCGTCTTTAAATTTTAAGACCTTTGAAAAAAGGTATATCTCGATGGGGCTTTACATTTGAAAATTTTGAGTCCCCCCCCATTTTGGGGCAATCGAAATGTTTGATAACTTTAAAATATACTTTGGGTTAAGTTTGTATGATTTCCTAAAGGTTATTTATTACTTCTAACAAATAAAAAAATAATATGGGGGAAGGTACTTTATAATCACCATGTATACGGAATATGTACAGTTTATAAAGGAGTGTATCAAAGTCCTTTATCGATAAGGAAATATTTTATTCCCCTTTATTTTACAAACTAAATGGCTAAATTATTCACGCATTTAAAAATTTAATGTTTTCGCCATGCCTTTTGAAAAAAAAAAACTTTTCCTTTTACTAAATCACTAGATATAATATGTGCTATTTCTAGTAATATAGCTTTTCTTCAAACATAAATACATATGCGCAATAGAAAAATTAAATCAATATTATAGAAAGTTACGGTTGACTAAAATCTTAATTAATTAATTATAACGTAAATATCTAAACTTTTGTTTTTTATTAAGTTGCATTCATTCAACTGGCAGAAAAAAATACTTCAATTTTGTAGACTTTGCGATCTTATTTGGCTATTTATCATATTGCTAACTGACAACTAAAACTTGTGCAATTTTTCCAATATGAAAATTTAAATTTCTCATTCTGTTTTTGTCTGGAGGGAGACAGAAAGGTAGCAGTAATTAACTAACTTTTTGAAACACCTGCGTCAAAGTTTAAAAGTGTTTTTATTAAATTAAAAAAAGAGATCTGTGTATATAGAAAAATGACTAAAAATACTTTTGATTCGTGAAAAGTTTAAATTATAGCAATTTAGGTGTGAACTTATTCATTGAAGTTTTATAGTTCATTTTCCAGCAATTTATTATATTTTTGTCCATAATTTATTACTTGTGACTAAAATACAAAAAATATTTCTTGATTTTATTTTACGCTGGGTATATATATATTTTTTTAAATTAATAGAAGTTTAATCTTGTTTCCTCTCATTTAAAGCTACAATGTTGTTGTATAATGACTTGTTGCCTTCCTTTACCTAGTGTTATATAGTTAACACGTAAGGGAGCTGAAATTGGAACATTCAATTCAATTTGGCCGAAAATTATATTAGTACTGTAGAATGTTAAAAACTTCAAAGAAACAGACATTCAATTCAGAGAAATTTCTTCTCTTTATAACAGCATTGGATGTGAATAGAATTTATCGTGAGATGGACGCTTACGGACCTCTTAATTAATTAAATCTAAAAGTGCCCTGAGTGGTAAAGGCTCCGTCTCAATACGTATTGGTGCATTTATGGGAAGGGTGGTTTGGTAGGGTGGCAGGGGGGTGTTTGTTTCAGTCTTTAAGCAAGAGCGCTTCTTCTGACTGGAGGAGAACTCATCTTCCTTTCCGTAACTACAAGTTTGATACTTCGATTTTGTAATTTAATATCCTAATGATTTCACTTTTAATGGAGCTTTAAAAAATTATTTATAAACTTTATTAAATTATTATTGTTCGAGTAGTTGTTAAATCAAGGGGTTTTAATTCTAATTTCAATGAACGAAAACCCACATGAAACTGTCTACGGGAAGCTTATGAAATTAATTTTGCTTTAGGTTAGTTTTACTCCGGGAGACAGTAAACCCTTCAACGATTAGTAAACTTAGTTCAGAATATTTAAGCTTATATTTTAGCTTGGCAAATGTCCATGAAAGCATTGAATGTTTAGCTAATTTTACATTTATTTATCCATGCAGGTATAAAGTTTTGCCTGTACACTGATTGAAAAATTTTATTTACACGTTTTGTGAATGAATTCTGAATGACTGGGACGGCGGCGAAGTCCTGTAATCCAGGTACTTGGAGGTCACGAATTGTGGATAGCTGTGTTCTCTTTGTGTGGATTAACGTCCGCACAGTTGAATACTACTTTAATCCACGAAAACCATGCTCATAATTAGACCAAATCGTAATTTAGAGGCCGTGGTTCGGATTCCACGTTAAACTGCAGGTCCATTAATTTCCATCGGCTGTTAGGCTATTAATTAACAGTCCTGTCTAAGGACCATAGTCAGTAACAAGACTACAAGATCACGCCACAACCATCTTACACTCAATACTCATTCATACCTGACAAAATACCTACCTTGTCGTATGGTCGCCATTTCAATGAAACATATTACTAATCTAATGAAAACATATTTATTTAGCCAGCTTTATTCAAAGTACAATTATTTGTTTTTCAATACAACTTTTGTCAAACTTAAAATTAATTATTAGATAATACACAAAATATATATTTGCAGTTTTTTATGCCCACAAAAGCCGAAATTGGTTTGATTCAATTTCAATCTATTCTTTCTACTTCCTATCACACTAAACAAGGTATTTGCGTTTGACTACTCCGTAAAAACGAGAGCACCTACAATAATGACACTTATTTTCATTATTATTTACCTTTTGGAGAAGGTTTTATTTAACACCATTTACGCCCCGTTGAAATATCTTAATGAGCCGTTAAAACCATAGTCTGTAGCGGTATTAGGATGAGTAAGCCTGAACCTAAACCGTTTTCAAAATTATACCAACACGTCCACAAAGTTTTACTAGTAATAAAAATGTTTCAATTTAATCTTATTTATTTGAAAGATTATAATATTATTAATAGTTATAAATAATGGAGCTGTGTATTCTCTTTTTCTTTTATTTGTTTGTTTATGAATTCAGGTTAACATTTTAATAATAATTATCTTAGCTTACTACTTAAGACCGAGTCTCCGTATAAACCGTATAAATACTGTTAGTTCTGATAGTGTACTGTTAGTTATATATACGAGTAAGGTATAAAATGGTTCGAATTATGTCAAAAAATTGATTTTTAATAGTTATTAAATTAGTAGATCAGACGTATCGTGCTGGTCCAGTTAGTCAAAGGTCACTGTAAAAAAGTGGCTGGGGACCCCTGTCAGATCATGTCACCTCGGGCTAACTCAGAGGTGACATGATCTGATTAATATGTGACACGCCGCTATGGTACCTCGTTGTCTTTAATTGACAGTGCAGGCTGTAGAATACCAGTAGGCTGATGGTTTTGGATGATTGGGGTTAAAAAAAGAAACCCATACACATAAAACTCTTACATAACGGTTTCCGTGTTTTATAAGACGACTTACAAGTTCGGATCTCGAAACCATTTTGTTAGCTACTTTTCAAAATAATTGTAATTATAGCATTCAATGATCCGACTGATTCTAGTTAAAACATTAAGTTGAAAGATGTTTTCCATAATCTAAAACAAGTGATTTGCTTCTGAATATTCAGCGAAGCTCCGGGTGAAAACAGTCGCAAATTACAGACCAGTTCATATAACGAACCTAATTACTTTTTAAACGCGAGTTACAACGTAGAATTTTACCTTCTGGAGTTCCGAAAGGTTTAACTACCGTAAAAAATCCAATCAAACACACAACAGTATAATTACAACTGCGGTATAGTGTATCACTATACCGTGTATCACTAGTGTAATCATTTTGTTTTTGTTTTTTGGGGGGGGGGGGGGGGGGGGGGGGGGGGGGGGGGGGGGGGGGGGGGGGGGGGGGGGGGGGGGGTTTTTTTTCTAAGTGGTATCACTATACCGCATTCGTTCATGTTATCCAATGTTCAAAACCAATTTGGTGTCGTATAGAATCAAAATATCACCCTCCTGGAAAATAATGTTATAAAATGATTCACCAAGTGAAATGCATTATATTAAAACTTATTTAAAAATTATCAACCAGTTTAGTTAATAATGACAAAATCTAAATGTGTGCGTGTGCGTTTTTATTTCAACAACGGCTCCTTAACTAGAGGCCTTTGTTCCTTCTCCTAATTGAGAACTTTTGCCCAGTCTGGGAAATCAGAGTACATCTCATTGTACAATTTTGCACGTGTGAGCACACGCTGTATAGGTAGATTAAGATTAATCAATCATCAATGTACTTATATTAAATACTAAATCTCTTCAGAAACATTTTCACGTCTAAAAACAACTAATATGCGAGATATTTCGTGTCAACGTTCGTATAATTTCATTCTCTATCATAAGAGAATGACGTAAATGAATACGACATTGAAAAAGCATTTAAATAGTAATTTTATAGAATGGAATTAAGTATTGTTAGTTTCAATGGAGTTTGTTGATTAAACACAGTGAAAATGTTAACAAATGATGGATTTGGGGTAATTGTATCGTTTGTAATAAGATTATGTGAATTTTAGAATTATTATTTTAAATATTGTACCTTTGAACGTTTCATTATTTCTAATCTTTCTGACAAAATACGAGTATATATTTTGCGTAGTTATATTTATAATATGTACAAATTATGTATGGAAGGATCTTTTCATATTTCTTTTGGTGACTTCATATGTTATGTCAAGGAATTTTTCAACCATATCATTGGTACTTAACGCAGGGAATTCTTGAAGAGAATAAGGAGAGAAGTTGAACCGGATATCCCAGAGCCTTTCCGCAAACAACGAGTCAAGGAAAGCAATTTAGTTAAAAACCACTATAGTAAAACCCGTGGAACCTCAAATATTTTGGAATACTGTAGATTGATGAAATTAAAAGTATAAATAACACTTATAATATAAGTTTAGATTAAATGGGTTTAGTGTTTCCGGGTTCTTGTAGGTTTCACATAAGTTGTAAAATGGAGGAAACTCTCGAATTTTATAAATTACTTAAATATTACTATCCGTGTCTGAATAGATGTATTAAAAGCGAATTTTATTAACAAGCAAATACTAATAAACTATAAACTCAGTCTAAAATTTCCTCGCTAAGGAAAACTGTAAATGAAAATACTGTAAAATGCTTGATATATTATAAGATAGTTTTATTGCGCCAATCATATACAGAATGTTCATTGAAGTTGGGGATTAAATTTGAGGGGTGATAGTACTCATCAAAATAAACCAAAAGTATCCAATAAACATATGTTGAAAACTCCTTCGTTAAGCCGTTAGCTGCGATTTTCTATTTGTTAGAAAAATCTTTATATCTCAAGAACTATTTAAGCTACAGAAACCAAACTTTGCTTCACATCTTTATTGGCTAAAGAGAAAAATATTCTTAAAGTATCATTTAGCTTGCTTTGATTATTGTCAAAACGGTTGTGGTTAAAAATCTTTTAATTTAAATAACAAAAAACTTATAAATTTAATTTTTTTCAAGATAAACAAAGTATTGTAACTAAAATTTTGGAACTAACTGTACTTTGTTGAACGAAATCTGTTCTTTTCATTTTAATGCTTTTAATCTTTCAATGCGCACGATCGCGTGGTGTTGGCAATAGGCTCTTTAAGCTAACATTAAAAATGCTTTTTTTCACTTATCCATGGATGGATTTCGTTCATGTCAATGTTTAATGACATATTTTAGCACATGTGTTTGTTTATGTGCTGAGTTTAAAGTTAAAAATAACCGTGACTCAGTTAGGTTAGATCAGAATGTACTCGGGCATAGTCATGATTAAAGAATTAGTATGTTAATTGATGTACTTTTTAAAGATGTTCAATAAATCTCAGGTTAGAATTTTTTAATAGAAACACAATATAAGCTCGGTATGTAACTTTCCCTCAATTTTAAAGAGCGTGAAAGATTTGCTTTTAACATTACCCATTGTTTTCCTGGAAAGAAATTTTGACATTCCGTTATTGGAAGTAGGAACATTTTGTTAACAATTTAGCCTAAGTTAGTTTCATATCTAATTTTTAGCTATCTGATTTCATTAAAATTTATTTTCTAGTGACTATACGATTTTTTGCGACGTATGAACACACGCCATAAAAACAATAATGACGACTCCGATTGCTTTCGTGTTTAAAAGATAATAAAGACAAATATTCATATTCTTATTTATTATGATATTATCATACGAACATATATTATAAACGTAGGGTAAGGTGTTTCAACCAGAGAGACCGGTGTCTATTTTGTGTGGTGGAGTCTTGTATCTATTATATCACCACGACCGAATATGCTTTTCTTTTTGTCAGTATAATAAAACACATACGGCTTCATTCGAGACAGGGGTTTTGTAATGCCTGTCTCGTTACTTTGTCAAATTTTAAGGTTTTGAAAGAACTGATTTTAATTTATAATATTGTTCACGGTTTTCACCCCTTGAATCGTTTATGTAAAATATATTAATTTTGAACATTTTTTTGTGACCATGCAGCTAAGTATCACATTATATTTTATTTATTTGATTTTATCATCTAATATGCGATTTTATTTTAATTATAAGACTTTTTTAGTACTATGTGACATGAAAAATTAAAAAAGATCGTTAATTAAAAAAAATCATAACCCTTAGCTAAAAAAAATTATCCACTTAAATTAGTTTTAAGATTGCTGCTTTAGAAATAGGATTCAATAATTTATGTTATTTGAATAGTGATACTTATGAAATACAAAAGCTGAGACAAACGATTATACAACATATTTAATCTCGGCCAAGAACTTTGGGTTATTTCGACTAATTATTATTTACTTTTGGATGCGTATATATTATGATAAAAGCACATTTATATCATACTTATTATTCATATTCCTCATTATTCTGTTAATGTTTACTCACATAAAATTACAATCTAATATAATTAAATATATTAAAACAAAAATGTTATTGATTTTAAATTGGAGGTTACTGTCAATGTAAGTTAAATGTACATTTTGAAAAGTCTACTGAAGTTTATTACTTTAAGTTACACACTGAAACCTCTAAATACTGATTGTTCTTTTGAGCTTATAAAAACAATATTTTCTATGAAAATTAGCATTCAATAACCAATACTGAATTAAACATCCTGTAAAACAAAATAACACTTGGTAACTCCTGAAAAAACGCGGAGCTCCAGGATGGACGACAGGATGTGTCGAGATTTGCAGGAAATTAAAAACAAGTCCTTCGTCATCTTTCAACCTTTTTTAACTGGTTCTAACAAGTTTGGGTCCGGTTTGCAATAAAGGTGCCAAACTAATTATGTGAACACTCGCTATTGTTTAGGCAAAGTTATTCTTAAATACTGGTCTTATAAATCACGCCACTTTTAAATATCTTTATTTATTACTGTAAAATTAGGGATTCATTTAAACACTGTAATAATTTCATTTTCTTAAATTTCATATAAAATACAATATACCCCCCTAATTGACGATGAACAAGATATCACAGAAATAATGTATGAATCTGTAACTTAACCTTTTGTAGGGGGCAACTAATAAACATCGTGTAATAAATAACCCTACTATGTAAGACGCCTCACAAAGACGTACTTACAAAAACGTACATTATAGAAAATTAATTAGTAGTAATTATTAGTTAAAAATACAGTTAATTGTCGATTCTCTCTTAAAACGATCGTTGATACTCCTTAACCCACTCACTAGATATTTAGTTTCAATATTTTAAGATTTGAGATTAGGATTTATACGATTGCAGGTGATTTTTTATGACATATTTTTACCTATTTTTTAGAAGATTTTAAATGAACCAACTTAACTTTTTGAATAACAAAGTTTAAAACATCCTTTACATTTTTTTCATACTAAATATAATATGGGAATACTAAAAAAATATACATAATTAAAACGAATAGTTTCAATAAAAATAAAATAATCTTTAGGTGAACTGACGTTCATCCTATATCGTCATATGTAAGACTGTGTGTAACCCTGACCTAAAAAACGAAGCCGTATAGGTCAAACGCTTTAACAAGATCGACTTAGCGCAACAGTTTGTTACTGGTTATGATTGGTTATTTGCTAACTAGTTTTATTCCACAGACAAACGCTGTGGATTATAAAATAAATATACAATATTACATCATAGTGCAAAGGAGTTATAACAATATTAGAGATTTAGTAAATACTAAAATCAGTAAATAAATATGACTATGACTAACCAGTGAATACACAGAATATTTCAGTACAAAGTTGACATAGTTAATGTTTTTTATGAAAAACGTTGTAGGAACACTAACTTTAATGACAATAAATGTTATTTAGGAACTCAAAAGCAAAACTTAGCAATCACCTGTGTCAGCTGTTGTGAGGTTCATTGGGCTGAGATCATTACTTAATTAACAGTAAGCAATAAAAAGTTTGATATTATAGGGATATACGGTATACTGAAAAATGACGACACCCACAAACGCCAGATTGAAATATAGTTCTTAATTGAAACGAGTTAGCCTGGTTAGATTTTCAGTTTTGGCCGTAGCGTGGATAGTCCAGTGAGTGTTTGTGGCTAAAAGCATTCCATTGTACGTTAAGGCTGCTTTAAGCTAAGCAAAGGGGCAGTTTAGTCAGGAGTGGGGGGAGAGAATGAGGGGCAGATATGTTAAGCATTTAGGGTCCGTGTTCAAAGAAATGTTAAGAGAACTGTTTTTTATAATCATAAATTCATATTTTTATATTACTGTAATATAATCGTATATGAAATAAATACTTTTTACTTTGATCTGAATAAACAGAAATATATTATGGGCAAATTGATCAAAGCTATTATAATTGGTTATCATTCGAATTGACTTGACGAAAGTAAATGTACAAAATAAATAAAGTGAGAGTGGGAAATGCAGTAAAAAGTATGGGCTTAAAAAGAAGACAATAACGAGCCTACACATTTGTGATGTAGTGCGCCCGATCGGGTAGCCGGGTGCTTCTTTAAATGGCGTCAGTGTACCCGATTGGGAACACTCAGTACATTACTAAAGCGCGCGGTGCGCCCGACCAGGTACACTCGCTGTGTATTCTAATGCCGTTGATGACCAATACGTTCACACTATACAGCTGAAATGTGTTTCCACCCCAAGCAGAAGACTTTCAGTAAGTGTGTACCCGATTGGGTACACGTTCGCATAAATTTAAGGCATACAAATATAGATATTGGGCACACTTAAAAAAATATAATAAAAATCATTTTGGACAAAAAATGATAACAACATACTTTTTCCATCAAAACAAAGCGAAATTAAAAAAAATCCTAAGTACGAATTTCGGTAATTTTTTATATCTATAATGGTTCCGCCAAGTAAAAAAGTCGGCATTTTCACTTCCGTCACGAACGTGTTAAAAATGCTGTAATTCAAACGAGGTATCAAACGATACTGAAGAGAAATCTTAAGGTAGAGACCACTTTGAGATGGTACAAAGAAACCCTCTCAAGCCGAAACGGAGAGGCTAATGCAATTAGGGTGCTAGAGTAATTGAACGCCCCAACTGCTTTGTTTAAGATTCTTATTTACAATATATCCTTATATGGTTCTCGGACTCATTGTCAAACAATGATCTTAACAATTTCCATAATACAATACATATATTTATAATATTTTAAATTTAGATATAAAAAGGGAACGTTCTAAATACTATATTCTAACTTGAGAAGTGAATTCATTTTAGTTAGTTAGCCCGACCGTTAGTTAGTTTCTTATAAATTCAGTGTCTTATTAAGATTCAGTTAATGAGAATTTAGTGTTTTTAGAGGAAATTCTAATACTTATTTTTTAATAATTTCTAGGACGATTTTTTACCTAAAATTTAATAATTTGTTATTAAAAGATTGGTTTACTGGCATAACAAATCTGTAACTGTGAAATCGACGAGTAGTTCAATAAAATAAAAATCATAGTGTAGTACCATGTTTCCATTGAGAGGGTTAACTGTAGAGACCCGCCTCCTACTCGCTTCACACGAATCATCGCTGTGTTACTGTAGAAGGAGAATACTGTGAAAGGAGAATGATGAGATAGGATCGTGTGAATCAGCAGTGCATTTAGCGACTCAGAGATCGATAGACTGATCAGATCGGAAGGAATTACTCGCTAAAGTGATGCATGCAATAAGCTGAAACACTAATTTGGTTCCTCTTATCTGATCCTATTTGTTGCCAAAGCGCAACACGCAATGGATGTGTGTGAGCGAAACATTATCTGCAAATCACAATGTGTGTCTAGCGATTTATACATTTTACAAAATTATTCCTAAGTATGATTCCTGTATAAAAAACAGTTACAACCAAACTTAGGAAAAAGTACTAAGTAAAAATATTATACCGATAAATATTTGTTATAAGTATTAAGTAATCGCAAGACTAATTTATCGTTTTGAATCTGTAAATCGTTTAAAACATAAAAAATAAAAATAATCGCGTTTTCGTTTTCGGATTTAAGTTTTTACCGGACTACCATATGAATATATGAGATGGTAACTTAAACAGGGGAGATTGGACACGTCGAAATGAAGACTGGACAATTAAATTGAAGACGAATTGAAGACAATACCATTCTCCGATTAAAAATAAATAATACAAATATGATGTATTCATAAATAAATCTATGGTGCATCCAATACAAAGATTATATTGTTGCCAATAAAACATACAAATAATGCATTCAATTTTGTACGTAAGAGGTTCAGAAATATTGATGAACTCTCTTAAAAAGTTGGCATTAATTACGTTTTTTATATGTGGTGCTTTTGCAAGTGAATTTGGAGGCTCACAAGCTTAAAATGTATACAAAAGTATACTAGACACATATGAATGAAAAATAATAATCCTAATTACGGTATGATATATGCTCAATCTACTATGAAAATTTATCCTATCCGTTCTTGCGTATTGTTAAAAATCAGTATGTAATAAATTATAAAACTGGAATATATTTACATCAAGAATACTAAAACGACGAATTGTGGCCTTTGACCTGTTCTTGGTGTACTCTCCCATAGTGAGTACGTACCTCGTACCCCGTACACCTCGCTGGCCATGTTACAATGCCCTAGTTCCCCAGACGCAGTGTCGACAGTCCCCCGTGGACAGGCGACAGCAGAGCCTGTAAGACAACCACAAGCCGATAGTTGCCACAAGTTTTAATTAAAACACCGCTTAGCGGCCTATTGGAATTCGCGGCACGGAATTCTAAACTGATAAAGTAAATTGATTGATTAGGCGGCGGTTTAGCTTATTTTATACTCTAGACGGAATAGTTTTACTCGCAAGGCTAAATTTGTGACGATTTTTATTCATTCTGATGATAACTATTTAATTTTAAATAGTATTTTAGTTTGTTAGATAAGAAAAATACACAAGTGAAAGTAAATTACCTAAAAATGTGTAAACATTTTGTATTTTGACATGGCTATATCTTAGCTCTGGGGGTTGGCATTTTGCGAGACTAAAATTTGAAACGGTGATGTCATATGGCTATAGAGGTACTGAAAACATTCCCTTTCGACATATCCATGATCTAACCTATTTCCCACAGAGAAGTAAATACAATAATTTTTTTAAAGTATATATACCCATATAATTATTTATACTGTATTATTTTATTAGTAAATTATATCTACTAGGCTCGATATCTGAAAATTCGATAAAATTAAGTATAACCCTATTTATATTCCTATATTTCTCCACTATACATGAATATTTCCAAAACTAACTCTTCACATTTTTTTTAAATTCTGTAGGTAAGTAATAAAATAAAAATACGTTAAAAATGTGTGGTTAAGGGTGAATTGTCCCCTAAAATATGTTTAGATTTGTGGATATGTTTTTTTGCTTGTTTTACTATACTGTCACATTTGGTAGATTTAAAACTATGTTTATTCTGCCTAATATCAACACTAATGGAGTATTACATATTTCTGAGTTTGCGGACTTCGAATGTATTTAGGTTAACTATTTTTTAACCCTTTTTTCTATTACGGTACAATGAGTCAAGCAATTTTGACCTCGAAAACTGAGACAAAGGATGAGAGAAGTCTCATGAAATACGTTTAGTGGATTTATAATTAATCAAAGATATATCGGAAGTCATATATTCATGGGGGGGTTTTATCGGATAATATTATCAGCGGTTATCAGCTATATGGTTGTCCCAGCCTTGTATGTATGGTGGCCGGTCGTTAGTTCCAAGCACCTACCGCCAGGAAGGACACAACAGTCGTTAGGTCAGATCTAACGAAGATTGATGCTACTTCGTTATCGACCATCGCATGTCTTTAGCTCTGTGCGATTGGATGGTTTTATTTTACATGTCACTATTTTTGTCGGTCTCTTGTACATATGTATAATTACTAATGTTATACTGAAATTCAATATTCTACACATCATTCAGTTTTAGTTTTTGAATAAGTTTTTCAACCATTATGGGAAATTATACACCTTAAGTTTAAAACCTCAAACCTCTTATGATGAGTTTAAAAGTTTGGGTCAACTTTTATATTACTTATTAAGTCCATAGTTGCCAAGCAAAGCGTAATTAACCCAGTAGTGATAAAACCTTGTTCAAACAAAAACGAGGAATCAGATCGCGATGGGGAGATGAGATGCGGGGAAATAGTTTTCTGTTAATAGGATTCTTTTTTATTTTTTTATTTTAATTAAGGGCACGTAGTATTTCTTGTAGTTATATATGTTTATATATAAACTTATCTTACACAACTAGCCACCTTATATGTAAGGCATACGAGAAAAAACAAAAAGTAATAATTGGTTTTTATGATTGATTGAACCAACACTGGGCCCTGAGAGGAAATCGTTTCAGTATGATAAAAGTATTTTAAAGGTAAAATTTACTGAGTTAAATAACGAAAATATTATTAAAATTAAAGTTAAATTGTACCAATGTTGATCCCTAGTAGAACGTTCCCAAATGGCAAGACAGAGGCTTTTATACGCACAGACGAACAGAGGCCTAATATGCGTGTTATCTAATTATTAAGATGTATGCAATAGATATACAAAAATTAATTACTGCTGTGAATATTTATTTCTATTTTTCTTTAACTTAACAAAATGATACATAACTATTCAAATCTAATAAACTAATAAAGAAAACAATAAGACAAGTACGATTAAAACAAACCAATCAAGCTCATACTATTTAAAACAATTTATGACTATTCTTTGTTTGAAATTCATTATTGGTGATGGTGGATTGATATTATTTAGATTTTTATTGCGGACATTTTCCATCACGATTTTATGTAAAACAAAGTTTCACGACGTTTCGGGATCTGGAATCTGATCCCGTCCTCAGACGGTTTTTTCAGTTGTCTTTGAGTCTCCGTGACGAGCGTACGTGTTTGGTTTCTTTTGTGTGTAATGGTTAGTGAATGGTTTGTTTGTAAGTTTTTTTGACTGCTTTAAACTTTTATGTTTTCAGCTTTATACCGGTTTGGTCCGGATTATGTTAATTAATTGTGCTATGTTTTAGATATTAGTTCACCTGAGGACGGGATCAGATTCCAGATCCCGAAACGTCGTGAAACTTTGTTTTACATAAAATCGTGATGGAAAATGTCCGCAATAAAAATCTAAATAATTTATGACTACCATAAAAATAGATCATCGTTAGGGTTGTGAAATTTTTTATTGTAAAGCTTATAGATGCCTCTCATGGACTTCTTAAACGGATTGACTTGGTTAGTTTTAAACTCTTCTTCAACCTTCTTACATTATAAACAGGCTCAATGCCACACTGAGAGGCTTCAATTCTTACAAAACTAAGATTCTGTGAACTAAACTGTTCGGCAAGGGTTTGAGTTAGAGAAATATCAAATCCCGGGTAACATTGTAAATGAAATTAAACTGTCTCTATATCCAGTTACAAGGAAAACTCTACTGATGACTTTACCAGAAATTTTCTAAGCCTTTAAAATGAGAAAATTGGTCATCAGTATAACTAAATCAGAGAGTATAACTAAATACTCTCTGATAACATAGCTTTGTAAAATTTAATATACAAAATCCAGCGGTAACAATTACCCAGTAGTAGTAGTAGTATTTTTTCATGAAACAATTTTCACATGTATAGTTTAATTTTAAAAGGAATGGTCAAAAAGTGTTAATAAAACAGCGTTGTCAAAATGTAAACATTACCATACACATAAACAATCTTTTTCATTCAAGAAGGACTAAGTTCAAATACCATCGAAGAGTAACATCTCTCTACCAGGCGAGGCAGCCTCCTCCGAGAGAGACCTTGGACAAGAAGGTCGAGTTATGCTCTGTCTTCTAACCACTGACATCGTATGTTTCAGCGAGGGGATGTCGGACGGGGAGGAGGAGGAGGCAGTGGTGGAGGCGGTGGTGGCCAAGGCGAGGCAGCCTCCTCCGAGAGAGACCTGGGACAAGAAGGTCGAGTTCCTCCTCGCAGTCGTCGGCTTCGCGGTTGACCTCGGCAACGTCTGGCGCTTCCCCTACATCTGCTACCAGAATGGAGGAGGTTTGTCAACATTAAACTAGTTTTCAGTTAACATTTAAAACTTAACGTTTTCTTTATAAGATATTAAAGTTAAGTTACTTTGATAAAATTTATTTTCCTTCTGTTGTCAAGAAAGAGGCTATTTGCATTCTGGTTTTAACGAGAAAAGCAACTAACTGTTTATTCTAATTTAACTCACTAGTTTTATTTAACAACACTAGATTTCAAAAATTAAAAAAAAGTAGCAAGGGTGTATCAGACAAGCTTGATGTCAGCAGGTTTTCATAATTGGATGTAAATCAGCTGATTGGCAGTTGTACTGTATGCAAATACGAAAACAACATAGCAACGGAAATGAATTTAAAATTGTGTTTTAGAAAATTGCATGCAAATAAAAAGCGTAGTTAAGCGAAAATAGTAATACACCAAGACAGTAACTGCAAACAGAAAATAATGATACGTTAAATCTTCAACCAGATTAATCTAAACACAAATACGTTCGCGTAAGTGGGATATTAAAATTTCCTGTTTTGTTCTTTTGTAATTGAATGGGTAAAACATCGTTCCACACTTGCATGGTTCATGCTGTGTGTTTTCCCGAGTGCAACAAGTGTCCCTTCGCAATGGTTGCATGCATATTACGTTATTAAAACAATACCATTAGTGCAGTAAAATATTACCTTGTTGTGAGTTTTTGACTTGTGAGGTTCAATTGTAATATTTCAGCAATTATGATAAGCTATTGCAGATAATCAATACTTTTCATTTGTTCGTTTGTTTAAATGTGTCAGTATTATTAGGCTATATGTTATTATACTAACATATAGCCTAAGACAATTTTATAATTCTGAATGATAAGTCTCCATGCAGACTGGGACGGTGGCGACGTCCTGTAATCGAGCTTCTTGGAGGTCACGAATTGTGGATAGTTGTAAGAGATGGTCGGTGGATGTAGTGTTCCCTTGTGTGGATTAACGTCCGTACTATTGAATACTATGTTAATCCACAAAGACCATCCTCATAATTAGACCAAATCGTAATTCAGAGGCCGTGGTTCGGATTCCACGTTAAACTGTAGGTCCATTAGTTGTCATTGGCTGTTGGGCAAGAATATATATTAACAGTCCTGTCTAAGGAACATCAGCCTTAGTCAGTAACAAGACTACAAGATCGCACCACAATCATCCTACATTCATTCCTCATTCATACTTGGCTTAAAATACCTACCTGGGTAGGTCGCCACTTCAGCTAAAAGTATTATAACCAGCGTAGTAAAGCAAAGCCATAAAAGAGGCTTATCGAAAGATGGCAACGGAGATGGGATGTTGAACAGAATGGAAGATAGAAGTTTGATACCAAATATGCAGTACTGGTTGGAAATGCGTCATTACGTATTGGGGTTTCACCCAAATCAGACCTTCACATGACATAGTGCGTATGGGAACTATCTTGACAGATTTCATAGGGCAGAATCAGGAAGTTGCACCACTTGTCAAAATGAGGTAAATAATGCACATCACATGGCGTTTTGGTGTAATAAGACCATCAGAGAAAGAGAAGCTTTGGAGAGGGATAAAGAGAACCCCTAGAAAGCATTTACAAGCTATGATGGATAAAGAATAAAAATTGGAAGAAAGTGGAAAGGGTTGAAAATACAAGCTGTAAAACTAAAAAGTAAAAAAGCCTTCGTGTGTCCACGAACAATACTGCAAGTGATGCCAAGGTCAAATATGTATTAGTGAGAAAAAAGAGGATAGTTTTTTTGGGTCGCCAGAAAAATATACAGCATAAACGAGAGCTAACATATAAGGACTGGGGCCCTCCAATGTATCTGGCCGAAGATTTTCTACCTCCCTAAACCTGTCTCGAAATATAAAAATAATGTTTAAATTTTAATCAACATAATGATAATTCCGGTAGAACGAGTTAGGTTTTTTGACAGAGAACCCCTATTAAAATGTTTTCTTAAATAATTAGATTGGTGAGGTATTTAAGATTGTGGTCTAACAGACTAAGTCAAAACACAGGTAGCTTCAATTTTATATAAATATGTCCGGCATGGTGATAGCTTTCATGCCGATTTAATAATATTTGATAACAAACACGATTATAGAAATACAATTTTTGATTGTTATTGGTAAAAGTACTTTTGTTTAACTCCATGGAAACTTAAATTTTAATGACAAAATAAAGACCGTAATATTATTTTTAGTTCTGTTACTGCCAAATCAACTGTGATGTTTCTAAAACGTTCTATTCGGTACACGGTTCAAAATATAATGTAATAAACGTTTTCAGTTTATGGAACGTCATTCAATATTTGTCTCGTTGTTGTTTGATAGTTGGATGGTATTTAGTGATGAAAGTTTTAGATTTTCGAAATTTGATTATTATATATTATGTACTAAGGGAGCCTTGAAAACTTTAAATTTTGGAGACTAATAAGTTATGATATTATCGAATGATCATTAAAATGACAAGTGACTCAAGTAGGCCCATAAAAACTCTCCTATAAACTGTAAACTAAAAAGTTTTAAAGTTGCATAAACTTATCAGTATTTTATTAGTTTAACGTGGAAGAAAATTGTCAATACGGTATATAATAAAATTATCATTTAATATCAGCAAGGTAGAATACTTATACTTTAGCCCCTACAAGAGATTATTAACAAACATTTTAATTGATACTTTACAACGGAATTTATTATTTGAAAACAAACTATCATTGAGTACTACATCCTTATATTTGTAATACGTAAAGCAGTTAGAAAACCTATAATTTTTTAAATCTTAACTCGACTGTTACGATTACGGTGTCTCGAAAATTGTTCCGTTTTGTAGTTTTGCAATAAGGTGTAATATTTCAAAATATTTTTTTGCCGGACGTTTATATCACTCAAGTTTATTTTCAAAAAATATCATCCTTTTGAAAATCTTATTTAGTTTTACTAGCAGGAGTTGAGAAGGAATGAACACAGAAATAGCATTTGCTACTGGGATATTTAGTTTTTGAGAATGCGGATTTTTATGTATGTTCGCTAAAAATTCGTATTTTATTAAATAATCACTTTCAGTTTTTCAGGTTACTTAAAAACATTTTTCGTAGATTTTCTAAACAGATTTTTTGATTGTTCTTTAGATTTTCAATAAGACTTTGATGGATGGATTTAGTTTCGGACCAATAGAAGGTTGCTAAATCTTTTTCAAAATACTGTAACAATCTTTCCGTTTAGTTAATATATTTATATAAATATATATTTTCATTTACATATATATAATGTATATACAAACATAAATTATAAATAATATGTTATATATTTATACATAGTCTACAGTATATTTAAAAATTTATTGATAGTTATTTTCCAAACAACTTTTAAGTAGTGAAATCTTTGCTTATTGGTGAAATATTTATAAAATGGTTAGGTCCTACTCTGTAATCAAATGCATTTACTGGAAAACATGTTACATTTACATACATACATACATTTCCCATTATCTCAGGAACCACCTCAGATATATCCATTAAACTTTTACCTACCATTATGGTGGTAGTACTGAACCAGGATTATCATAATATAATAAAACACTACTTTTTAAATTTCAAAAATTAAATATTAATTTTTAAAAATGATTTATTGAAAAGGTTTATTTATATGGTTATTATTTTATTGATACAGTATCATTATAGTGAGTCCAAAAAACGCTGTAAAGAACTCTAAGCTGTACCTCTTATAGTTCTTAGTAAATAGGAAATCATTTAATATAAGCTGAAATGGGCGTTTAAGTAACCTTAAAAGTTATTTAATGTTTTTTTGCTCATATTTATTAGTGTAGGAGAAAAAACAACATACGGACACCGAGGAACGAGAACTGGACCAATCAGATTGTTTTTTAATTTGTTACTTTTGTTCAAGTTAGTCGCAATTACTTTTTACTGAAAAACTATAATCATTCAATTTAAGCTTACGGAATATGTTCGCCTACGTTTGAACGTAAATCATATAATCAAAAAATACTAAAAATAATTAATTAATAGTTTAAAATGTATAGCTAATATAGATTTTTGGTAAACTGACTGTTTTGGCAAGTTAAAACATATTACTCATACGAGTTGAAACAAGAAGAGTGTGTATCGATGATAACAACTTCTCTGGTGGATGTTTCTTCTTTGGGGAGAGGTTTAATGTAAACCTGCCAGCTTATTTGATCAATGAAGATGTAGATTAATAACGCTTAGGGCCTACCTAAAACTCAACTTAATGAAAACATAACCAAGAGGTTAATGTTAGAGACTTGATCACGCGTACAACATTTTTTTATTAATTTAACTTTGGTTTGCGTTTTTATAGATGTTCAAATTGAGGAATTGTGCACAAAAACTTTAGAAAGTAAACAGCCACAACTGGATTTACAACTTTTCAAAAAAATAAAAATGGGACAAAACTTATGGAACAAGTTAATGTTCGATTTATTAATCTACAGATTATGTATAATGATAACAGTAAAAGTCCATTTATAACGTAGAAATTTGGATTTCTTCAAGAATCTCACGATGTCAGATTCAATGAAAAACGGTCATTGATATTATAGCGGAACAAGATCAAAGGTAGGGAACATCAAAAGCCATGCTTTGGGGTAAAATATTGCCACAATAACTTGATTTCCACTTTTCTTGATTTTATTTGAAGGAACGCTAAAACCTGACGAACCCCGTTAGTTTAAGTTTACGGCAAAACTTATCCCCTAATAATCTTTTTCAGTGTCCAACCCTTGTGTTTGAATGTTAAAAAAATACCAGATCAATATTTCATTTCATTACAAAAATTCGGCCACTTTAAAAAAAAGTATTCAACATGAAATATAAACAAAATTAACAGGTGAATGTTTTAATTCAAAGTAACTCTGAGAGAGTTTAATTTTCCAATATAAACTAAATGATATACTGTTGACGAATAAAACAAATTTTGAATCATCCGTTCTGTTAATTACTTTAATAGTAACTATTGGCATCAATTCTACCGGAATTGAGTATCCGCGGATAGCGTGTCATTAAAAAGTTGTGCATCAGTTTTATCCACCTCCGCCTCCATCGCGGAGATACTCGCCACTCTGGCCGTGTTTCAAGTGGTGCCCCACAATCCGGGCTTTGATCCCTGGTGGTGGGGGGGGTGTCAAGGGTAGTGGCGAGGAGGGGGAGGGGGTGCCGTCAACTAGTTGTTGGAATATGGTTAACTCCGGTGCCTGTTGTTCTCAGTCTTGCTTTAAATAGCAATCATGGAGTAATTTAATTTGTTATAAATGTATAAAAATGTATTTTGCTTGGAAAACATTAAAGGCCAGAAAAATGACCATCTAAATCAGGGATCCTTACCATATTTATCAGATAACCATAGGTTTGGTTCTCTGAGAAGAATTGGTTTGCTAAAAACTTTCCCCAGGGCCGCAAGTAGCCGCAAGGTGCCCTCGTATGTACCCTAATGTACCCCGTATGCCCCCAGGTAATTTCGGAGGTATAGAATGTCCACCAGTTAGAAGAGGAACCTGGGGCCTCCCACCGGATTTTTTTTTAAATAAAAGCCTAAATCTGTGTCTTTATACTATCTGAAGCACATTTTTCGGTAACTGTAACAAAGAAGTCCGAAAGTACGAGTTACGTTAAATAAATTGCACAAAATATTATTATAACATACGCTTATTATATTATTAAAAATAAAAAAAGTTTCAAATGCGTTATACCTTATGAAATGCAGTATAAAATTCATAAAATATTTCGTAATTCGTTAATAAAATATTTTGTACGACTCTAATTGTTTTTAATTCCTGACAGTGTGCGGGATAAAAGGTTTTTGATTTGATGTAAACCTATAGCAGAAATCCTTTGGAAACACAATATACAGTTATTGTGTTCTTATTAAAAATTGAGGGTCGAGTTTGGATGTAGAACATGAGACTATGGGTCTTAAGGTTCTGATTCAAATTCAGTCCTTAGGACCTTAGGAGAAGCGAAAGGGATTTACAAATTAAATTTAATAAAAAAATTACTTACTCAAGTATAAGACTTCAAAATTTGATTTTAAACAGCCGAAACAAGTGTCATCTGAAGTAAAAAATTCATTGTGTTGAATGTGCTCATAACTGAAATAATAAAATAAGAAAATTATGTTTAATAATATGATTATATTGACTGGCAAGAAAGTTATCACATAATATCAATGTTATAAGAAATATAAATACGTATTGAAATATAAATAATTATTGAACAGCTTTAGATGGACAAGAATTTCAACAAAATTTGTTCCAATTGTTGACTATTTTAACAGGACAAGGGCAGAGAGTAATTTTTGATAGCGGGCTCTTCACTTTGCTTGTTTGCAGAGGAAGATTGCTTGTAACGATGCGTCATTGCTGTAACAGCTCGCTGGTGTCCGACCTGGAACTGTCTGCAGCAAACGCTGACTACGATAACTGCGATTATACTTTTAGTAATTGTAAATTTCATCCATGGCTATATGAAGAAATACATCATTAAAACATTGCTATCTGTTAATTATGACATTAATTCAATAAAAAAAAAAGTAAATTCACGTTTTGAATAGTCCCACCTCTTTTTTCAGTCAGCAAGGTCTTTCAAGTAAGTGAAGTGTTTAATACTTTTTTAAATTACTGAGTAAATAATTTCAAATAATCTGCAGAGATATTGCAGATTTATTGTTTTATGAGAAACAACAACATTTTTCAAGATTGTTTTAGTTGAAACCTACGCGGTGCCGAAAAACGGTTTTTAAACCTTTAATGGATTTAGTAATAAAAAATCAAATTATATTTAATTAATAAATCTTTAAGAGTAGAAAGTGATTTTATAATGGTGTTTTCTTTTAATAAAATTTTATTTACCTTTCTATACTTTCATCAGAATATGAAGTCTAATGTCTGATTAAGTAATAATATTTAAAGACATATACTATCAATATATTATATTATTCATTATTCACGACGTACTTCTCAATCCTGTAAAACTATTTGCAAATATCTGTCAACTAGGACTACATACGTAAACATTTTATAATTGTGTAAATGTTGTGGGCGCCTCCACAGATGGAGGCCTATCTCCTCACCCCCCGTAGACCTTCACCGTCATGTCACTAGATATTACCATTATAATTAATTACCTAACTGAAATGGTGACTTATTCAGATATTTTAAGCTACGTATGTATGAGCGGCCAAGGGACTAGGCAGCTACACTGAGATGTGTTAGTTGCAATTACTTATAACTATGTAATGTTAATCTTAACTAAATTATGGCCAGCTTTTCGTGTTACATGTAGATGAGTGTAACAACTCTTGATGTTAGTGAATTTTCCACTTAACCCCCTTTAATAATGTTAGTGGTTAGTACTCTAGCTGAATTTTGTTAGGAGCCTATATAAGAATGACGCAAACCATAAATATGATAAAAGTAACATCTTACAAAAGTTACGCTATTTTCTTATAGCTGCTTGCTTGTAGGAACCGTCTGAAATTCTTAGACTACTTCGCCAGTAGTAGCATTGCATGAGGCTGCCGTGATAATAGCTATGACATGAACAGAGTAATCAAATTTTTGCGTAAACCCTATTACTGTTGCAACTGTATCATGGATTCCAGGATTTTCAATTTTTTTATGTAAATGATATCATTTTATTTTATACCACTGAAACAACGAATACAAGTCCTGCCCCTTTCGACTACCAACAAGCGACACATTGGTCCAACTAGGCCAAATACTGTTGCCAAACACGACGTTCAATATAGGTTGGTTTACAGACCTCCTCAACAGGAACACTAGCGCCTCCGTGCCTGTGGCGTGTACCAACAAGCGACACATTGGTGCAATTAGGCCAAATACCGTTAAACACGACGTGCAATATAGGTTGTTTACTGACCTCCTCAACAAACACTAGCGCCTCCATGCCTGTGGTGTGTACCAACAAGCGACACATTGGTCCAACTAGTCTAAATACCGTTGCGAAACACGACGTGCAATATAGGTTTGTTTACTGACCCCCTCAACAGGAACACTAGCTACCTCCGTGCCTGTGGCGTGTACCAACAAGCGACACATTGGTGCAACTAGGCCAAATACCGTTGTCAAACACGACGTGCAATATAGGTTGGTTTACTGACCTCCTCAACAGGAACACTAGCGCCTCCGTGCCTGTGGTGTGTACCAACAAGCGACACATTGGTCCAACTAGGCCAAATACCGTTGCCAAACACGACGTGCAATATAGGTTGGTTTACTGACCTCCTCAACAGGAACACTAGCGCCTCCGTGCCTGTGGTGTGTACCAACAAGCGACACATTGGTGCAACTAGGCCAAATACCGTTGCCAAACACGACGTGCAATATAGGTTGGTTTACTGACCTCCTCAACAGGAACACTAGCGCCTCCGTGCCTGTGTTGTGTACCAACAAGCGACACATTGGTGCAACTAGGCCAAATACCGTTGCCAAACACGACGTGCAATATAGGTTGGTTTACTGACCTCCTCAACAGGAACACTAGCGCCTCCGTGCCTGTGGCGTGTACCAACAAGCGACACATTGGTGCAACTAGGCCAAATACCGTTGCCAAACACGACGTGCAATATAGGTTGGTTTACTGACCTCCTCAACAGGAACACTAGCGCCTCCGTGCCTGTGGTGTGTACCAACAAGCGACACATTGGTCCAACTAGGCCAAATACCGTTGCCAAACACGACGTGCAATATAGGTTGGTTTACTGACCTCCTCAACAGGAACACTAGCGCCTCCGTGCCTGTGGCGTGTACCAACAAGCGACACATTGGTCCAACTAGGCCAAATACCGTTGCCAAACACGACGTGCAATATAGGTTGGTTTACTGACCTCCTCAACAGGAACACTAGCGCCTCCGTGCCTGTGGCGTGTACCAACAAGCGACACATTGGTGCAACTAGGCCAAATACCGTTGCCAAACACGACGTGCAATATAGGTTGGTTTACTGACCTCCTCAACAGGAACACTAGCGCCTCCGTGCCTGTGGCGTGTACCAACAAGCGACACATTGGTGCAACTAGGCCAAATACCGTTGCCAAACACGACGTGCAATATAGGTTGGTTTACTGACCTCCTCAACAGGAACACTAGCGCCTCCGTGCCTGTGGCGTGTACCAACAAGCGACACATTGGTCCAACTAGGCCAAATACCGTTGCCAAACACGACGTGCAATATAGGTTGGTTTACTGACCTCCTCAACAGGAACACTAGCGCCTCCGTGCCTGTGGCGTGTACCAACAAGCGACACATTGGTCCAACTAGGCCAAATACCGTTGCCAAACACGACGTGTACAAACATCGTCACCTCCGGGGTCAATCATTGATCGGTACAAAGTGTCGAGTAAATGTTGGAAGGAAAATAGAAAATAAAGTAGTTCACAGCTACATGGGTGAGTATTTTTCACTATTTTTGAAAGTACACTAAACAACATGTCGTGTGTAAAAATTCAAATACTGTTCAAAAGAATTTTTTCGCGATGTCCACGGCGAGTGATTGAATCAACAGCTGTGATTACGTAAGTCCAATCACGTGACCGATTAATCACCTGACTTTTAACAAGTTTTATCTCCAGTGGAGGTCGTTAACAGCGCCGGCCGGTGATTAGGTTATCATTCACTAATTAGATTACTAAATGGGAGGTAATTGCTTATTTTTAAGACTATTACATTAATAATTTTAAGTAAACAAAATAAAATAACGTAAAGGAATAATTATAAAGTATGAGTAATGGTTGAAGAAAAAAAAGGTTTCATTATATTACTTACAGTATAATATCATGTAAAATTACCCTTAATTAAAGCATTCTTATAACACTGTCTTTTAAACAGCTATTTTTAAAAGTACCCCTTATATTATTATTATTATGAATATCAAATAAGTAATGAACAGAAAAAGCCTATGACAATATAATGTGTAGTTTGTGTTTCCATTTCTAATTGCATGATGTCGTTGTTCGGACTCCCTCTATTCAACAATAAACTAATTACATTGTTTGTTGGTGTTCCAGGAGCATTCCTGGTCCCCTATTGCATTATGTTGGTGTTCGAAGGACTCCCTCTATTCAACAATAAACTAATTACATTGTTGATGTTCCAGGAGTATCATAGATCCCCTATTGCATTATGTTGGTGTTTGAAGGACTCCCTCTATTCAACAAGAAACTAATTGCATTGTTGGTGTTCCAGGAGCATTCCTGATCCCCTATTGCATTATGTTGGTGTTCCAGGAGCCTTCCTAATCCCCTATTGCATTATGTTGGTGTTCGGAGGACTCCCTCTATTCAACAATAAACTAATTACAGTGTTGGTGTTCCAGGAGCATTCCTAATCCCCTATTGCATTATTTATTTATTTGTTTATTTACATGTCAAACATACAGGACAAGCCCAATTACAATTTGACAGTTCAGATAAAATATAAAGATACATTTTATGTGATTACTGCACTTAAAATATAAAAAGATCTAAAACAGCCTTGTTTTATAAAGAACCATCTATTCAATATTATTAGTCAACTTATTTACCAACAAATAAAAACAATATATACTCCAACAAAGGTAAATTGGTAATTTTCACTGAATAATTAACTTTTACTGAATAATTGGTGTTCGGACTCCCTCTATTCAACAATAAACTAATTACATTGTTGGTGTTCCAGGAGCATTCCTGATCCCCTATTGCATTATGTTGGTGTTCGGAGGACTCCCTCTATTCAACAATAAACTAATTACATTGTTGGTGTTCCAGGAGCATTCCTGAACCCCTATTGCATTATGTTGGTGTTCGGATGACTCCCTCTATTTACCAATAAACTAATTACATTGCTGGTTTTCCAGGAGTTTTCCTGATCCCCTATTGCTTGATGTTGGTGTTCGGAGGACTCCCCTCTATTCAACAATAAACTAATTACATTTTTGGTGTTCCAGGAGCATTCCTGATCCCCTATTCCATTATGTTGGTGTTCGGAGGACTCCCCCTATTCTACATGGAGCTTGCCCTAGGACAATTTCACCGCTGTGGTTGCCTCACTATCTGGAAGCGGATCTGCCCCGCTCTGAAAGGTCCGTAAGTATAGTTTTGTTAATTTTTGTTTTATTCCGTTGAAAAGCTAGTTATCGACTAAGCTTTTAAAAGTTGAAAAAGTATATGGCACAATTAGAAAAGTAAAAGTAGTATATGTTTTTTTTTCATATTATATTTTTTTTTCTGTGGACAAGTGTAGATAATAAGTGAATGTGAATTTTAGGTCTTGGTGTAGGAAATTTTAAACTTTTTATGATAGGCTTGGATTCTCTTATTATTATTTATGTTAGTTATTTTATTTTTATTATTTACTTTTCTACTTATACATTACTTTCACACATTTTACTTTGTCTATATTTTTCATTACAGGCATGGAAGCATATAAATTTGTATATGACATAGGGGGTTTATGGTCTGGTCAGTGGCCGCTTGCGCCTGAAGCGGTGCGGCGGTTGGTGGCGAAACTATGACCAGTTTCCGGTTCAAAGCGCGCGTCCCCCAAGGCTTGCACTATTGACACGAATAACGTCCGATGTATCCCTTTATACCAGAATTGCAACCAAAATATTCATCCCCTTGGGGTCCGATAGGTGCAGTTGTGTGGATGATTGTTGTTTGTACTCGTTTGATAGGTAACCATTTTTTTGTTTAAATGTTTTAAACCTTTCTCTCTCTTTCTATATTGGTCTATGAAGTCATTTAGTTCTACAAACATGGGGAATTTACAACTCGGTTAAAGTAAAGAATACTCAAGCAAGAGAAACTACTGTACTTGAGATGTAATAAATTATTTCTTGTAATAAAATAGTAGAATAATCAACTTTGAACTTTGAAAATTAAAATATACCAATATAGCCTCCGGATCACTGATTGTACTAAAAAATAAAAGTTTAAATCACTGTAGTATTGTCCGTGATTCTAAGTTTGGACCATTGTTTTCATAAGCTATGACTTATCATTCGCCGGCTTCTCTTCGCTCTCGACCTAACTTTATTATTTGGCTTGTTGTTTTATTTTGTGTTTCGTGGTTCCCTGTGTGTTAGGATTGTTGAAGACGACTCTTCACTACGTTGTTGTCGAGGATTTTTTTATTCCAACTTGATAATTGACCTATAAGGTCCAAAAGCATTGGTCGTCAGCATCAAAAATAGGATCACGGACAGTACTACAGGTATTTAAACCTTTATTTTTTAAAGGAAATTATTTCGGGAAGGAAGTATGATAAAGTAATAACGGGAACATATAGTTTCTAATGAACGGATTGTTTTCCAATATTATGTTTTTATCATGTAAAAATTCAAATTTTGCATAAATAATGGTGTATGAAATTACAAAGTTATCGTATATATTTGAATAATATATTTTAGATTGTGGACTGGGCAGTCAAAACGTAAAACAAAGATACAGATTCACAGTTTGGAACATGTGTCAGCAGTCCCAATATCTCAGCTTGCCCCCTGGTGGTGAAGCTGACAATAGCGTAGCGTCCCTGTGTGACGCAACAATAAAAAAAAGAAAAACCTACTGCTACAGAGTCGTGTGGGGCTACCACATCTGAAACGTGCATCAGTGAATTTGGCATTGCATAGCTGCTTTAAAAAACAGAATCGTTTGTTATTAATTAAATAAAACGAGAGGAAGAGTTCATGACGTAAAAAATAAACAGTTGAACCTATTGAAACTATTGAACATACGTTTTCCCTTTAAAATTAACTAAATAATACTTACCATTAAAAATATTGCATTGTTTGATGTTTATTAATAAGTTTCAAAAATAGTGATCAAGTTTCTTTTAGACACCCTCTTAATACAAGTCGAAATATTTTGGGTGTTTCATCCCACCCATCCCGCGAGGTAATAAAATACTTTTTTTGACTAGTTTTATTGGGTAATGTGACCTTATGCTTATGAAACTACAGTATACTTATGAAACTTTCATGGAACAAGGTTGGGAAATTAAGGAACAAATAGATAGTTTTTAGTTTTTATTATTCATTATTATGGTCTGATTTATTTTCTAATGTATTAACATGCATGTGTTAGTATATTATTTAAAATCCTAAGAACTATAAACCATGAAATTATAATAAAAACCATTATTGCATTTTTTTTGGGAAATTTTGACTCTGCACGTAATTTTGGTAGGTGAACAAACATTACAAATAAAAATGTCAATATGTGCTCCTATACCAAATTTGATAAAAGTCGGACCATCGGTATGATCTCGGGGACATAAAATTGATTGAATGAAAACAATGCTTTATCTACATACTACGTGTAGGGAGAGAAAGTAAAAATTGTAGTACTTTTTCTTTTCACGATTTATGTTAATGAAATTATTATTTGTACAACAAGGGATTAAAGTGAAACTTTTTGAACTCGATGGAAACTGTCGCCCTCGGTTACGCCTCAAGTGACAATTTCCTGAGGGACAAAAAAGGACTTTATGTACACATCCCATTTATGTACACAAAATCTTTCTTCAACCTACTCGTACAAGTAACACAAGCTACAAATTACACACTATTGACAAACCAGAAACACTATAATTTTCCAATTTGGCTAACATTACTTCAAAGCAATTAATACAAACTATCAACTGACCGTTCAAGAATGTTATTGTAATTGGTTTACTTCTTCTCCCTTGAGACTAAATACCCCCGTCGCAGCAGACCTGCGTACTCAGCGAATTTCCAAATCAATAACATAATAATAATAATAATACTGTATATGACTAGTTTGATCATTATCTGTCAAAAAATATGAGTATTATTTGCCTACTCTCCATAGATTAACATGGGAAAGAGTATGCAGGTTTGCTGCTGTCAGGAACACTGAAAGTAGGTGTTTCTAGCGTAAACAATTAATTTTTTGAGCATTTATACCAACTTTCATCAACATCTGTCCATAAATAAAGGAGTTTGCCTAATCTCCATATGATTAACATGGGAAAAGAGTATGCAGGTTTGCTGCCATGATAAACACATAAACTATGATTTTTTAGCACAAATGTTTGGATCTCAACCATATGAAGCTAAATATCAAGTTTCATCCAAAAATATTAGATAATAAGTGAAAAATTAATTTTTCCCTATCCTCCATAAGATTAACATTAGAGCCCCACAATACAACGTACTGTGTTTAGATTTTTTTATATCTCGATAACCGTTGGAGATAGAGAAAAACTTTAAGGAACTTAATTGTGTAGTATTTTAAGCTGATTCCAATGGTGAAATAAAAAATTAGAAATTTTTTAAAATTACATGTGAAAAACACAAAAACCCCCATTTTGGGGTACAAAACCCCCCCAAACTACCCGTTCCCATTGACCGATATGTCTGGTTTACGAACTCGTCCGAGCATTTGTAGGAACACACGTCTCTACCAAATTTGGTCTCGATCGGACCATTTTTACGAGAGTTATCGTGTTCACAGACACACACATATATATATATATATATATATATATATATATATATATATATATATATATATATATATATATATATATATATATATACATATATATATATATATAAAAATTTTAACGACTATTGTTTTTGGTCTCTGGGCACCTAAAGAAGAAAAAATAACATGGTCTCGGGCTTAACTCTTGCCATGAGACCTACGGTAATAGCTACTTCCCTATGCGAAATTCGCTAAAAAGTATTACTTTAGTACAGTACTCTATTCCAGAGAGTAAAGTACGGACGGCTATACATAGTAGGCGAAGAAAAATAGTAGGCGTAGGCAAACAACAAAAGTGTTTAGTTTCGTATTAGTTCCTTTAAAGACTTAGTAACAATAATAAGAGAACAATAATATCCTTAAAGTATAATGCCGTTACGAAGACAGTAAAATCTTTATTGATAAATATAATAAACAGTTTATAAGCAGTACCTGAGAAACGTTTGGTCTTAGAATTCCTTTTGAGAAGATTCTATACAGTAGATCTTACTTTGATTTGTGTCAGTTACAACAGATGATTTAGATAATGTCTGACCAGTTATCTGAACGCCTTTGACTTGTCAGACACATTCTTGCGGTAGTCTTTGACATCCTCCATCTAACCAGCTCCCTTCCGTTATCAGCCCTCATCGCAGTTTTTATTGTCTGATGAACTGTTTAAGTCCAACATAAAATTAATTTGGTATCATAGATATGGCGAATAATAAACTCAACAATAATAACTAATTAAAGTACCTTAAACTAAATAAAGTGTCTTGAGTATTTTAAGTATAGAAATTTTAAACAATGTTTCTTACTTTCTCTCATATTATATACAACCAGATATTTTCGGTATGCGTCTCATTTATCAGCTTAGATCGCTTAGATCCAAGCAAGGAAGCCAAATTCAAATGCCAAAATACATACAAAATTCAAGGATTTTTACAATATTTTTAAATTTGTTATTTTAACTGTTTTACCCGTCAAATAATTAAGTTTTAATTTCTTGAAAATTACTAGCGATTCAAATTTCATGGCTTATAGTGTTTTAGATTCCAAATATAACACCACCCGTATGTCTGTTAAAATCACGGTTCAAAACCATAAATCAACATAATTATCAAACTATTTAAAAGATGATAGTATGGTAATAGCATGGAGATTGTAGGTTGCAATAATGTACACTTGAATATCACATAAAATAAATTAAAATAATAACTATCACAATAACACAAATAATAACTAAAACAAAGATAAAATGTTTGTATTTACTTCCCTTAGATCATGGATAAGTGGAATGTCTTCAGTTCTTGCAAATATGTTACATTTTAACTGATGGATTTTATAAAAAAATAAACAAAAATAATAACTTGTTGCCATGGTCACAACTGACAACATAGTGAATATTGGTCTTGCACAGCTGATGTGTTCACTATAATAGTATATTGAATCATTAGTCTTCGACTAAGGGTTCCAGTGAAAGGGTTTTCCTTACTTCTGAACCGTTTCCCATGAAACGTGGTATGCAGCTTACAGTTATATCGCTCGATAAAGCTCACACAAAAATATTTTATATTTTCCTCAGGGGAATGGCAGGGTAGGTTTCTCCCTCAAATTCTTGTAATAACCTTTATAACGCAAACTTATATTATGAGGGCGTAGGAAAACATTTGGTGAGCATTTTTGATGCCATACATTTGTTCTTTGTTTGAGATTAATTAACTATTGGTGATAGCGGATTTGTGTTACTACAGTATTTAGTTTTTTACTACGGACATTTGATTTTAAGTAAAACAAAATTTCACGACATTTCAGCATATGTAATATGATCCCGTCCTCAGGCGAGATAGAACGTAAAACATAACACGGTTAGTACATAATCCGGACCAAGCTGGTGGCATAAAGCTGAAAACAAAAAGTTTAAATCGTTTAGAAATTGTACAAACAATACCCGTGCACCAATAGTCACGCGCCCAAGAAATAAAACAGGTCCACTCGTCACAAAGACTCAAAGAGAACAACAAAAAAGTTATCTTACTTAAAATCGTGATAAAAATGGCTGTAATAAATAACTAAATAAAATACATTTGTTACGCTGTCACGTGTTCAGGATTATAAAAGTTATGTATTACATGGGAGAAAAAGATAGAAGAATCCAAGATAATGGGGAGAATGGAAGAAAGAAATTTTATCTACGTGCCATACAATTTAAAACTAAACAAAGCCATACAGAAAACATTTACAAAACAAAAATTCAAGATAAGCTACAAAAAAAGACACAACGCCTATTAAATGATACAAAATAATTCACAAAACAACAACCAACTACCTAAATACACAAGATCTGGAGTATATAAAATTAAATGTGATGACTGTAACAAATATTATGTTGGGAAAACCAGGAGAAATTTTCAAACAAGATTCAAAGAGCATTTATAAGCACTAAAATCAAATAACAAAACAGGAATCACAACAGTAGAATTTTGTTCTCTTTTGGCTGGTCTTAAAAACAGTAAACTTATTATTTGATGTAACCATGAAAGTTCTCTTAAAGGAAACTTTTTGATTATAATTATTTGGAGTTTATGGAACTACTTTTTGCTATTTTGAATTCGTATAAACATTATTGGTGGATTAAATGATTAGGCTAAATATGAATCAAATGAGTAGAGGAACCGAATTAATGTTACTGAGTAAAATTTAGGATGTGAGATAAATATAGATTGAGAGAGTTGTGACGTGACGAAGTACGTTTGTACCGGTGAGAGATTCACTCCCTCGGGGCCTTATCACGCCGACTGATGACGTCATCGTCTGTGTGCAACTGGCAAATGATGACACGCGCCGTCCTCAAACAAATTTAAATCAGTTATAATGAAATATTACTCTCTTTTTTTCGACTTTATTTTCGTACAGTTATTGTACTCCAAAACATACCACTGTGTGAATACCTAAAACAAAAAAGGCACAATATCTTACTTATGCTATCATATGATTTTAGCCTTTTACATTCATTATGATAGTTTTACAAAATTTTACGTAACAGTTTCGTTGTAGATGGTTTGTTTGGATTAAACACAATTTAAGTAAAAATAGAGTATTCATAGATTATAAATCATAAATTTAACGTTTTTAATATGCTTTGTTTTTTATCCAGCAAGTAATTCAAATAACCACTAAAATTAGTAAATAAACATCAAATTAAAAATGGTGTTTTTGGGTTTTTTTTGCCATTTACTAAACTAAATAAGAACATTATACCATAAGACATATATTTTGAACCTTAAGTATAAATAATAACATTTTTTGTGTGTTTCAATGGCCAAACATTCATATATCTATTCCTATTCATTTATGATTTTTATTACAAACTGATATGATAATGCAACCTAAGATTTGTATATAATACAAACTTATGACTTAATATATTATATAATCGATATATCTTGAGAACCATTTGACCAATTTTATATTGTTCATACTTTCAACACATATTTAGTATATCTTGTACTAAATATTTAATTAGAATTATTTTTAATGTGAATATGTTGCTTAGTAACATCGTTTTATGTATATATACATGTTTTTCAGGTAAAAGTCTTAAGAGTCTGCATCAGTGGTCTTGAATTTTAGTCCCGTAAGAGCAATGTTAAATTCTGGCGGAACATACCTTCACTTTGGCGTTTGTAGTGGCGTTAATTATCAAAGTATCAATGTAAAACTTTGGAAGTACATTGATGAGATGTGGCTCAAGGGCATGACCTTTTCAATATGTTCAAAAATTTAAATTGATATAAAAACAAACATCCAGGAATATTTTACAAAATAAATCATTATTATTTTTTTATTGAGAGCGAAAATAAGATGTTCTGTAAGGTGGTGCCCTGGAGGACTGTAATACCTTTAATTTGACACCTCTTCCGTTAATTTATGACAAGAGGTCAAGGAGATATAGGCGCCAGAATTTAAAATTGCTCTTACGGGACTAAAATACAAGATGGCTACCACTGATGCAGACTCTTAAGTTTACCGAAAGATTTTTCTAAAACACTAATGCTTCCATTATAAGTCTACCTAAATATTTATACTGTATCAAAAAAAGATCAACAAGAATTTGAAGATCTTATCTTCAAAATAAGATCAAGAGTGTTGCAATATGTTGGATAGTTACTCTGATATATAACTTTGAAATATGGTCTTAAAAACGTGAAAAACTGTTTTTATTCGCTGTAGGCTGTATGTGACTACGTTTTGGTCATTTATATATTTTTGGCCATATATTTTTGTTAGCCTACTACTCACCAGAAAAAATATTTGAATAATGTTTTGTGAATTTCAAAAAAGTTATTCTTCAGTGGTGAATCCCTTGAATAAGTAATAGTTTTATATTAATTTAGTAATTAATTGCAGTAGTTTTATAGTAATTTAAGCGTTAACTAAGAATATATTCAGAAAACAAGTTATCAAATATATATTATATTTTTGGTTTGCTATTTTGTCAATCTGAGGAGATAAACTGCTTGTTAGGTTTAGAGGGGATGGCTTGGATGTATAAAGTATAGTCTGTACGATCGGATAGCAATATTTTATACAGGTTTTATATCAATACGGCGATAAAATGTTCAAGTTGAACACACGGTCGGATTGAATAGTATACAGGTATTCTTGTAGGCTACTGAATGATACAATCCGTTGATTCGCATGGCGGTTGATACACAAGGTGATTATTGCTAGCGTTGAGCATCGGGTAATGACGTTGTGTCTAACTAAATACCCTGCAGGATAACGCTTCGTCAGGGCTAAAGCTCAGGCCCTCCTTTGCTGTGTCAATCGTATTACAACAATTATAATTGTGTGTAAAAATACTATACAGGGTGAGTAAAAAACTCACTCTGTATCTGTAAAATATCTGAAATTGTTTTCCTGAGTGAATATTAAAATTGAGCAAGTTCCAAATTTAAAGTGTGGTGCTAAGTCGTGTAATTAAAAAGTTTGCTATTCGATCACTTTGAAAAATAGTGATCCAATTGCTAATTTTTTAACTACACAACTTTATACCACACTTTTGGAACTTGCTCAATTTTAAGTTTCAATCAAGAATAAAATTTCAGGTTTTTCAATATGGCCGCCATTTTCAAAAATGGCGGCTAACTTAAAATGTATTATGGAATATACTGTATTTTTTGGATTCTTGGATTTATTTTATATGAGGTTTTCACCAGATCCAGTAGCTAACATTTCATTCGTTATATTTTGAGTAAACTAAATTTACACTATGTTAAAACTAGATAAAATATAAAGTCAAAGGTCAACTATAGATACATTATCATACTATACAAATATAAACATTTAATAGAAAATAAGGTCTAACTTAAAAATATTTGTGGAATTTTAAATCATAGACAAAACAAGGTCGTGGAAAGCAATAAGAACGTTAAATTTTAAAGAACGTTTTCTAGTCGTTCTTGTTCATAAAAGTCTATAGAATAAAATAAAGCTAAGTCTTACATGAAAAATAAAAAAAAACTTGTCTTATCTACTTCTTAACATTCAACTTGGAAAAGAAAGACTTTAAAATTTGTAAGACAGTTTACCAAAGAGTGTCGCAGTTGTTAATGATGCTGACTGTGAAGTAAAAGTTGGGATTCGTAGAAAGTTGAAAAGTGCTCGATCTCGGGGTCGGGGCCGGGCGTGCCATATTGGCGTCGTCGCCGCGTCTTGGCGCTGATTTGACCAATGACATCTCTCCTCCTCTAATCTAATCTCTGTTGATTGTTTAACCCAATATCTGTCTATGATACAATGCTCGCTGATTCCTCGAGCCGAGTCTTATCCGGTTACTGTCTCTAAACTGTTTACTGCTCACTCTTGACACTTTTATAATACGGTAGCGAGAGCTCACGTTTCAGAAATGATTTTAAAACGAGATCGTACGCAGCACGCTCGCGTGGGTAGAGTGAATAGTAATTAAATTGTACTTAGTATGCAGGTTTGCTGCGATTGTTTTGTATCATAATATTAAGGCTGTTAATTAAGTAAAATCACACACCAAATTTTATAAAATTATGTCAATAACTAAGCGAGTTATACCAATTTATCTATTTTCCGTAAGAATTACATGGTTAATGAGTACGTTGCACTTATACAGTACAAGTATGCTGCCATGAGAAATATTACATTTAGGGTTTTATGGATGTATTGATAAGACTTAACTAGACGCTCTTGTATACAAAATTAAAAAAAAAATATTTAAGTAAACAAGTGAGTTATTGATTTTTAGTTATTCTCTATAAGATTAACATTAGACAACGTGCTGTGTTTACCATTCTGTATATCTCAGTAACCTATTGACCAAGAGTCATGATTCGAAATACTAAATTGAGTCAAAAGATAAAAAATTAGATTTTTCAAAAAAATATATGTAAATCAAATTGAATTATAAATTTCTATCCTGAGCTTCACTGTGACCATGCGGGTCATAAGAATAGCTCACATTGCCATAGGAAATTCACTAATAAGTACTTTTCTCATTATTATTGAACTATTTCGTAGAATACGAATACACTGAGAGGATATTCGAGTCGCACATATTAAACATTATTTAGTTAAAAAATCTTGTTTTGTTCAGTTTAGGTTTACATATAGATAAAAAGTTATAGTATAATTTTTGATTCAATGAAATAAAACAGATAATTTATTTCTGGAATATTTTGATTCAAACGTAAAGCCAAAAATTATTTCATTAAAATAACTATACTTTATTAACACCTACAGGTCGTAAAATTTACCACGTAGCTGACATTGAGGAAGATAAAAACAGTCAATTTTGTGCTCATAACGGGGTTTTTATTGTAAAAGTGTTGGAAGTTCTTTATTATAGGAAAAACAGTAAAATGGAATATTAATTATAAGGGAGTTTCATAACTAAACGATAAAAAGTGGGGCCTAAAATGAAAACAAAAAATTCGTAAAGTTTAGATAAAACGACTATGAAAGGAAACGGCTGGATCTTGTATCATGGCCAGCGGAAGGCGAGGCATATCACTACTGTGTTATGGGACAGACAACACACCGGCACTGCAGTTTTATGCACAGTACTGGGGAAATATTTACCTATACTTAACCTCTAAATTATACATGACAACTAAGAAACTTCTTTTTCATAAATTTACCTCTTACAAGAATAGTATAACGTCAAATGAAGTTGTTCTTTACTAAGGAAACTTTATTTTTGAAAAATATATCTCCTTTCTTTCATTTTCTATTACACATTGCTCATTGTGAATAACGATGTAAAATCATATAACAAGTTGAATTTAATAATTTTTGACGAGAAATACGAATAATCCAAAACAGTAATTTAATAAAAATTTTGATGTAATGAAATAGTATACTCATGGGTTATCATTAAATACAATTTTAAAAAGATAAATTATTCTTTGATCTTAAAAATTTCCTTATTTAATACTGCGATTTCTAGTAACGACTACAAGGTACTCACGGTAGCTTAGGGTACTCACGGTAGCTTAGGGTACTCACGGTAGCTTAGGGTACTCACGGTAGCTTAGGGTACTCACGGTAGCTTAGGGTACTCACGGTAGCTTAGGGTACTCACGGTAGCTTAGGGTACTCACGGTAGCTTAGGGGTACCGCTCTGTAGTCAAAGTCAAAAGTAAGTAAGTAAAAACGCCAGTAAGTCAAAAGTTGCTGGATTGAAACCAGCAGCCGGCGACTGGTGTCAGATCATGAGCGGTCACCTCTAGCAAGTGTTATGTGTTCAGGCCGCTATGGTATCTCACTGTGTTTAATTCACCGCAGACCCTGTATCCATGGTGATAGGAAATTTAGGTTAAAAAATGCGTATCTTTGCAACTTCATTCTTTTAAAATTGTCTATTATTCACCATGAATTACGTTATGCAATAAAAATATATGAGAGACTCGTATTACAAATAAATGGTATCAGTGGACTGACACATGCTTTCTCTCTTCAGTAAATTAAAATAATTCATCCATTTTGCGAAATGTCATGTAAAAAATGAATGAAATGCCACCTCCCAGTATAAAAAATAACAGTAATAAAGATTTTACTACTTCCCAAAAGAATTAAAATTGAGCAAGCAGGTTTGCTGCAATGGGGATCCACCAAAAATAAATTATCAGAGCAATGTAAATAAGCTATGTAAATAAGCTATATGAAGCTAGATACGAAATTCCGTTAAAATACATGCATAACAATCCAAGATATCGAATTTATATTACTCTCCATAAGACTACCATTGGACAATATACTGCTTATAACGCTAAATAAGAAATATAATGTTTTTAATCACGAATAATCGTAGAATAATGTTTGAAAGTGCTAATTTATTTATTGTGTCCGCTCTTTTCATTTCTAACCGTTACATTGATGCCAATAATTGTAATTATATGACAACAACTAAAAAATTCTAATTTTGACCTTTTGAAGCCCTATAACTTATAACCCCCGATGTTTTGTGAATTTCGGATGGTGTAATTTTGTTAGTATTACACAGGACTATAAATAATAAAATTTTCATCAAAATCGTTAAGGCCAAATTTGAGACATTTTCAGTTTACGTGTTTTTACGATTTCTTTTGTAAAATACCTTTAAAATGAAAAAAAGCCCCAAGATACCGTGGTTTGTTTCCTATATACACAATTTTATTCCTACATGAAAATTGAACCAATAGTCTTGTTTATAAGCTTCAAAACATCTCCACGCACACACTAACACACACACACACACACGGACAGACATTATCCTAAAAACCACATTTAATTCAGGGGGGACTAAAATGGATATACTCACCAAAAGCTCAAATTAGAAAATTCTGATAGTAACAGTACGTTCTCCTTAAAAGAAATAATACAATTTGAAAACAACAATTTTTTAGAAAATGACTTTTTTATGTTTTTTTCTACAGACGATGGTTTAGAGATTAATTAAAACAAAATAATCAAATAATTTCCCCAACTGCTGTAAGTAAGGGTAAGCTTTCCCCGGTTTGTATTGGCTATATAATGGCTGACATGAAGCTGGCTGGCTACATAAGGCTGATAAGATAATCATGTTTTCCATACATGTTTGGCCTGACCGCTGGGACTACATCACCTACACCTGGTGGTCGAAACATCCGCACCTGTTGGTAACTGGCGTTATCGTGTTATTTAAAAAAATAGTTATACGAACATTTCTAAAATATGTTTGTGTAATAAAATTTAGTCCAGTGGTGCCAGAAGATTTTATATTATTTAACATGTCCTTCTGCGCATTAATCCTGGTTACACACTAGAGTGATTTCAGTTATCTGTTGCTGGTGGCGAAGTATGGAGGAACGAAAACGATTTTAGGATGGACTAATTACATTTATGTCGTAACGAGATGTTGTGACGGTAGGAGTGGGGTACGCCATCTGCCTGTTGGACGTCTACATGGGCATGTACTACAACACCATCATCGGCTGGGCCGTCTACTACCTGTTCGCCTCATTCCGCTCCGAGCTGCCGTGGACCAGCTGCGACAACCCCTGGAACACCTTAAACTGCACACCCGTCCTCAGCCTGACCGGCAACGACACGTCCTCCACCAGTCCCGCCAAGGAGTTCTTCGAGTAAGTCTTTGTACCGTGAGTTCATCATATCTGATAGGGAATTAACCTTAGGTTCGCGGAAATATTTTAAGTAAACATTAAAATATATAACGTTAAATAATAGTTTTAGAACATTCAAGTTCCTCTTAGAAAATGTTCCTCAAATCTAAATTTATAAAACAAAGTCGTGTTAGTTACACCATTTATAACACGAGAACGGTTTTGTTCAGTGCTATATTAATTACGGTGTATTAAATCGGTTTTATTTAAACCACATAAATGTTTTCATTGAGTAATAGATGTGTTTTAATTTTTCTAATTAATTTTTATAATATATGTATTATTTTAATCGAGCAAAGCTCGGTCACCAGGTACTAGTTTATTAACAGCTGATTTTGTGTTGCTTTATTTTCACCAGGCCACTAATAACGTCATTGTGCGTCATTTTTAGTGAATTTTTGTGATTTTTTAAAAACTGTATAGATTGCTGGTTGGTTTATTTGTCCCAGTGTAATTATTAGTTGTTTTTTTGTTTTGTGCAAGTGGAATTGATGAGTATTAGATTACGCGAGTATTATTATAAACAATGCTGCGATTCAGAAAATTAAATATCTCCTATAAAAGCCATATTACAGTTAGGTTTGGTGGGATTGGATAATTGTGAATCAATCCACTTAAATTTATTTGTTGTTTGGGAATGTTATTAATAGGCTATGTCGAATCGTTTCAGTATTTTTATTAACTCTGTCGCGACAGAATATCTAATATTTCACAACGAATCTGTAATGCTATTCAATTTCGGCCAGTCCTTAAGTTAACATGTATTTACAGTTAGGCGTTACAAAGTTCGCCGGGTCAGCTGGTTTAATATACAATTAAGCTCAAACTGCTTGATCAGCTGATTTAAAAAACCGTGTTCTATTAACGGCAATATTAAAGGCTGATGTTATAGGACAACCATTTATACAGGTATGCAAGGCTAACAAAGCGAGAGAGACGGTTCAGAATAAAGTATAATAATTAAAAAGAGGTTGAGAGATAGGGCCAAACCCTTCAATTGACGAAGTACATCTAAAATCATCAAGACAGATCTACCGAGGCTTGAATTACAATAATATAGCTCTTAAATGTTTTTATGAAAATATTATAGTTTGGTGACATTTAATAACAAAAATTAACAAAAATAAAAAAATACTATTTTGAATCTTCGCTCTATGTTTAAAGGCTACTAAAGTATAGGAACTCGTAAAAACAATTTGTATGTTGTCTTTTGGAACCCCAATATTAATCTTATGGGGAATGGTAAAACCAGCAAAGTGAAAAAAACCTTATTATCTGTAATGTTCGTTAAATTTGGTTTACCGGTACAGCTTTATCAAGTTAAGGTCTATAACTGTATGATGAAAAATCTAAATTCTTTCATCCTTAGTGGTAGAAAACAAACTTACTCATTTTTAAAGTAAAGAAGTTAGGAAAAAGTAAATTGATCTAGCTTTCTCCTTAAACCTTAGTTTTGGTTTTAAGCTTAGTTTAAGCACCAAAATTAATTCCCAAATAAATGGAAATTCGCTACACAGGTTTACTACTACGGGTGTTTTACTTGTATAATATGTTTTGTAAATTATACTGATGGTTTAACATTAAAAATGAATGAATACTTACCACTTTTTTCATACAAACTGCAAGAGTACGTATCAAAAATGTATTCCATAATTCGCTTAGGCTTTGCTAAAATGTTGCTATTAAATCCACCTTGAAATATGCTACCACGTTAAACCAAGCCTGGTGGTATTAGCCTTTACATTGTACAAGGAAATGCAAAGTTTTTGTCACAGCTTGATAATTATTTTCTATATTTTGATTTTCCTTGAAATAAAGTACACCGGGGTGGATATTGGTTGCGGAATTTAATTTACTCTCAGATTTCTCAATCTAGGTTGGAGTTTTGTCAGTGTATGCAAATATTGAGAGGGATGTTGCCACGACAAAGCGTCAGAGACCATGTTCGCCTGTAAATGCCCTAATTTGTCCTTCGACCCCAACGAGGAATCAGCTTTAAATTTAGTATAAGCGAGATGATGGTAAATGAATTCAAGTTTACGGACTTTAAAAAAACATTATTACAATTGTTTGGTACCGTTTACGTTGAAATCCAAAACAGTTTATGAAAATAAATCAACTGACTTAAAAATAATGTAAAATTTCTTTCCAAGCTGTGTTAAATTAATTTAGTTCATTTTAATGTAAAATATTAGGTATGATCACAAATGATCAATTATTGGGCAAATTCAAAATATAATAAATGAAAATCAACCTAGAAGACACTTGATAGTTAACAATATTTATAAATAATAAAACTAGTTGATCTCTAAATATGTTTACACAAATTCTTATTCGAACAGGGTTTTATGCCATTTGAACATTTTGAATGAAAGGAATAATTATATTTAGATTTTATTTATATCAATCGACTTTACATCTGTACTTCTGATACTAAACATATTTTTCCGATTAATATATCTAATTACATATTTGATGATCATGAATGAAATGGGTCCAACAATTAAACCTCAAGTTTAAAACAGGGTTTATAAGGATTAAATTTAATTTTTGACCTTCAATTTGGGGAATAGAGTACTCGAGTACTTGTATATGCGAATCATGAAGTAGAAATAACTATCCCTAAATTAAATGACAATGGTGATATATTTTGTGTAATCACGAGTTGTGTTTGATTTATTTAATAATTTCAAAAGAGATTACTAACATAATATCATAGTGTAAATACATAAATAAAAACACATCGTTTATAAGCGTGTCGAGGCTTTGAAGTGCAATGATTTGCATATCTTAGCGTCTTTTACTGGAACCGAATTCCATTCCATTCGAACGAAATTTGACTTGTGTGCTTGTTTCTATCGCTTTGACCAACTGTTGTTAAAATATATGATTGTTAAACGAACATAAATGCGTCATCCACTTTTATATTTATATTTTATAAATTATCTTTAATTGCAAATCTCAGGAGCATATATTTACGAACCCTATTCACTTAAATAAATGTATTCAACTTTCTAAATTACAATTGAATATATGAAATAAGAATATAAATAGTTTAATTACCGTGTATGTTTAGGGTGTCTGATAAGTACGTCCTCAAACGTTTGGTTAGTTAGGTCAAGTCGATTAGGTAAAAGTTTTTGTAAACATAGATCTCAAAGTGTTTCATTTTCTGTCTATCTGTATTTTTAACATTATCAACTATATTGTACTGTAACTCTACTAATAAAGGTGTCAACTTTAAATCTGGTCCTAGCATAATAATAAGACATATTAAAATGTAGATTATCAAGTTTGTACTTATACATACTGAAATAAAATTTTTAAATGTAATTTTTTTGAAAAAAAAACGCTTGAACAAATATTTTGTAAAACATTATCAATTTGAAAAATATTATTCCAAGTAAAACCAAATGAAATTGTTCATGAATAAAGGAGATAAACCTATTTTACTAATGGCATGTACTTCTGTGGAAATGCTAAACAAGCGGTTAGTAAAAGGAAAAATGTGCCCCTCTTGTGAATAAAATAGGTGAAATAATAATTTGTTATTTTTTTAAAATGTTGTAAAAAATTGTTAAAATCTAAAAAAAATATTTACAGAGTAATTGCATTGTAACTCTGGACACGTACTTGCAGAGTTCAATATTTATCTAAAATATTTATAGTTTATTGTTAATCTGTAATTTATTGTTTCAGCATAATATTTCCCAAGGAGTCACTCCCTAGCTTAAAATGAATGTTAGGTTGGCTTAAAAAGTATTTGCAAATAGTTATGACTGTTTGGGCTAGTGCATTGCAGTCATTGTGTCCAGAGAGTGTATATTGCCATTGTCCACAGGCGAAGCGTTCTCGAGCAACAAAGATCGGACGGACTCAACAGGATAGGCCCCATCAAGTGGTCTCTGGCCCTCTGCGTCATGGCCGTCTTCATCCTCGTCTACTTCTCGCTCTGGAAGGGAGTCCGAAGCACCGGCAAGGTTAGATTTTTGCCATCATTAGCTTTAACACCATAGAAAAAAATATATCAATAAAAAAATATTTCAATTTCAGATTAGCTTGCAAAAACGATTTTGGAAAAGGTACAAAACTGAGTTTGGGTTGTATGAGTGACCCTAAATTTTATCATTTATAATCGCAATCCCAACCCAGATTGGTCAACTCAACTTCAAGCTAATTTTTCCTATTAAGGCGTGCGAGCGGCGTTAGGTACAACTGAAATCCGCTAGGTCGGCGCTAGTGTCGCTTATTCGTTACGCATATGTGGTTGATTCCTGCAAGCTTCCTGAGTGACTCGTTTAAGATAACAATTCTGTTTTTTGTACATTTTTAGACCTCAAAAATGACATACTTTATAAGATTATCGGATCAAAAAGTGGCCTTAAAAAGCCTGTAGAAACGAAATATTTTTCTTAGTTTACAAATTTCAGATAGATTAAGTGAAAAAGGTCTGTTATTCATCCACATTCCCAAAATTTCAGCTCAAAAATATAAGCCGTTTTCTCACACTCCTTGTATGAAAAACGCCAAATTTCCAAAATTTCCAAATTATTTACCCTGTAACTAGAAAAGTTTTCATTAAAAACATAAAAAAGAAGGCCAAAGCATATTTATGACACAATCAACAAATAAAAGTTAAAATGATGATTTTTTAAGATAGTCGATATTTTTGCTCGCACCACCTTAAGTGAAAATGGTGTCCTTTCAAATTAATATCAAATAAAGCTCTTCTTTAACCACAAAACTTGGGTGATATGAAAGTCAATAGAAAGAAAATTAATAATCAAACCACAATCCAAATGTAAATATTCTTGCCATGGATATCCATTTTTGTTTTTCAATTTAAAAAACTAAATTTCAATAAATCCCATATTGATGATGTATAATAGAAAGAAATATACTGACGTGATTTAGATAAGCACGAAGTAATGTTGTCCTAGTCTTAAGTGAAGTTTAGAAGAAGATAAATATCAGTGTGAAATTTCAAAATAAATGACAGAATTTTAATCTATCAAATTCGTTTATATAAATGTCCATGTAAAATGTTTTCCATAAGCTATCAGGTAAGTGCGTGTTAGTATGTTTTATAATAAATTATATTGTATCACGCCTCATGCAATACTCCTCAGCAAGCGAAAGCAGGGAACTTGACGTCGACCAAATTGATCAAATGTTAATTTCAACCAGGCTTTGTTTTCATTGTTCAGTTGGTTCGGTTCTTTAAAATTTTAAGCCTATCGTGAATAATTGTGACTAGTATTCCTGAAAAGTTTCAATTTAGAGTAATAAATTGATTATATTTAGTAATTTTTAGACGCAATAGCATGTGACATGCACCTAAACCTACATCTTACCAAAATATTTTATCTTTAATTTATTATCATCTATCTATGCGTACCGCATACTAAAAGACTGTTGACAATTAATTAGTTTTATTATTAAATATATTATTAGTAATAATGCCTTATAAATCAACCATTAACAACTTGTAATTATTGATTTTAAAAATAAGTAAATTTTAATGTGTTAAATAAAATATTTGTAAAAGTTAATCAATTTGTAGAATCTTATTAAACTGGTCTTAGGTATTTGAAATTGTTCGGGTATAATTGTTACAGACTTCCTTTATTAAATACACTACACTAGGGTGTTAATTATACAATTGGATGTATTTATATGAGGCGGGTCAGTACAGCATTGAAATGCAATGGAACAAATATAAAAAATGTTACGTTTGCGATCTGTGAATGTTATTCTTCAAAATCAAAAAGCTCATGAAACTACTGTTTGTGTAACATTAAAGTGAACAGTATACAAACAATACTACAGTTACCAAGCGTGTTATAGCTACAATTGTAGTTAACAGTAGCAAAAAAAAATTGTTTTACAATAACTGTTGTCTGTTAAAAATTGTGTATACAATTAACTATGAATGTTGGGGCTGGAATCACTTCATCCGCTTGAAGTTAGCTGGAAATAGTGAACCTATCACGGTAAAAGCTGAATGTCAGTCATAGTTGATACAAGTTTCATGATGACTCCTTGTTTCAAAGTTATCAAAAACTTATAAAGCCACAGGATTGATTTAGCCAACACTAATAAATTTCATGATGGATAGCCCCCGGATCATATAAATGCAATAAATAATGGTTAAAGTACCTGCCTTAATGATCCTGTTTTTTCCGAACGAAAGCAGGATCAATAAGGCAGGTACTCAAACCATTATTTACTAATAAATTGTTCCGTCAGTTAATAAATTATTATAGCTTTTAAGATTGAACCACTTACAAGAGCATTATTTATATAAATTCATTTATAGTGACCTAACAACGCAATGTCAATATACTTGCAAAAGAGCTTTACAAAATAGCTTTTACACAGAGTTGTACTCTGAATATCAGATATACAAATTAAAGTGACTCTACAAGTTGATTTATTTGCTAATACTCCATTAAACTATCGGCCTCACGCATGGACTACTCACCCATTGACGGTCAATCAGCTGTGTGTCAAAACAGCACAAAAACCGGACCGCTGAGTGGGAAAATCTGGTTGTCACCAAAGCTAACATGAGTTCGTAAACTGCTTATGGTCCCAGGAAAGCTCACCACTACTCTTGTTTGTTTACACTTACGATCGACAGTTTGGGCGTCTTGGTTAGTCTATTTCTAGTTAAAGTATAGATTCAAATATTCAATCTAGACTTTAAAAAATCTTCAAAATGTTTGTAATAAAGACCTTTGCATCTTGTGTATGTTCTTTAACAGATGTTTCAGATTCCGGTCGAAGTTAAATGAATACAACTATTAAAACATAAAAACAAATTCAATTAGTTACATGGCAATATGTAAAAAATGTTTAAATATTTTATCGTTTTGCAAAAAAGTAAAAAACGGATTTGTTTCATTTAACACCCCATACATTTTAAACCGTCATTTTTACAGACGTTCGGGCGGTGTTATGATTTAGGATCCCATGCATGTACAAACCATGGAGTTCTTAGAGTCTTAAACAAAAAATGTTAGAGCTGTTCTCAGTATGTATTTTTCACGTTTTTAAGAGTTTCTAGGGGAGAAACTATCCTTAATATTCAAATAAAAAACTAATTTACCAATTTTCCATAACATTTTTCATCTGTATTGGACCATTAGTGTCAATAGAACGCAGACAGACATCACTTCGAAAACCACTCTGTCTGTTCCAAAACGGATATATCTACTGAAAGCTCAAATTGGAAATTTCAACAAAAATACTTTTTTTGTGCAATAACATATGGCTGGGAAAAAGTAAAAAGTTGTAATAGTTTTAATTAAAACCAAACATTAAATTTAGTGGCGTTCCGTGTATTTAACACGTATATACGTAATTAATTATAGTTGACACTATTAATTACAACCGTCCGATCCTGATTTAATAAACCTGTACTTTCAAAACTGTAAACAATGTTTTGACTTTGGCTCGAGAATGAAAATATAAAATAAATTTTCCATAGACTAACGTTGAGTTAAATTAAATGAAACTTTGTAGAAAATAATTTTTACTGTTCTTTCTAGTTTAATTTGTTCATTTATTTAAAATCGTTTGCTAAATAATTAACATTTGCGTCCGTTTATATATTTACAAAATCACGTAACGAATAAGTTGACGGGTTGTATTAGGGATAGTATCTAGGTAATATATTTTGTTATATTAATCAAAACTTTTTTTAGCAAGTGTAAATTAATATTATTCATTATTATAAAAATTAATTAATTTATTAACTTTATTTATTATTTATCATAAAATCAGTCCCTTGTATTGTTGAAGCTTCTTGTATCTTATTTAAGATTTAAGAAACACAATGCATAGTGAATAATTTTGATGTAGTTCAGTATGATTTCGTTCAAACCACATGTAAGTAAATCCCACCATCAATTATTCAAACAATTGTGCATCAATAAAAATCATTTATATAATAAAAATCCTTTTGTATCTCATGCATGTTGAACAACTTAGCTTCATTATCAGGCCAGATTAAAAATAACTAGCCTACAATTGGTAAAATGACAATCAAAATACAGTATTCAAAATTGATTGTATGATAAACAGTGTGTGCTTCATTTTCAGGTCAAAATTAAAAATAAATTATTAATTCAAACAAACACAATCGGTACTATCCAATACTATAATACGAGCAAGGTTTGTATATATATATATTTGCACACGGATCTCGAAAACGGCGCCGAGGATTTTCTTTAAATTTTGGAAATAACTAATTTCCGAGTAGAAAATAAGTTCTAGATAGGTCTAATGTCCAGGAAAATTCGTGTTTTCTTGTAATATTGAGTTTAAAATCTAAAAATTTAACATTACGCTTATGGAGAATCAAATGTAAATTTGCACACGGATCTCGAAAACGGCGCCGAGGATTTTCTTTAAATTTTGGAAATAACTAATTTCCGAGTAGAAAATAAGTTCTAGATAGGTCTAATGTCCAGGAAAATTCGTGTTTTCTTGTAATATTAAGTTTAAAATCTAAAAATTTAACATTACGCTTATGGAGAATCAAATGTAAACAATGCAAACCAAAACAGCTGTTTATAAACGTTTGACAGTTCTTGATTGAAGACGGCAAAGAACAATATGTGAATAGAGGTTTTTCATAAATATTTATTTTATGTATGTAATAAATGTAAAATTATCAGGTTACTAAACAATTTGTAAAAACTTAAGGATAACATAGCTGTGCGAAATAAAAGCAGAAAAAGTATTTCCAAAATCTTCCGTGTTTTGATAGAAAACGTATTCGTTGTATTGCTTGAAGCCACTGTAACAAACTAATTAATTGATGTAAATTAAATCTCTCTTTTTTCTTTTCAATCCTCATTCCGTTTATAAAAAAATCAGTTGATCACAGGCTAATAATAACGGTATGGGTAATTAAACAGTAAATGATCGGCTTTGGCTTTTGGAAAAGACGTTAAACGACATCGTTCAATTGACTAACCTCGTAGCCGAGTTGTAGCCATAAAATAACTACAATTGGTAAAATGACAATCAAAATACAGTATTCAAAATTGATTGTATGATAAACAGTGTGTGCTTCATTTTCAGGTCAAAATTAAAAATAAATTATTAATTCAAACAAACACAATCGGTACTATTACAATCGAAAATTAAAAAATAATAACTCATATTGGTATTGTAGTACTGCATTAAGCTTGTCATAAAAGGTAGGAAATGTATTTTAGATTAGTCTAAGCAATAGTATTTTAATAAATTAAATTAAAATTGATACATTGTTTACTTTTCTTCAACGACGATAAATCTTTCCGTGTAGTTAACTTTAGATTCTTATTTATTATGCAATAATTGTTGAATCTAATTACAGCTAGTAAATATTGTTAACAAAAATGGTCGTCAATAAAGTTAAAACCACCATAACATAGAGAATTAACAACCTATAAAACATCGGAACTACACAACCTAAGGTTTTAGACATAAAAATTTTAACCGTTTCATGGTATGCCTAAGACAAATATTTTTGTCTAGTTTTAAAAGTCCAAATCTCTCTTGTTTTTCAGAAACCTCGATGTTGCAGTCATTATTAAGTTAACCGGGCAATGGTATTTGACTTTTATAAGTATATAACACATTGTCTTAATGACTACTTTACGCGATCAGGCCCAACGCCACAAACAAGGCTCTTTACTCTTCAACATCTCGCCATTTCCCGCCACTCACACATAACATAAAATTATATATCTTAATTATTATATCTATCCGTTATATATGATCTATAAATAAGTACAGCTATACTATATTATAATTCACTTAGGTTTTCTTAGAAACCGTATTGTTGCGGACGTTCTTCATAGTTTTATTCATAAGTGAAGTTTCGCATACTACTACGTCATCAAATATAAGTAATGAAATTGAAGTGGAAATAATAATTTTGGTTAAGTAATCAATGAAAATGTTCATTTTTGAAACCTATAACTGACATGTCTTTCGATATTGTCTTGTATAATGAAGTAATGTAAGGATATAACTATTAAATACTAGCTGACCCGGCGAACTTCGTAACGCCTCACAGTAAATACATGTTAACTTAAAGATTGGCCATGTTCTGAAGTCGAATAGCAATACGGCTTCATTGTGAAAGGTTATATATTCTGGGTCGCTGCATAGTGAATAACAATACCGAAACGATAAAACATATTAATATCATTCCCATAAAACAAATAAATCTGAGTAGATTAATTCACAATTTTCAAATCCAATCCAAACCCAAAGGAAACCTAACTGTAATAAGGCTTTTATAGGAAAGATATACAACAGCTGATTATTATAATAAACGTAATTATATAAACATTGTAATTATCATATAAACACGTGATTTTAATCAGACAGAAAATAAAAATATAAATACATAATCCCCCAAAACCGTTAACTATTAACGTGGTGAATAAAGCTGTTCATTTTTTACAGTACACATTTACTTCATAGTTTAACATTAATGAATGATTCAGATGGCAATGGATAGTAAAGCATACGGTATTGCTAATGGAAAGTAAACCAATCAGCTGTAGTTAAGAAATCAAATGTTTTCATTGTAGACAATTTGTAAACAAACTTACTCTCCATAAGGTTAACATTAGAAATTTAAAACGCCATAAAATGGAAACTTATGGGGTTTTCGAAAATATTTTTTCACTAAAACCTTCCCGGACACATGTAGAGCAACTTCCTAAAATTTCATGGCGATCGAATGAGTAGTTTGGCAACGCATAAAGGACATACAGACAGACAGACATACATTCAATTTTATATATAGAGATTAATATTTAATTAAATTTTATAGTAGGAACCATGAATTGTAAAGGTAATTATCATGAAGTACCGCCGCCGTGCCGCCACAGAGAGAGGACTGTCCATTATCAGGCGCAGTTTGTTTATCACTCTCGGTCGATTGGATCGTGAACAAACCTTTTATTTATCACTCCATGGTGAATATAGGGTCTGCGTTACTCACTGCAGCCGGATCAGCTGATGTAGGGCTGCCAAGTGAAGAGATAACGTAAGTAAGTCATTATGCATTTGTTTTATTTATCCGTATATTTCTACACAAACTGATCTACATTATCTAAACATGTGTTTTGCTTTGTTGCACATTACTCTTAAAATCTCTTCCAATTAAATCTACCTCAATCTAGATACGACTGAGATATTTAAACAGGTTTAAATAATCTTTAATCGCATAGCCGTTAAAACTCGTGGTCTTCAATTTTACATATTTAATTATAGGGTCTACAGTAATAAAATAAGTAAATAATTTATCTTATAATCAAAAATTACATTCAAAGGGGTGGTTTTTCCTTTATATTTAGTTTTTCACGATTTTTAATCGAATTTTAACAATTCTTTTCATATGAATGAAATGGCTTTTCGCTATGTGATAATGCTGCAACCCACATAGGGGTGCGCATAAAGTCGCTACGGCACTCCGTGCCTTGGGAGTAAACCGCCCCATCCAATAAAAATGATAACATCCGCGATTGTTCACTTAAAATAAAAGATTATAAAGCACTTGAACTTTTACGGAAACAAATAAACATTGAAACACACGGATCTATAAATCACAAATAATGATACAAATATGATTGTTTGTTCTATTTTAAAATAAGAACTTTATCTTTAAAATCATCTTATTTTATTAAATTTTTATGTTTTATCTTATTTTTTTGGATTAGAAGTAGATTTCTATTTTGGGTTTTGATTGAAAACACAATATTAAAAAAATGTTGTTACAGTAACTTCAAAATCGCCCCGTTTTGACGACTAAACTAGACCAAAACAACTCCCTTCGTTAATTATAGGTTCGCCACAAACCACCGCGCCACTGCAGCTGAATGACAGTAACGTTTATATTTTTAACTTCCCATTTATTACTCTCCTTGCTTTGGTTTCTATTATAAACTGAAGGGCAATTTAAAAAAAATAGAGTACGAAAAAAATTAAATTATATTAGATTAGATTACCTTTTGAAAAAGTGGCCTACCCAGGAGTATAAATCATATACGCGTGTAAGATGATTGTGGAGCGATCTTGTAGTCTTATTACTGACGAAGGCTGAACTGTTCCTTAGATAAGACTCTTAATATCCCAACAGCCAATGACATTCAAAGGACCTAATGTTTAACGTGAAATCCGAACACTTTTGCCTCTAAATAACGGACTAGTCTAATTATGAGGATGGTCTTTGCGAATGAATGCAGCATGCAATAGTGCGGAGGTTAATCCACATCAGAGAATATCAAATTTACCGACAATTGCCCAATCCACAATTCGTGACCTCCAAGTAACTGGATTACAGGACACGCCACTGTATGATTTCATAAAAGTATTACATATTGTAACACTTTGAGTTAAACTTTTACCTAATTTTATCGTAAACAAACACTAACCTATAGAACAGGCTCACATAATATTCTGTATTTCAAAAATGTATTTCAGGATTTGACTGTGAGAGAGCATGTAAAATATTTATCTAATTCAGTATTTTTTAATGATAATACAAATTGAATGTTCTACTAATGAGGTAATTTATTACAGATTATAATAATCCAAAGTATTACTAAAATATCAACCGCTTTACACAAGTTTCTAGAACATTAACTTAATGATTTTGAAGTCAAAAAATTGAACCGCTATAAATAAAAATTGATTTTTTATAAGAAAAACGTATTACTTTGGATTTTATTTACAGCCTGCACTTAGAATACAGAAAATTATCTCTTAGATATTGGGATGTCGTTTTAATTGCTTAACTAAAATCATTAATTAGTCACCAGCTGCATTCTCCGCTTGCATTGGTCTTGCATTCAGATGCAAGACCAGCTGCTGTAGGTCTTGATGAAGTATATGTTTATATATATATATATATATATATATATATATATATATATATATATATATATATATAGTTATTGTTTTGGAAGTTTATTGTTACTACTAATTTTTTCAGAGCATTTAGTCTTCTATAGTCGAATTAGTTAGCCGTGAGAAAATATAATATCACAAGCTCACCTTACTACACTCAAAGAGTTTCTTTAAAGACATTTCGAAAAGCGTTTCAAAAGAAAAGGAAATGAAAACCTCCCCGATGACTGTGGCTTGTAAGAGGCAATCGGAAGAATTGTTGGGTCTGTAAACATAATCACTGTGCCAACAAAGAAAACGGTTATTTGCACGTCAGTCATTTGCCTTCTAAGGCGACTTATTAGGCTTACTTTCCATTGTGACTATTTCTTTTTCTCTTCAAGAAATATCACCTGATTCTGTAATTAGTTATTGCTGCGGTTTAATTATCTCCTCTATTACCATCTCACGAACCAGGATGTAATCAAGTTATAAAATTATAACGGATATAGACTAATACTCACATTGAAAAATACTTTCTTCGCTGTTAGTGAGAAAAGTCAAAACTTGTAAGAATTACAAGTCACATAGTTAAGTGGGTTTTCTTATTTTCTCTATATGGAACGAGTTTACGTTTACTTTCTGAACTTAAATCGTTCTTGGAAACTTTCTCAGATCAAGGTGAGCAAGAATTCGTTGTATTCTGACAAGAATCTTTTAAATTCTGATAAAGAAATTTTCAAGATCTTCCTAAAGGATTTGTCAGATAATCTGTGATCTGGTATGGAAGATGATGTTATTTAACTCAACTAACGCACCAGCAGCTAGTCCAAAATGAAATTGATTAAACCCTTTTGGTAGAGTGTTTTCGCTGTACTGTACTCATATCTTTACACGTGTGTACGAACGGAGAAGACACAGGCAACTTTCATCCTATTATTAGTGAATACTGTACACACGGTTTACTGTGTACAGAATAATGTATGGCCAATAAATATTTTGGAATAATTTACTTTTGATAAACGTAAAAAAGGTTAAAAAATGATAATATACACAAAACTGAAAGACCTGCAAATTACAAAGCTGCTGTTAACGGAGTTTCAATTTGGCTCGGGAATCCCAACCACAATTTACGTTAACGTTAAACGGTACTGCACTTATTTTTCCAATACAAGAACTATCTAGATCAATGAATCGTTTTAATTTTCTTCGTGGATATATTGTTGTATTCTTTGAGAATAAGATGATGTTCAATACTTTTCTAATGTTACTGTTTAACTTAAATAGTTGTAATTAATTATCATTTATTATTATAATTAATAATATTAATAACTTAATAATTTTATCTGTTCGTTTACCACGAACATTTAAAGAAATTACTATCGTTATTCTAAACTTTTGAGCACGTTAAGCAAGACCATAGAAACGTCCTGAGAAAGGCATCGAATTATTATTACTTTATTAACGTGAATATTTTGAACGATTTAATCCTGAAATTCGATGACATTTTAAAGCGAAGGTTAATAATTGATTACATATGCATTAGAATATTTTTAGTCAAACCATAGAAGAAACTACCCACGAATATTCGCTCCGTTTCCTGTTCCGCCGGATTTGTGGTGACAAACATCCGGCGGACCAATCACGCGATCCGCGGAGGCGAAGATATTAAAAGTATTCACTCGGTACTTTGTGTCCTCCAGCCGGCGAGATGAAACTGCGCGCGCCGCGTAACCTGCGATATTACCCTGGCCCAACCTGCAGTTCCACTACTGTACAGCGGATAAGATACTGTAGCGTGCTGTGCTACTACAGCGGCTATACTACTTCAGCGTGATATACCACTACAGCGTGCTGACGCCTACAGCATACTGCTACTTTAGCGCTGTTCTACTACCACAGCTATGCCACTATTATAGCGTACTGTGCTAGTACATCGGCTATACCACTACAGCGTGCTGACCACTACATCATACTGCTACTTTAGTGCTGTTCTTCTACCGCAATTATGCCACTATTATAGCGTACTGTGCTAGTACATCGGCTATACTACTACAGCGTGCTGACCACTACAGCATACTGCTACTTTAGTGCTGTTCTACTACCACAGCTATGCCACTATTATAGCGTACTGTGCTAGTACATCGGCTATACCACTACAGCGTGCTGACCCCTACATCATACTGCTACTTTAGTGCTGTTCTACTGCCACAGCTATGCTACTGTTATAGCGTACTGTGCTAGTACATCGGCTATACCACTACAGCGTGCTGACCATACTGCTACTTTAGTGCTGTTCTCTCGATTTGACTATTATAGCGTACTGTGCTAGTACATCGGCTATACCATTACAGTGTGCTGAACCCTACAGCATACTGCTACTTTTATGCTGTTCTACTGCCACAGCTATGCTACTGTTATAGCGTACTGTGCTAGTACATCGGCTATACCACTACAGCGTGCTGACGCCTACTGCATACTGCACTTTATGCTGTTTACTTCACAGCTAAAACTGATACTACTGTGAAACACGGAACACTACAGCGTGCACCACACAACATCATACTGCTACTTTAGTGCTGTTCTTAGACCGCAATTATGCCACTATTATAGCGTACTGTGCTAGTACATCGGCTATACTACTACAGCGTGCTGACGCCTACTGCATACTGCTACTTTAATGCTGTTCTACTGCCACAGCTATGCTACTGTTATAGCGTACTGTGCTAGTACATCGGCTATACCACTACAGCGTGCCGACCACTACAGCATACTGCTACTTTAGTTAGTCTAAACCGCAATATACTACTAGCGTACTGTGTAAGTGCATCAGCTGTCTCATTATAGTTTGCTATGATGCTACATCGTTTTGTACTGCCAATTATTATTCTATTGGGTAAGATTTAATAAAAAAAACCTTAAAATCGCAATGGTTTATTAATCAACATGGAGGGATAGACAACATAAACGTTTAGGAGACTTCCCTCTCGTTTTGACTTTAAGAGAAGGTGATCCTAGAAGCCATTTCTTTGTTTTCCTTTTCAAGTGTAAAGTTTCCTTGAGGACTGCGGGCTCCTCATCCTCTACATTACCATCCGATTGACTCACAGCGACGCCGCACCGACGCACTCTACCGGCAACTCCTTGAACGTTTCGCTTTATTCACTACAGGTGATTGATACTTCGATCAAAACTTTACGAGGAACACACAGAAAAAATATTCACCAGCACAAACAATCATTTAGCTCATAAATTTTCCGTCACGTATTTTAGTGTTCTTTTGTTGCAGTTTAAGAGCGTGGAAACCGTTTTTAATTGTACTGTACTTGGTCCTTCCAAATAGAATACATATATAGGGTATAACTATCAGTGCGAGTAAGCTGACTGAGTGAAGGAGGTGGATAGTGCTGTTTAAAACTGATCTGAATCCAAGCCAGGGAGTGGGAAGAATCTGAGTAAAGTTCGAAGTCCGCCACGTTATCAGAGCCGCCGGCTCACCTAGTGTAGTTTAGTTAATGCTCATAAATTACACTTAGAAATTCTATATAAAGTGTCAGGTATTATTTTTTTAACCTATACTATTATCTAATTAGTAATTATTTCATTTACAAAACTTTATAAACAATAAATTATAATCAGTGAATGTAACCTGGATAAGACAGTTTAGTTAACCTGAATCAGACAAGAATAGTACATAATCAATAGTTATCCATTAGAATAAAGCCGGGTCGTAAGTTTTTACTGCTTTAAATAATTTTTTCAGTTTTTTACCGACTTCATCCGTATAATGTATCAATCTTGTCATGTTTTGACCACCTCATCTGAGGACGGGATCAGGTTCCAGATTCCAGAGTCCCAAAACATCAAGAAACTTAGTTTTACTAATCGTGATGTAAAATGCCCGCAATAACGATCCAAATAGCAGAGAACAAGAATGATTCAAGAAGGTAGTTCCCAGTGTTGCCAACGAGTACAAAACTAAATTTACCAGGATATTATGACTATCACAGTAGTCATAGGGAATTTTGAGCACATAATAAAAGGATGTGAAAGCCGTAATTACTACAATACTCCATGGGTAAGAAAGGGTTAAAAGAAAATTTTTATTTCGCCGTGAGTGTTGCATCATTAGTAGACACTGAATCACTAATATTACCTACATTTTATTTCACTATTTTAGATGACACTAGTGATTCAGTTTATTCTGATGACACAACATCTGTGGCGAAATAAATATAAAGAAAGCAAAAACAACAAGATCTAAAGAAAAAAATAGAAGTTAAATACTTTGTTTATAATCGTTCTTGAAACTACACATTAAACAATAATTTTTATATTGCAGAAAAACGTTATATTACAAAGCAACCAAAAATTGTATAAATTACTTTGGAAATAAAATTTTAACTTTATTTCTATGTAAGGATTAAAAAGAGGTTGTTCAACGATTTGTATGTCAGCTTCATATCCTTTGCACTATAGCAAAGATGGCATGGGCATTGCTTATAAACTGGTAAGAGGAACTCACAATTTTCGAAATTTTGGAGTAAGCATTCCCTGTGACTTACTGTCGCAGGCTGTCTGGATCACCGCACTGGCGCCGTACGTGGTGCTGATCATCTTGCTGGTGCGGGGCGTGTCCCTGCCGGGCGCCGCCGAGGGCATCCGCTACTACCTCACTCCGCAGTGGCACAAGCTCAAGAACTCCAGGGTAGGAAACCAGTTAGACGAGACTAAATAGATAAATATTGTTAAAAGTGGTTGAAAACCTTCAAACTGTTAATTTATTAGCTCTGGAAAGGGGTTTTCGCAATCTGTAAGAACAAAATTTGAAACGGAAGTAACGTTATATTGTCATAAGTACAGCTGTTTAAGGAAAAAATCATTCTCTCTAGACATATCCATGATCTAAGCTATTTCCAAAGGGAAAAATATTAAATACTTTTTTGTAAAACAGGGTTATTATTTGTCGTCAGTGTAGTCACCAGTCACAGCTACAAAGTTTATTTTGGGTGAATTACAAAGAGGTCCTACGTTTATAATCATGCAATGAGTTTGAGAAATTGAAAAAAACGTATAATCTAGGAAAGTAGTTGGGTTCGTAGTATTATAATGTTTATTCAAAATAGGATCAATGCATAGAGGTTTTGTTAAATTTAAATGTTAATGTAGTTGCCATTGCCTTAATTTTTTATCCTTAAATTACGATTTTCTCTATAAAATTCTCTTTAAATTATTATGATTAGTATTATATCTATATTTAAAATAAACATGAAAATAAAAATTGCTTAGGTCTGGATAGACGCTGCCTCGCAAATATTCTTCTCTCTGGGTCCAGGTTTTGGGACCTTGCTGGCACTCTCCAGTTATAACAAATTCAACAACAACTGCTACAGGTAAATAATATTAAGAAGAAAATCACAATATGCATAGTTATAACTAGACGAATTGCCTTTTATTACAACATATTTGTTTCTATAAACATCTATTAATAATACTGCACCCCAAAGGTTACACTTGATGAGTTAGTGCACTTTTTCATAAGTTTGTTTACCCAATAAGGCTGAATTCAGCATTAAAATAGAGTAAAAATTTTGTTTATTATTGAAGTGCAATAAACTATGTGGGATTTGGTAAATATTTGTATATTTGTGATTATGATTTATTTATGAACTTTGGGATTAAATAGTATTGAATATTTTTTTTGATTATCTAGGTGAATACTTTTCACAGATACAGAGTATCTGTAGTCAGTTACCAAACGTAATAATGCTGTTAATTGGGTCATGATAAGCAAAACATTTCACATGGCGGTATGTTCTATGCATACTTGTCCAGATAATTATCCACCATTTTGTATACTGTATTTTATAAAACATTTTATACTTTATCCATTTTTCAATCGATTATTTTGAAACATGGCATATGTCTCAGTAAAAACATAATTTAGAACAAAAATATCAACGCGATAAATTTTTTATATTTCAAAATGGCTGCAGTTAATTTTTAAAATGGTTGATTATTTTAAAATTTATTAGGAAGGACTACAAAAAAGTTATGTCAAATTTAATTCTCTATGTAATTACAGAAAAATTCTGAAAATTGGTAAATAACCAATGGAGTTTGAGTATTTTTTTAATCTAAGCCAGAAGTAATATAATCATAATTTAAATTATTTACGTTTAAGTTTAATTGCTGATATTTCGAAATTCAAAATTTAATCGCGTTGATATTTTTCCTAAATTGGGGTGTTTACTATTTAATGGGATGTAGGCCATGCTTAAAACATTCCATTAAAAATTACTGAGATATGAAATACTGTATTTTGTAAAAAAATTTAAACGGTGGATATCTGGGTAAAGTACGAGTGTGCATTTTTATACTCTCGTAGGAAATTTTTGTTTGCTTATCGTCTTAATAAACCATATAATGAAGTTTGTTGACGGACTTTACAGAACACTGTGAAATTTCATACGTCTCTTCCTATGATAAATTTAGAGTACAACAGCCGTGACTTATGTTAAAGGGACGCCATAGTGACCAGTAGCATCAACTGCCTGACCAGCTTCCTCGCAGGCTTCGTCATCTTCTCCGTGCTGGGCTACATGGCGCACGTGCAGAACAAGAGTGTCGACCAGGTCGGCCTTGAGGGTAAGTCGGTTAAAAAATTATGTTCTTTGTGTAACTTGAGGGAGAAAGAGACAGTATACCATTTTATGGCAGTGTGTCCAATTTCAGTAAATGTTTGAAAAACTTGGTTTAATGAACTAATTGGATAGGGAAGAATTTGAAAATGTATTACAAGGAAGGAATTGGTTGGGTTTAGCTGATTGTATGAAAGAGGGATGGATCTTTAGATGGTCTTTTATCCACGAATTTAATATTTTCTGAACAAAATCGGTAAATAATTTAAGGCATTGTCTGGGGGAGCGCGCTGGTCTAGGGGTAGAGCGCGGGGCTTTGGTGCTCAAGGTCGCGGGTTCAAATCCCGCCAATCACCAATGGCTTTTCGCTATGTGATAATGCCGCAACCCACACAAGGGTGCGCAAAAAGCTGCTACGGCTGAAGTGTCTTGGGAGTAATCCGTTCCTTCCAATAATAAAAAAAAACATTGTCTGATCCATAAATAAACATATGCAAAAAGTTTTCTCTTCGATTTATAATTATTTTACTGTATGCAATTCATTATATCGTATTGTTTCCTATTATCTATTTATCCACTTCTTGTGTTAACAGGGTACAACAAATTTTTTATCGATTCAATGTATTCAGATAGATTATTTTTAAAAGAGATGCCAACCCGGCGAACGGCTACTTAGACCATGCTGTAAAAGTGTCATTTTTTGTTCCCTGCGGGGAACGTCTATCTGTAGAAAGATCATTTTGACATTAAAGTACTTTTTTCATTTAATTTAATTTCATAAGTCGTTTAAAAAATTTCATTAAAGTTTCAATTCCACTGGTAAAAAACTACTAAGTATCATGTTTTGGTGTGCATAAGATAAAAAATAACAAATGTGTGTTTAATTTAAATTTGAATGAGTTACAGTGGTTTGGCACATCGTTATCCATTTAAAATAGAAGCAGGAAATTTGTGAAACACCCACCATTCTGCAGTTGGTAGCTCACATCCACCTTACAAGTCTGTAGAATGCTGCTTGCCCAACCTTTTTCAAAACAAATGGGAAGATAAGGAAATATATTTTGTAGTCATTAAAATAGGAAATCATTTTGAAATACAAACTCATTAAGTTGTTAGCTTACTTCTTTGTAAAGTTTCATTCTGTAAAATATGTGCATTAGATTATATATTTAATTTTTTGTTTCAATTAATTCTTTATAAAGATTTTTAATTTGGTAATATAACCAAGGTTAATGTATTGTTGGGAAACAGTCCAAACTCTGCCATTTCCACTAACAAACGCCAACCTGTTAGATAGCATAAATGCTATCTAAATCTAATCTAATGCTCTAAATAAGACGAACCTTTTTTTCTAGAACCATATAAAAATACCACCTCGCGTCCATACTCCAGGATCTCTCCTTTATTCATAAAATATTAATTAATTATCTTTGTTACTTCTTTACAGTTGCAAACTCATTCAACGGCGATGAACTTTGTCGAGATTAAAATATGAGAAGGTTTAGCTTCTTGTGCCGACATTTTAAACATTTATCCACCTCTAAATATTTTAACACTGGTACAGCATTTTAAACATTTATAAACTTTCATCCACCTATAAATATTTAAACACTGGTACAGCCTATTAGTACATTCGGAATGCAATTTAATGGGATGGTTTGACAGGTTAAACACAAATATGTCATTGTTCCTGTTCGTATTTTAGGCCTCATATAATCTAAAACAATTTACTCTGTCAATACATTTATAAAAAATTTCTACTTACAAACCTATTTATAAATTATTCCTCTTCAAAACGTGAGAAATGTATTACTAGTTCCTAGCTACGTTAGTAAAGTAACAAGCCTGAATAAGATACCAACAAAATTTTCTTATAGTTAATTATTACACTAAATAGAACACTAAAGTATTCATTTAAATACACAACTGTAGAAGACATTGGCCATAACATAGTTGAACAAATTTGTAATATATTTGTAACCCAGATTTTTGCATTTAATTATTTCAAATTGAATTTTTTCCATTACATAAGCAAGTTTGCAGATCAACGCTGCGGCAACAGAACCAGAATCATACATGGAAAAACAACCTTAATAGTCCTTTCCTGTTGACAGAACGTATAAGCAGTACATATCCGCAATAGTGTGGATAAATAACCACACACAACAACCACATACAATTACACCGCGCATCCACATGCGCGGAACGCTCCAAATCTAAATTAAATCAACCAATAGAATGCGCCAAGTGCTCATTCAGCAGATAGACGGTAGACGTTCCTACAACACTAACTTCCGGTTTTGCGCAATGAAACTGAGATTACCGGAAACCATTTATCCCAACGGAAAAATCAAACATAACCTAAATAACTTTTTTATTGTAGGAAATATATTGTGTGTAATTACGGGTGCAAACTGTCATGGCTGCCCTCGAAGTTTTGGCAGCACGCTGCACAAAGCGTCTCCTGCGATATCACATCGTTTGCGCTCTCGTTACACAAATAGCTATAATCATTTTGACTAAAAATTTAAGCTGGTGTTTATAATTAATTCGTATTAAAGTGCGAATTGTAAAGGTACATTTTTCACTGTTAAAAATACACAGAAACACAATTGTACATTTATTTACGAGAAACCATAATAGGTTAACATCTGATATAGGCCTAACAGATAATTTTGTTTGAATCTCTTAATTGTGTCACTAAAGTGCAAAAGAAAGGAAAATAGGTGATAATATTATTCCGGAGAATACACTGATTGTTGAAATGTAATCGCTGTAAATGCTATTAGGCGGCGCAGCGCTGCGACGACGACAGTTGTTAGTTGTTAAACAATGAAGCATCTTGTAAGTTCTGTTGTGTATCTGTTCACGCACTAGCGACCCGCAACAAGCGCTAGTGTCGTGGTCATCTGACACGGATGTCGAGCAATCTCTGTTTTACAAGTTGGAATCGGTAGAAGATCTTGGTGAAGTTTACTGAAGAAAGGAGTGAACAAAGAAATGATAAGACGTAAATTATTATATCTTAATAGGGGTTGCGACATCATTTGAAATTCGAGGTTACCCGAATAGGACTTCAAACTTAAATTTTATGACTGTATTTAATTTGGCGATTCACAAATAAAATTATAAATTACGAATTTTCAAATATCTAATCTACGTGACTCTAACTGCAATTATTAAAAGTAAACATTTTAGTAACATTCCAAATTTCAAATTCATATAAATGATTGATTAACAATGAATATCTTTTATTTGTCAATAGTCTATTTTATCGAATTTACGATATGTCAGAAGCTATTACAGGTGTCGTCGGATTTATTTTAGGGACCTTGACCATTTTTCATTTTGAGGCGCCTAGAGACCAAAAACAATTGTCTTTAAAAATTATATGCTAAAAAATATGTATGTATGTGTCCATAAAGACGAAAACTGACAATCAAAAAATGGTTGGTGACAAAATGTTACAAACACTTTATATTTGATATCCTTCCATTTGTTTAGGATGAGAAGAATAGACAGAAAGTTAAAAACTGGCATCTCGCTTATTCTTTGAATAGCTTTGATAACACCTGGTCTACAACTTTATATTGCTAAGTTCTAATATGTGGTGAAAACGCAAGCCATTTTTGTTCCTTATGGTAGAAAATCTACTTAATCATACTGCTTCATCTAGTTAAATTCTAATAATATATGACGTAATATATGATTCTGATAATCTAAATTATTTGGTTTTGTCGAGGATTATTAACAAAACATTTAACAGATAAAAATACAATTAGGGGTTTTATCACACAACAATAAATTTAATATAAAACAAATATTTCTAATACATAACTCTGGCATGGAATATTTTTCAATACAAGCTACTGTTATCACTGAATGACCGTCATGAGAATTGCATATTAATGATCTGTTACATCTATAATAAACTCATAATATACTCTAATATGATTTAAAATTTGCAATATTGTTATGTCTTCAACATTATTAACTTAATTTAAACATTATAAAGATTGAAGATACATAAACACAATAAATATAAATAAATAATGTATTACTAAAAATATAACTTACAAATATTTTGTATATTAAATCCATGTTATCATTGTGAATATGAAATCTCCTAAAACTTCATAAATATTCATTATTATACAGTCTAATTATGAACTGACATATCGCCATTATAATCATTTAAAAAAATTTGTTAAAAAAATCATTGCTATTATTCTATTTTTATTTCTTAACTTGTAAGTACATTTTATTTATATTTAAAAATAAATATTACTTAATAATTTAAAAAAAATAAAATATCCAAAATGTTTTTTTTTATAATTTTAAAAAAACTGTTACAACTTCATAGAAATGATAATTATTATTGTATTATTAAAAACTTAATTGAAGATCTGTTTCTCACAGAATAAACCTGTAACTGACAAAAAGCCTATTATAGAAGTAACAATTAATTAATACACAAAAATTATAACCCAACTGTAGTGGGTTGGGCCTGTGGGTTGAGTCCATGAACAGTATTGAATAGGTTTTGATTATCCACTATCTAAATAGTAATATTGTTGAATTTATGCATGATTTTAAGAAAAGACAGTAATATTAATACATTACACACTACACATCTGTTACATCTCAGCTATGTGTCATATGTTGAGCCTGCATACATTCTGAAAATAATTAAAAATAATATAATATTACTATACAACTAATACTATATTATAATATTTCACTAACGACTAATATTTTATACGACGATTTTTGACGCATACCTTGTTGGTATATGTTTTGGGATTATATGTATTCAGAGCTATATACTTCAATTATCATTACTTACTAATATACTCATTTATAATTAAAAGAAGACAAATATCAAAACTTTAAATAATAACAAACTGATCCAAGCTGAATCGCAGTTGTTCAGTTGTAGGCTAACTTAGGGAAATATTATTGTCTCGCCAAGTTGATAATTCGTCTTCCTCCCTTGGATTAGCCCGTCGCTTTTAATTCATCACTGTCACCATTCGAAGCATAGCACGTCCAGCCAGATCCAACTACTTTGAAAACGGTTTGATGTCGATCCATTACAATGTTGACTGATCAACTTGATTTTGGAATGGAATAAAAATAAACATTAATTATAGAACATGTAAATAAAAAATTTTTAATAATCTAATTCGCTATTTCAATTAATTCACTAATATTCATTTATTAAAAATCAAAATATTTCTTCTCTTAAACTGTAAAAAATTGAAAATGTTTATTGTAATTAAAATGAAATACGTAGATTTCTTCTTCTTCCTTTTTCGAAATAAATTTTATATTCACATGTAAATTAATAATTTTAATGTTTTCATTTTACAAATGTAAACATTGAATGACTCAACTTATCCCAAATTTAAAAATGAGTCCTTGTGTTGTAGTTGTTATTTGTAATTTTTTCACTTCTTTCAGTATTTGTTGATTTATTGACTCACACCAAATAAAAAAAAAAGAAAATTTTTTATATAATACATTACACACTACACATCTGTTACATCTCAGCTATGTGCCATATGCTGAGCCTGCATACATTCTGAAAATAATTAAAAATAATATAATATTACTATACAACTAATACTATATTATAATATTTTACTAACGACTAATATTTTATACGACGATTTTTGACGCATACCTTGTTGGTATATGTTTTGGGATTATATGTATTCAGAGCTATATACTTCAATTATCATTACTTACTAATATACTCATTTATAATTAAAAGAAGACAAATATCAAAACTTTAAATAATAACAAACTGATCCAAGCTGAATCGCAGTTGTTCAGTTGTAGGCTAACTTAGGGAAATATTATTGTCTCGCCAAGTTGATAATTCGTCTTCCTCCCTTGGATTAGCCCGTCGCTTTTAATTCATCACTGTCACCATTCGAAGCATAGCACGTCCAGATCCAACTACTTTGAAAACGGTTTGATGTCGATCCATTACAATGTTGACTGATCAACTTGATTTTGGAATGGAATAAAAATTAGCGTGTATCGTCTGATCAATTACTCAATTTGTGAAGCTATTGAAAGTATAGCATTTTTCTAAATCTCAGAAACGCCAAATACTTGATTAATTTAGCTATGTTATTGAATTGGAGTACTAAAAATGCAATTTAGTGAACGGAAACGAAAGGTGACGATGAGTGAACGGAAATTAGGTGGATTAGTATAAAAAATATTTTCAGTATATGTAATGGATCCTCGAAATTACGAAAAAGTCCTGAAGCATCAAACCCAAAGTTTATTAGTTCCGAATAACAAATTGCTAATGAAGCTTGGAATTCCCAGTATTACTTAGTTTTCAGTAGTATACAGTATAGTAAGCCTTTGTTATCTAATGTGGTAAAACAATTAATTTTGGAGTATCATTGTACAGGATGGAAAATACAAATACATTGCACACGGATCTCGAAAACGGCACTAAGGATTTTCTTTAAATTTTGGAAATAACTAATTTCTGAGTAGAAAATAAGTTCTAGATAGGTCTAATGTCCAGGAAAATTCTTGTTTTCTTGTAATATTAAGTTTAAAATCTAAAAATTTAACATTACGCTTATGGAGAATCAAATGTAAACAATACAAATCAAAACATCTGTTTATAACCGCTTGACAGTTGTTGATTGAAGATGGTGGCAAACAATATGTGAATAGAGGTTTTGCATTAATATTTATTTTATGTATGTAATAAATGAAAAATAATCAAATTACTAAACAATTTGTAAAAACTAAAGGGTAAAATAACTGTGCGAAATAAAAGCAGAGAAAATTATTTCCAAAATCTTTTGTATTTTGAAAGAAAACGTATTCATTCTATTGCTTGAAGCCACTGTAACAAACCAATTAACTGGTGTAAATTAAATTTCTCTTTTGCTTTTCAATCCTCATTCCTTTTCTAGCAAAATCAGTTGATCACAGGATAATAATAACAAACTGTATGGACATTTAAATTCAGTATAAGATTAGCTAAAACAATTGAGGTTGGCCAAAAACTCTTAAACAACGACGCGAACTTGGCCGACGCCGTAGCTCAGTTAGTAGCGCTTAGATCTCACGTACGCAAGGACGCGTGATCGATCCCCACCCAAGGGTTATATTTTTGTTCAGTATTTATGCCATATTAATTAAGGGGTATGAAAACGGTTTGATTTAAACCACATAAATGTTTTCATTGAGCAGTAAATTTGTTTTAATTTTGCTAATTAACTTGTAAAAACATGTTTTATTCTATCCGAGCAAAGCTCGGTCACCAGGTACTAGCCTCTATTTAAGATAATTTATTCTATTTGCCACAGGTGATTACTGTCCATTCGTTACCCTTGGGATCATTTGTGGGTAGGGTTGTGACTCCCCCCAACTACTTGATAGGTCTAAACAAAGGTTAACTAGTTATTATTAGCGAATTTCCTATGGAAATGTGAGCTATTCACGTGACCCGCATCGTCCCATGAAGTTCATAATTCAACCTCTGAATACGTTTTGGGGGTCACGCCACGCAACGATCGTGCTGAGTACGATCTTGTTATTATTCATAATCAAACAGATTTGATTGATCTTTGGTTTAAACAACCCCTCCACCACAGTTGTGCGTATAGTAATAGCGTCTGTCTAACTCTTACATTTGGGATTTTTTGACGGCAAAGTCCTCCCCTAACTACTGATATGTCTTACCACCCTCTCTGTTCAGGTCCAGGGCTCGTGTTCATCGTCTACCCGGAGGCAATAGCAACCATGACTGGCTCCGTCTTCTGGTCGATAATTTTCTTCCTCATGCTCATTACTTTGGGTAATTTATTATTTTTTTACTAATTAAGTAAATATTTTATGTCACATTAGAAATTTCACTTTCCAAAACAATGTTTTCATATTTATAATAACATTGGTTTATTGTTATATATTTTTAGTTTTGACTTCCTTGACGTATTCATTTGTTCTATAGTTAGTTATTAGTCTTTTGGTGCGTAAACTTTGTGCAGAGCTGAGCAGAGATACACTTCAAAATTATTTGGTCGTAGTAGTTAGTTGCAGTAAATTTTATATTTAATGGTAGTAAGTTTGTAGAAAATTCTATCGTATAGTAATATTGTAGATTATGTACTGGGACTGAATAGAAAAGTTTCAAAACACAGCTGATAGTGGGTGTAATGTTGGCAGGCCTGGACAGCACGTTCGGCGGGTTGGAGGCCATGATCACCGCCCTCTGCGACGAGTATCCGAGGATGCTGGGCCGCAACAGGGAGGTGTTCGTGGCCGTCTTGTTGGTTGGAGTTTACATTTGTGCCCTGCCTACTACAACCTATGTGAGTAAACTGACACGAGGCCCTATTTTAACCCTACAATACTAATAAGCTTAAAAATTGATAATTTTGACTATTTTTGATAGTTTTTTTATTAAGTGCAAAAGACTACAACTTAACTCCCGTCTTAAACTAGTTCACCGACTCCTAAACTTCAAATTCCAAGTTACTACAAAACACAAACTTATAATATACAGGGTGTTCATTAAAGTCGGGGACAAACTTCGAGGGGTGATACTTACTTTATACTTATACTTTATACTTTTAACTGAAATGGCGACCTACCCAGGTAGGTATCTTAAGCCAAGTATGAATGAGAAATGAATGTAGGATGATTGTGGCGCGATCTTGTAGTCATATTACTGACTAAGGCTGACATGTTCCTTAGACAGGACTGTTAGTTAATAGCCCAACAGCCGATGGCAACTGATGGACCTACAGTTTAACGTGGAATCCGAACCACGGCCTCTGAATTACAAATTGGTCTAATTATGAGGATGGTCTTTGCGGATTAACGTGGTATTCAATAGTGCGGACGTTAATCCACTCAAGAGAACATCACATCCACCGATCATCTCTCACAACTATCCACAATTCGTGACCCCCAAGTAGCTGGATTACAGGACGTCGCCACCGTCCCATAAATGAACGGATAGTAAAGTAGATAGTGCACGCCCATGTTAAGGATGAAGACGGTACATCGTACCGCCAAATGACATAGTAGGTACTGCCATCCTCAGGTAGCGCTAGTGTCGCAAATGACACTAAAGACAAATGACGGCGTCACAGAGGCCTAGTTCACCGCTAGATCCGACAGATGGCAACACTTGTCCTGAGATTTTATCGTATTCACTAAGTCCCATAAGGTGCCTCCTCTCCTTATAATCCGTTCCTCTCAGATAGTACTCATTAAAATAAACAAAATTTTCCTATAAACATATGTCGAAAAAACCTTCGTTTAGCCACTAGCCACCATTTTGTATTTTTAATTAAAGGAACATAAAGGGTACTTTGAGAATATTTTTCTCTTTGGCCAATGAATATGTGTGCAAAGTTTTGTTTCTGTATCTTAAATAGTTCTTGAAATATAAAGTTTTTTGTATAAAATACAAAATGGCGGCTAGCGGCTGAACGAAGGATTTTTCGAATAGGAAATGTTTTGTTTATTTGATGAGTACTATCACCCCTCGAAGTTTGTCCCCGACTTTAATGAACACCCTGTACAATAGCTTTCTTAGATCGATTTGACGTATGGAATTCAATTATTTAACACTGCAAAAAAGTAACCTCAACAAAATTCAAGCTTTATAATCAAAACTACTCCGCCTCATCACTGGCGCTCCTGCATATGTCAACAACAGAACACAACAATGACCTGAACATTCCATTCATGGGCGAAATCGTCAAGAAACTATATAGAATCTTTCACGACAGAACATGCCATTACTCAAACACCCTCATCGAACAACTTTCAAGACCATCTGACGGTACACGAAGACTTCGACGCACATGGAGCAAAGAATTACATGAATGATTTGTAAATAGTTTGTTTCATTGTAAGAATCCTAGGTTTGGGCCAGTAGGCCCATCCTAGAAATCATGTTTCCATGCCATTTTCATATCTTTTACCATAATACACCATTTTGAGGTAGTGCTTATAGTAATTGTACCAAATGCAAAATAAAAGATAAAAAACTATACTTTCAGAATAATTGCAAACTAGTACTATGTCACCCAATTTATCAAATTTAAACTATTTATTTATTTGAAACAATACGACTATCAGATATATAATATGATACAACCAATTTAAACTTATACATACGTGAAAGGTGTTAATGTTCAAAGAGGAATCTGATAAGTGCACTTTATTTGGACAAGACAGATGAACTACTTTATCACCCGGCAGACTCATGTTCATGCATTTCGGAGTCGTTCACTCGAGAATCGTTCTCTCGGTGGCAGATATCTACAATTCAACGGCTGTAAACTTGACGCCTTATCTTCTCTGGTTTGTTAGTGTTAAGAGATTGTCTTTCGAGAGCGTAAAAGCTCCCCCTTGAAAATGAAGTAATATGCTTTTTATGGCTAAATATTTCGTCTCCTTAAATTCTTTCTTTTTTATAATAAAATACGGGTCAACTTATATATACATATAAATTTGTGTATCAATATATTGTTTGATTCATTTTTATCTGCCAAAAGGGGTTTTGGTGGTACATGGGTTAGAAACTAAGTTAATATCGTCTTAATATTTAATATAATTAAAACGATAAAATTAAAAATTATAATGAATAATAATAACTGTGATCATGGGGTAATGTCCGTGAACAATATAACTCTAGTAAAAATTGTCCGATCGAGACCCAATATGGTAGGGACGTGTATATCTACATTTATTCGGACGATTTCTTAATCCAAACTTATCGGTCAATTGGAACTGATAGTTTGGAAGGGGTTTATACCCAAAATTTGTTTTTTTCGTTTTTCTCATGTAATTTTAAAATTAAATTTTATCTTTTCCCATTAGAATAAGCTCAAAAAACTACACAATTTACTTAAACTTAAAGTTTTGCTCTATCTCCAACGCTTACCGAGATATTAAAAAATTTAAACACAGTACGTTGTCTTTTGGGGCTCCATTGTTAATCTTATGGAGGATAAGAACAAATTAATATTTCCCTTACCAACCAATATTTTTGGAATACATCTTGGTATTTAGCTTCATGTGGTTGGGATTCATACATTTATACTAAAAAATCATAGTTTAGGCGTTCCTAACAGCAGCAAACCTGCATACTCTTTCCCATTTTAATCTTATGGAGAATAGCCGGCAGACTCATGTTCATGCATTTCGGAGTCGTTCACTCGAGAATCGTTCTCTCGGTGGCAGATATCTACAATTCAACGGCTGTAAACTTGACGCCTTATCTTCTCTGGTTTGTTAGTGTTAAGAGATTGTCTTTCGAGAGCGTAAAAGCTCCCCCTTGAAAATGAAGTAATATGCTTTTTATGGCTAAATATTTCGTCTCCTTAAATTCTTTCTTTTTTTTTATAATAAAATACGGGTCAACTTATTTATAAATTTGTGTATCAATATATATTGTTTGATTAATTTTTATCTGCCAAAAGGAGTTTTGGTGGTACATGGGTTAGAAACTAAGTTAATATCGTCTTAATATTTTATATAATTAAAACGATAAAATTAAAATTATAATGAATAATAATAACTGTGATCATGGGGTAATATCCGTGAACAATACAACTCTAGTAAAAATTGTCCGATCGATACCCAATATGGTAGGGACGTGTATATCTACATTTACTCGGACGATTTCTTAATCCAAACTTATCGGTCAATTGAAACTGATAGTTTGGAAGGGGTTTATAACCAAAATTAGTTTTTTCGTTTTTCTTATGTAATTTTAAAAAATAAATTTTTATCTTTTCCCATTAGAATAAGCTCAAAAAACTACACAATTTACTTAAACTTAAACTTAAAGTTTTGCTGTATTTCCAACGCTTACCGAGATATTAAAAAATTTAAACACAGTACGTTGTCTTTTGGGGCTCCATTGTTAATCTTATGGAGGATAAGGACAAATTAATATTTCCCTTACCAACCAATATGTTTGGAATACATCTTGGTATTTAGCTTCATGTGGTTGGGATTCATACATTTATACTAAAAAATCATAGTTTAGGCGTTCCTAACAGCAGCAAACCTGCATACTCTTTCCCATTTTAATCTTATGGAGAATAGGAAAACTCACTTATATAATACGGAAATTGATTAAACCTGTTATTTTTTTATTATTGATTTGTTAATTTGCTGAGTACGCAGGTCTGCTGCAACGGGGGTATTTTATCTTATTATGATTTTAGTATACTATCATCCTGTGAAATTAAAAAATATCCTTATAATACTTTTTGCGGTGTAAGGGTGGCGTGTACTTGGTGAACCTCCTGAACGTGTACGGACCCGGGCTGGCGATCCTGTTCGTCGTGTTCGTGGAGGCTGCGGGTGTGTGCTGGGTCTACGGCGTAGAGAGGTTCTCCTCCGACATCGAGTGCATGTTGGGCCATAGACCAGGACTCTTCTGGCGACTCTGCTGGGGCTATATTAGTCCCGTCTTCCTACTGGTTGGTTCAACATAAGAATCATTAATCGCTCGGTCAAAAGCATTTTCAAAACCACATACACTTTTACTTAGTCATAAATACGCAGTACTTAATATAAACTGATGTCAAAGTAAACTAACTTTATTCAGCAAATTAATCTTCTTTTGTAATACTGCGCTTTCTAATCGTGGTTCAGAAAGAAACATGTGTTCCGTTCTTTGTTAGTATACTGTATATATTTTCTTCTGGAGAGATTAACCAGCATGGGATCTATTTACATCGTAATAGAGCATTTTCTCTCCTCACAGGTCATCTTCGTGTTCTCGTTGCTCAGCTATGAGGAGATGCTCGCTGGAGAATACGTATATCCAGAGTGGAGCATCACCATGGGATGGTTGCTCACTGCCTCCTCCATCTCATGTATTCCTATATACATCATATACAAGTTCCTCATTACTCCCGGCTCTTGTCTAAAGGTAAGTAAAGGTCTAGATTTGATATCCGATTAGCAAATGCAGCTCTAATCAAACGTGGGTTTCTTAAAACTAAAATTTTATTTTATATTTTCTTTCTCACTCACGAAAGAGTGTGACGCGTCAGTTGTAAATTAAATCAGAATTTTTTGTTATTTTGGGATGAGGGTATGAAAAAATGTAAAACGACTTATCGGTTCTTTATATTTTAACATAACAAATGTGTTTTACCAATTTAGTTTCACCCGAGTTCATATATAAGTTTTTATGGGGAATTGGTAAACCATAAACATTTTCTTAATTTTTAAGGGCAAGGGAAATTTCTCGTTCTCAATTGAACGAGAAACTTTGAGATTGGTTACTATATATGTCGGAACTCGAGTGATGCATTGAGCGTTGATCGATGATCGATGACAAGAAGATTTGCATCTTTCCTGTAGTCTTTTTTTTGGCCAAGTAATGAGGATAATGAATTACCAAGCATATTTATGTGGTTTATTATTTATCTGGTATTATAATTTAAGTAATTCTCTGTTTCAGAGAGTGTCAATAATCATGAAACCAGAAGAACTTTCGGAGACGACAGCCATCAACACGTCGTACGGCACCGGGACTCATGTCTGACTGGAGTGGTTAGTCTAGCCCGTGCCAGTGTACAGAACCTTTCCTTGTTGGAGGCTTTAAACTATAAATACTGTTCTCTGTTTTGTATCTAATGTACGATAGTTGCTTGACTCATGTATAGATGGCAGCAGTAGTCTGCCGTCCACAGCCAGACGGCAGGGTTTCACAATGGGGATATATACATGTATATGTGCCCTCGCTAAGGGACACACACACATATATATGTACAGAAACCCCGATTATTTGTATATTTTACTATATCGATGTTAGATAAGTCTATGTAGTTGTCGATGGTTGTACACGATAGGTTTATAGGTTTAGGTAGATGACATTTAAATATGTATACAGTATCGCGTTAGGTCGGTGTTGTTAATGTGATGCTGGATGTATTTTGTAGGCATTTTTACCAATGTAATATTCCTATGGCAAGATAAGCGAGTAATATACTGATCGACAATAAGGATAATTATGTTAAGATTTATAATAATAGTTTTATATTTTATATCGTGATCTTAAATAAGAATATATTTTATATTATTTATTTTTCAATCACCGTTTTTTGAATCGTTTTTCTTGTAAATATATTTTATTACAATAATGTTTTCATATACATCCTAAATGTATTCAACCTAGATTAAGTTTTACTTTTTATACATTAACAGATTGATGTGTAGTTTATTAATTTTCAACGACAATACGGCGTATTGCTCTACTGCTACTGTATCTCTTGTTGTTAGCAGAAATCTTTAGAGTTAGCAAGCCAAACACCAATGGTTCCACAGCTATCCTACTTATTGAACATGCTTGGGTGGTACCTTAGGTATCGAGAAAATGTTAAATACCTGGAATGAATGTAACAAAATTATGAAATAAGAAAAAACTCATTCATATACTCACACTTCCAAAGTTTAAAAATTCCTACCTTTTGTATATAGGTCACATGTAATTTTCTTTTACTTATGAAGAAACGCACAATACCTCTGCTACATTGCAAGTGATGAGTTAGAATACAATTCTATAATTAAGATCGGTAAATAATCTAACATTTTTTCATTCAAAATACCTCCTTTCGTAAATACTTTACTGACGTGTCAATCCAAAACACCGTGACCATTACATAAACACTATGCATAACGCTCAAACTGATTAGTAGATAGTGATAATAAATACATTATTGTATCACTATTTGTTTCATGATTACAGTAACGGTGAACAGATATAAAAGAAGGTCAATTTATGTTTTATGAAGTCCCATTTGATAAAATTATAAACTTTTAAAATGTGTTTATAACAAAGTGAATCACCTATATAGAACAAAGTCACTTGTATAGTAGTAGAGGATTATCGGCGTCCCGTATTTATCATCATTCTCCACATATTCGTTATACATAAAACTTGATAAAACTTTTCAAATAATTCCTTTCAACCCATTACTATATCCACGTAGTGTAGATCAGCAATAACATGTATCATACCAGTTGCATTACCATTTATGTTATTTTCGATGTTGTAAATTTAAATAAATCCCTTGGACCAAAAAAACAAATGTAAAACGGTTTGGTGTTTAAAAACATGTAATTATTAATGGTAATTTATAGAACTGTTTGTTCAGCTGTGGTGTATTAGTGTTGTTTGTAGAAAGTGATATTTCCGGTGGTAAAAACGTTTAATGAGAGCGTCAAGGGCCAATTGCGGTGGTTTGCAATTTATCTTGTAGAAAAAGGAGTGACATTTAAACGTAAAATATACGTATATTACACGTGTTTAGCTTGATAGGTGAAAAATATGAGTAGTACCATAAATGTAAGCATATTATTCAACAATCGTCGTTATTTATATAGCATTTGTTTGGTTTCAACAAAAATGTATGTACAGTTCGCACTTTTACAAATCCTACTTTTTAATATTCTACTAAAATCATTTCCACCCATAGAGTCTGAAATAGACTAACCATGAATGAATATATATATTAATTTTTGTTATTATATGTTACATATTTAACCGATATACTTGTATTTAGAAGTGATGGGAAAACAATGGTTTGTCGACAAAATCAGTTTAGAATATTATTAGGTCATTGCTAATAACACAATTTTTGATCGTCTCATTACCATTAGGTTTTATTGTTTACAGTAAACTAATTACATTTATTTATTTGATGTTACTGTTTATTGAGTCTAAGAAAAACTAAATAATAAATTATTGTAAACCGATTAAGGAGTTATTTTTATATATTAAATTGACACATGGTTTTGAGAAATATGACGAAATATTAAAAAATTATTATGAATCATCGATTGAGCACGAATTAATTGTTGAATCACACATAAAAAATAAAAACTTATAACTTTTATCTAGTATAGTGTAATATCATATTCGGAGTTTTTTCTTATGATATTAAAAAATAAATTCATGTTTTAAACAAAAGTTCCAGGACATTGTACACTGAGTATTTGAAAAATATGAATTGCACGCAAATAAAACATAAAGTTATGCATATGTAATCCAATATAGTATTTTACATAAATGTAAATGTTAAAAACTAATTTTTGCTACAACAGATAATTTTTATAGGCCTGCGTTAAAAATCATTACTGAAGCTGCAACACAAATATAAAAACGGGGTAATCCAGCCTTTCTAAATGAATTATGTTAAAGAACCCAACAGTATAACTTAAAAGGGTGTTTTATTTAACATTTCATACTATTCTTTTCTGTTGATTTTTCATGCAAGTTTTAATTCTAAACTTGATATGTTATTCTTTACAGCTGAAGATTGAAACTAATTCTCTAGTAATCAACCTGTACCTTAAAATAAATTATTCTTCATCAAATACAATTGAATTTCAATCATAAGGGTTATCATAAGGGTTCGTCTTTAATAAATTAAATTAAAATTGTTAATTGGCATTATGCTATCTCATTCAAGAACCATGAATACAACTTTATAAAGGGACATAGAATCAAAACCTTTTAAAAATTAGCTTCGATAAAAATCTAATGTTTCCATTTTTTAAATTTCTCTCAATATGTATATTCAACATACATATATGGTAAACTATCATACCATTTTATAATAGCCCCACATACCAATATAGTTGATGATGTTCACTTATTACTGAACTGTATAAAGTGCTATCGCAATGAGTAAAATTAAGAAACCTGTAATACTTTCCCAAACGTGGATGAATGAATTTACGGAGTTATTAATGAACTTTGGATACATTCATATTCTGGAAAAAGTATTAACCTTATTTTAATTTATTTTGTCAATGAAGGTAGCCTACGCACACATGCATTCATCATAAGATATAGAAGGCCGGTACTAGAAAAATAAACGTTTCGGTTTTGGGAAGGTTTTGATTGATTGAAGTTAGTCTATAACTGGCTTTTCCCATCCACTCTTTGCCCAATGTAGATGCCAGCATAACGTAAATGTTTATCTATATATGTATATAACATATTACATGTCTCATCAACAGTCATGTACCGTGATAAAGTATAGAGTTAGTACAGTGTGTTGTACATAATACAATAGTGAATACGTAGAGCCTATCTGTCTCTGTACAAATGTTACTAAGTCGTTCTTCGCCAACTCTCTTGTTGACTTTACACTTCATCAACTACACAATTTATTCAATCAATTAACCTTTCGATGGAAATATTACGTAATTAATATTCTAAAAACAGTTTATCCATGGATACAGTTCGGCTTAAGGGGTGCGCGACGTATGCAGCCGCACACTCGAGCCTTTTGGAGGGGTATACAATTGACCAATGTTTGTTAAAAAATAAATTTGGCAATTTTTTAGAAATTTCCAGATATTTCCAATATAAATAGCACAAAGTATTACGATAGCCCTAACGGGTGTTCATGCAATGTGATTTCTGTCCAGTGCTCTGAATGTCTAGCTATTTATTCTGAGAATACATGCAATATAACTGTAAATGCCTTTTTAACGTAACCCAGAAGCTTTCATTACTTTATTTAACACTGCAATGTATAAGTTAAAGTACAAAAAATAGAGTTAAAGTTATAAACACAATCAATAATGAATGACATTGAGATAAATGGATTTAATGTAAAAGGCTAAAAAGTGCACACAAACTACGTTTTGGACATTAAAATCCACCAAAATCTTACCGGGGGCAGGGTCCCTTGATCCTCCTTTTCTCGGGTGGGGGCTTATTTCATAACCTTCTGTCTCCTCCCCCTGTAGGTGCATACCATGTGAGTCTTGAACACTTGCAATTTTCTCCCTAGACCGGCCCAGGCCCTATTTGTGATCAAGGTAACCTTTTTTGAAATATAATTTTTCTATCAACTTTTAATTAAACATAAATTTTGTTTTATAAAACCATACATGAATCTATAAGTTTTCTATTGTGTCAAGTCTTCAGTAAGTTTTTGTTTAGCATTAAAAATAAATTTATTTTGCATTGAAAAACAAATAGTTACGAAACCCATAGCAAAGTTAATAGTAGGTATCAAAATTAGTATTGTTAAAAGCTTAAAGGGTGTAGTTGTATTGAATAATCTGTGCAAGTTGTGAGCCTGAAGGCCCTAAATGACGCAAGAGAGATTAGAGGAAGGGCGACACTGTGTTGGTGCCTAACTTTGGCCACACTGCAGCCATGTGTGGCCAAAGCGTGTATAATACTGTCCGTGTCCGTGTCTATGTGCGTCGTCGTGCCGAAATGTACATTTTATAGATCGAGAAGCTAGGTACAATCATTGTGAGCAATGTTGTGTGTTCAATACACAATGACATCAATAAACAGTGTTCTGTGTACTTATAGTGTTTTTTATGGAACCTCTGTGTTTTAAACTTTCTCAGTTTAAGCTGCTTGGTGTTAGTGGAACGAGATGAATGTGGCATGGCGGAGGTTGTTGCTCTGTCAAGACAAAGGCCATCTGGTTCATTTGCAGGATTGATTAATGCGCTTATTGATCAAAGTCAGGTGTGCCCAAAATGAACCCCGATAAAAGTTTGCGAGATTACTTCAGTTGAAGAAGTGAAAATTATTACCAGTTGGCCACCAGGGTAATTTTGGGTTTGGCGTGTATGCATTGTGTTTCAAGAGACAAAAGCGAATGTCGTATTGAACTCCTGATTAAATATGACAGTAAGACAAAGTACGTTCGCTGAAACCGATTGTAAAAATAATATTCTACATTAAAGATAAATACCGGTGTATATTCATTGAAACTTGAGTATAATTTCAAATTTGTGTGGAAGTATACGAAAAGATTTAGCCTTTGAAATCAGGAACAATGCTTTAAGCCATCTTGTCAAATTTAATTAATAATTAATTTTGATACAATTCTGTAATTATATAATATATATATATATATATATATATTTATATTTATAATTACAGTACTATACTAAGAATTGAAGTATACTTTCACCTACTGCATTTCACAAAAATGTAAATGTATGAATAAAAATAAATATTAGTGTTATCTAATATTTATTTCTACACGGTGAAAATATTTCTATTATGCTAAGTCTACTACTTTTGTGAATGTTACTTTATGAAACTTTTGGTTTTTTTGTATTGGTTTTCCCTTACTTTGTTACGTTTCTTTACAAGCCCCTCACGTGTGTAAATATTATTTAGTTATTTTCCCTAGTTCATAAACTATAAATAATTATACTGTACTGCCAGTAACGTTATGGTTGAGATCAATTTTTAAGTTTAACTCATAAATAAATCATTTGAAAACTAATGCAAGTTCGGAGTTCAGTGCTCTTTTAACACAAGATTACTTTTAACCCATTATATTACTTATTTCTATTATATTACATTACTTAGTTATATTTTAAAGAATACAACAATTCCTAGACAGGAGTCCTTAACAAAGAGTAAGGTCCACTAGATAGTGCCTTCTCCTTCTCATATTTAGCTATCTTGTACACAGATATTTTAACGAGATACATTAACTAAATGACTACAGGTACAACGTTTATGCTGCTGAGCTTCTCGATACTTGAATGTTCTCTGACTTCTTCTAATCTTGGTTTCCTAAATAAAATATTCTATTTTCGTCCTTTAGTGAATACACTCTTTGTGCCATTGATGTGAATCAAAGGGTTTCTAAAACAAAACTTAAATCTGAAACCAGTTATTTGACACATCTCATTTTTTGTTCGTATGTTCTTTATTAAAAGGGAAACTAAAGGGGAGTTCCAAATACACTTTAAAAAATCTATTTAATGGATTTTATTGTTATTAGATTAATATAAATTAATAAGATGAAATAGATAACCCTCTCGACTCAATTCCTGCAATAGATGTGGATCATCCTATCTACACACAAACTTTTTTTTCATACATGGCTTGTGTATACCTAATGTGGAAAAGTGCAGAGTGATGTATCAAACAGGCTACAGGTACTTTCATAATTAGTCAGTCGTTTCGTTCCGAAATTATTCTGAAATGATTTGTTACAAGTGAAAACCATTCTTAAACGACGTCAAAAATATTACGTCAAAAATGTCCTTCTTAATAAACGACGCACGAAAACGAATGAAACCCCTATCTGTGGTGCCTGGTTCGTCGTGATACTGCCAGCTACGTGTTTAATAATAAATAAATAAATTATTTGTTCTAACAGTTGCACTGACACCAAATAAGATGACATCAGCTGTGACGCAAATTTACAGAATCTTAATCAGCGTTAACACCGGATTATTTGATACATTACAGCGACAAAGTCATAGACTTAACAAAAACTCCCAAAGTTTCTTGTGACATTGTGTCAGTGACATTTGTAATCTATTAAAATACTGTGTCACAGACACGATTTAAGAGTTTCCATCGAGAGGCGGTAAGCTCAGAGGACCGTCATTGACATGTCCCAGACTCCTGTCGCAGTAGAGTAGCCTAATGTGTAAGGTCTTTGACATTTATTCTGTCATTGATTCTGGTGTAAACGCTATTACGCTGTTAGGTATTTTCATTACTGTAAGAAATATTTTAAACTAACTATTTTTAAAAATTGTTGTACGTCGCACATTGAAGTGCGAAAAATCTCATGTATTTATTAGTCTCGAAAGTTATATGTTGAACATCACGGGGTTTTCTGTATTGGCATCACCTTGCACAAAATTATTGCCTGTTGACAATCGGTTAGCTGTAAAATCTAACAGGAGACGAGAATGGAAACAATATGAATTATTACACCTCAACTGATGGATATTAAAAATACCAAACAAACAAGTTCATATTTCAAGGTTTCGTTGGAATTTGTCGTGTTTAATATGACATCCCCAGCGTTTGTTTTACAATAAAAGTGACGAAAAGTGGTCGTTTAGTTAAAATTAAATAATTTAGTTATCACCCCATGTTAATTCATATTTCCCTATACACAGTATCGTTTCTGAAAAATCCCTCCTTAACTACAAATAAAACAAAGTAATATCACATAGCTCTATATTTGCGATCACAGCATTACAAAACTAAAACATAAACAATAACATTGAAAGTAAATCAGCTGTTTCAATTAACAGATGAATACAGCAAACAATATAAATACAAGAGGCAAATATATAACAGTTTCAGAATGTAACGTTTTAAATGAATATCACCTCGCACATTAACCTGATCGCTCATCAGCGTCGAACGTAACGCATCGCGGTCATATTTTAAGGAGATTGAGTATATAGTTTTTTTAATCACTAAAAAAGTCATTTTTACAGTTTTTTTTAATTTAATTAAAAATGCAAAAACATGTATATATAGTCACCTATCTCCATTTTTTTTCATTTTTTTGAATTTTTGATTTTTAAAGTTAAAAATTAAAAACTAAAAATCCAATTTTCTCAAATCTAAGATTTTATTAAATTTATATATATAAATAAAAATAATTTGACACCATATTTGTAAAAAACGGTTCAAAAGTTATTTTTAAATTAAAAAAATCAAATTTTTAAATTTTAGAAACATAAAAGTAATATAACTTGACTTACAAGAAACCATTAAAAAACTAAACAATTTATTTTAATTATTAATTAAAAAAGTTAAAATTTACTTCACGATAAAGAATTGTCTGAAAGAGATTTTATAAATTAAAAAAATCAATTTTTTACTTAGTTTTTGATAAAATTGGTATGAAGTGTAAAAAATCACTAAAACAATAAAAAAGCTTGTTTTTTCATGCAATTTGAACAATAAATTATTTAATGATATTTAGAATAACTTTGTAGAACATGATAGTTTTATTACAGATTTTTTTTTAAATTTACTTAAGAGAAATATTTCATTACTTACCGTTATTTAATGAATATCATGCACATTAAACAATCGTTTCGTCGAACGTAACGCATCGCGGTCATATTTTAAGGAGATTGTCATTGTACTTCTAATTTACAATCACTAAAACATTATGTCAGTTTTATTACAAGTTTTTTTTAATTAAAAAATGCAAAAACATAATACCAACTTAGCTTCATACTCTTAACATTTTGCCGTGTTAGTTAATAATAACAATAATAAAAAAATCCATATGTGATTCAAATTCCTAAATTCGTTACATGTTGATTTGCATTACATTATTTGCTTTTATTGTATAGTTTAAAGTTTTCTTGAAATAAAATTATGAGAAGAACTAAAAATAATAAAATACAGTACTATTACGGTTTAGGACTTATCATACACCTGTTTTATTACAACTTTAAAAAATTATTAATGACATCACATTTATTAGAATGTAAACGGTGAAGTTTAAGTATATGTGGAAAGTTTATTATGATACTGGAAGTCATACGAGATGAAATTGTAACGAAACTTAGAAGACATCACAAAAATATAAAATGCTTTATAAAGTTAGTTTTGCATTGAAAAAACTTACAAGTGGCTTAGTCTACAAGCTGTCCTTCAGGTAAAGCTCATGTTCATTCATGTCTGGCCTTTGAATTTCATGGGCTGTAAATTTGATACGCTTATCACTTCGTTTGTTAAAGTTAAGAGATTGTTTGTGGTGTGTAAAAAGCTTTTTATACTTAAAGTTTTAATTAAATTTGTATGAAATTGTCATATAAAGGGGTTTTCGTTATACTACTTCAGAAACAGCTGTTTTTGATACATGTGTTGTGAAGCTCAAAAGTTATTCTTTTTCTTCCTAGGACTAAACTTATTATTGTGATGATATTTTGAGTCCTAGGTCGCAAAAGATCATATAATCGATAAAGTAATTGCAACAATTGCTATCGACTTTTGTATATTCGTAAAATTGGTAATCGACTATTTAATTGAACTATCGAATGGTCGAAATCAAACTATCCATAAAAATAAGTAACACTGACATAACCTAAACAACCAATCAGGAAAGAAACTGCTACAACTTAAGTAACATAACAGCTGATTAACTAAAGCGAGAAAAATAGTCAACAACTACTGATACTAAAACAGGTAATAATATATGTTTTACGAGATTGTTTCATTTTACTACACGGCCCAAAATAGGCTTTTTGATATATACTCGCACATTTAACAGCATCGGCAGTCGAATCTGTGCTCGTATCAAAACACCCGTGTTTGGTCCTAGTGATGAAATATACTATTATTTTAATGGTTAAAATATATAAATTACGTACTACATTGATTTTAAATTTTTTCACTTACACAAGTAACTGATAATTTCTTTATTGCTAAAAAAATATTCTTTATTGCCAATTTTCTATATTGGCAAGATATTAATCATTGATCTAAAGTTGTGATTAGGAGTTACAAACGCAAGCTGCAAGTTACTGCTCTGCTACGATAACCTGATCTTTGGAACGCTACTATTTCTATCGTTTCAAAGAGACAAGAGGAACTGATGTGTTTTGTATAAAGGGGTTGAGAGTATAAACATGACCTAGGCCAGAAGCCATGTGGTCTGGGGTTACTCTAGGCCAAATGCACCCATTATAGCTTCTTCATTTCTTTGTGGCTTAGAATTAGATGAGGCTAGAACGTTTCCGGAACTACGTTTCTGTGAGTAAAAATTTTTAATCAACTACTGGTTAATACTTTACACAGTAATTTTGAAATTTAGAATTTTGGGTTTTGGCTATTTTAGCGAATTTCCCATTGGGAATAAGCTATTACGGTAAGTCTCATTGTAAGACTTAAGCCCAGGTCAATGTTATTTTTTCGTTTTCAGGTGCTGAGAGGCCAACAATAAGTCGTTAAAACAATAACATGGTTGTGTTTGTCTATAAACACGATAACTCTCGTAAAACTGGTCCGATAAAGACCAAATTTGTTAGAGGCGAGTATTCCTACATTTGCTCAGAAGAGTTCGTAATCCAAACATTTCGGTGAATTGGAACGGGTAGTTTTGGGGAGGGGGTTTGTACTTAAAAATAGTTTCTTTTTAGTTTTTCATATGTAATTTAAAAATTGTTAATGTTTATTCCATTAATATCATCTTAAGAAATTACACAAATTAGTTCCTTAAAGTTTTTCTCTATCTCCAACGGTTACCGAGAAGTAAACAATCTAAACACAGTACGTTGTATTTTGGAGCTCCAAAGTTAATCTTATGGAGGATAAGGAAAAATTAATATTTCACTTATCAATTTATATTTTTGGATGAAGCCTGATATTTAGCTTCATGAGGTTGAGATTCATCCATTCATGCTTAAAAATCATAGTTTATGTGTTTATCATGGCAGCAAACCTGCATACTCTTTTCCCATGTTAATCATATAGAGAAGAGGCAAAGTCTTTTATTTATGGACAGATGTTGATGGAACTTTGTATAGATGGTCAACTTTTTTACGCTAGAGACACCTACTTTACGTGTTCCACCCAGCAGCGAACCTACATACTCTTTCCCATGTTAATCTTATGGAGAATAACTCTTATATTTATAAGACAGATAACGATGAAACTTGACATATATTATTATTATTATATTAATTTGGAAATTCACTGAGTACTCAGGTCTGCTGCTACGGGGTTATTTTTATTTACCAAAAATTTATGTTGTATATGCTATGTATGTTATGTCAAATATTTCATTCGTAAACAATTTGGATTTTTAAAAATATTTGTACATTTTTTTGTTTTGTTAATAGAAACAAATTAAAGGACGATAAAATTTTTTCTTCGAAAAACGTTTTATTGCATGTTTTAAAGTTTAAAATGACTAGTTTTAAAATAAATAAGTTATTCAGTCCAGATTTAAATTTAACAAATAAATTCACAATCATTGTATATCGATTGTTTATCCAGTTGCTGGCAGGTCTGTTTGAAATCGTTTGAAATCGCGTTTCTTTTAAATACGCCACTTTATTTTTTGTTAATAGTTTGAATTTTTTAAATTTATTTACTAAAATTTAGTTTTGTTACATTATATTTCATTAAAATAGATTTGCAGAAAGAAACAGTGTAAAAACAATTACTTTTGCTACTGAAGATAGTGACAAAGCCTAAAACCTCTATCTCAGCTCTTTTCCAAACCAAACAAAAAGTCTCTCACATCATAACGGACGTGACGTATTGGCATGTAAGGGAGCGTAGGAGTCGACGTCACCACAGCTGAGGGGTCTAACGTTAATCTACATTAACGTTAACGTTATTGTAGATTAACTTAAACATTATCGACAGGTCACCCTTGAAGAATTGATGTGTTTTACTATGGTCAATTTAAAATTTGTTGAGCACACTGTCCAATGACTTAGGCGTTAAAACAGAACAAACAATCAATTTACTTTCAGCAAAAGTAGTTAATGTCTAGGGAGAGTTAAAATAATGTATATATATATAAAGTATAAATATATCAAAGTAACCATAATAGCTGTTTCTAACTGATTTTGTATCCTAAAAAACGGTATTCACGATTCTTGATAATAGAATGAATTCAATTAATATACTCAACCTGCATATGTTGTATATACATACATTTTCCTAATATTTGCATCATAAACCAAGTCATTTAGAGAAAGGGTGCTTTAAATATATTCTGAATAAAATCGTATTTTATAGATATATATAAAGGGTTACGATATGTATTAAATATACATTAAGTTTCACTTAAGTAGAAATTAATATTTTTAAAGCACAGTATATCGATAGGAATTATACATAATAGTTTTAAAATTAAATCACCAAAACTGACTTTCAAATATGAAATGATCTCCAAGTGGATAAACAAAATAAATTTTATTTTATTCCATGTTAAAGTTGAAATCTTCTCTCTCGGCTGATGTTGATATGTTCTGCTTGGCACAAGTGACAGGTGTTTTTGTTCTTCAATCAGGCAAGCAGACTTGACCAAAACCCCTTGTCACTTCTCCTACGTATAATCTCCCTTAAAATAATTACTGAACTTACCAAGAGGTGCGGTTGGTGATTTCACACTTTATAACAACCAGGTTTCAAATGTGTATTGTATTATGACATTCTGATTGTAAATTCGTTTAAACGAATTTTCATCGAGTGGTATCAACGAAATTAAAACTAAATGTGTAATTGATCAATTTCACAGGGTCTAGTCGTTAGTGTTTTGTATTTAAATCTTACTTAGTAAAGTGTCAGTAACCACGTGTATATGCATAACTGGATACAAAGATTATTCATTTAATGCATACTACTCTAGGCACCAAAGTGTTTATAAACAGTTTTGCTATAGGAATAGAGTCTGCTAAGCTGCATCTTATGAAGTCACTAGTTCTGTTGTTGTTCAACTGCTAATTCACTATGGTATTAGAATTTCCGGAGAAGACATGAGCATAATTCAAAAATTGCGAAACTCCGCTTTCTTTCAATTTTATACATGAACCCTTTGATCGTGTCTTTCCATTTAGCGATGATGCTGGGTTGTTGGTTGTGGATACCAATTGTAGGGGTTATAACGTGCTGTATGGTGCATGAGGTTCAGCTTCAACAAGAACCGTAATACCTTTGTGGCTCTCGTTCCGGGAGACGGTCTCATAGCGTAGTACCCACCATGGAAGACTCCTTCACATCCCATTAAGTGAGACGTGAGATGGAAGATGATGTTTAACAGATTTCGGCCTAAAGCTGTATAATGACATTCCCTTTGAATTTAAAGGTTATGCAGTGAACACGTTAAAAAGTGTAATTAGAGAATTAAGATCTGCATAACTGTCTTACTTGTTACTTGTAGAATTCCCACTCTATCGCAGTTGTGCCGTGGTTGTCAAAATTGGTGAACTGGCCTTTTATTTTTCCTTAAGATATTCTTCAACAGAATAGTATGGCCTCATCAATAGATATTCTTTTAACTTAGTTTTGAATATTTCTAGATCTCCCATGTTTTTTTATCTCCTTATGCAGTTTGTTAAATAGTTTTCAAGTATGGTATCTTTTTGACTAGGGTAAAGTGAACTTGAGGAATGTGAACCGGGCTATTTTCCAAGAAAAAGATACCATAATTAATAATAACGTAGAAAGATCCAAAATACACCTTCATCAGGACCTCCTTATCCAACGGTAGTTAGATTCTTCTAACCATGTAACAAACAGCTGTTAATCTAGTAGATATGTGATGATATGTTGTTGCCACTTCAGGTCGTCACTAATGGTTAGGCCTAGGTATTTAATGCACTCCTCTAAACATATACTTGACCCTCCTAAAAATAACAGTACGACACAACCTGGCTTAATTCTGTTATGAAATTGTAAAGCTACAGTCTTACCTCTATACAAAATTAATATTTTCTTCGCACCAGGAATTCATCTCATTTAGTCCCTCGAGTGTCTTTATTCTTAACGACTGCTTATCCTTGTCATGTATTAGGTGGCTCACGTCATCTGCAAATAGTCAGATTTTTACTGAAGGTATCGACTCAGGTAATTCGTTTACATAGAGCAATAATGGCTCTGGCCCAAGGTTCGAACCTTGAGGCACTCCGGTGTTGATTGTGGACCACATTGCGGAATAGTAGTGAATTCTGTCCGAAGTGTTTGACACTATCACTCTTTGGTGGTCTTTCAGATAGGTAGCTAGCTATCCATTTCAATGACATGCTCTTAATACCCATTGCCACCATCTCCTTCAGTAGGACGTCATGAGAAAGAAGGTCGAAGACTTTAGTCATGTCGTGGAACACACACAACTACTCGCCTACTTCATCAAGGTTGTCATACTAATTTAAAATTAGTCAAACATGGCATTTGTGGTTCATTTTCTTTTCCTAAACCCATAGCTATGGTCATTAAGTAGGGGTTTATTTTCTAAATAAGTCATTAATCTTCTTAAAAATACTATTTCAAACATTTTAGAGAAAACACTCTGTACTGCCACTCTCTATAATTTTCCCCTGGGACGCTTTCCTTGCTTTTATGAATAGGTACGATCTTAGATGTTTTGATGTGCCCTGGAAAGATACCTATTATCTTAGATATATATATACATAGCGAGAGGTTTAGACATAATATGATTGCAGACTTTTAAGAAACTGCATGGTACCTTCATAAATATGCACTATGCTTAGTACTTACTTTAAGGATAATATCAGAAACCTCTTTTACATTTGTGGGCCTAAGATAAAAATCATATCTGCTAACAGCTCCTGGTAAAATGTCTACATCAGTTTTAATTGCCGGTCCAGCCAAGTTTTGTATTTCAGATACAAATAAATTATTCAAAACATTTGGTGCTACTCGGATTAGTAACAAGCTCGTCACAATTCTTCAATGAAATACTACAACTACTTAAATTGTCATCACTTGTTAAATTTCTAACGATTGTCCATGACTCCTTTCTGATATTACTTGCCTGTCTTTCATTATCTGTTATCAACGTTATATTTGTTACGTTATTATTTTTACTTGTTATTGTTTCTAATTTTTATTATGACCATGGAAATTTTATATGACGAGAGTTGTTCTATAAGCAGAACAACGTGCTTAAGAACAACAAGAACGACTTGAGTTGTAAGCAGTCTTTTTAACTATAAACGTTCGATAAATAAAAAGAATATTTAAATTTATTTAGAGGCAAATTTCTATTACATTTTACTCGTTCTAAACTCCATTGTAACATAAGTAAAATGCTACGTAATAAAAACTATGTGACATAAAAAACAAAAATTTAAACTTTAATTTTTCGTAATTTGTTGATTGACACCCAAAAATCCGTTTTTTATAGCAAATGCATATTTTATTCCGTTGTTATTGACACAAAAAAAATGTAGAAAAAATGATTGTATTTACTTCCCTGTAGGAAGTAGGTTAGATCATGGATACGTCTAAAGGGAATGTTTACAGTCCTTCTAAACAGATTTTCTTATTCTTATATATTAAAAATTCAATACAATAGCTTTAGTAGTTTCTATGGAAACCTGTTACCAATTTTCATCTTACGAAAATTGCCAACCCCCCCCCTAGAGATAAGACATATCCAAGTCAAAAATGTTTTTATGATCATGGATATGTCTTAAGTGAATGGTTACAGTTCATATAAACAGCTGTTCTTTTTCTTTTCTATTAAAAATTCAATAAAATAGCTCTGGTAGTTTCTATGGAAACCTGTTACAGGTTTTCCATCTTAAAAATCGCAAACACCCCCCCCCAGAACTAAGACATATCCATGTGAAAAAACTATAAACAATAGTGAGCTACTAAATATAAATATTCCGGGCACTAAAAGTAGTCAGCTGTTCCAAATATAAATACACACATATGGAAACTCCTTGACGTATACGCAAGCAATTTCGTTGTTCATTGTTGGCAACGCCACCCTCGCAACAGCTGCTCATCGTCGTCTTGACCAAACATCTTTTTGGCAATAGAAAAGTCAAAACAACTCCGACATTAAACAATATTTAATGTACAATTTTGAGATATTTTACAACTAAATCGTATTTAACATGGTATTGTGATATCTTTTGAACCTACCAAAAATTCTTTAATATTGGTTATTTATAGAAAATTCAAGTATTAATTTATTTTTAGTGTTTTAATGATTGAACGTATTTTGCAAATATACGTTCCCTTACTTTTTAACGTAATTATACTGTTTTTACTTTAAGGTAATGCGAATTAAAATTTACGTTTTTTATCTTCAAAATTTTTGATTTATTTACAGTTTATAGTTTTATACATTTTACCGTTTTGTATATTCAAAATATATGTCAACAATTTTTTCCATACTTAATAAATCAAAGACAACTTCGAACACCCATAGTTTTTAAGTTTTTTAATTGTATTTATATGTTTTCTATAATTATTAGAGATGATACCTTGAGAGAGAAATCCTCGACTATAAATCCTAAAGACTATCCTACTTGATATAAATGATAACAAACATTTTTGTACAAAATAGGATATAAGCATATGTACAATATACAGTAGTATATTAATATTTATTATTTCACCATACCGTTTAAACCAATGATATGTGTTTATAAATACTATCATTATTTAACCCTCCAGCTGATAAGCACAGATATTGTCATCGCAAATATTTCAAAATCAGAAGCCAGCTTGTACAACACCTTACGACGTGTCGACTGCTGACCTTGGCAGAGCAGTGTTCCTGGCGTTAGTGTCCAGTAATAAACTGGACTTACCTAATTCAAGAGAAATGTTGTTTTGAGTGGACGAACGTGACCATAACTGCATTATCGGAGCGGGCCAAGCGGACGTATTTAAAGCTTGATAAGCTGCCAGCAGGTTGTTAAGTTGGCAGCAATGACATATCTAACAGTGCATGCTTCTCCGGTCGGTAGCTCTGATATCAAGGACACAGGTCAAATAAACAATTTTAAATATGGAAAGATTTGTCTAGTTTATGCTTCAAGATAAAATGAACTATGTAGGAGTATTACATTATTTTTGGTTGGACAAGGAGAATACTGTGAGTAGACAAAGTGCTGTTAAAAATTATAACAATTTATTTTTTATAGATCTATGTAAATAAAATTAGTTTTGTTTGTACAGTGCTTGGAATTATAATTCGGTATTTTTAGTAATTTCAATCTTTATAACCCTGAAAAGCTGAAATGAATATTATCTCAATTATTGTCTGTCTGTCTGAAACGCTAAACAAGACATTTGTGTTCGTCTTCTCAGTGAAAATGAGAGCATCCATATTTTTATAAAATATTTTTTATCTCAGTAATTTTTCAATCGATTATTTTGAAACTTAGCGTGCGTCTTTAAATAGTAAAGACCCAATTTAGACCATAATATCAAGGCAATTGAATGTTATTATCAAAGTTATGGTTATTTAAAATAACTTTAAAAGGTTTGATTTTTAAAAAAATATTAAGAATGAAAAGTTATGTCAAATTTAATTTCCTTGCCAATGAAATAAAAACTATGAAAAGCGGTCAATAAACATGGAAGATTGAGTACTTTTACCAGTAGTAGGCTACGTGTGTACGAGTACAACGTTATCAGCTGCAGCAATGTGCCTTTGGCTGGTGCTAAGTAATTAAACAGAGAATTTATTTTTTCTTTGCATTTATTTGCTCAAGATTTCAGGTTCATATTTTATCATGATAATAGGTATATTTTTCTTAATACAGAATCCTACAACCCGTACCAAGGACGGGCATACTACTACTTTAGTTTATTATATTTTGTCGAAATTATGTTCCGTGAATCCCCAGAGAATCTCTGGCTGGAATATACGTACACTTAGTAAAAATAAAAAAACCCTAAAAATATACAAATATTCTTTGGCAATCGTTTTTAAAATTAATTGAAAATGAATATACATTGTACATTGTATATTATAAAAGGATGATTAACAAATCCCCGTTCATTTAATTACGTTAATTATATATTTTAATGATCAATGATATTAAATATAGCGTGTCTACGGGTGAATGTTTGGCTGATTCCCAAAGCGGAACCGGCCGGCCGCTCAGTTGGCGCGGCGGCACGACCATGGAGCCACAGAGTAAGACGGCTGTGCGCAAACCTAGTAAGTGTTAGGATCATTTTATTGTTTTTGCATGTTTATTTTGTAACTAACAATATATTTACTACCCTTTGGGAAATAGCTTAGATCACGGATGAGCCTAAAGGGATTGTTTCCAGTTCCTCTAAACAGCTGTCCATGTAATTGTATAATGTCACCGTTAAAAGTTTCACGTTACGTTAACTGCAAACCCCCCTCCGGCTCATATCATGTTCAGACATATCCATGTCAAAATTAATCATACAATCGTGACAGTTTCTGTACTTACATTATTTGCCCCATCCAACAATAATAATGAATCATGGCAGTTATCTATTTGCTAATCATTATTTTTATTGAACTCTTCCAACAAGATTGTTTTGATTAACAACACAACGTTCCTGGAGGAGGGGAAATTCCTCCGTTTTCAAGTGATTGCCAAAGAATTACATTTAAATAAAAAGTTTAACCATTACTTCTATGGAATAAAACTATGGAATAAAAAGATATTCCATTACTTCTGTTAAAAAATTAAAAAATACAAACTATACGAACAAACAAAACAAAAATTTATAAATATGACAGTATTGTCAAAATTAACAGAAATATTTGCCTATTCTTTTTAAATAAAGAAAGATGATATTGGGGGAATTGAAATAATTTATAATATTTTATTTTTAACATTTAATACCAATTTATAATCTGTCTAATATAGGATTTTAATTTAATAACAAGGAAAAGAGTATCAGTTTGCTCCATGATCACATAAAGATTTTAAGCATGAATGGATGAACCTCAAACACATAAAGTAAAATATAAATTTTTATATATGTTATGTGATTTATTTTTAACTTGTTTATATCAAAATATCAACTACGTGAGAATTTTTATATCTGAACCGTTTAAGATAGCCTAAGGATTGTTTTATTTGCTGTCCTGGTGTATTATAAATTTTTTAAAAAATATTACATGTTCCCTTTTGTACAATTTCATTGACATTCGTTTACGATGTTACATTTTGTAGGAACACATCTCAACCAAATCTCGATACAATTTTTACATTATGACACATATATATATTTATATATATATATTATATATATATATATATAATATATATATTTTATATATATATAAATTTTGTCTATTGTTTTTAGCCAAAGAAAAAAAATAAAGTTTTTAACTAATAATACTTATACTTCCCTATAAAAATAAAAAAACATATCCATCATGAACAAACGAAAACAAAAACACACAAATGCTTAACAGTATTAAGTAAATTAACCAGAACACTTTGCCTCCGAGCTGGTGGGATGGTAACAAGGCAGCATGTGCACGGAAGAGGAGTTGGAGGAATACTGAGCCATTGCGATGGATAGATGTAAATTTTTAATAGTAATAGATGTCGAACCTTTTAATCTAAATGTAGTTCTTTGTTAATCATTGGAATTCGGGAGGAGTTTCTCCATCTCCAGAATCATGGTGTATTTAAAACACACAGACGTATTGAAGAAGCACAATAAAATTATATTACCGTAGATTCATGGTGGTTTTAATAGCTCTCAGTAGAGATTTTGTGTCACATTTTGACTATTTGCTTCAGCAAGACTGCACACTGTATGCACTACGCTGCTTATAAGTATTTAAACATAGGGGTTAACAAGTATAGTTTTTAAGTAAATAAAATTTAAGCATGCATCTCGAAATCTGTTTTAAAGGCTTTGGGGTATTTAATGCGGTTGACTTGTGTTGTTGTGTCAGGATTTTTATAGACCGTTAAAAAGTTCGTGTGCGGTTTTAGCGAATTTCCCATAGGGAAGAAGCTATTACCGTAGGTCTCATGGTGAGACTTAAGCCCGGGACCATGTTATTTTTTCTTCTTTAGGTGCCCAGAGTCCAAAAACAATAGTCGTTAAAATTTATATATATATATGTATATATGTATATATATATATGTATATATATATATATATATATATATATATGTGTGTGTGTGTGTGTGTGTGTGTCTGTGAACACGATAACTCTCGTATAAATGGTCCAATCAAGACCAAATTTGGTAGAGACGTGTATTCCTACAAGTGCTCGGACGAGTTCGTAAACCAGACATATCGGTCAGTGGAAACGGGTAGTTTGGGGGGGTTTGTACCCCAAAATGGGTTCTTTTTGCGTTTTTCACATGTCATTTTTAAAAATGTCAAATTTTATATTTCATTATTAGAATCAGCTTAAAAAACTACACAATTAAGTTCCTTAAAGTTTTTCTCTATCTCCAACGGTTACCGAGATATTAAAAAATCTAAACACAGTACGTTGTATTGTGGGGCTCCAATGTTAATCTTATGGAGGATAGGGAAAAATTAATATTTCCCATATTAATGAATATTTTTTGATAAAACTTGATATTTAGCTTCATGTGGTTGAGATCTATCTATTTATGCTTAAAAATCATAGTTTATGTGTTTATCATGACAGCAAACCTGCATACTCTTTTTCCATAATAATCATATAGGAAATAGGCAAACTCCTTTATTTATGGACAGATGTTGATGAAAGTTGGTATAAATGTTAAGATAAAAATTATTTATGGTAGAAATGCCTAATTTCAGTGTTCCTCACAGCAGCAAACCTGCACACTCTTTACCATGTTAATCTTATGGAGAATAGGCAAATAATTCTCATGTTTATGGACAGATTTTTTTAACTTGTCATATATTATTTTTATATTGTTGATTTGGATATTCGCTGAGTACGCAGGTCTGCTGCGACGGGGGTATATTTACTTCTATATTTATTTTTACTAAAGGAAGAGAACGAAATATTCCATACAAATTTTCATAAACAGGACCAGAATCATAATCGTCTGAACTAAATAATATGAAAATTTATTCTGGGATTAGGGCCACTACAACTGCTTTCATAAAGATGAGTTGAATACAACCAGAGTATTTCACCAATTTATGAGATTATAAAATGGCAAAATAAAGAATCGATCCAGATATTTAAGGCATGCATAAAATTAATGCAGTATATTGACAGTAGGTATTTTACAAATTATCTTTTAGATCAATCTTAAACGGTTATCTAAACGGTCGTGCTGTTGTGTGATGCAATACACAGAAGAAAGCCACACACAGTAGGCCCTTGTACTGTACGCGGCGAGCGTGCTCAAAACTGTATCGGCGGCGAACATGTTTGCCGTTTACAAAAACCTTAATAATTATTTTGGTAGGGCCTAATTGAAAAGCTTGTGGGAGTATTAAATACTTTGGACCTGCAGTACCGTGATATTATTAAACCGATTACTTAGTTTGTTTTTCTTTGATGACGCTACTCATTAATTTGAGTAAATAATATAATTTGAGTTTCCATGAAATTTCCTTGTTGGTTGGGTGTTTTGTCATGCTTTAGGCGATCTCAACTACTGCTAATGGAACATATAAATAATGCTTTAACTCATCCTCTGAGTAACCGAAATAAAACAAAATAACGCGGTATAAACATAACTCTAGCCTCAAATATAGATTGATGCAGATGACCTGCACAGAGTACAGTGTAGGCCTACAACTGCCAACGAACATTGCCTGTCGGTGGAACACCAATGACGCGAGCACAATAATCGCTCTTTGACCAATTTTGGCTGCGAATGACAACTGTAAATGGTCAATCACAACACAACGTTGATTAACAGACAGCAGGTCTTATTATTGGCATTTAATTTAACTCATGTCGGTTGAAATTACGACGATTTCTTGACTCAGAACAAAATTTCTCATGATAATTAGTCATGACAGCAAAATCATTCCACCGTAGCAGCAAACCTTCGTACTCGGCGAAATTCTATCCATTTATCAATTATATGAGATGATATAAACTAAGCTTCGTCATAGGTTAGGCCTAGAACATACAAAACGTCATCACGGTATGTTAAATAAGAAAGTTACATCAATTTTACGTGTAGGCTACCAAGAGAACTACTACAAAGGATTTTTTATATAGTACATTATTAGTAGAGCTTAAATAGATGAAGCTATTCAGGGTGATTTAAAAGTAAGTTGCACCCCCCTTAACTTTTGTACTATTTCATATATTTGAAATCGGTTTGCGGTCTACTTCTCCGATATGAGGGGCTACATTGAAGATTTTAATTTTAAAAATGTGCACCCTTAGGGGTTGTGGGGGTCGGGATAGTTAAAAGTTTTCAAATGCAAAGCCCAATCGAGATTTTTTAAATTTATTCTATTTATTTAGGCTTATTTATTTATTTTTTTTATTTTAAAGGGGTTAGTCAAAAGAGATAGAATGACTTAAATCCGACATTGATATCTTACTCCTAACCAAAATGACAAAAAATATTATTTATTAACTTTGAATTGGTATCAAGGCAACATTTGCTCTTGCTTAAATTACTGCTAATACGAGACAGTTAGTAAACATTTTACATTGTCTGTAAAATACCCAACTCCCCATAAGCACTGTTATCAGTAACCTTTGAACACTTTTGTTGGAATGCACATATTCCATGTGGAATCTCCGAGTAAAAGTTAAGTCATTTTTGCTACAGCTCTATGCATTTTCCCATCTGAGAATAACAGCTGTTATGTGAAACTAGATATTACAATACCAATTGGTGTACTATATACACCATTGTTTTGCGTTTTGGTTTGGATTTGTTTGGTGACTTCGTCATGTTTTTGACATGGATATGTCTTAGCTCTGGGGGGGTATTGGTGATTTTTAAGATGGAAAACATGTAACAGGTTTCCATAGAAACTACCAGAGCTATTTTATTAGATTTTTAATACAAAAGAATAAGAACAGCTGTTTAGATGAATTGAAACCATTCTCTTTAGACATATCTGTGATCTAACCTATTTCCCACAGGGAAGTAAATACAAATATTTTGTTAGAAGGAAGGGTACAACATGTTTTATTGTTTGGGCAATCTAGTACTTATAACGGAACTTTTTAAGCTGTTTTCAATGGTGGCAATCAAGCTATATAATTAACCTTTATTGTTTTTGCAGAAACCGTCATTTTTACAGACATGCGGGTGGTATTTAGTACTCTAGGTACTAAACACTATCAAAATTTAATCAAAATCGTAAGAGCCATTTTTGAGAAATAGCTTTATTTTCTTAAGTAAATTCACTAAAATCGTAATTTGATTAATATTTTGATAAATAATTTGATAAAGTACGGTATACCTATAGTTATGTTCAAACAGCCTTTTGCGTTTCTCAAAGAAAGATATGTAGCTATACAATCAATATGACTGTCATTATTTTTTCGTAGTAATCAGTGTGAAACTAAAATTGTCTATGTAGTTAGTTAAATAATCCTGGTTATATGTATTTAGAACCCCGAGTCTAATATTTGTACATGAAGGGTGACCTTTATATTCCAAAACGCTTAAATATTTTATATTGCAAACTCATTTGACTGAAATTTGAAATCAATATGGTTTTCTAAAATTATCTTGATTGAGAGACGGGGGTTTCGACCGTTCCCCATCAAAACGTTAAAAAATGCTGAAAGGCATAAAAAGACATAAAACAAAACCAGATAAATGATAGTTAATAATTATGGTGCAAAATAAACTAGTTATAATATCTGGTTCTATGCCTTTTGTCTAATTTATTTAGTACAAATTTTACATACGTGCATTTATACATACGTGGTTTGTGTTCGTGACAGAAATGAGATAAAATAACATAAAATATGGCTTGGTTCACTATGGAACAGTAGGCTAAGGAGTAAGAAGAAATTGGCACTGGCAGTGGCAGACTGCAGGTTCAGGTTGTAGATTCGAGATGTCAAATTCAAATTTGAAATTGAAATATAACCAAGTTTGGCAAGCTCAACTGAAATTACGACATGACTTGCTCTGATATAACTAAAATTCTTTGAATTAACTATTTTAGGCCTAGCAACATGTACTGCTACTACCAACGTCATAATAATATCGATACATTCTCACATAACCAAACAAGGAATGCCTGGTTGGTGAGTAACCTATCCAGTTTTTTTGTTTAGTTAGAATTATAAACTTTAATTTGTTTCAAATTAGGAGTTAAAGTTTACACAGTGCACAATTACATACACTGTGTTTTAAATATTTATAGCTTTAAATACTAATTAATAATTTTTGGTAACCAAATTTAAACCAGTTAAGGTTAATTAGAAGGAGACATGATAAATATCTCTGACTGTGAATCCCTATCATCTCTTCAAGGGGAGGGGGTACGGGTTCATCCCTGTACCCTAGATATGGTTTTTAAGGTCCATAAGGTGAATTAAAGATAGAGAGGTACTTTAGCGGTGTTGTTCGTCACACAGGCGAGACAGAGATGACCACTTATGTTCTAACCAGAGTTGCCTGCCACTGTTTCGAACCAGGTGTGTCCCTGAGTCAGCCAGTTATCTATGAGTAACCACACTAGTAATCAAAGGTTCCAGATCTCAATAGTAGGTTTTAGATTTTTCCCGTCCTAAAATATAAGAAGGCTGCAAGGAATAGGATAATCACTTAAAATTCCCTAGAAATTTGGGATAGTGATTTAATACAGGTTTTCTCCATTTAGACAATATGAATTTTTGCAATCAAAATTTGGCTTACGAAGTGGTTCTCAGTTTTGTTTCTACTGTGGGTTTTATACTCATCAGACACTGCAGGGTAAAAACTGTTGTTTTTATGAAAAATCTAGATTCACAAAAAACTTTGTGCAGAGTAACCTTTTGGTGTTCCAGGGAAGCCAAAGTTGCCCCGAATTGAGCAGGATCGATGGTGTGAACTTCCTGATTTGGTACTGGAGAGGATATTCTCATACCTCAATGCTGAGCAAAAGTATTATGCCTCTCTGACCTGTTCCTCATGGAACAGAGGCTACTACATGTCCCTGGCTTGGGCAACATTCATATTCCGGGACACCACTCTCACTCGCCGCAAGTTCAACTACTACTCAGGATGGCAGGTTAGGAACTAATGCTTGCTTGTGTTACGATGGTTCAGTTCTAAAAGCCACGGGACTTAGTAGTTGAATGCTAACTCCTATTTTCAAAATAAATTTGAGTAGACCTACTGAATTACGAATGACTACCACATATTGAAGAATAACATTTTCTGTACCTTCTCAGGTTCTCTGATGGGCCTGTACCACTTAATAAATACCTGTTAAATTCTAAAATGCTTTTTGGATCGTATCTGTCCAGGTAAAACAAAATTTACCCATACAGTCACACATAAACACAATAAACCCAATTTTTTTGCCTAATCCAACTTTCCGTTAAACCAAGGTGTTTTCAGTGTTACCTTTATTAGCTTAGGCCTATTTGTGTTAAGATCCTAATCTGATCACCTTGAGTGGTTAGTGATTTTCAATCTTGTATTTTTAAATAAAGTTTTATCACAATACCACAATAAGAATAGTTTTTTGTATCCCAAGATAAATAATTAGTGAGTGAAGATCAAAAAAGCATTATTTTACGCAGATAAAAAACCACACCAAGGAAGTTGCATGTCATTTCGCAATATAACTGCTTGTTTGATTTCTGATTAAATATAGGCTTACTGTAAAATCAAGATGACATTTTAATAGATCTGTATAAAAAGTTAAAAGTTAAAGGTATTGTTAACTTGCAGAAAGAAAACAATTACTATAAAAATTTCTAATTTTGTAATTCAGGGAGACTTCACCAGTTTACAAAATTGTAAAAGATTATAACATAAACAGAATCTACTTCGGTACCTAAGATAGTAGTATCGTTCTTTTAATAAAATAGCCTTATAAACCCTTTGCGTTCGTGAGGCCAGGTGTATTGGCCGTGTCACAGTTGCAGACAGCTTGTGTTTTTGCAGATAGCTAGTGTTCTACCTTGATTTGTGTTTGCTGCTGAATGGCCAGTACAGCTGGCCGTGTGACTTCAAGCAGCCATATTTTGATGTATTCCCTCAGCTCGTAATAATTTTAAATGGAGTTGGTGTTACTTACACATCCATAGTAAATTTATAAATAATAAGCAAAGGCTAATTTAAACAGTAATTATCCACACTAACAAATACTACATTTAACGTAAGTTTTCAAGAAGGAAATGCTATATAGACATTAGTAACATAGATAACTAAATAAATGGTTACAAAGTAGGAATTCAATCATTATGTACTCTTTAACAAAGCGCTTTCTTAACCCTTCAACTTAGTTCGATGTACTGTGCACTTGGTGCCAACGTCACACCCGCCACCGGTCGCCGTGTTCTACACACGACCGGCTGTGTGGTGTTGCGGTTTATTCAGTACTGCATTTTACTGCTACCTAACGCTGTCTGCCTTTCTAGCATAATTATTTTTGCCATTCTGCTGTCTTTGAAAGGAGGAAGGTTTAAAAAATCTCAGCTGGAAGAGCAGACGATAACCACTTGGTTTGTTGTTTGTTTACTGTTGTCTAATGTAATGTGGGAAGGCAATTTTTTGTGTCAGTTTGATAGTATTTTGAACTGTAATATAATTAGTTATTATCTCTACAAGTGTTTCATGTTTTGTTAGCAAAGAGTAGTGTCGTAATAGTAAATATGAAATGAAAAATTAGTTGAAAATTTGAAATGGAAAGAAGACATTTCATGGTAAACTGATTTTGTGAGTACTGCCTAGAACCAAGTTATTTATGGACGTTTTCAATAAAGTATTAGTTTTTAATAGACATAAGATGATATCATTGCATTGTGGTTAGATGAACAGTTTTCAGTTACAAGTTAGGTTTGCTGGTAATAGGTGGTCTAAATCCCAAAATAATGCCGTTCAGGCATGTTGTTGCTCTTAAAATTCCAGGCTTGAAGGGTCACTAAGTCTTTTCTTAGTCTTTAATTTGTACAACAGTTTTTACATTATATAAAAAATAATAATACTGTAACATTTAATAATAATAACACCTGATTAACTACATGAAAAGTAGCAAAATTAACATCAAATGTAGCCTAACTCACCGAAGCAATGTAGCCTAAATAAAGTCACTGTAGGTCCCGCCAAACTATATGTATTTACATAGGAAAAAACCTCGGATATATCGTCAGTAAATTCTAAAACCTCGTATATAACGTCAAGAAAATCGGGCCGAGATGAAGGCAACATATAGCTAAATAGAGAAAGTTCGGTCGGTGGTGCAACGTGAGGGCTGCGGCTATTGTTTAGCTACATTCTATTTTTAGAAACGGCATTTTATTGCTGTCTTACCACTAACCACCCCAACCCCCTCCCCTACCCTATATCCGCTGTCGCCGGTCATCAAGGTCAGTGTCAGTGACTCACGTCGCATCAAAGCACTGTGATGCCGTTCGTACGTACCTACAGTTCGTGCAGATATCGTTAGTTCAGTGTACGTCTTTTACAGTTTGTTTTTCGTTATTTTAATTTACGAATACAGTATTGAAAAAAAATAGCAAGTGTTAAGAGAAAGGTTTAGCTGAAGAAAAGGTGTGAGTTATAAGAGCGTGTGAGGAGGGACATAAAATAGCAGACGTGTGTTCGGGCTTGTTTTTTAAAATCGAACCAACAGTTGAATTCACCAAGCCGAACTTCATTGCAATATTTTCAACTTAGATTTTTTATATAGTAGAGTAGTTCAGTCAGTCATAAACATAAACTTACGGTGTATTTCAAATTACCTTCATTAAATGTCTTAACTTCATGTTAAAAGAAGGTGGTACTGTGCATGTTTGTTCAGAAATTTTATGATTTTTTATTCATTGATATAGTTAATTGTGTGGTATGGATTTTAGGATTTTTTGATTTTTTTAATATGTTTAATAACATTTAACTATTAGTGATAATGTCAATTGGTTATAATTAGTGTATGATAAAGGTTATATGATATTACAAAGTTGTTTGGCATTCTGTACCATTTGGTTCCAACATTTTGTTTATGTATTCAATCTGTATCCAAGTGTAATAGAATTAGAAATAAACCAGTAATAAAATAGTAGTTGAATAATTATAGAAATATCTGATAGTAAATGAATTAAATTGTTTGATGTATCAATGTTAAATTTTGTCTGATATTCATTGTATCCAAGTGATTTAGAATTACTTCTTGTTTTTTATAGAAAATCATTCAAAGCTCGTTTGTTAATAACTTGTTAGCGCTAAATTGCTAGATGCCTTAAGCAACCTCTTGCTTACCATGCAATTTGATTTTTCATTCAATTGATTTTTTTAAGGTGGTAGCTGTTAGGTATCCTTACTTATTTCTGAGCCACTAAAAATCTCAGTCTATTCTTCGCTTTATAGATAAGCCTCTTCCATGTTGCCATCTCTTTCTGATGCCATCTTTGTTGTCCCTCACTGATTCACATATTTCCTTACTCGGTCATACCATCTCATTTTACGTCTCCCTAGTGGACAATTTCCAACTGTTACAGCAGCACATACCTCATTCAGTCTTTTACCTTTTTCCCTTTACAGTGTATGTCCCAGCCAACCTAGTCTTTTCACTTTTATCAAAGCTATTACATGAGAGTCCTGGTATAAGGTTTGTAACTCTCTATTTTTCCTAATGTGACTTCATCATTTACTGGGCCAAATATTTTGCATAGGAATTTATTTTCAAATACTTTTAAGCACCCTTCAATTTTTTTGATAGAGCCCAAGTCTTGCTACCAAATAACAGCCCTAGCTGAATAATGGTTTTATGTAATATTTCTACTTTTGCACAAGCTGAAAGGAGTCTTCATGAAAGGTGTTTTGTCAGTTATACAGTTCTTGCCTGCCCACAGAGGCAGACCTCAAGATCTACCAAATGAGCAGGAGTTTTTTGTACATTATTATCATCGAAATGGCATAATAAACAAAGTTATGGGCAATATTATTAATAAGTAAACAGTGAACAAAAACAGTTATAAACTAGCTACATGGCTACTTCAGGTTTGAAGGCCACGCTGCTAATGAAACCACTGACTTTTTAAAATCCCCTGTTGTCATATAAAAAATGTGTGTATATTTTTCCTTACCTAAATTATTATTTTTAATTGTTGTGTTTTGGTTATGGACACAATTGCAATTTGGAATGAGACCAGTCTAGTCAAGAAGAATATCATTGTTTGTTGGATTGAGGGCTAAAATAGCTCGTCCTATATGAAAATCTTGGCTCTTAGTCAGTTGTTGTGTCTTTGTATTGTTTGGTATTATATCGTTTTTTTAGTTTATTTTTAAAGTAAAAAACAAACAAAGTTGAATAGAGTGATTGTGCATAGATGATACTCACTGTAATTTTGTAAACACATCTAAGTATTGATTTAATATAAAAATATTAAGATTATAATTGACTAAAAAAGTGTTTCGTTGTTTTGTTTTTTTAATTAAGTACTGTTGAACTTTTAACCATACCTCTATTTTGTTAAAAGCTTAATATTTCATCCCAGTTCAGCTTACATAACTTGTGTGGTTATGTGTATGGATTTGTGTGTAATTCAAATATTTTTTTATCCCATGTGCTATTTTACTTTAATCAGAAAATTCTTTTTAAAAAACTAAGGGTATCTTGAGCATTTTTAATTTATCAAATTAAACAAATTTACTTTTTAAATAAATTTACAAGTAATAGCTTGATCAAAGTTTAAGGGTGTGAATAGAGTGAACTCATATTGGTTTCTTGATATATTATTATTTTTTCATATATTAAGTTTTTTATACAGTTTATGAAGCAAGAAAAATACTTTTAATTTTATTGGTTGTCTGTTACAGTACATCTTGGATCATATCCGTACTCAACAATGCCTCAGCAGCATAGGCATGCACATCCGAGAGTTGATCTTCTCTCCGATGATCAACTTCTACAATCTATATGAGTTCATGAACATGTTGTCATACTATGCAGAACAGCAAGGCAGAGATCATCGCACTGTTAGGGTTAGTATTTAGGATACCATTCATTAAACAATATTTAAATGTTTTGTGCTTTCAATTCAATTCAAACTTTATTCATAATTTTGTACAATATATATTCATTGAATAGTGTCAGGTTGCACAACAACAAAAAACTAGCCTAAGTGACAATCTCATCAACTCCATACAGGAGATTTTAATATGATACAGAGTGGTTAATCATGATGACTGTGATGGGTGGAAAAAATCGTCAAAAGAATATGGAGCTATTTTAATCAGATGTTCTTTTAATCTTTTTTTTTTAAATCTGTTTTTGTAACTTTCGTTTTTAATTTCTTTAAGGATTATATTTAAAAATCTCTGGCCAATGTAGGAAGGTTTTTTTCAAAAAATTGTTTTATGTTTATTTGTTATTATGGAGTCTTTATGTCTCGTATTGTATTCATGAAGAGTTGAAATACAATCTGAAGGACGAGAATCAGCTTCCTTAACTGCCATGAAAATAGAGTCAAAAATATACTGTCCGTAGACTGTTAAAATATTGAGATCAACAAAGTGTTTTTTCACCGAGGCATCATGTTTTAATTTTAGCATTATTCTAATTGCATATTTTTGTTTTTTTAATATATTGTCAAGATTAATTTTTGAAGTTGCTCCAAATAAACAAATCCCAAAAGAAATATGGGAATGGACGTGTGCAAAGTAGATTTTACACAGTATTTCAATATTACAATAAAAGGATATTTTTTTAAAGCAAATAGGCCAGAGCTAATTTTAGTTAAAATTTTGCCCACATGGCCATTCCAATCCAAATGCTGATCAATAGTTAAGACAAGAAACTGAGCACTGGATTTTATTATAATTTGCTGAGAATTCAAATCTATCACTGGTTCTCTCTTGTTTCTGTTTTGTTTTGTTTTAAAATGAATACAATTAGTTTTTTCTACATTCAACAATAATATGATCCTTGAGAAATTTATGGATGTTTTCTAATTCTAGTTTACAATTTATTTCAGTTTCTTCCAAAGTCTCTGATGATAATTTCAAGTTTGAATCATCGACGTATAAACTTAATTTTGAATTTGGTTTGAATAACAAGACATTGTCCATGTTTTTCATATAACATAAAAACAACAGTAGACCTAATATTGAACCCTGTGGAACGCCAAATTTAACAGGACAAGTTTCTGAGCATATACTAATGAGTTTATTTGAGTTTGATAAAAACGTTATATCGACATACTGACTGCGGTCACAAAGATATGACTGAAACCAATTTAGAGAATTTTTTGATACTCCTAAAGATTGTAATTTTTCTAATAAAATTGAGTGCTTTACACTGTCAAAAGTCTTTGACAAGTCAAAAAAATACCAGTTTTATTAGTTTGTAAAATAAAAAAATACTTTAGTTTATTAGTTTGAAGAAGCAAAGCGGTAAGCTGTGGGCAAAAATTTTGTTGTAGGTGGAAAATTTGATGAATTAGTGCCATTACGTATAACTAGATATAGGACTATATTGTCAATAGTTAGTTATTGCACTAAAATCTAAAAATGGTTTAATCCTGTGAAAATCTATTTCAGTCACATTGGCCTTCTGTTAATAAGCCATTACCAAATGATTCTGGCAAACGATCAGCAACGTGCGCCTCAGACTCATAGGTTATAATAATCCAATAATCCACCATCACATTAATCTAAATAATTTCTAATTCACATTTACATTTAAATTATTACATTTAAAAATGGAAAAATGTACTCTATTAGTGGTTTTGTCGGTAGGGAGTTGGTGCAATGATCCACACCCTCAAGTATACGTTCCCCTGCAACATGAACCCCAGAGAGGAGCATCATCAACGCAACAGGCGACTGTATGGAACAGGAGGTAGGTGACCATGACGTGATTTGTTATGAGGCCAAGAAAGTTTCATCATACCTCAATGAATAACAATTTATTAATAACCAAGAAATTGATTGTAACTACTTATAAAATAAAAATAAACAAATACAGTAAAACCTCGTTAATCCGGACTAATTGGGGCTCCAAGTCGTCCGGATTAACGAAAGTCCGGTTTAAAACAAATAATCTTAAACGAAGAAAGACAATGATTTTTAGGTACCCCTTGTATATAATGAAACACCTTTTGCAGATGAACTTAAATAGTATGTATATTCTGAATATAAAAATACATATTGTACAAACAGAAGTTACATTTGAACAAAAATATACACTTGGTATTTACGTTCATACGAAAAATGAGACAACGGAAAAAGACAAAATTACTTTGAACATGAGGGAAGAGGTTCGTCCTCAAGTGACTGAACTGGTTTGAAGAAGGAGTTGAACTTCATTTGTCTTTCTTTTGTGTTAATTTCATAATTAAACAACTCAACTAACACGTACAGTGCAATTGACCTCTGTGGAGCAACTGACGGGAGAAGGCCTGACACGAGCAGGAGAAACACAATCGTGTGACTGAGCTACTATTGGCTGACAGTAACCATGGTAACGGCACGTACGCCTTGCGCTGTGAGCGCCCGCACTCGACACACGCACACTCACATTGCCGGGCGCAGTCGTACAGTGACGATCGCATGCTACTAATCAGTGTTCTGCGCATAAAAACTGCGATCCAATGGCTGTCCGGATTAAGCGAAGTCCGTATTAATGGGGTCCGGATTAACGAGGTTTTACTGTAAATAAAAATAGCAATAAACAAATTAGTCGATTTAAGGAGTCGATATGATTATTTGATTCATCGACGTATTCCAGTAACAAATGCTTTAACCCTAGAACACAAAGGCACCCTGAGCCAAGCGTTGTTACAAAGGCTTAGTCTCACAGACTACGTTTTGGAAAATAAATAAAAAACCCTTTAACGATGGAAAAAATTTTAATTATCAAAACACTTAAAATGAACATTGAATTAATGTTTTAAAAGAGTTCAATGTCCAAATCTTAATTGTTCTGGCACTCCCAGCAGATTGTCCCGTAGTGTTCCCCACACATGACCTTTTGCACAACTTCCACAAAAATGTTTCGTCATTCGCCGTAATCTTGGAGGGCAGAAGGCACACACCTTCCTTCACCTACTATATACAACGTATCTTTACAATATAGTGCTTAAATAAAACCATAACAGGCGAATAAAGGGAACGTATACTATACTCTGTAATAAGACACCATGATCCGTACAAGTTGCGAGTCTGCCGCGAACTGTGCATTGTTACAAAGGCGTAGTCAATCTGACGACGAAATCTTGAAAACTCGTTAAACAAAGGACGCAAGCGAACACCAACCAGACCCTTTCAATAGCAGGCCAAGACCAACAGCTACACAGAGTTTTGTAAATTTTAGTGGAGTGGGAGGGGGTAAGGGGTAGAAATGACACCTGGCGCGTCGTCTGAGAGACTACGCCTTTGTCTTCTATGTTTGAAATATATCATCATTGAAAGTTAAAAAAATTCCGCATAAAATGTGATTTCAGCAACGCCAAATCTTGAAATGTTTATCTGATATTTATTATCAAAGCTCAATAATCATAATAACTCATTTTGCAACAATATTTGCAGGAAAAATAATACACTTCTCCATTTCCTATCGGGAGGTTGGATAAGGAAGGTTTTTTTCTATTTTGATGCATAGATATTTACTAGCCATTTTGTTTTTTCATAATATTCATTCCCTCTTTAATACCAAACACTTTGTTTTTCCATAATATCACATACAATTTTATAGTAGTGTAATTCTTGAATAGTTATCATTTGGTTATGTTAATTGATGGGTCGGTGCAGATAGTGGTTGGTTGCAATTAAACTGGATCTATTAATATTTTACAAAAATATTAAAAAAATGTAAATGGTGATAAGATCTCACGACGTTTGAAGTCTTCAGCAATTAAGACATAGTACGTCAAGAGCAAAAGAAATTCCAAAACACATTGAGGAAGGAAGTCTTATTCTATTATATTATTCTGTCCTTAAATTTGCATAAATTGTTATAATTTTTACCTCAAGTTTATAAGTTAGTGCATTTGGAAAACTGAATTGTAAATAAATATTCTGACATATCTTTTCTACCTTCATATTGAGCTATTTTTGTACCAATCTGATTTTTAAGTTATTGGTGGCTACTCTCTTGCTGATCACACCAGATAATCATAATACTAACTAAATTATGTACAGGATGTTTATAATATCACGTGTCAATTTCTCTAAAAATAAAAGTGTCAATAAAACTCTCTCTATGCATAAGATAGAGGTAACGACTGATAAACAATAAATTTGCATTAAAAATCAAAATTGCTTTAATTTGAGCTCATAAAGTAACACATGGATTGCGTTACACGGTCACAGTATTCTAGTGTCGGTCTTTACAGGCCACATTCCTGACCCCAGGAGTGGAGGGTTATAAAAAGATAAAAAAACATTTTTAGAACTATGCTGTTCTGTAATACTTGAATGGACACCTAACTAATATGAATAAAAATGTTCACTGATAAGTCCAAAGATAGCGTACTAATGAAAGGCAAATCAAAAATGATTTGTATTTTACATGCAGGAAAGCTTCTAGAAGCCTTAAAACGTTTGATGGGGAACCTCTCCTCGTTACGCAACTTGGAGCTGATAGACCTGATGCTGGATCACCATGAAGCTCTATACCTGCTGGATCAGGTGTGTTGCAACCAGACAGAGACTCTGAGGAGACTGAAGCTGATCAACCCTACCAAGACCAGCTGTCAGCTGCTAAAGGCAAATAACATGCATTTTATAGTCAGAAAAACAGCTATACAATATTGTGATAAAACTTTATTGTACCGTAAATGTTAAAACTCAAACCAATTGGTAGTAGGTAGTTCAATAGTGATATTTGGGTTCGAATCGAACCCGAATCGAATATTTATTTACTATTCCGAATATCGAATATTTTCGAATCGAATATTAGCGTAAGCGTTTATTTTCATCCATTTAGGTAATCTTCAAAACTTGGGTGTGAACAGCCTAATTTAAAAAATGTAGTAATTGAAGGCTTTTAAATGATGTAGGGCCTGTATATATGATTTGCTATTCAATCCTCTCAATTCATAAACGGTATCAGTGGACTGACACATACTTTCTCCCTTAAGTAAATTTAAAAAAGACAATCTATAATAAAACTATCATGTTCTTCAAAGTTTATCTAAATATCTTCTAATAATTTATTGTTACAAAAATAATCATCATATTTCTGAAAAGAAAAACAAGAGAGACTAAGTTAAATTAATTGTTCGAATTGTATGGGGGAATTTGGATTTGGATTCAGGGGACCCCAAAACGGATATATCCATCTGCTCTCAACTCAAATTCGAAAATTTTGAGGAAAACAATACTTTCTCCATATACTATGTATAAGGGGAGAAAGTAAAAATACAAAAACTGATTTAACCATTGTTACAATTAAACAAATCAATCTCTTTAAAAAATAATACATATTGAAAAATAAGTAAAATTTTACATATTAATTATGGCCAATTGATGAAGCAAGCAAAATTGTAATATAAATACTGAGGTAAAAATCATTTTTAAATTGAAATTTTGTATCATATCATAAATAAAATCAATTTAATAATAATCCACAATTTACAACAGTTGCATAGCACAATTTCTTTTAATTTATAATGCTAAATTATGAATAGTTTAAGAATTATTATGAGTAGTTTCTTATCAAGTTCACATTTATAAAATTAATTAAGATTCAACATTATAAAATTATTAATGTAGTTATTTTTACAGTTGATATTTTAACCCTTTATTGAGTGTGCTAAAAGTATCTATTTTAGTAAGAACGTAATAAATAACTTGTTTAAACCAGATAGTAATACGCAGGGAAGTGAAAATATTTGACTGAGAAATGAATTGAAACAACCTGGTTCAAATATAAACAAACCCCTACACCCTTCTGCCGGTCCAAAGCTCAAGGTCAGTTTTTGTAACATTGACCCGGCCACCTGGCTGCCTCTATTGTCTGTTGCTCTTGTCAAAATACATCCCGTTATACTGTGAGTCACAATTTTACTGTTTTTAAAAAATGGTTTCCTCCAAGCTTTTAATACCGTATTGAAACAATGTTTTATGCAACAATAAAAACTTCATGTTTCACTCTATAAGTGCAACCTAGATTTTTTATCACTGTGGCCGTGGTATAACAAGCCTATGAAAATACAAAACATTATCTTGACTAGCCATACCATGAAACTTTTGAAATAATAGTCGTCCATTTTAATTGTCACTTTTGAATGTTGCATTATCCTCTAAAGGATTTTTTAGGAATAGATATTATCAGTGAAAATATGGAACTACTTTTATGCTGCGCAAGGAAGGAAACGAAAGCTGTCAGTTCGGCATCGATCGAGAATCGGTATCTTTATCCGTCTGTAGTCAGATGATAAAGCATTGGTTACATTATTAGTTTTCAACTGAATTAGCTGCATAATGGTATCCTAATTCTGAACTTTAAAATGAAAACTCTATAGCTTTGCTTTGACATACGTCACTTTTATATTATTTATCGTCTTTGAATATTCGACCGTCTTCGAATATTCGACCGACACCGAACTTTGTCAGATATCGATGGGACTAAAGCTTTATAATGTGTCTCATGTCTCATATGTGTACACATTTGTCATTTTCAAATACTAAACAATCTTTTTGGTCAAATTTGAATTATTTTTATTCTGTTACAACAATGTTTATGATTCATGAAGTGATTTAAAACTTATATATCTAGACTATGTATTGGATTCTTCTGTAATTATCATGAATAAATGTATAATACAATGTATTAAAGTCATCAGAATGCTGAAAATAACTCACCCTGAATGATATTACTAGGGTTTGATTAACACATTCATTGAACCGAAACAAATTTGTTCACCAGGCTCTTAATACCATAACATCAGCACTACAAGATTAGGTTTCTGTCTTTCGATGAATAGATACTGGTCGCAATAAGCCCTCACACCTAGTGTAGTGTTCTCTTGTGAAGATTAACGTCCGATTGTAGATTTGTACTATTTGATACTACGTTAATCCGCAAAGACCATCCTCTTGATTAGACTAGTTTTTAATTCAGAAGCAGTTGTTCGGATTCCACAATAAACCGTAGGTCCCTTAAATATGCCAATGACTGTTGGGTTATTAATTAACAGTCCTTTCTTAGGGACATGTCAGCCTAAGTCAGTAACAAGACTACAAGATCACGCCACAGTTATCTTACACTCAATCTTCATTCATACTTGGTTTAAAATACCTTGTGGTATGGTCAACATTTCAATAATCTAATCTAAACAAAACTGACAATAAAAATCAAGAGTTCAGAGTAAATCAAGGTGGCAATGAACTGTTATGACATTGAACAAGTAGACATAACCCAAAAAATAGTCACAGTGACATTGTTTATAAGGAAAGAACTTTTATGAACAATGAATAAATGACTTTAATAATTTTGGGAAAAATATTTGTCATAGTTAAGTGCAATAAACACAAACACTTTTTGCAGCCGAGCTAAAAATAATGAGTGGCTCTTGATTGCCAAAAATTTAACACGATCTTATGATCCTTGATCTCACGATCTTTGATCATATAACTAAAATAATATGCCATTACTAAAAACCTTGATAACCTCTTTAGGTTAGGTCATCAGTTTTTTTATGAAATCCGGCCTTTAAACTAGTACAGTAGCTCAACTGAGAAGTAATCTCCAAAAACTGTGAGAGCAGTTGAGTAACGGAAGCTAGTGTGTACTTTACACATTTTTAAGCCTTGAGAAATAAAATTTGATATCTCTTCTAGGAAGTGACCGGGTATACCGAGGACTGAGAAAACTGAGGCTGGTTATGGGGAGTTCTACTGTACCGGTGTAGAAATCATGAAAATGTAATAAATTACATTAAGTGTAATGTAATGTATAATATTTTGCCTAACAGGTGCTAGAAATTAGTCCGCAGAACCTGGGCGAGGACGTCGTATATCTTCTAGGAGAGATTAAGCTTAGACACCTTCACATCCTCCAGAACCGATACACGCCACTGGATATTACCGCCGTCAGTCCAAAGTGTTGGAAGTAGGTTCTGTAAGTGAAATAGAAGGAATTTGTTTTTGTTAGTTAAACTAGCTGAAAATATAAAAAAATCACAAACATATACAATCTACATAGTAATGATTTTAAGTTAAGTCAAACAATGATTTTGAGAAGTTTGTTTTGGACGTAATGTGAGTCCAATGTACCAGTTTTTAGCGCTATTTTAAAACACATTGATGAATGAGATCTGTTTGATTGTAAACAAATAGAGTTACTTTAGAAAATTATATGAAAACTTTTGATAATCAATAAAATTGATTTCTATTAACATGTTTGTGATGGCTGTAAAAATGTCGGTTTTTCTATTTGCTGCAGGTCAATTTTTCATAAAACTTGTCAAAAATATACCGCATTTTTGTTTCATTTTCTATTTGTATTGATGAAAAAACATGTTGGTAACATGTATTGAACAAAATTTTTATTTTTTTATGTTTTTAATAATTTTACTGGTTGGGGTAACTTATACCTCAAGTAGATGAAATCCCCATCAGGTAAATAAAGATCTTGTGCTAGGCGCGTGAAAACCTCAATATATCAATATTAAATACAGCCGTACATGCCTGCAATTTTTAAAAAAGCCCTGATGTACCCGGTGTTGTGAGCATGTTATGAATTTCAAGAAATCCCAAGAAATCAACAAAGGATTTATTCGTAATATCCTTTTATTTAATCTTTTCTGAGTGTTATACAGAAATGATCTCTACAAATATATTTCGTGAAATAAATTGCCCTATCAATATGTTTCTAAGTTTTTGTCTTAAGCCGTTAATCGGGGTGTTTAATTACTCTTGCTGATGGCCCACTATGGGGTTTTTACAACTTTGAGTGGTCACAACAGCGAAACAAGCAGGACATTAGATACTGCAGAACACGTGGCGTGGACGTAGTTTAAGAAAAAATTCACTAGAATGCAGGACCAAATGATCTGTCAATTGAACAGTCATAGGTTAGGAAAAAAACTAGCAGAACCTAGCAGATGACTTGTATAACAAAATTAATTAGCTGAGAATGTCAAATCCGAATAAACTTGTGCGTCGAGGTGAACGCAACAAGGGCATTGCACGAGACATCTTGGGGTTAGACCAATATATGTATTGTTTTTTGGGTAACTTTAACCTTCTATACCCTAACTACCCAAATTTGATATTCTTCCTCACTTCTTCTTAAGATAATATTGATAAATTTGATAAAAAGTTATCACCTTTTTCCCCTCAGTTTTAACAGTTCTGTTTCCCTTGTGACTAGGGATTGTGCCAAACGCAACCCCGGCCTGAAAGTTCACTTGAGAGTAGAGAGTACCAGGGAGAGACATCTGCTGTGGCAGGAGGGAGCTCCAGTCTATACTGTGCTGTACTCTAGCCCTCAGTGTAAGGTAACATCTTCTACACTTTGTGTCATTGTTATTGCTTTGATTCTCAATTGAAGAAAGCCTGCTTATTTATAGAAAAATTAAAAGGACATTATTGATTTGTCACATGTGGATCCAGGAAAATGAAATGGATAAGGAAGGACACGTTTCCAGAAGCATCCAATCTGTGTCCAATTTGTTGATTAAATAAAATTCTTTCATCATTTCGTACTTAAAAAAGTACGTAAAAAAGTAACCTTAAAATTTTACTTCATTTTAATAATAATTAAATAAAAATTATTTAGTGGTTAAAAAAACTTTATAAATACTGGAGCTCAAAAATTTGACAAATAGCTCAGCTAAGCTCGATCTCAAAATTTCAGGCTCGCACAAACCCCTAGTTTTGGTTATCTTAAATATTTTAGTAAAAGTTTCCTCAATTTGTTAGAAGTGTAAGTTAGTTAGGTATATTATTAACCCCGGATATCCGAAATCCTGGCAAATCCAAACACATTCTCGGTGAAAAAAATGAAATAGCTGTAAATTTAAAAAAATGTTGATTTTTTTGCGATGTTCAAGCGAAGCCAGCGTCGCTTGAACATCACGCCGTTTGGCTGTTAGCGATACACACTAATCAGGTGGTAAATGCTGGCTTAACAGTAGACAGGTGCGAGACGCATCCCAACAAGGGTGGGGTAGGAGTAGAGTGATTTATTTTTAGCACACACTCACTTAGCAACAATGACATGTCACGTACATTCTCCCGCCAAGATCTCTGCCTATTCGAACACTGAGTCACCAAGCCTGCATAACCCCAATCACCAATTATTTCACGAATACAGTGACGAAATAAGTGTTTAATATTATTTCCGGGGAAATCCTAACACCCCTAAATCTGAATAGGTTTCAGCCCCAACTAGTTCGGATTTGAGGGGTTCCACTTTACTACCAATAACCAACCTAACATATGGTACGCAGAGTGCCATATGATGGAATATTTATTGTGGTCATACAGCACACTACAGATGTAGGTTAAGTCAGTTATTGATATAATTTATCATATTATAATCACAAATCAAACTAACTTACACCCACAGACCCCTGTATGTCGGGATGTAGATCGTCGCAATACAATGGTCTTCAAAGTATGTTCTTATCAATTATGTTGTTATTTTTGGTATTTAGTAACAAACCTCCCTTGGTGAAAGTATAACTCGTATGGTATTTTTTTGGTAAACTGAGAAAAATCCTACTGAAATATTTATGATAACCGTAAGAAACATAAATGCTACAAGCAGCTGTATAAGTGTAGCCTCTAGCTGAAGTAAGTACAATTAGTTATTAGTTTATAATAGGTACAAAATAAACGTGATCTCCAGCCACAAACCACTCTATTTGACTTATTTGATCTCACTGACATATCTTGTTGTTTTCATACTTGTAACTATCAGTGTTGGTACAGCTGCTGACGGATGTGGTCACCCGAGCCATCGACCTCTACCAGAACCAATTGTGTGTGTTCGGCCACATCGGGCTTCCTAGATTTCATCAGCCTAAGAGTTTCAATGACCGCATTGATCCGTTTCTTTTAATGCTGTGTCGGGTCTGCCCTAGACTTCATACTTTGGTAAACTTTCTCAATTATTTTTGTTGTATTACATACTCATGATAAATAATTATAAATGAATAAGTTAATAATATAATTTTTTATATCATTATATATATTTCATTTTAGGTATTGTATCTATTTATTTATAATAAGAAAAACAGGAAATTAAATTTGATAGTTGAAAGTAAAATTCTTTACACATACCTCGTGTACCAGGACAAAGGTAGATTCTGTTCAAGAATCACAAAAAAACACAAAACAGTGTTTGATTTTTGTTCTTGAGGTCTTTATAAGAAGGTGAAAATAAAATCATATACTCGTATGTATATTCTTTTTCATACACTTGCACTTCAAATCTCTTTTTACTTTTTAAGTGCAACTACTTTTGGCTCAGCATGGAGCAATGATTAGACGAGAGAAGGGTGTATAGAAGGGTCTACAGTGGTTAAATCACTTTGCGTAACGATAGTTGTAAATTTTTTAAAGGTCATTCCACAAAAAAATTAGAAATAAACATTTAAACAGGCGATGAACAAGCGCACACATTACCAGGCAGAGGTTTAGTTTAGATATAAAAATTAATGTTTACAAACTAAAGTCTATTGGCAGGTAGTGAGGGAGAGAATCTCAACCAGCACAGTTCTGTTATTGGCTGATGTAGGAAAGAACCTGCGTCATCTGTACATTCGGAAGAATGCAGTCATACTGAGGTGTGACTGGCCTCACAATCCAGAATGGACTCCTGGGTAAGCTATTTCCAACTCATTTCTATCACTAATTTTTTATTTAATACTACATATGATTAATGTAAATGTAAATTCCAGTTTTGCACTAGAATGGATTCCTTAGTGCTCATTTTATTGATTTTGTTGTATTTAATATATTTATCTAAATATTTGTCAATGCCTATTAATAATAAATCAGAATGTTTAAGAGATTTTTCTTCCAGTTCTACTGCCATATACTCTTTAAGAATTCTTTAGCATACATTATTTTGCTTTACATTGATTTCATTTAGACTGGGATGGTGGCGTCATCCTGTAATCCAGCTACTTGGAGGTCACGAATTGTGGATAGTTGTGAGCGATGGTCGGTGGGTGTAGTGTTCTCTTGTGTGGATTAACGTCCGCACTATTGAAAACTACGTTAATCTGCAAAGACCATCCTCATAATTAGACCAATTCGTAATTCAGAGGTCGTGGTTCGGATTCCACGTTAAACTGTAGGTCCCTTAGTTGCCGTCGGCTGTTGGGCTATTAATTAACAGTCCTGTCTAAGGAACATGTCAGCCTTAGTCAGTAACAAGACTACAAGATAGCGCCACAATCATCTTACAATCAACTCTCATTCATACTTGGCTTAAAATACCTACCTTGTGGTATGGTCGCCATTTCAATAATCTAATCTAATCTAATCTAATTTAAATAAATACAAGTAGAACTATCATTATCTAACGTGATTGGGACTCAGGTACAATTCTGTATTAACAAATTCAAATTATAAATAATCACATGAAAATATATTTAAAGAATTTAATTTTTGATCATAAATGACAAACATGTCAAGGAATTGTTGGAAGAGATAAATCTTGGGTTTCATAAAAGATCAAAGTATTGTAGGACAGGAAGCAATGTTGTCAAGTTCTTTTTAGAGAGTTTGGGGGCTCCAGCAAAGCTGACTAAGCACATCAAGTTTGTAAAGAAAAATTCAGTGTATGTGCTGGTTTTTTAAGTTTAAAACTTAAATCCCTCTGGTTCTAACTTAAAAAACCCCAACTGCCTTCACCATAGGCCTTTATGATGAATTAAAAGAGCAAGGTACTGTAGTGATGTGAGTCACAAAGTCTAAAAAGGGAGCCCTTATCTTTTCATTTGAGGGTATATGCCCAAGGGCAGTCAGTACATTAGAGTGAGTTGGAAAAAATCTATATTTTTCGTTTGAGTTGTACTGCGGAAAACTAAAAAAGTCTTAAAACATTAAAAATATCTAATCGTACCTTCCGGTTGCGCAATTGAACTATAGTTTTAAAAATAAGTAAAAAATAATTTTTTTTTAAATTTCATTATATTTTACATACATCAGTTTTTCTAGAAGTAATAGTGGAAAACGTTATTTATAAGATACTAAAATATGAATATTTAAATACTAGCTCTGTTAACATATTTTGGTCGTACATCGCTGAAAAATAATAATGACTGAAAGTGTAATTTTCTGTTAGTAATATTTTAAATATAAAGTATAGATATCCAGATATAATTCTAATAATGTGCTTTTACACATTTTGATAGTTATGAAAAAAAACAATTCTTTTATTTCTGGATTTTGTTTGTTAATTTGAAAAATTAGGTGTTTAGTACACTGAAAGTTATTGTTGACCCAAAAATATGTCGTGTTGTTTTGTACGAGCAATTTTTTTTAAATAGTGACCCACTCAACTTTTATCCTGCAGTCCGGTTCAAATTTGAATGAATGAAGGTTTTGTTAGTTTTGATTTTCATTCCTAGCTAATGTCGTTGCTTAACCCATTCCTGTCTGAATTTCTGAGAAACCCTCCTGTCTCATTTAAAATCCAGCCTTGTTCACTGTGACTGTGCTGGAACATTGGACACTAGTGAAAAATTATAAATACGATGGTTTAAAGAAGAAGCCAACACTACCTATCTGATACAAAATGAACAAGCACACTTAATAGGAGAAAAAGAACTACATCAAAACATAAGCAGCCAAAGCACATTGTTTGCTCAGAACTACTCAGAACGTACAGTGCACGTCTTTAATCATTTGGCTACCAGAGGCGGAGGACGTACACTGTACGTTATTCGTCAGGAGTGGGTTAACATTTATAGAACCATAAATTGTCTGGCATTTAATTGATACTATATTTTATTTTTATGCGATGGGTACCACCCTCTGTCTGAGTTGTGGTTATTTAGTATTTTGTGTTTTTATTAGTTGTAAACAAAAACATTTTTCTATGACTTTCTATTTTTACCCAAAATATTGCTGGATATCTAGCCATCCTCTATTTTTTATATATGTCAGATAGTCTTGATTTCGTGACTTTGAATAAGAATGGTTCTTCCCTATAGCTCATTGTTAGTTGCCAGAAAATGGGACAGAGAAATGGAGCTATTGTTTATCAGTTAAATAAAGTAATTTTGTATGATTAAAAATATATAAATGGTAGGAGTAAACTGACACACACTTTTTCCTCTTAAGGTTAGTTAAAAAAATAATTACATTTAATATAATGATCATATTTCTAAAAATTTATCAGCACAGTAAATGTACTGTTTCAAAAATACTTATTACATTTCTTTCCCACACCCTATTATTTTCATTATATTTACCATCTGGTATCTATATAAATAAAATTAGAGTTTTGTCTTTACATTGCTCAGAATGATTCATTTTTTAGTTATTTTTACTTTTCGTGTGTTAGAGTAGCCGAAACCGGTCTTATCTCAATTTTCATCTGACGCTCCAGGAGGCATTTTACGCCGTCTTCTCTGAAAAAACCGGAGAACTGATTACAATAAAACTTATTTCATGTATTCTCTACATTCTCTACAATTTTGACGGAAACAATACTTTCTCCTTATAACATAATTTTATCTTACATAATGTATAGGAAAATAAAATAAAATAGCTGTTCCAATTTTGCAGCTCTTTCACCAGTATTATCAATCCAAAAAATTGAGTTCTGTCATTCAATTCCATGGGGCTTAAAATTACATTAATTGGGTAAACGTGATAAATATGTGCACCACTTTATAAAATGTGCTATTTTTTAAAGAAAGGATACACAAAAAGGAAAAGCAAAGGGTATCTGTGGTAACTGACAATAATTAAACATTTTTATTGTCTTCTGAATGCTTTTTGGTTACTGTAGATGGCTGTTCTCTGTTCAGGCACTGTGCGCTTACCTAGCCACTAGATTTTTCAAATAGTCCTTGTATCTAACATTTAAATGTCTAGATTCTACGAGTGGCTACGAATGTCATGTCGCTCGTACGAGGACACAGAGCGGGAGGTGTCACAGAGGTTCGGACGCTCGTGGCACTTGCTAAGTGACAAGGAGTTCACCCGTCTGACAGCTGGCCAGCTCATCTCAAACGATAAGTAATAATAGGAAAGTTTTATTTTATTTTTGATAGAACAGAATAAAATTGAGAAGAAAAGAGTTATAGAGCCTACATGATCTAATTAACTACATTGATAAGGGACAGTTAGTGAAATTCTTTTGCAAGGATTTGTAGACATGGACTCAATTTCTTTTCTCACTTATGGCCAGATATCATGATTATAATCTAAACATCACAGTCTTTGTGAGTTGTGACTGTGAGGTTCCAAGCTACATTCAAATTTAAAGAGGCACTCATCAAATTATATGTATAACCTAAAGTGTTGCCTTAGATTGTGCCATTTTGATTCCCTGAACCCAACAATCTCAAATCTTTACGTTAGCAATGTAGTTAATTTAACGCTCCACCAGGCACATGGATTTTAAAACAAAAGGACACTCAAGGAAGTTACCACCTTGTATTAATTTTCATCTAAAGGGAATTTTGGGGTTATAAGTCAAAAGTTCTTTATTTACACATTCATATTTGTATAGATATTAAAATGTATCTTGTGTATTGTCAACAGACTAAACTAAACATACATTGAAGTGCCAAATGTTTCATATAATTGTCAGTAGCCTATATAAGCTATATATTTTTTAATATTGATTAACTCAAAAGTAAAAATATAAATAGAGGTTTTGTACTAAAATTTATCGTTGGAATAGGTTCACTTGTTAAGTTAACCAATACCCAAATATTGTGATAGGATTTTACTTGTTATGAAGTGAACATAACTTGTACAGGATAATTATTGTTTTATAAAAAGTGTGTATGATATATATTTAATGTTTAAAAGTGTGTTTATACGTAAAATATATTAAAAGTTTTTTATTGAAACCTTTGTTTTGTATTTTTTTACTTGACATTAATTTTATATGAATGCTCTCAAATTAGACTATGTTTCACATTTGACTATCTGCCGATCTATATCAGTGGTTCCCAAACTTTTTTGAACCTCGACCCACTGCAACCTAAACATTATTTCACGACCCACTTGAAGAAGGTTCTTCACTGTGTTAGTGTTAACTAAAACAAGGTAAAAAAGGAGGACTCCTTTTTTAAAAAGAAATTAAAGGAGGAAGAGAAGGAAGCCAGAGGAAAAGCCTGGACCGTTCATCCGGGATGCCGACAGGCTAAGGAAATGCTTGGAGTGCATAATATAAGAAGGTCTGAGACTATGATCAGGCTTAAGAAAAACAATCTAAGGATACTGACGGGATTTCTAACCGGACATTGTAGGCTCAGGGGTCATCTGAGCAAAATGGGCATTGTTCAAGTTGAATGCTTCTGCCAATCTGAGGAAACACCTAGACATATTGGCCGAGTGTGACGCGATAGGTCAGAAGAGAGCCAGAAGCTTGGGAACACACCAGGTGGCGGTGGAGGATTTTCCAAAGTTAGAACCCCTCATAATACTAAACTTTATTAAGGCATTAGGACTAGAGGGGGTTCTCTAGGCAAGAACTAGAGACTTCCACACACATAGGTCGCGGTGCAATCTTTCCCCTAGATTTTATCAAGTATCAAGTAAGTAAGTAGTGTTAACTTTCTAAACCAGGATGCACTACTAAATTCGTGGCTTCCCACTTGCCTCACAGAGCAGGGTTAAACATGGGGAATTTGAGATTGCCGATCTAGAAACAACAAAAAAGTCCCTTTACAGTAAACCCTCTCATATCCGGACTAATGTGGCGACGGCCGATCCGGATAGCAAAAAATCCGGATATGAGAGGGGAATAAAACATCCAGATATTAAATAAAAAAAACCACTTTAATAATATCAAAACTAAAAAAATCACGTAATACAGTACAAAGTGGTACAGTACTAGAGTAATACAATTTTTCCTCCATCGTAATGACAACCCTTTTTCTTTTTCCAGCCATAATAACTTATTCCTACCCGAAACTAAAACGAACCGTTACAAGAAAGACAAGGTCACTGAAGCAAAACAAAGGCGACACTGACCACGGAGGCGGGTGTTGTCATTGCAGTACATGTGATGCGTTGGCTTGGCTATTGGGGTGGGTACGGACAGGTTTATTGTTTCGTAAGTCAGTGACCTTGCACCAGATTGCACAGAATATAGACAGTAGCGCTAGAGACTCAGGTACTCGGGACTAGGGTGACTCATCGTTTCCCCATTGCGCTTTTGAACATTACCGCTGTCCACATGGCTTCAACCCCGCGTTCGGCGATCGGCGCGCTACTAACCGACCTACAAACATCGTTCGCGTCTACTGGTTTAACAAACATTGACCTCCTAGAGTAATTTTAAATTTTTGCATTCTTTCAAAATCACGTCCGGATATCGGAGGGTCCGGATATGAGAGATCCGGATATGAGAGGGTTTACTGTATTTTGTCAACCAGAACAGTAATTAAAATCTTGATCTAGCAGCTGATCATTGGTAGAGAGAGTAGAAATAGACATATGATTGTACAATACCAGTAAATAAATAATAATAATAATAATATCAATTGTAACTTGCCACTGATGAAAGAGCGAATAGTCTATTCAAATTATATTCAATTTTGTGTGAAGTATATTGTTTCCCTACTGAGGGTTTTAAAACATTATTGATTGATTAGATTATATGTGTTCAATTAATTATCATGCAGTAATAAGTGTAAAAAGAGCCAATAAGAACTGTAAACAAGAAAAAAAATATAAAGATGCTATTAAAAAGCTAAGAAAAAGCAATACATAACAAGAAAAAAATACTGAACAAATATATGCCAAATTTATTTAAAAAATAACAGATCAAATTATGTAATTATTTAAGTTATCTGCTTATATCGAGTTAGTTGTTTGGATTGTTTTAAAAATCCAGGTTTTCACGAGTGCTCAACATTAACATTTGAGATGCCTCATAAATAATATCATTGGCTTCCACAAAATACAACATTTACTCTGCACTCATGAAGTTTCCACAGTTCTTTATTGCTTTGACCTTATTACATCACATTGAAAATTTAACAGTTTTCTTGAAACTGGCAGTAAAACTAGTTAAGGTTGTTAGGGTGTATTAATGTTGGATCGAAATAGATCTCTTCTTTACTTAATCCCTCCCAGATTTTTAAAATTAGTTTAAGTTGCTGATAACAGCATCAGTTACATGTGACAGAGCAATACTCTTACTCTTTCATTTACAAGTTTAATTAAAATTGTATTTATAACCACATAACTTTTCAAAACCACAATGGACAATTTAAATTTTAAACTAACATTATCGGCTTTAATAGTCTAGACCTATAATATAAAAAGAACCTTCGGTTCTATAATTTCTAATGAGATATGTGTAAAGTGTATATTTTTGGGAATACAGCAGTAGTTTTTGATTAGTGATGTCGTCTGAACATGTGCCTCATTAGCCGTTGTTAGCGTCTTGGACTTTGATGCAAGAGGTCTCAGGTTCAAATCTCAGGATGACCACTTTCACTTTAGACCGCTTTCACAAAAAGCATTTGGTTAATATCGCTACTTGTCTTGGTAAAGAATGTCTCTGATGTAGATTCAAAAAAACTTGGTTCACTATTTTAAATTAAGGGGAGACTGACGCTCCATAAGGCCCCATGTTAAAGTGTCATATTTTAGGTACATATATCTCATAGACTACTGTTCATAAGCAGCTTAAATTTTGCACAGTTGTTATTCAATATCTAATAGTTCGTTGGTACTAGGATTATAAAAATATAGTAAATACATTTATATTTAAGAATTTGTTTCCAAAACATATTTTTTTCTCATTTTTTAAACAGGTTTTCCCCTCGTTAGACCACAATTATGAACCAAACATAATAATTTTAGTACCAAAGCTACAATATGCAATATATATAGTAAGACAAAAGCTCCATCAAAATATCTTTAACATTTTCCAAGTTATGTGTATCTGCGTTTAAAAAAAGTTTTTTAGGAGTCAAGGAGTCAGTTGGGTAGGTGGTGCTAGTAAACTGCATAGAACCTCCATGCAGACCAATTTTAAAAGTGAATATATACTGCTTAAATTTATGAAAACTTATTGTTTTTGGTATCAAAACATTGAGAAAAGTCTAAATTTTACAACATGCAGAAAAAAGACCAAAAATTACAATTTTGGATGGCAGACTCCCTGTAATTAAGCTTCATGAATTTGTCTTACTGATCATCGTTATAGAAATATAAATTGAAGAGTATTATTATTTGGTTTAATAAAACAATTTGTTACACTTATTTTAAAGATGTATCTATCAGTTAAAGGAAATGAGATATGAGTGTAACTAAATATGCGTGGTCTATAATACCTCTTTAGTCTTATAATCTCCAATAAATCTAATAAACTAATATAGATTAATAAATTAATATAAATCTAATAAGTCTAATAAATCTCCTGATGATATTTGTTAGTTTTTTATATAAATTTGTTAATACTTGCTGGGAAACCGCCTAACAAAATTTATAATGGATCAATGAAATAAAATGAAATACATGTTGAAAAAAATTTCTTCCCAAAAAGTTTTCTAATTGATTACAATTTGAAATATAATTTCAAATTTCTTACCTTTAAAACGGCTAAACATCCAGCCTTTTATTTATTTACCAAGGAAAATAAGACTGCTACCACATAACCTTTATGTTTTGATAGCTTCAATTTATAACAGGAAGGAATGGAATATAGCATTCAATGATCAGAAAATTAAGATCATAAGTTAAGAATAATTTTTTTAATTTAGCAATTAATGTGTAAAAAATATTTATTACACAATATAAGTACATCTAGGTTTATCCCTGAAAAGTTGTTACAACCCAAACTGGTATAGCTTAATAATGCATGAATGAATTCTTGCGTTTAATGAAAGTGGAGAGTCGAAAAGTTAATACTTTCATTTCCTGGGACTCAAGTTTTATTAAAATATAAATTACGTTATGAATTTAGTATAAGGCTGTTCCTTTTGTTAAGATGCTTTTGATTGAAGCTACATGGCTTAACCAATGATATAGAGCATTGGTAAACATTCTCATTGTTGGAACTCAAGCAAAATGGTATGAGAGATATGTAGAGAAGAAAATAATATTTCGAAATATTTGTATATCGTTTGATATTTTCTAACTGTGAAAACAAATTAAAACCTTGAGAAACTAAGTTAGATGTAAAAAACTACTTTTTGAATCTATTATGGATAGGCAATACCGCAAGAATCTGATGAAAACTATAATGTAAGTATAGGACAATACATGTTTTACATGCTTTACAATACATGTTTTAAAAGGCTTTCAACTCAATTGAATGCAGAAATTCACAATTCAAAAGTGTTATTGTTTTAAAATGGTTACTCTTAAAATTCATTTTAAGAGTATTATTATATTTATTTATATTTTATTATTATATTTTAATATTATAATTATTAAATTGTATTATATAATATTATATTTTATTATTATTTTATTATAGTATTATTATATTTTAAGACTGGGACGGTGGCGACGTCCTGTCATCCAGCTACTTGGAGGTCACGAATTGTGGATAGTTGTGAGAGATGGTCGGTGGATGTGGCGTTCTCCGATGTGGATTAACGTCTGCACTACTGAATATCACATTAATCCACAAAGACAATCCTCGTAATTAGACCAATTCGTAATTCAGAGGCCATGGTTTGTATTCCACGTTAAACTGTAGGTCCATTAGTTGCCATCGGCTGTTGGGCTATTAATTAACATTCCTCTCTAATTCAAGTCAACAAGTCAACCTTAGTGAGTAAAAAGACTACAAGATCGTGCCACAATCATCTTACATCCAATCCTCATTCATACTTGGCTTACAATACCTACATTGTAGTATGGTTGCCATTTCAATGATCTAATCTAATCTAATTTAAAAAAATTGTAAAATGGACCTAATGACCTAATTTATGCTTTAAAAAATCTTGTAATGCTTAAAATATTCTGCAACTACCTTAGAAGAGAGACAAGTTGTTATCCAAGTACTTTTAAACTTCTTAAAAAAATTAGAAGATGTAACATCATTTTTGTAAACTAAAGTTTTTAGAGATGCATACACAGAAATAAGATATAGGGTGAGGAACTTATTTTATTTTATTTTAAATGTCTTTTGTTTCTTTTAAAATAAAATAAATATAAGTGAGTCAATTCATTGTTACTGTCAATTTCAAAATATATTACAATACAATGAAAAAAGCAGTTTTTATGTTTTCAGCTCTGCTCATTTCTCGTTCGGGAAACTGGACATTACAGATTAGAAATATTTTGAAAATATGGACAAAATACTGGAGGTTTATTTACAAAATATAATCTATAATTTATTAATTAATTATTATTAGTTTATTCATATAGTTTATTTGCCAAAATTGTAATGAAAGAAAATCATAAAATTTAAGCTTTTAAAGATTTGAATTAAAAATAATTAAATTAAATTAAGAATTAAATTAAAGTAATAATGCTCTATTACTCTGATGGTTACAAAAATTTAAAAAAGTCAACACTAGGAAAATGTATATATGTTTAAGAATGCTTATGGGTTTTTAGAACTGAAAACAATGAAATAATCACTAAAGTTGAAAACTTTGAATTTCCAAATCAATTTAATCAAGACCGAGGGTAGCAAGAGTGAGTTACGGCCAATCGAGAGCCCAACAACGAATGTTTGCCCTTTTATATCGGTTCCGATTCCCACATCAATTCCAACCTTAACTGCAAATAAACTGTTTTCATTTAAAACAAACATTTCGAAAACAAAGGAATTCATACTATTATTAGTTTTAGCGAATTTCCCATAGGGAAGAAACTATTACCGTAGGTCTCATGACAAGACTTAAGCCCAGGACCATGTTATTTTTTGTCTTTAGGTGCTGATGTGTATCTGTTTATTGTTGAATGTCATATGAAGATCAGCTGATAGTTTTAGTTGTTGTGTTTTGTTTTGTAAACACTAGGTTTTGAGTAATAAAGGTTTCTTGATTTAATCTATTTGTGAATATACAAAACTGGCGACGAGGATTTAAAGATAAAATGCCTAGGAGACGCCAAGTGGATGTAGTAAAGAGCAAGTGTCGCAAGACAACTTGAGGTTCAAATGTGAGCAGTTCAACCCAGAATGCATGGTTTTGAGTAATAAAGGTTTCTTGATTTAATCTATTTGTGAATATACAAAAGGTGCCCTGAGGGCACCAAATCCTCATGGGGTAAAGTCTGTGATTATGATAACTCGTAAAAATGGTCAGATCAAGACCAAATTTGGTAGAGACTTATATTCCTACATTTGCTCGGACAAGTTTGTAAACCAGACACATTGGTCAATCGGGACGGGTAGTTTGGGGGAGGGGGTTTGTACTAAAAAATTGGGTTCTTTAGCATTTTTTAATGTAATATAAAAGGTTTTTAACTTTTATCATTCACCATTAGAATCACCTTAAAAAACTACACAAATTAGTTCCTTAAAGTTTTTTTTTCTATCTCCAATGGTTACTGAGATATTAAAAAATCTAAACATTGTAGGTTGTATTTTGGAGCTCCAATGTTAATCTTATGGAGGACTAAGAAAAATTAATATTTCACTTATAAATCAATATTTTTTTGTTTAACTTGGTATTTACCTTCATGTGGGTAAGATCTTATGCTTCAAATATTTAAAAATAACAGTTTATGTGTTTATCATGGCAGCTAACTTGCATACTCTGTCCCAAGTTAATCTTATGGAGAATAGGCAAATAACTATTTATTAACAGATATTGATGAAGTTTGTTATGTATCATCATTATTATTATTATTAGATTATTGATTTGGAAATTCGCTGAGTACACAGGTCTGCTGCAACAGGGGTATTTAATTCTTTAACACTTATGGTCTCTGTAAAAATTATTTCTATGAAATAAATAAACAGTATGTTAGTGTCAGTGCACTAACATACTTCCTCTCTTAATTAAATTTAAATACGACAGTCTTTAAATAAAACTATTGTATTCTTTAAAGTTTATATAAATATCTTTTAATAATTTATAGTTTAAAAAATAATCGACCAATTACTAAAATTAACGAAAAAAAGTTAATTTAACTATTAGACACATTGCACACTCTCAGACAACGTACTGTGTTTATCATAGACAGTAACTGTTAGTCGTAGACAAAGAATTCAAATTACTAATTTATTTTGTTTTTTAAGCTGGTTTCAATGGTGGTAGTCAAATTATACTTTACCTTTATTGATTTTGATGAAAACTTAAAAATGGATTTATTTTATATTTAAAAGCCCATATATTTTGAACCGTCATTTTTACAGACAGGTGGTGTAATATTAAATACTTTAGACACATACATACAGACATACACACACACACACACGTTCACACACACAGATAGACATCATGTCGAAAACCACTTTTTTGGATTCAGGGGACTCTGAAACAGATGTATCCACTCTTAACTCAAATTTGAAAATTTTGACAAAAAATAGACTTTTAACATATATTATGTATAAGGGAAGAAAGTAAAAATGTATTGACTATTATATTGTCATACAATATTTTTTATGCATATTATTGTAAGTAATAAATAACATGACTCGTTCTGATTTGTTGTTGTGTGAAGAGACAACATCGATGTGAAGATTATTTCTTAGTATCTCAGTTAAAGGACGTTTCCTACCTCCGCAGTATGTTGTGCAGCGTGCTCCGTGATTAAGTTTACTGCGTGGAAGCAACAATGACCAGCTATATAGGCATAATGAGCGTGTCTACTGTTCCAGGGTAAGGGGGTTACATTACATGAGGGGGAGGGAATTATGAATACTATGAAGCCTATGGTATATTTTAAGCCAAGTATGAACGAGAAACGAGTGTAGGATTATTGTTGTGTGATCTTGTAGTCATGTTATTGACTAATGCAGACATGGACTGTTAATTAATAGCCAAACAGTCAATGGCACACCTAAGGGATCTCCAGTTTAACGTGGAGTCCGAACCACTGCCTCTGAATTACGAATTGGTCTAATTATGAGGATTATTTAATAGTGCGGATGTTAATCTACACAAGAGAACATTACACCCACCAACAATCACTCACAACTATTCACAATTCATAAAGGATATAAAGTATGATTGTAAATAAAATATAATTATATAAAAAGGCAAGAAGAGGTTCCTGTGCAATAATGAAACTACATTTTTACAAAATGATTAATTCTACTATCTTTTAGAACAAATTAATCTATCAATCTATTCTATTCATCTATAAATCAATCAATTAGGAAAATGAGTAAGTACGTTTTTTGCCATGAGAAACAAGAAAATTCACATGAAACAAGCACCAACCCAATTGAACTAAAATGACTCCAGTTAATTATTAAATAATTAATAGATGCACACATTTTACTCAGCACAAATTCTAATCCATGACTGTTTACAAAAACAAACAAAAAATAGAAAAACATAGCAAAATGAGACATAAATTAAATATTGAACAGTCTTAGGAGTCATGACATGACATGACCATTGTTTTAATTCTTGGCCCCTCTATGAATTTTCGTTTATTCAAACTATCATACCATTATGACACTCCAAACCAGTCCTATATCAAAATTTACAGACAATAAACATATTTATAACTTAAAAATACAACTGCAACAAAATACAAACACTTGCACTCATAAGGTTTGATCTATATATTTAATTTTGGTGATTTCTGCCATTGGCAAGAATTAAAATTGTAAAATAATTGTGTTTACTTCAATGTAGGAATTAGATTAGATCATGGATTTGCCAAAGGCAATGTTTTCAGTTCCTCTAAACTGTCGTAGCCATATGATGTCACTGTTTCAAATTTTGGTCTGCAAATTGCCAACCTTCCCCCAGGGCTAAGACATATCCATGTCAAAAATAGTGGAGTAAAGTAGCTTAACTGTAATGAGGTCGGCTGTACAGGTGCAGTTGGCAACACTGGGTCACCACTGACTGGTAGTGACCACAGTGTGGCAGTATCGGGGGACTACAGTACATCGTACGTAACATGTCACGACTGTAGGCTGTGGCTAGGATTGTAAGGGAGTAACCATTAACGTTGAGTTAAGACCAGCCCGAACAGTCAACAATACGTCACGACAACCTGCATGGGACCTCTAACTGGGATTTACGGCTGCCTTACAACATTGATGGAGGCCTTTGCTGTAGCGGTAGGCCTGCTCAATGCTCAATGCTGCCTTTAAATGATCGTTGACCCTTTACTTTTGTTGAATTTGATGGCGTTGTAAAATTTCCATTTGAAAATTATTCCCCCCTTTGGTGTTAACATTTTTATCTGTAAAATTTTTTTTTAGTTGTGCAATAATGAAATGTAGACCCCTACAAAAAAGAACTTAAGTACTTCCTCTATCCATAATTATATAAAGATGTTCCAAAATGATTTTTATATTAATTATAACTTCCTAAAACTGATTTTTCTTCTTTTTGAACCAAATGAGGTTCGGTTATTTAATAGTAAATTTTACTACTAGACTAAAGTTTTACGGATATTTAGAACATTAAAAGAAGGAATCCTTCCTGTGATAGTAGACTGTTTGTTTAGTAAGATGTTTAATCACCTGACATGAACATACGTAGATAATTATTTAATTGATAAAATTTCATTAAAATATTATGTCATTGACGTGACATGTTATTCTACCGTAAAACATTGCTTCCAGATAATTTAAGTACATAATTAAAATTTTTCAGAATAAAATACAAATATTCGAAGGAAGTAAGTGTTAAAAAATATTAACTTAAAAATGTTAAATTATCTTTTATAATCATTAAAAATAATTAAACATGGTGCAGGAAAAGAGTAGGAGAAAATTTTCCATAATTTTTTTAGCTAATATCTTTTAGGTTAAGGTTATTAAACCAATAAGTTAGATTATCACAACAATTAAGAGGTAAAGGTAACTAAGGAGGCCACCCAGTAATGGATGAACGTAGCTAAGGGGCCAGCCAGTAATGGATGAAGGTAGCTAAGGGGACTACCCAGTAATGGATGAAGGTAGCTAAGGGGCCAGCCAGTAATGGATGAAGATAGCTAATGAGACAACCCAGGAAAAAATTTAAGGTATCTAAGGGGCCAGCCATTAATTTTTTCTGGAGTTTGGAAAATAAGTGAAATTGAGTTGAATTTATATTCAACCCCAAGATAAACTATGATAATAGCCTATTACTGTAATTATAGTTCAGAATTTTATCGTAACTATTTATATATTAAGAAGTTTAAATATTTTGTTAGTTATGAATGCAAATTTAAATAATTTAGAAACGTGTCATGTTTTGTTTAAAAAAATAAAGTAATTAATAAAATAAAATGCAAGTGATTGAGTGAACCAAACAAAGTGTAATACGATAACTCCGACCTGAATAACACTAACTAGGAAACGTGTAGCTTTTAATTGTAATGTAGTTGTAAATCCATGATCTATAAAAGGAAAAAACTACTAATTTGTTTGTTTGTCTAAATTGCGAACCTAATGGAAATCGTATTACAAGGTAACAAGGTCTTTGAAGCTTCAAAGAGCATTATTGAACGAGTTATTTATTCTATAAAAACAATACAGTAACCTTATTAATGTGTTGAAATAATTGAAAATTTGGAATTTTCATAGTCATAATTTATTCGGTCCAAAGTGTATATTGTGCGTACTACTGTGCATAGTGTATATTTTTACTAAAATTCGACCTAACCAGATAGGTACGGTATTTTAAATCTTTTAATGATTGATGAGGAATACTAACTAAGGTTGAAATACTCCTTAGACGACTTCCTTAGACGATTAATGGCCCAACAGTCAATTGCATCTAAGGTACCTGCAGTTTAACATTGAATCCCATACAAAATTTTCCTTCTGAATTACAAACTGGTCTAATTATGAGAATGGTATTTGTTGATGAGCCGAATATTCAATAGTGCGGACGTTAATCCACACAAGGTAATGTCGGATCCACAGTTCACTTATATAACTCATTTTCCCTAATTCGTAACTTCCAAGTAGATAGATTAGAGGGCACGGCACCACCCCTTTCTATATAAGCCGAGTCAATGAAGGTCTACTATTTCTTTGAAATTAAATGAATCATGTTTGGATCCAAGTGGGTCTAGCATACATATTACAGTATACCTCATTAGGAAATTTTCCTTTGAATTAATTTGTCATTCCCGTTAAAGTGAAATTCAATTTACCAAGAGTAATGATCGGTTCAGGGTTTAGGTAATAAATTTGCACATACGGGGTGTAACAATGCGGTGTATGATCAGAGCAAATTTCTGACAGACGCAAGTATATAAAACCTCAGCCAGTGGAGGCAGCTGTTCGCTGTTCCAGCTTAACCATTCAACACCCAGAGGCAGTAAACACAGAGTTACAGCCAACAACAGCCTACACCGGTCGACGTCACTTTAAATGTTTCATTAGATTTATTCTTCAACTTTACATACAAGTAAATAAAACTTGACATTAAATCAACAAATACCGTACGTGTCAGAAATTTGGACTGAAATAATTTATTGTTTTCAATATTCGAGGAACGTGAATAATAACCTCGGTATACAACACGCACAACATGAGAAGACATTGTTAAAGCTAAGGCTTAAATTAATTAAAGAAAATATTTCTCATTTCTTCTTGTGTAGGCTAAGTTATCTTCTCAGTACATTGTTGCTCTCAAAGCCTGATTCAAAACAGATATGTAAAACAGGTATGTATAAAAATTCAATATTAAAATGTTTGTAGGAATAATTATTCTCAATGAATGCTACTGCCATTTATACTGGGTCATACAGGCCGGTTGAGAATTGATTACTGTTAATTATGTTACGAGGCCAAAAGTGACACTTTCTTGTTTGCTGTTTACTTTCTCCTTATTCATGGTATATAGAGGAAGTATTGTTTTCGTCAAAATTTTCGAATTTGAGTTGAGATTTGTCTGGATATATCCGTTTTGAGGCTCCCTGAATCCAAAAAAGAGGTTTTCGGACTGATGCCTGGCCGTCTGCCATCCGTGTATAGATCTCGAGACCACACAGATCATCTAATTTCTATGTAATTTGGTACACTACTGCACTTTGCTAAATCTCCAAATCAATTAGTTTTAATTTTTTGTTTCAAATTAGATCCTCACCCACTATTTTCACGGTTACTGAAGCACATTTTAACACAGGGATTTTTTATTAAGAGACTTAGTTTTTTACAGAAATCAAAAAAATATAACATTGAAAAAATACACAATTAAAAAATTATAGCTTTAGAACAAATCTAAATTTAAAATCCCCGAATTTAAGTGTGCTTCAAGAACCACAGACAAAGCTGGTAAGAATTGCAATCAATTATCTTTACCAACTTTTAAAATATGTGTGCACAAATTTAACATGCACGGTCCTAGGACTTACCAGGTCCCCTTAGTTGTTATCTCTTCATGTCAGTGTATGAAATTACACGATTTTTAAACAAATAATTTGTCAATGATAAAAATAAACATAAAGAGTATGATAGTTTTATTAAAGGTTGTCTGTAGTTGTTTAATTTACTTATGGGAGGAATTACTGATACCATTTATTTCACAAACTACATAATTGAGGAGGGATTGCACTTTGGACATGACACTTTAGATATATTCCGTGATATGCTGCTAAACTGTGGATATAAATTGATAAAAAAACTCTGTTGTAGAAGGCGTGGCAATCATAGCCTGGATAAGAATTGTGTCTATGTGTGTGAGATGTATCTCTCACTAAATAACACAACTTAATGTTGTAAACTAGATTTATTTTTTTATAAATTGTTTGACCTACTGAATCTTTTAATAAATTTAATATTTGTTTTATGAAAAACGTTTTACGTGAAGTCATTTCTGAACCACATGAATGGAGCTTCCACCTTTTTACGGAATTAAAAACGATTAATAAATACTACAGTATACATATATATTTTTATAAATGCATTGTTTAATAAATTAAACCTAGTTATTATTTTCTTAGACAACGAAACACCCACGTCTTGCATAGACATGGTTCATTTTAAGGCTATTTACATTGAAAGATTACTTTAAAAGAGTAAAAAAATCAAAATTATGTTTTAAGACTCTTGATATTGATGACATCAAAATAAGTACTACGGAAAATATATGTAGGATTCTGAAAATTCCTAGCGCACGTTTCAGGAAAAAATAGATAATGTAATTAATTTCCTCGATACAGTATTAATATAAAATAGTCACTATAATAACAAATACAAATTGGGGAGCGCGCTGGTCTAGGGGTAGAGCGCGGGGCTTTGATGCCTAAGGTCCCGAGTTCAAATCACCAATGACTTTTCGCTATGTGATAATGCCGCAACCCACACAATGGTGCGCAAAAAGCCACTACGGCTGAAGTGCTTTGGGAGTAATCCGCCCCTTCCAATAAAAAAATAACAACAGGTTTTGATATGTCAAGTATACGCATAACCTTTAAACCTTACGCAGCTGGGTGGCTGAGTGCCTGTCTTCATAGCTGAAGGTCGCCGGATCGAATCCCACCAGGGTTCAATCTGGACGTAGTTGCCATTTCGTCATTAATTGGGCTATTAATTAACAATGCTTCCTAACAACGGATCGACGTTAGGTAATAACAAGACCTGGGTTAGAACCGTTCTCCATTAAAATGTAAAAAAATGCCGAGTGGCGTAGAAAGACACAAAAAACGTATTGACTAGTATTATCATACGAGCATAAGCTAAGTTATTTATATCAAGAACACAATAATACAGAAGGGTAATTTATTTTTAGCTTCTAGTTCTTAAGGTGTAGTAGCTTTATTAATCCTTTATAGTTTTCTACTATTTCCAGCTGGATTTTAAAAGTAAAACTACAAAAAAAACTAAAAACAACTACTAAAAGCATAAATAGTTCTTACGAAGTAGTTTTATGTGGCCTCTTAAACGAATCCTGCTAGTAGAGCACTAAACGTCACTGAAAGCATTATAAAGGTGCCGTTAGTTCTGCCGTATACGGAATCAAACGACGCGGTCATGAGATTTAAACGTTTATGTTCTTTGAAATGCTTTTAGGAATAATGCGGATTACCTAAATTATTTCTCAGCGTTTTTTGGTAATCCTATAAACCATTGAGAAGATATACTTTCTAAAGTCAGTGGTTTGCGCCTAAAAAATCGAAACGGAAGATTTGAAACAGACGAAAAAAATTTCCTTAGTATCCTACAGATTTATCAATTATATTTATTTCTCTAACATTAAAAGGTGCAGGTATAATATTATTAAATTAAAATAGACCTCTGGCTCAAGCCCTTGACACGAAATCACTCAAGCGTCTTACCACGACAAGTACAATGTTTATGATTACCTGTGATCTCTATATTAAATTTAAAAAAATAAAATTCTGAACACTTAGAAAGCATGAATAAGTTTAGTAAATAAAGCATTTTTTGTCATACTGCTTCAAAAACAGCTGTTTTACATACATATGTTGAAGAGCAATTAATGTTCTTTTTCTTCCTAGGACTAATCCTATTAATGATGATTTTTTTTGGGTCCTGAGCCACAAAAGATTATTGTTGATGATACTTTTGATTCAAGGTAAATAACTGATAAAGTAACTGCATTAATCGCTATCGATTTGTTGTGTACTTCGGACGTTTCGATATCGACTGTGAAACTAGTTATCGGCTATTAAATTAAGCTATAGTTGAGATTAAACTATCGATAATAACAACTAACACTGAAATAACCTAAACAACCATTCAGGAATCAAGAAAGAACTGTTACAACGTAAGTAACAAATCAGCTGATTAGTCTAAAACTATAAAAAACTGTCCACAACTGTTGTTACTAAATCAGGTAATAATTAATTTTTCTCGAATTTTTCATTTTATTTTCAGTATGACGAAAAATTTAGTTCAACACACGGCCCAAAATTGGCTTTTTGATATATACTCACACATATAACAGCCTCGGCTGTTAAACTTGTGCCCGTTTTTGGTCCTAGTGATGAAATATACTATTTCTTCCTCCATACACACCCATAATATTTATATTCAATGTCTAATAAATTTACATATTTCGTTTTGCACAATTTATTTATTTATCTTTATGTTTTTCCAGCTTCTATCAGAAACGCTGTCGTAGATTTTGATTAAATTAAAATAGATTAATACATGTTGAAAGGATTGTCAAAGGACGAGTACATTGGTTATAAGTTTTGAATAAATGAAAGTTTGAGATTAATGCTTTTGGGAGGAAAGAGACAAGGAAGAGCACCCCCGGGGCTGCGAGCTCTCCTCGTCGCAACTTGCGCATCGATCATTTGTTTCTTTCAATATTTCAGATACGATACTTCACTATTGCTATTTTTGTAATTATTTACAACAATTTCTGTTAGCGAATTTCCTACAGGGAAGAAGCTATTACCGTAGGTCTCATGGCAAGACTTAAGCCCGGGACCATGTTATTGTTTCGTGTTTAGGTGCCCAGAGGCCAAAAACAATAGCCGTAAAAAAAAATATATATATATATATATTTGTATGTGTGTGTGTGTGTGTGTGTGTGTGTGTGTGTGTGTGTGTGTGTGTGTGTGTGTGTGAACACGATAACTCTCATACAAATGGTCCGATCAAGACCAAATTTGGTAGAGACGTGTATTCCTACATTGCTCGATTGCTCGGACGAGTTCGTAAACCAGACATATCGGTCAATGGGAACGGGTAGTTCGGAGGAGTTTGTACTCAAAAATTGGGTTTTTTGTGTTTTTCATATGTAATTTAAACAATTTTTAAATTTTATCTTTCACCATTAGAATCAACTTAAAAAACTACACAATATAGGTCCTTAAAGTTTTTCTCTATCTCAAACGGTCACTGAAATATTAAAAAATATAAACACAGTACGTTATATTTTGGGGCTCCAATGCTAATATTATGGAGGATAAAGAAAAATTAATATTTTACTTATCAATCAATATTTTTGGATTAAACTTTATATTTAGCTTCACGTAGTTGAGATCTATCCATTTATGCTTAAAAATCATTGTTTATGTGTTTATCATAACAGCTAACCAGTAGACTCTTTTCCCATGTTAATCATAATTATAGAGAATAGACAAACACCTTTATTTATGGACATGTTTATGAAAATTGGTATAAATAGTGAAAATAAAAATTGTTTATGCTAGAAATGCCTACTTTCAAAGTTCCTCACAGCAGCAAACCTACATACTCTTTCCCATGTTAATCTTAAGGAGAATAGGCAAATAACTATCACATTTATCGACAGATATTGATAAAACTTGTCATACATCATCATTATTATTATCATATTATTGATTTGAAAATTGCTGAGATTTGAAATTGCAGAGTACGCAGGTCTGCTGCAACGGGGGTATTTAAAAATATCTTAAAAAAGTCCATCATTCATTATGATTTAAATAGTCCAGTAAATCAAAATATCCTAATAATATAAAAGAGGAAGTATGTATATTTGTATGTTATTTTATTTTTTTGTCAGCCGGTGTGTAAAAACACGTTAAACGTTTTAAAACACCACCATATTTTAATGCACCGTAGTTTTACAGCGCATCCAAAACTCAACCTGACGAACTGTACTCGTCCAAATGTAAACAACACAATGTAAACAAACAAAATTACTTTAGTGTAATGTTACCATAAATGGTTTAGGCCACTAGAATTGAATTGATATTAATACTCGTATATCGAAATGCATAAAAGGGTGCAGTATTAGGTTTTAATGTAGTGTTTACAAAATAACATCTATGAATAAATTATTTGGACGTTTCTTTAAATTCACATTCATTACTGTTAGGGGGCACAAAGTCCGCCGGGTAACGCTAGTTTTCTATAAATGATAATCGATGATCTGTTTCTTATACTATTCTAGCTAACCCGGCAAACTTCGTAACGCCTAACAGTCAATAGTGTTAACTTTAATTAATATTGGCCATGTTCTGAAGTCGAATAACATTACGGCTTCATTGTAAAAGATTAGATATCTTGGGTCATGGCATAATTAATACAAATACTGAAACTATAAGACACATAGTTCAAATCAAAGATCATTAAAATCGGTCCGGCCGTTTCTCGAGTTATAAATGGTGTAACTAACACGACTTTCTTTTATATAATATGTAATTTTTAACTATGGTGTTTATTAACTATGAAATTTAATTTTACACGAAATAAAATATAGGTACAAAATCCCCCAAAACTGTAAAGTATCAAAGTAGCAAGTAAAACTGTTCATTTTGCACAGTATTTATTTACTTTATAGATTTAAATTGACGATTGATACGGAATGCATTGAATAGGAAATCACATTGCTAATGGAAAGTAAACCAACAGTTTTAGCTTTAGAAATCAAATGTTTTGATTGAAGAAAATTTGTTACCTAACTTATTTCCCATGAGGATAACATTGGAAATTTAAAATGCTATAAAAGGAACTTATGGCAACTGAATATGCCTAAAGCATGAGAGGAGCAGAGACGAATCCAAAAAATCAAAGATCATTAAAATCGGTCGAGCCGTTCTCGAGTTATACGTGTTGTAACTAACACAACTTTGTTTTTTATATTTAGATTTAATGATTATTTGCCACACTTCAGTTAATAGGACACGGGTATCAACAATTGATTAGGGTTATGTTATGGTTTTAAAATCACAGTGAATTAGTAGGTCCCTATATTTTACTGACGAACGTCGAACAAGGAGAGTTCATCTAGACCCATCGATTTATCATATTTGTTATATTGTTTTACATGCTCTCTCTTAGTAGATATAGATACTTTTTTCAGTTTTATCCTATATTTAGGCCTACTCTATCACCAAAGTGATTTAAAATAGTATGACTAACGTGTTACTGCAGTTTCGGTTCGCATGACACCATCTTACTGTTATGCGAAAGTTATCGCTTCATTCTTAGGTTATAAAACGTCAATTATTATAAAAAAATTATCATACAATTTTGACCCAAAAATGTATAAAGTGTGGGGGAGAATGAGGAAGTTTCATATAGATTGGCGAACTGAATAAAACCGCCATTTAGGATCAATTTCAACAATTTATTGATTTTTTGTATAATAAGGCAAAATTTATCACATTGAAATAAAAGTATATTATTCATCACTCGGACTAAAAAAGGGCGTTTTTGATACGAGCACAAGTCTAACTAAAGCCTGTTAAATGTGTGAGTATATATCAAAAAGCCGTGTGATGAACTATATTTTTCGTCCTACTGCAAATAAAATGAAACAAACTTGTAAAAAATAAATACTTATTTAATATCAATAGTTGTTTACCATTTTTGTCACTTTAGACTAATCATCTGTTATGTCACTTACGTTGTAGCAGTTCTTTCTTGATTCCTGATTGGTTGTTTAGGTTAGTGCTGACTTTAAATCAAAAATATCATCAACAATGATCTTTTGCGGCCTAGAACTCAAAAATCATCATAATAATAGGTTTAGTCATAGGAAGAATAATAACAACTTTTGCTCTTCAACACATGTTTTTCAGCTCATCTAAAACAGCTGTTTTTGAATAAGTATGACGTAAAACATCTAAACTATGAACGATTTAACAGACATGCCAACTATATTCATGTAACGTATTTGTTTGCAAAGAATCTTTTGAGAAGGAATAATAACTTACGATGCCGTGAGTTTTGGTGTGATTTAACAACACAACTGGACTCGCCTAGAGTGGAATTGCCCCAGCGGGAGGGAAATGAGGGATGGCTCGTGCAGTAATAACAAGAGAAGTGAACGCGTCGCCGCCTCCCAGCTTGACAGATCTCTATTATTGACACACATTTACAGTTTAATTGACAGTTGCTGATGTGTTCTGTGTTCGGTGCTGCAAGCGGAAGCACGAGTCACTCCGTCACTCGCTGTTGACGCGACTGCTACTGTCACTGCTACTGGGATATTATCTAATAAATGTATTATCATTACACTTACGAATTAGTTTTATAGCCAGTGAGCACTTAATTTCTATTAATGCTATGTTCTGTAAATATGAGTTTAAGGAAAATAAATTCATTAACCGTATACGCACAAGGAATATAAATACTAGTTCAATGCCAAGTATCGATACAGTGGAGTTTACCAAGTATCATTAGTCTTTTTATGACAACATTTCATGCAAATTTAAATTTAAAACTGATATTGTAAAAGGTGAAGGATGAAACATGTTAACAAATTCTAAGAAAGGTTTTTAGATTCTACGAACGGAAAAGTTTATACTACAGTTTGGGAACACATGCATATTGATTAAATATTGCATGACAATTATGTGCGTGCTGAACGTAATGATAAGAAAATGAGTGGTTAGTACTTTTATGGCAAGTTTGATGACGACCCCAATTAATAATGGAATATTAACCGTTTAACTAGGAAGTGTGTCATGAGCTCGTCTAGAACTCAAATATTCTAATAATATTTTATAAACATATAGCAAAAGAGAAATACATCATGTTTTGGATGATAAATTATCCTAACAAAATCGGTGAGAAGGGAGGATTCAAAATTAACGCTATCTAAGAAAAACTAAAACCAACTTTCTCTCATTAAAAATAACCTACATAAAATTACATACATGTAATAACACCGAAATATCAAATTTCCATTTGAATACCTTATAAAAATCCAAGTATCTAAAATATTTGCAAAATAACTTTCACTGGCAACTTTTAACAAGATTAAAGCTTTTTGTGGTGTTCAACTATGACCCTTCCAAAGTAATACAGTAGCAACATACTTTGAATAGTTTTAAAGTATATACATCTCGTTAATTAATGAAAAGAATAACAACTAGTTAAAATACTTGTATCCGTCACGTCGTTGCAGTCACGATTAATTGCTTAGCTAGTTACATTTGACTGCATTTATATTTGTCAAATACAATATGTATAAGTATCTTTTGTGATAGTAATAACTATGAAAACGAGAATACGAGAATAAATAAATCTCGAAATAATAATATTCATGCTACAATGAGTATCTTTCTTTTATCAGTCCATGTAGGGTTTGTAAAAAGCATTATGTTACTATTTTATTTCAATAATCTTCAAAAACCTGTTTAAAACCTGAAAAAGTTTTGAAAGTATTTATATTGTGAAAAAGTTAATGTGACACCGAACTGCTTGAATAATTTAGGCTATGATGGTGTATATATAATAAAAAGAAACATTTACATAAGATAACAATCCTTATTTATACCTTAAGAAAAATTAGATATGATCTGATTAAAAATATATATAAACAATGAGACTATCATTTTATTTTTTTGCTTTCCAATGCCAGTGCTTGAGCTGAACTAAAACAACGGTTGTTATACGAGTACATTAACTTCAACATGTTGTGAGAATAAACAATTGTTTTAAAAATGTTTTATTAAAAAAATCCGATCAATAAAACGTTACACGAATAATACGAGAATACGATATAGGATGCGAAGGGAACTGCAATATATTGGAAAACAATAGCTATGTGAACAAACAGGGAGGAGTTGGAATTTGCTGTGATGTTTTGCGGAGGCGCGATAACATTGGGAACGCTGCGACGCTACGATTTATAAACCGCTCAGTGCAAATAAACCCTCCGAGACCTCAGCGGAGCCTGTGAACCTGCGATTGTGACAGGGAGGAACGGTGGAATCGAAACATGGCGGGAAATTAGGAGTAAAGTAAGCTCGTGGTTAACCATATCAATCTCTATGTATAAAATTGAATGTATGTATGTCATCTACGCGTTACCAAACTACTCATCCGATCGCCATGAAATTTTAGGAAGTTGCTCTACATGTGTCCGGGAATGTTTTAGTGAAAATATTTACAAAAACCCCATAAGTTTCCATTTTATGGCGTTTTAAATTTCTAATGTTAACCTTATGGAGAGTAAGTTTGTTTACAAATTGTCTACAGTGAAAACATCTGATTTCTTAGCTACAGCTGATTGGTTTACTTTCCATTAGCAATATGCTTTACTATCCAATGCCATCTGAATCATTCATTAATGTAAAACTATAAAGTAAATGTGTACTGTAAAAAATAAACAGCTTTATTCACCACGTTAATAGTTTACGGTTTTGGGGGATTATGTATTTATATTTTCATTTTCTGTCTGATTAAAATCACGTGTTTATATGATAATTATTAAAATGTTTATATTATTACGTTTATTATAGTAATCAGCTGTTGTATGTCTTTCCTATAAAAGCCGTATTACAGTTAGGTTTGGTTTGGATTTGGATTCGATTTGAAAGTTGTGAATTAATCCACTCAGATTTATTTGTTTTATAGGAATGTTATTAATATGTCTTATCGTTTCAGTATTGTTATTCTCTATGCCGTGACCCAGGATATATAACCTTTCAGAATGAAGCCGTATTGCTATTCAACTTCAGAACATGGCCAAACTTAAAGTTAACATGTATTAACTGTCAGGCGTTACGAAGTTCGCCGGGTCAGCTAGTTCAACATAAAAATTAACGCAGATGAGTTTACAATTTATGAATAGGCGGAGTTAAGGGGATCATGAGGAGGGGTTGCCCCCAAACGTTTTGCTAAATATCTATAAGTTTAATAATTATCGAAAATTAAGCTTTGTCCAGTATACAAACTAAATACAAATTATATTAAGAATCAAAATACATCAAATATTTTAGTGCAATAGTAAATATTACGATCACTGGCGCTTCAATATCAACGTTACAATTGTTACCGGGAGCTAAATCGTAATTTGCTAAATCTTAGAATTGATTCTTTACCACTTGAAGAAAAATGAGGTTACAATATAATAATACCCCCGTCGCAGCAGACCTGCGTACTCAGCGAATTTCCAAATCAATAACATAATAATAATAATATATGACTAGTTTGATCATTATCTGTCAATAAATATGAGTATTATTTACCTACTCTCCATAGATTAACATGGGAAAGAGTATGCAGGTTTGCTGCTGTGAGGAACGATGAAAGTAGGGGTTTCTAGCGTAAAAAATTAATTTTTTGAGTATTTATATCAACGTTCATCAACATCTGTCCATAAATAAAGAAGTTTGCCTATTCACTATATGATTAATATGGGAAAAGTGTATACAGGTTTACAAATTTAACAGTTTACAGTTTACAGGTTTACAAAAATTACATGTGAAAAACGCAACAAACCCCATTTTGGAGTACAAAACCCCCCAAACTATCCATTCCCATTTGTAGGAATACACGTCTCTACCAAATTTGGTCTCGATCGGACCATTTTTACGAGAGTTATCGTGTTCACAGACACACGCACACACGCACACGCACACACACACACACACACACACACACACACACACACACACACACACACACACACAAACATCTACCTTTATCTACCTATGATCCTAAATCCTGAAATCCTAAAAACTTCAACATATAAAGAAACAATAAAAATAAATTTGAAAACAAATGTTTCTCAGGTGAATTATTCAGTTTTAGTTTAACTACTGTAAACTAAAACTTAAGTAAAAATTTATCATTATTAAAATTCCTTTAATGTTTAGGGAACATTTTTAACATAATATGATTGTTATATTGATGATTAATTTATACAAACTAATATTGATTGTAATTTCATGATTATGTAGTATCTGGACCACTTATACGAATTAATAAAAGGTTTAAGTTCACTCAATCAGCCAAGTGACCCTGGTTTAGGGTAAAAACTACCACGGTTCTCTAGAGTTCGAGTCTAGACAACTCAATTTCAAGTTTTAAAACTCATTCATTAATTTAATTCATTGTAAATTCATTCTCATTTTTGTGATCTTCATTTATCTCAAAACCACAATATTTTACAAGCTACTCACGTTAACATTCACAAAGACATTGAAACATCTATAAATTTTGGGGAAACTGGCCAGTTGGTTTTTTGGCATGTGTTTCGCTGGGGATGTTGAGTCTTGACTTACAAAAAATGAATACATTAAAAACACAAACCCAGCTGGTCAATTTCTCCAAAAATTGTTGTGTTATAATTTATAGATGTCCTCTTAAACTTAGAATAGGTTAGGTTAGTAGGTTGATGCGTTTAGCTTTGTACCATGTCTAATATAGCTTAAAACTTGAGTTTTAAACCCTCGTTAATCTAGTTTCATGGTGCTTAGATCAGTTTACAGTACCATGAATAAAAATCCTCTCTAAAATTTATAGATTAATTGAAATAAGTTTTAAAATTATAGTTCTTTCATTTTCACAAATAATCGTTACACAAGGACCTTTTTTAGTGATAAAGACGGACAGAAATTTAGATAAGACCAATATCAGCTTTTCTGGGGAGTAAAAATAACCAAAATATCATAACTACAAGCAACTTTAAGTTTAAGATAAAATCCATATTATATTTACCGTAGGTTATATATACTGAGAAGAACGTTATTGGCCTTGAGGCTATTGAGTTATTGGATATCAAAACAGCTACAGTTATAAGCCGAACCTGTAATCGGAATCTGTTAAATTAAACTGAGAATCCGATTTGATATTCTCAAAAGCTAAAACAAACACATTTTTAAAGCTTCCTTTGAGGGATGTTGATTGAAATGTTAAAATAGCATTGGGAATTATATGATACTTACATCATATATTTGGTGTGGTACATCGCACTTGTATTGAATAAATAAAGAATTGGCACTGTAGCAATAACTACAAGAGATTCGCAAAGTTTCAATTTTAATTTTTTTCTCTCACGCGCAATCTATTTACACATAAATGCAATTCTTTAGCTATCCCAGCATTGTAGCTATTTGAGAGGGAAACGCATATGTAACTATCATGCCAAATAGATCATACAATCACAAGAAAATAATTGATAAAAGTAATAAAATTAGTAAACTATCGATATTTTCCAGTCGAGAAATATACTAAACCCACATTATCATATTGCACGTGGCCGTGGGTTTGACATGAGATATTTTGACATGACATGTGTCACATTATGGGACGTGATAGTATTCACCTCAGCCATGTTCTATACCATTTGGATATTATTATTAAAGGTTGATGTTAAGGTTGTAAGAATGCAGGAATTCATGAGTTGTATTCTATTTATTGATTTACACTAGTTTTCTGTCAAATACGGTTCACCGATAGGTAAATACGATTAATTGAGATATTGCTTATTGATATATTAGTATAATTATTTAGTTTTATAAACCAAAAAATGAAAACAATAATTAAGTATACCTAAAGAATATGATTAGATTAGTGAAAGAGCGACTATACCGCAAGGTATCTATTTTAAGCCAAGTGTGAATGAGGATTGAGTGAAAGATGATTTTGGCGCGTTCTTGTAGTCTTGGTACTGTCTAAGGCTGACACGTTCCTTACAGAGGACTGGTAATTAATAGCCCACCAGACGATGATAACTAATGGATCTACAGTTTAACTTGGAGTTTAAACCACTGTCTCTGAATTACGAAATGGTCTATTTATGAGGATGGTCTTTGCGGATTAAGTAGTATTTTATAGTGCAGACGTTAATCCACACAAGAGAACACCACACGCACCGACCATCGCTCACAACTGTCCACAATTCGTGACCTCCAAGTAGCTGGATTACAGGACATTACTATGGGCTAAACCTTTCATTAATACACCACTAAGGCTTTCCTCGTTGGGTGGTACTAAGGTAGTACTAAGGCCGAAGAATGGAATGAACAAATTGCTTAACGCAATTTCGCAGTTCCAGATGTCATCTCCCTGGAGCATGGCTCCGACTATGTTGTTTTAGGATGAATTGCGACGTCGATCTCCGCAGAGAGTGACACTCGCTGCACACTTTATCTCTCACACTCAAAGAAATGCCTTTCCATCCATGGTCGAATGTCTGGCATCAGTTTGTGGGTCCAACGTCTTCTCGACTCGACTCCCATTCGATAAAAGCTGCGAGCACGCTCTTCCCCGGTGGTACTGTGACGATAGATCGTCGCAGTACCAAAACAGGTAGAGAGACTTATTTCCTTAGCACATTTTAGCGAATTTCCCATAGGGAAGAAGCTATTACCGTAGGTCACGTGGTAAGACTTAAGCCCGGGACCATGTTATTTTTTCTTCTTTAGGTGCTTAGAGACCAAAAACAATAGTGGTTAAAATTTATAAATATATATGTGTGTGTGTGTGTGTGTCTGTGAACACGATAACCCTCGTAAAAATGCTCCGATCGAGACCAAATTTAGAGACGTGTATTCCTGCATTTGTTCGGACGAGTTCGTAAACCAGACATATCAGACAATCGGAATGAGTAGTTTGGGGGGGTTGTATCCCAAAATCAGGTTTTTGCATTTTACCCATGTAATTTTTAAAAATTTCAAATTTTATCTTTCACTATTAGAATCACCTTATAAACTACACAAGTTGGTTCCTTAAAGTTGTTCTCTATACAGTACGTTGTATTTTGGGGCTCAAATGTTAATCTTATGGAGGATAAGGAAAAATTAACGTGTCACTTATTATCTAATATTTTTGGATGAAACTTGATATTTAGCTTCATGTGGTTGAGATCCATACATTTATGCTTAAAATCATAGTTTATATGTTTATCATGGCAGCAAACCTGCATACTCTTGTTCCCATGTTAATCATATAGAGTTTAGGTAAACTCTTTATTTGTGAACAGATGTTGATGAAACTTGATATAAATGGTCAAAATATAAATTGTTTACGCTAGAAACACCCACTTTCAGCGTTCCTCACAGCAGCAAACCTGCACACTCTTTCCCATGTTAATCTTATTGAGAGTAGGCAAATAATACCCATATTTATTGATAGATAATGATAAAACTTGTCATATATTATTATTATGTTATTGATTTGGAAATTCGCTGAGTACGCAGGTGCTCTGCGACGGGGGTATTTTAAAATTTAAAGTAATATTGTTTATTCATTAAACCAACTCATATTAGATGTGTACTTGATGTGTATGTAGTTACTGCCAGAAACAATGAATACTTAGCCATAACATAAGCCAATAAGAAATACATAATTCATTAGTAAACACTTCGTGGCCAACAATCACGAGTTGGATCTCCACACGTAATGCTCCATATTTAAAGGGAGAAGATATCAAATAATTATTATATAGAGTATTTGTAAAAATCTTAAAATTACAATTTATACGTTGAATTTTTTTTATATTCACTATTATTATCAAAACGTTTTAAGTAAAATACTAATAAATTAGCTTTACCATTTATGACATAAAGCTGTGAATTCGATATATAGACTGTTTATGAATATTTTTTTAAATATGTACTAATGTATCAAAAAAGCTAAATGTATTTCATTTTTTCACGATTGAAGTTTCCTAGTTGAAGGATCGTCAAGTACGCACTTCAAACAACTACCGGAAAACTGTATTATTTGATTAAGCACTTTGTCATTTCTCCATATATTTCTCAAAATGTTACATTATTTCTCAAATACTTTTATCAGTTCTTATTAATCTGAAACAATGAAACAAATGAAACTCATAGAAAATTTAGATCCTTATATTGTTTAACAAGGAAGGATATTCTAAATAGAGAACTAAGTAAACATTCCTTAAGTTTTGTTCTTATGTAGGTATTTATAGTAAAGAGATGACTTACTTAGGAAACCAGCGTTCCTAAAAATTGTCCATCATACATTTACATTTATCTGGAAACTCCGAGTATACCCGACCAAAGCCGAGTTGACACGAGAGATGGCGGAAACAGCCGAATGGTCGCCGTGTTGCCGCGCGGGGATGGGACCCGCCAGTCGTGGTTTGGTGGCCAGCTGAGGGGAGGTGTATTGTTGTGAAGTGACTCATAAATTCTGATCAGGATATTTTAAATCAAAGGTTATTTATTTATGTTAGAGAGTTTCTATTCAACAATTAACATTCATAGTTTTTGGTTAGTTAAAATGTAATATTTTTTAAGTTTAATTAAATTAAAATGGAAATAAGATTTAAAATATCAAATCATAACTATATCAAAATTGTATTCCAAATTTTTTACATCTTCGATAAAACTGTTCATAAAAACTTTGTTTTGTGTCTGCTAAAAACTACTTTTACTGATCGCAGGGTTTCGCGTATTCGCTTCGCTCAGAGAGCTATCATTAACATTTTAAAAATATCAATATAGTAACATGGTAAGGTTGGCATACCTTACCAAAAAAATAGTAATAAACTGAAACGGGTTTAAAATAGTTTTTCTAGATATGTTTAGTTTATTGAAACAAGGTATTTTATATTCTTTGTCATGTTACCAGTCGTATGTATAGTAGAATTGGACTTATGAGAAACATAATAATAGTAATAAAAGTTAGTTCTAAAATAATAGACATATAATGAAAAGTTTGAAATTAATTGATAACATTTTCATTAATAGCAAATAAATATATTTTGATTGAATATCTCAATTAAATTATTTTGAAACGTTTTCATAGATATTTAAAGTACTGTACATCTTTAGGTCAAGCTCTGGTAGTACTCTTTAGTTATGATACTCTTTAGTTAGGTAATCAGTTACCTAACTGTAAACAGGTCCAGGTTTGATGGTAAGGACTACAGTTAGGAATGTCCATCACGCAACTTACAAATCACTGGCTTGGATAGTCCCTAAAGTTTGAAGCGCATTTATGAAATAAAATATAATCTGATACCTATAAAAATCAATTATTGGTAACGTTTATTCATGGAATGTACAGAAAATATTTGAAACAAAAACATCTCTTTTAACTATAATTTATTTAATGATTAGCGAATTAATAGACTTTTAGATACACTAATCCTCAGAGTTTTGAAAATCCATAATGGCGTTGGTTATTAATTATTAAATTAACAATTAGTTGGACTTTTCTAATGCGTCTTGTGTTTAAAATTTTTCAAACATAAGATGCGTTGGAAAAGTCCAACTAATTGTTAATTTAACACTAATCCTGATAGATTATTTTAATCATATAGCATCTACTCAGGTTATAATTCATGAATTTAAATCCTCAACAGTTAAATAGTAGTTTAGAGATTTACATTATTACATTGTGACTACCTTAAACTTAACAATTCCGTACTAAACCAAAGAAAGGATAAAAAGGTATTTGACACTTTTATCATATTTTTTCAAACTTCCAATAAATATATCCGATAGATTATGGGATCGATTTATCGATTATGCGATAAATCAGACGTGATTGAATGGAATTTTCTATCACCTACTAGAGCTAAGTACTTTTATATATCGAAATTAAATTGAATTCATACGGTTTTTATACATGTAAAATTAACCGATGATAAAATAATATTTATATTTCCAATATAATTATTCGTATGGATTCAGTCAAATAAAAACTTGAAATGTTTGAAAACTGTAAGAGTCAAAACAGATTCCCCGTGTTTTAATCTCTTAATCCTCAGTGCATCAGGACTTACGAACGCCATCTTTCCAAACTGGTTACGTCACTACTTTACGAGTAAAATTTCCATTTTCGTCCACACTTACAGAACTTATAAACTTATAGAAAACTTTGCAAGAGTAAGTTTATTTGTAGAATCGTGAACATTTTTTTCAACCGGAGGTTTTAGGTTACATCGTGGTCTCTTCTGTTTGCATCCAGTGTCCAGTGATATTGTACTTGACGGACGACGTGACCTGACTTATCTTTCTGAAGGCTCTCCCTTGTTGTTTATTCTATTCCTTCTGTATTATTTAAGGGGATCCGTCTCGTTTTGTTGCATATTCGGGAGAATTGCACGAGAGAGTTCCAATACAGAACGCTATCGGGCAGCCAAGAGAATATTTGAAATGCATGGAATAAAATATAGTTGACCTACATAATTGAATATTGATTTGAAAATTGAATAATGTCTATTATTTGTGTTTTACGAAACAAGAAGTTATGTAAACGGACAGAAAAAAGGTTTTTATTTGAAACCACTAATACGAATTCAAAACTGATTTTTACACACATAATGATAAATATTCATCTACCTTTTTTTAAATAATTCAAAGTTGTTTTCAAAGATTACAAAAATTAGATAAGGTTTTATTTCCAAATATATAATTAACAAAACAATTATCTCTAAAAGATTTTTCACGAAATCAAAATTTCAAACTGGGATGAGGATAGTTAAAATATTTATGAGTTAAATTAATTTCATGCGTTATGATAAGTTATAATAAATTACTATATTTTAACTTTCTTATATAAGCATAAAGTCCACATGGATAAGTAGTTTCTCTATTAGAAAATAGTGTGAGGAATTGTTTAAATAATGCTGTAAATAGATTTTTCTTAATATCGATGTACAAAATTTGATTAATAATTGAGTTAAAAAAATTTTTAGTTTGTTAAAGCTTCTTCCTCAAACATCAATATTTTAAAATTTAATATCGACATTGAACACATCGAACAGATCACACTTCAGTATTTCATTAAAATTTATTATTAACTCATTTGAGTTTACGCGTCCACATGGGTTTTGCGAACAAGAAAATTGTTCTGTTATCAAATTACAATAATATTTAACGAGTCTTTAATCTTCTAGTGTCAGGAGTTCCTTAACGCATAAATTATTCATCATAAATCTTGTAAACTTGTATTTTAGTCTCATTAGAAGCGTTCATTTATGTTGGTGAATCTCAGTGTTTAAGTTTATTTTCTAGGATACGAGGAAAGGTTTAATTTAGAAAATAATAAAAATAATGAATCAGCATTTAAACGAAATACTTTGTTAAAATAGAGCACTTAGAGGCATATTAACATTGACAATAACACATATTGCACATTTACAATAACAGATGGAGTCGTTCCTTTCTAGATCATTCTAAAAATCATACCTCAATAGAACTGATATAGCATAGAAAACGTATCCATTAAAAAAACACAATCTCTGATAAAAGGGTAATTGATTTGTACAAGGATCAGCAGATTCGTTCGTGATGAAAACAAAAACTGATTAGTAACAAAATATTGTTCCAGGTTTGTATTATAATGAGGTGGTGACTGCATAATGATTGTGATCCTCGTGTTGCTGGGCTTGTGGCTGAACGTCCCTGCGGCTGAAAACGGTAAAGTATGCCAAAGATATACAAGAACTACACTACATAAAAAAATAGTGATTTATTAAGGGAAATCCGACGCTGCTTAAGGTCCCATGTTAGTGTCATATATTAGGTACATATATCTCCTATACTACTGTACATAGGCAGCTCAGATCTTGCACAGTTGTTATTCAATATCTAATAGTTTGTTGGTACTGTACTAGGATTGTAAAAATGTAGTGTATACATATATATATTTATGAATTTTTTCTTCCAAAACATTTTTACTTTCTCCCCTTATACGTAGTATATGGAGAAAGTATTGTTTTCGTCAAAATTTTCGAATTTGAGTTGAGGGTGGATATATCCGTTTTGGGGTCCCCTGAATCAAAAAAAGTGGGTTTTGACGTGATGTCTGTCCGTCCGTGTGTCCGTGTGTGTGTGTGTCTGGATGTGTACAGTGCCACAGCCTACCCCGTTGGTCCGATTTAGATGAAATTTGTCATGTATGTATCTATGCACGGTAGGCGTTTTTTTCATTTTTTTGAATTTTTGATTTTTGGGTAGTTCACCCCTAAAAACCCTTAAAAAACGTGAAAAATCCAATTTTCTCAAAAACAGCTCTAACGATTTTGATTAAAATTTGACAGTTTATAGTGTACAAAGTACTAAATAATTTGACACCACCCGCATATCTGTAAAAATGACGGTTCAAAAGTTATGGGCTTTTAAATGTCAGAAAAATCAAATTTTTAAATTTTCAGCGAAAACAATTAAAGTAAAGTACAATTTGACTATCACCATTAAAACCTGCTTAAAAAACTAAACAAATTAGTATTTTGAATTATTTGTCTACGACTAACGGTTCCAGACAAAAGTTAAATTTACTGTCCATGATAAACACAGTACGTTGTCTGAAAGCGTCCAATGTTATTCTAGGAAAAGTGTGTGCTCTATGATACATTTAAGGTATTGTTAAATAATTCTTCATTGTTTTACAAAAATGACAAAACAACCCACATTCAAAGTAACAAACAAATATTATATTATTTAATATTAAATAGACACTGAAAAAAATAATCTACCATTATTTATAATTATATTTATATTTTATAAAAATAACTTTATTAATTTTTTTGAATGTTAAAAAAAAAAAAATGTGAAACATGTCATACAAAATGTAACTAAACATAATTACAGCTCTTTCTTCTTTTCTTTCTTCTCGAACTGTCAAATTTTATATTCACAGCTGTTGACATTCAAGTAATTTTATGTTTTCATTCTCTAAAAATGTAAACATTGAAACTTAAGTATGCCTATGTGTTGCATGAGTTTAAGATCTACCTTTGCCTAAAATTTCAAACCGGTCGGTTCATTATTTTTCACATTCACTTGCCACAACAAACCCACAAACAAACCCACAAACAGAAACCACCTCTTCTTTATAATATTATAGATTACTTTAAAGTTAAATAGAGTAGAACATTAATACCATTATTATAATTATTTATGCGTTAAAATAACTTATTAATGTATGATTTCGAAATGGGTTTAAAATCAATGACCAATATAAACTAACTAATATTGATTTGATAGCTGTTTGTAATTTATTTCTATTAAATCTTTAAACTACAAAGACAGCTGATTATTATCAGTAGGTTATTCATTGAAAACTGGATAAAAATGCGAGTAATATCGCGTAAAAGTGGGATTTTAAATGCTCGTTATTTACTTTTCAAGGGGCGGCGGGCAATTTAAAGGATTTATAAACCTTCTCTGGAATGTAGAGAATACATGAAATAAGTTTCATTGTAATCAGTTCTCCCGTTTTTTCGGAGAAGACGGCGTAAAATGCCTCCTGGAGCGTCACAGACAAACAGACAAAAATTGAGATAAGACCGGTTTCGGCTTCTCTAACGCACGAAAAGTAAAAATAACTACAAAATGAATAATTCTGAGCAATGTACAGACAAAACTCTAATTTTTATTTATATAGATATACATATCCATGATCCAAACTCTTTCTCAATGGGAAGTAAATAATTTTCTTAGTCTTAGTTGTTGATTTAGTGTATTTATATTTTCAATGAATTTAATTTACTAGAATACACGTAAATGACCAAACTTATATATTTAAAAGGTCCTGTTGGTGATTCATACTTGAGTCCAGAGGAATTGACGACTTTAAACGAAATGAGTTATTTAAAAAAATATTTCACGTAATAAAACACTATTGCATGCTGCCAGTTCGTCCTGGTGAACCCGTTCTTGGTATGAGGCGACAAGATATTTTTAATATTATTACAAAATGTTAACTTATCTCTAGCTAATTGGGTATTTTAAAGTGGATATAAGTGAAAGGTTGAATGAAATGGATTTAATGAGATATACCTTTGTTGCTGACGAAGATCAGCTGATTCATTTGGCTGGATCATTAATTAGTAGCCAAATAATCAACTGCTCATTGTTGCTACAAAAAGCCCCTAAAATAGTGAATAAAAAGAGATAATTTTATAACTATTTACACGGGTTTAACAAACTGGATTTTCATTACCATTAGCAAAATTTGACACTTTAGTTCAACAATTTAACGTGATATGTTTTAAATAGTTTAAAATCAATAATCAATGTAAAAAATTACGATTGATTTTTACAAGCAAAATAAAACTGAAATCCGTAATGTTACTGTAATTACATCACAAATTTAGTAAAATTATAAAAACGATTTTAATACTTCTCTAAACTCAGCTTTTGAGAGCTTAATACTTTTTATTTCAACAGGACTGAGTCAGTTTAAAGTGTGCAAAACGTCTTTTGAAAAGATATAGAGTAATTAAAAAAGGTTTCATAATAATGGGTGCTCTCGATTTCACAGAGAAAATGAATACGTTTTTGAGATACCTTCTTTAGCGTTAGAGAGAGACAGACAGGTAAATAGATAAAAATTTAAATGAGACCCTTTCCTCCGTTTCTGGGTATACAGTAGATCGTAAAAATTATCAAATTTTTCGTAATTTCAAGATATGTACAGTCAATACTCTAATAATTTGTATTTTGTATATTTGTAATCTTATTTGTATAGATGAATCACGAGTGAGCAAGTCAGGGTTTGCAAAAATTACAAAAAACAATTAATTAGCTGTGTAATTTCGTTTTGGGATATTTTGAGCTTGACAAGCTTCTGAAAATTCACCTTTTTGATCTTTGAAAAATACACTCTTCACGATCTTCCCTTTTAAAATTTATCTTTTTACACATAATTTATCTTTGAGTTGAAATGCTAGAAGTTTTCATTGCAAGATAAAGCATATTTTTAACTACAATATCATTTATACTTCTTAACATTGCAATTATTTGGCAACAGTTAACGAAAACTGCTTTCATACATTCCAGGAAAAACCAATCAAAAACTTCAACACAAAAAGTTTATCTTTTGTAAATATATCTTTTGTAAATCAACTTCATTGATAACATTCTTTACATTTGATACCATTTCTTAGTGTATTAAAGTACACGTAATTTTCATTTGTGACATTAAAATGTATAACAGCATTAATTATAATTTGATTTTCAGATATGTTCAATATAGGTGAACTATCTTATGATAAATATAAAGTATAAATGTTTTAGAATAACTGTTTCAAAATATGGGAGCTACATTTTCTCAAATAATATTGACGTTAATGCAAACGTATACAACACGTTATCCGAATACACGTGTGGAACTGAAGACTTGAACCTGTATTTGTAGTACTAAAACAAACTAATACGTCGGTCTTGTTGAAGTGAAATGTTTGACATTATTCTTAGGTGTATGTAATTGAAAATTAAATAGAACAGTTGAAATCGATTATGAAGTAACAATAAAGTGATACCGAGACCAAATAAGCCTACTTACAGTAAAAACTAATCAGTGACTCAAAAGGCTTAAAGGTTTGATTTGAATAATGATTAATAAAGAATCATATAATTCAATCTTTATCTTTTTAGTATACTCATATCATTCCATCCACCCAATTTGGTCGATCTTTCCTGTTTCACTGAAAGTCTAGTGGACGATAATCTTGTACGTTACAAATCGCTTTTCAGGACTAGTGTTGTAGAGGCGCTCTGCTGCAAGGATTACTGATAAACTGGAGTGATCAGTTATCCGACACTTCTTATACGACTTAACTCCTTTATTTTGATATTATCCGCATAACCCTTGTATTGTAGCAGCTATACATAAGTTTCACAACAACAAAAATGTACGAAGATAAGGTGTGACAAATTTTTTATTTTCTTAAATACATTTTCAATAATTAATTTTTAATAATAGTTCCTCACAATTTTATAAAACAATAATGTATAATTTTTCTGTGACTTACGCCGTATTTAACTTTTACATTAATTCACTGCAAAAGTCATAGACCCAAGGTGATGGGCAGTTGAGCTAAAAAAGGATTTTGTACCAAAGACTCTTCTATTGAAGACTATTCCAGAACTTCTCAACTCAGGTTTGGTCGAGGGTGGATTATAGTCCAGTTATTATCTTAATTTTGTCACATCGAATACCCGACTACAATGAGTTTTGTTTTGTAGACCTCGGTGAGAACGACGCTCTTTACCCCCTGTGGGATGACGAGGAGCTGAGCCTGGGGGAGGAACCCACCCCGGGGGCGGCGTCCTTCCTCAACATCACGGTCCAGGCGGGCACCACCTCCACCCTCTACTGTGCATTCAGCGACATCACAGACACGACGACGGTACTTATCCTGTGGGATCATTCATCTCTCCAACCAAATAAATTAGGAATATTGAATTTATTTTTAATTCAAATGAGTAATGTTTTGAGACATACAACATAAATGAATTCGATGCTTATAAAGTTTATAAACGTACACTAAATTAATAAACTTTTCTACTTAAAAAAAATAATGATAAAACTATTCCAATTTCATTTTAAAATAGAGTTAATGAAGAAACTTTGGAGCTTTGATTAATACAAGAAATTGTCATCGTGTTTGAAGATATTTATTCGAACAAATCTAAGTAAAATGGAGGGATTTTATTGATATCCTCAACCTTATTTTTGTCATACTCGTGTTTGAAGCCTCAGTGTAAAGTAAATACATTAGATTATATTTATAGAATGCATTAAATTTTTAATAAAGTGTTAAATTTTCGTCTAATTTTAAGAGTATATTTTTATAATTTGTGCAAAAACTCCTTATAAAACCAAAACCAAAGTTCTAGGTTCGTTCATTGCAGGTTTCATGGCTGAGGCGACACAACGGTCAGCTTCGACTGCTCTCTGTCGGCCTGGAGATTTACTCCCGCGACCCCCGGTACACGTTCCAGAGGTACTAAAACTTTCATTTGGTATATAGGACGTAATATTACGTCTGTGTGTGTTAGATGTGGGATTTTCAATGTCCTAATGCCACTACAAAAAAACACGCAGTTATGTTCTGTTAAGTGTGACAATGCTAAACTTTAGACCCCACTTTTAAACAAACATTCTTAAAAAACCACAAAGTGATGAAACGCAACGATGATTGGTCTCCGACAAACAGCGCTCTGCGGAGTTAAGTTTGGTTGGTTATTGATATTTTATCTCGTTAATAATATTTTGTACCATCAATACCCGACCTCACTTAACTCCACAGGGCGCTGTTGTCGTCGAAGAAACTGATGTGTTTCGAAGATCAAAGACGGTTTAAACTGAACAGATTGGTCAGTAAGAATGATGTACTTACTGCGATATGATGCCATAACCGGGGTACCCGAAACTACCTAAGATGTTAATCGGGTTTCCCAGAATTAAAAAAATCGTTTACAATTAGTTTTTATTGTCATTAATAACCTACAATTCCTATTAAATAGTGAAATAACTCCTTATTGTAAAATTGAAGTTGTGGGCTCGTAACAAATTTTGACCCGCAAAGCACACATTTTGGGTTTTAATGTCGTTTGTAAATATTGAAATAAAGCCTAGCAGCACATTCACATGTAACATTAATGACATTTAACTACGCCACCATCCCAATTAATGACCGGGACGGTGGCGACGTCCTGTAATCCAGCTACTTGGAGATCACGAATTGTGGAAAGTTGGGAGAGATGATCGATGGATGTAGTGTTGTGGATTTACGTCCGCTCTATTGAATACTAAGTTTATCCGCAAACACTATTCTAATTATTAGACCAATTCGTAATTCAGAGGCCGTGGTTCGGACTCCACGTTAAACTGTAGGTCCATTAGCTGCCATCGGCTGTTGGGCTATTAATTAACAGTCCTGTCTAAGGAACATGTCAGCCTTATTCAGTAACAAGACGACATGATCGTGCCACAATCATCCTACACTCAATCCTCGTTCATACTTGGCTAAAATACCTACATTTTAGTATGGTTGCCATTTCAATAATCTAATCTAATCACTATGAATTTATGATGAATACACTCACCTAAAGGTACATTTCCCTTGGTCCAGGTCAGAGGATAACGAGTGGCAGCTGACTATCAGCGGGGTGACCGAGGACGACAGGGGGATGTACGAGTGTCAGGTCACCTCCCACCCTCCTGTTACATACTACAGATATCTGCACGTCACAGGTCAGTCAAACTGATGCTTTCTTGTCCGTTGCCTTATATTATACACGAATAAGAGAGGTTTTGTAAGTGATTTTAGGAGAAAAGTTTTGAAAACTTTTCTGTCACGTGAAAGAAGTTTCTAGATTTAATGATTTTTTCGTATTTTTAAAACCCAAACTCTTATCTTTTATTACTGTTTTAACTATAAAATTTAATCATATATATTTTAGAAATAAAATATCAATTTAGGTTACTAATTACCCATATATCATCAGATCTGCATACTGAGCGAATTTCCATGTAATCAGGAATTATTATTATGATACAATCTATTCTTAAACATAGGTTAAGCTATGTAAAGGAGTCATATCAATTTAAATATTTTCCAATTAATTACCTGGGAAAATTCCAATTATTCCAATTAATTCAATAGGAAAATGAGCAAAGTTTACAGCCAAGAGAAACCGAAGGATTTAGATTTTTCCACAAGCAGCAATATACCTTGACTAAATGAAGATGTGGCCAAGATGAATCAAAATATTTAAAATAATGAAACAAATTGTATACATTTTCTTTAGGAGATGGAAATTGGAGGTATTCTTCCACGGGAACAAAAAATTATATTTTTTAGCATACAGTATTAGAACTTATCAATTTTAAACTATATACAATTTTTATCAGTTTTAGCGAATTTCCCATACGGAAGTAGCTATTACCGTAGGCCTCATGGCAAGAGTTAAGCCCGGGACCATGTTATTTTTTCTTATTTAGGTGCCCAGAGACCAAAAACAATAGTCGTGAAAATTTATATATATATACACATTACTTCTTGAAGGGATGATTCCCGAAACATGTCGAAGAAATAATTAAAATGTTTTCTAAGGGTACTCGGTTGACTTATTTAAAGATATATATATATATATATATATATATATATATATATATATATATATATGTGTGTGTGTGTGTGTGTGTGTGTGTGTGTGTGTGTGTGTGAACATGATAACTCTCGTAAAAATGGTCCGATCGAGACCAAATTTTGTAGAGACGTGTATTCCTACAAATGCTTGGACGAGTTCGTAAATCAGACATATCGGTCAATGGGAACGGGTAGTTTGGGGGGGTTTTGTACCCCAACATGAGTTTTTTGCGTTTTTCACATGTAATGTTTTAAAATTTAAAATTTTATATTTCACCATTGGAATCAAATTAAAAAACTACACAATTAAGTTCCTTAAAGTTTTTCTCTATCTCCAACGGTTACCGAGATATTGAAAAATCTAAACACAGTACGTTGTATTGTGGGGCTCCAATGGGGGTTAAATCTTAGCTAATTAAATCTTATGGAGGATAGGGAAAAATTAATATTTCCCATATTAATCAATATTTTTGGATCAAACTTGATATTTAGCTTCATGTGGTTGAGATCTATCCATTTATAGCTAAAAAACATAGTTTATGTGTTATCATGGCAGCAAACCTGCATACTCTTTTCCCATATTAATCATATAGGGAATAGGTTAACTCCTTTATTTTTGGACAGATGTTGATGAAAGTTGGTATAAATGTTAAGTAAAAATTATTTATGGTAGAAATGACTACTTTCAGTGTTCCTCACAGCAGCTAACCTGCACACTCTTTCCTATGTTAATCTTATGAAGAATAGGCAAATAAGTCTCATGTTTATGGACAGATTTATATAAAACTTGTCATATATTATTATTATTATATTATTGATTGGGAAATTCGCTGAGTACGCAGGTCTGCTGCGACGGGGGTATTTCAATAATACACGAGGTATCATATTTTACTTTTTTTCTGTAAGATAAACATTGGAGGTCCAAAAGACAACGTACTGTATTTCCCAGTTTCTTTATATTAGTAACTAAATGGCATAGAGGTTTTGAGCTGAATCTTTTGTACAAAGATTTTCTAGTTAAGTCCTGGCTAAATCCACCAAAAGCCCTATTTTGGGTTGGAAATTCCTAGTAAACCACGTAGCCAGGAAGCAAAATAAAAAAAATAATAAGGAAGTTAAATTAAATAATTGTGCTTATTCTATATAAGAATCGCATGCGGAATGAATAAGTAAGTTGGCTGCCACAAGTAACAAGATAATTTAGATATTACAGTAAATATTATTAGAATTTAAGTATATGAAACTAAAAGGTTTCATCAAAATATTTGAAATGAGTGGGATATCAATTTTAATCCTTTATACATAACATTGAAATTGACACTCCAGAAGACAAAATGTTGTTTTACCTATTTCTATATTATAAATAAAACTTGACGTAGAGCGGATTCTCAAAATACTAAATTGTTTTTAAGCTGATATGAATGGTATCAATGAAGATTTAAATTTTTAATAAATTGCATGTATAACCCCTAAAACTACCATTTGGAGGGTACACAACCTCCCTAAACATTCTCTGAATATACCAATTTTCCTGGGTTTTGAACTTAAATAAATAACGCAAAAATTTAACGTTAACTCATAAATCCTTTAGACGTATGTTGCAAGCTTTATTTCGATTTGACCATTTTAACTAGAATCATCATGCTCACTAATACAGGACTCTAAATCTTAAATATATGGCCACCAGCCTGGGGACCATTTTTGTACCATGAGGACTATGGCAAAGGCTATAATATGTAGAACATTTGCTATAAGTTTAGTATCGCAACGGATTTTTATTATTTACTAAGCTAAGTCAATAATTATAAATACTGTAAGGGTGAATAAAATTGGAGGGTTTCCCTAAAAATGCTGAAAAAAGCAAAATTAAATTACTGTCGTAATTTTAGGTAATGCTAGGGTTTGCTGTTATACAATGAAAAATTCCAGTTGGCCACAAGGGCAGGCTTAGCTAAATGCGTGATGGGCAGGGATCTAGCAATGGCAACACAACTGACAACACACCCTCACTAGGGGTTAAGAGCTGGAACAAAGCCCAACATTTATTGCCTGAAGTTCGTTTCCCACCGTTAGGTCAAAATGAAGTCTTACTTCCCTCGCCCACTTCAGCCAACCGTAGTAAGACAATTGGTTACATACCTCAATTTTAGTATGGAAAATCTTTACTTTCCATACCAACATGTCTGGGACAGTGGCATCGTCGTGTAATCCAGCAACTTGGAGGTCACGAATTGTGGATAGTTATGAGCAATGTCGGTGGGTGTAGTGTTTTCTTGTGAAGATTAACGTCCGCACTATTGAATACTACGTTAATCCGCAAAAACAATCCTCATAATAAGACCATTTCGTAATTCAGAGGTAGTGGTTCGGATTCCACGTTAAACTGTAGGTCTCTTAATTATGCCATTGACTGTTGGGCTATTAATTAATAGTTCTATCTAAGGGACATGTAAGCCTTAGTCAGTTAACAACTATAAGATCGCGCCACAATGCGCCTACATTCATTTCCCATTCAAACTTGACTTAAAATACCTACCTGCGTAAGTCGCCATTTCAGTTAAAAAGTAAAAAAAGTATCTGATATTCTATTTTTACATATAAAATGTCTGATAGCTAAAGAAAGTTAATTTTTGATTAACTATAACACACTTATGATTTTAATTTATCTAAAACCATTTATCATTGTAAAATTTATTTGCCATGGGATATTAAACAAGTATTTGTGATTATATTTTTTTCAGGGAAAATTTTTTTGTTCTCAAACAGAGATCTAATATGCGTTTAGACTAACACGAAAACTTTAATCTTGCATATCCACCTAAATGTATTGTTAATTTCAGTCATTGGTCCCCTAAACAAAATTAAAATCTGCTCCCGTCCATTCCACTATTCCCGTCAGTCGAGTGGTGAGAGCTAAAATAATATTTATGTTAACATAATCGTAAAAGCATTAAATGGATAAAACCTCCACACAGCGGTGCGGTAAAGTATGTAATTTAATGGATTGATTTTCCAATAGTATTTATTTATGGAATTATTTCTTCAAAATCATACACATTTCACAGTGTCAAAATGTTAATTACATATTTTCATAAATGTGCTTTCAATTTATATTTTATGTTATAGAAGAAAAGCTTAACAATAATAAGGTCGTATTATATTAATTTAAAAAACTATACTCAAACTAAAATTTTAAATAGATTCAATAGGTATTTCTTGTGATATTTTATAAAATAATTTCGTTTTGACATTGTAGATGTAAAGTATTTTATTTGTTCTACGATGGGGTTTTATTAAGATTAAAAGTTGGGAAAACATTCCGTATAAATTCACAAACAGAATATCAGTCGGTGGTTTGTCATTCAGTAAGCAAGCGTCAAGGGGTGTCGCAGATCTCGTGTTTGTAAAATAAATGATCTTGTGGAAGGGTTACAAAAGGTAGAATTATGTAAAGGAGTCTAGATGGGCCGGAAGGAAGAAGGAAGAAGTTGAGGAACTTCGTACATAAAGAGGGAAATACTTTAACTTCAGTCTGCCCTTGATTTCGCATTTCATATCGAGCAGACTAGATTGTTCAAGAATTAATGATGATCAACTAACTTAATAGTATTGAACTCGTTTGTAAAGTAGTTAATTGTTTTGAATAGGAAAATATTATATCCTTATCCTTAGACAGCCTAAGGAACATGTCAGCCTTATTCAGTAATAAAACTACAAGATCGCGCCACAATCATTCTACACTCGTTTCTCATTCATACTTGGCTTTAAATACCTACCTTTTTGTACGGTTGCCACTTCAATAATCTAATCTATTCTACTTACATAGCCCAGCTAGCACAAAATTACTAATAAAGTCAAATTTGGGTTAAGGATGACTATTGACAGTCACCATTAGTGATTGATATTAATTAACTACTTATAAAACATCAGGTTGACGGTAGGTGGTGGTAGGGTTAAGGTATGTGTTCTTTATTAAAACTTTTAAAAATGGGCATTGTGTTGATAAACAAAAATAATGAACATCACTCTACAATATCATCATAGGTAAAACTAAAATAGTTTTAGTAAATAGGAATCTGAATAAATGACTTTTCGAGTAAGTCAAGTATCGAGTGTGTAAAGATTTAACGTGGCTAAGGGGACTAGAAACACCTTTAAGGGTAAATTATTTTATTTTTTTTACATTTATTTGTTTTATTTTTTCTGGTTATTTCAACACAAATATCCTTCTTCTCCAACCAAAAATAAAAAGTTATTAACATTTTATCAGAACTTAGTGTGATAAATTTCACGATACAGTCGCGATGATTCCTGCTAGGACGCGCCTAGAGTAAAAATATCGATTAAAAATAATATTTTTTATGTTCCATAATTTTTCTAATTATTTCAACACTAAAGATTATGCTTAAATTAGGAAAAAATAAAAAAGTTAATGTTAACATTTTTGCAAAGCTTTGCATGGTCAATTTTGCCGTATAAACGGCGAGGACCCCGGTGATTTCTGTAAAAAGGCGTTTATTTCCCACTCAGTAACACATTACTCAAAAGCTTTAAGAGCTATCCACATATTTCTTATTTTGTTCCTAAATATATTTTCTACAATTTGAACAGAGCTTTTGTTGTATGTCTAAGTTTTAAACAAGTTATGAAATATTTTTACCTAACAATTTGACAAAGTTGAGCTGTTATGTAAATAGTTTATATCTCACTTAAAAATATTATTTTTGAAGATATACCTAGTTAAATTAATATCAGTCCATAAATAAAGGAGTTTCCTCATTCTCAATAAGATTAGCATGGGAAAGAGTACACAGGTTTGCTGCTGTGAGGAACACATAAACTATGATTTTTTAGCATTCATGTATGGATCCAACCACGTGAAGCTAAATACAAAGTACCAAAATACTTCTGATTAATCGATATGTCTGGATTACGAACTCATCCAAGTAAATGTAAGAATACACATCTCTACCAAATTTGAAAATTATTAAACTTGAGCTCCCTTTAAACATAGTATTTTTCATAGAATACACAATACGTGCTTCGAAGCTAAGTTAATTTTCACAGTTAACATGTAAAACATATCAAACATCGATCATGTGATTTGATCAAACACGTCTAAGTTAAATTAAAAATAGAATTTAAGTTAGTGATTTGATTGAATGATAGATTATTTCTTTCAAATATTTTTTACTATAACAAAAATAGGTGCTTTTTCTATTTTTGTTATGTTTAGCATGTTTTCTCAATTTTTTAATATATTTTACAATTCTTCTTTTGTGTCCATCTTTTCCCTTCTTTTTCATAGTTTAGAATTTTTATATTTTCTTGAATCCCTTACATGTGTTGTCGGTTTCTAATATACGTTAATTAAACGTATCTATTTTTGTATAACTATATATATTTGATAATTGAACATTTTAAACGACTATTTTTTGGTCTCTAGACACCATAAAACGTAAAAGTAACATGGTCCCGGGTCCCGGGTCTAGCCATGAGACCTACGGTAATAGCTTCTTCTACATGGGAAATTCGCTTAAAATAAGTCTTTAACTTGTATTGATTATTAATCAATAGCAACAACAAAACAATAACAATAACAAATCATTCAAAAATGGTTTAATTTAACCCTGGAAGTATAGGGCCTTCCCAGTCCCCCTCAAGGGTGTTACCGAATGAATTACTATGTATGTTATTGTATTGTAAGAGTGTGGGTTTATTGTATGTGTTATTGTATGTTTGTTACATATTGTATGTATGTTATTATATGTATACATTGGTTTGACCAGTGCCGAAACTGGAGATTCTAGACGAACGGGGCCTCCGCATATTCAGCAAGTTCTACGACGCCGGCAGCACTCTGGAGCTCAAGTGCCGCATCTCCAGAGTCCCACGACCACAGCACTTCGTGTCCTGGGTCCACGGAGAGAGGGTGCTCAACTTCGACACAGTTCGAGGAGGTATCAGGTACGCGACAGTACTCTGTATCCAGTAACCTGATAAGAAACCCGTGTATGTTGAAACCTTATATCGTTAAAGTAATATTTTCACCACAATTAGGTTAACCAGAAACAATGTAAGAAATGGTTTATTTATTACAAATAAGTAACAAAAACCCTCATAACTAGTAATACTCTTCATTAAAATTACAATTTATGCATTTTTAAAACAAAATGTCATTAGTTTTTTGTTAGTGGATATTGATATTGAAAAATATGATATTTGATCAGTAATATTTTGCTTCTTTGATAGATAATAATACAAAAAAATGTGTTTTCTTTGGTTTTTCATCGTTAACGAATTAATGAAGGTAGAATGTTTTACCTACCGAAGATAATGACTTACCTACTTAGATACAGGTGAAGTAGGTAGCTTAAACATCATGTGCTGACCCAGTAAGTCAAGGATGCTGGTTCTAAGCTAGATGTAACTTCTGTCAGATCATGAGCAGTTACCTATAGCAAGTGGCAGTCATAGCTGAGTGGGTAGAGTACTGGCCTACCACCCCAAAACCCCGGGTTCAATTCCCGGTTATGACACATGAAATTTAATTTCTCAGACTGCCACCGTGCTTCGGAAGGTACGTTAAGCCGTTGGTCCCGGCTACATAAGTAGTCGTTAGGTCACGTTAGAGGCAGTAGTGCGACCTGAACACTCTAACATTAGACCTTGGCCAGAAGGTTACACGGAACTTTACTTTATCTCTAGCAAGCCCACGTGACTCTACTCGCAACGGTATTTTCCTGTCTTTAATATTAAATGATTAAATTTATCCAGTAAAATATTTATACATTGTAATGTGACAGTTACGCGTTCGAATAATTAGTACTCAGATGACTATACGATGAGAATTGTTGAAACGTGTTTGTTAATGACGGTTAAAAATGGTTTTGTTAAAACGAAAATAACCGAAACGCCAAATCTACCCCTTCCCGCTTACATGCCGCACATGTTACGCCAACCCTTTACTTGAATTCATCTCCATACATCACCCTCAGCATCCTAAACTAACAAATTAACTTTACATCCGAGAGTACACTACAAACATTGAAGTATAACAACTTGTGATATAATTATAATACATTAGTTTGAAGTATGAACAAATTTAATACTTTATAAACAATATAATACATGTATACTATATGCCGGGTATCAATCCTAAAGTTTTCCAATTGCTAATTATTTTATTCTATGTCACTTTCAAAGTGACCACTATTATATGTGACTTTCTATGCCACTTTTGACAAGTATTTCAATTTTATGGCAGACAATATTGTTTTTCTTGTAGATTACTCTGTATTAAATTATGTTTTTAATATAAAACGCGTTTAAAACATTTTAGATCTAACCAATCAGACTTTAGAGCAGCTTCAATTTCACTGCAACGAGGGGCTAATATGTAATTATATGTATGTGTATTACAGTAATGTGAAAACTGATTGCGTTAAAATAGAGAATTTTTATCCAGCACACTGAAAAAATATATAAAAATTAATATGTACATTGTTGCATAGCAGAGACTATCGGCTAATGATTATTTGGGTTACAATGAAATTAAATTTAAAAATGCTCTACAGTCAAATTGGTTAGTTTTAAGAAAAATATCAAGAATAAATACGTTTTCATCGCGTTTTCATAATAAAATACAGAGTGTTCCATGAGAAGATTGATGTTGTCCACCATATTGTGAAAATGGCGGGAAATTTAAAATAATTAAATACTTTCCTAAAAGCAAAATTAAAAAATAAACCGCGTTTTCATGTAGTTTTATCAGTTAAATAACTAATGGCAGTAAAAACTATTTTCCTACTATCATTTTCAAAATGGCGGCTGTCTAAGTATTTAAAACGTAAGTATCTGACAAATCACTCATGATAAAAAACAACAGCAATTATTTTTTATTTAAGAAATTTAATTTTAGGTCTAACAACATCAAGAGTAAAGAAATTGGTACGTAAATAACGGAGAAAATTATTTTTTATGAAAATATCAACGCCATAAAATGAGTTGCTCCATAAAAAGTCTATGGCATTACTCTGCTACTGTGGCGTATCCTGTAATCCATGTACTCTAAGGTCACGAATTGTGGATAGTTATGAGCGATGGTGGGTGGATGTGATATTTTTGGTATGAATTAACGTCCGCACTATTGAATGCTACATCCATCCGCAAATGGCATTCTCATAATTAGACCAGTTCGTAATCTAGAGGCAAAGGCGGTTTGGATTCCACGTCAAAACGTGGATTCCTTACATGCCATAGGCTGTTGAACTATTAATTAACAGTCTTATAAGGAATATGTCAGCCTTAGTGAGTAACAAGACTACAATATCGCACCACAATCACATAATATTACTCATTTTATCATTCACATTTGGTTTAAAGTAATACCTGACTAGATTGCCATTTTAAAAGGTACAGAAATTCAATCTACATTTATTAATAAATGTAAAAACCGAATACGTTAAAAAGAGATTTTTTATGCAGTACACTGATTACAGAAAAAGGAAGCATTGTAACAGGAAACTCATATATTAATAATATATTGATTAATCAACTGTTTAGTGGCGAAAAACTAAAAACAGCTGATTAACTTGGCTCACTAGCAGCGATAACTTATAATAGAGTTTTTCATATTGGCAGGAATACATTTTTATAAAATTGAATTTTACCCGGTTGTTATGATCCAATTTTCTTAAGTTTAATGTTGCATTATAAACAGCCGTTTTCGATTTAAAATTTGCTAAGTGGAATACTCAAAATGTTATCTATTTTAGTTAATTTTGAAATTTAGGTTTTTGAATATTATAAAATTCATAATTTTGGTTTGTCTATAATGTAGGAATAATATCTTGAAAAGTTGGTAAAGAGGCCAGAGACACTCTGTAAATTCGATATAAATTCGATATAAATGGTTTTAGTAATTTGCAAATTCAAGTAAGCGCTTGTTAGACCAAGTCCATGTCATGACCACTGCCGGAGTCGACACATTGAGTCCGATGGCATACATTACTAAAGGACCATACAGATGGATACAGTGTAAAGTACATATGCCAACAAGATCAAATATGTAAACAAGAGACTTGGATTTTACTTCAAAGAAGAGCAAAATCACAATGGCCCTGGCTGGACCTTTAATCCCCAGACGTTTATGCCACAGAGACTTTGAATCAAAGTAAAGTCAGACAACGGAGAATAATCAACGACAAACATCGGGGCCAACAATGGTTGCTATGGCAACATTATCAAGATTATCCACATCTTCACTTCCATTGTTTAGCCGGGAGCCAAGACGAGTATTTAGATGTTCAGTTTATCTCGTTTATGTAATTAGGAAAACTAAAATGCTTATACTGTATAGTGTGATGTATTTCCATCAAATAATTGAAAATTGGATTTGTTCTGTCCCTGGTATTCACCCTTCTATCACATAGTGTTCAAAACGGACATAAAAATAATTGAAATACATCGTCGTCTGATAATTTATGATGATATTAGGTTTTGCAGATTTCCTTTTAAGTGTTTTCAAATCATGTTTGTATTTGTGTTTTTCAGCGTTAAGTCAGAAGTATTTGACGATGGTGTAAAAAGCAGTTTGTTCATTGCAAATGCCAAAGTCCAGGACTCAGGGAACTACACGTGTTCCTTGGCAGGGGTTGGTGATACTACTGTGTTAGTACACGTCATCAAAGGTGACTCTCAACATAGATATAGAATAACATAGAACAAATATAAATAATATAGCCAAATGAAGATAATAATATGAAGATGGTATTGGAACAAGGCATCAGCAGTGTGTATTGGGTTCCATTATAAAAGGCAATTTTCAGACTTATATTACTTAAAAAAATATTTAAGCGTAGCTGACAATGATATTTAAAAACTAAACGTGTGATTAATATAGGAAATTTCAAACTCACAATAGCAGTAATATGTTCTTGGAGCTCAAAACCCTAACAGTCCTAATTTAAGATAAATTATGATCCATTGCTACATCTCGGCTGGTTGAAAATCTTTAATATAATCTCGAAGAATAGATAAAAAATAATTCATTTTTGTCAAATGAAATCGTGTAGTTCTCCAATTACGAGTTTATGTTCTACATAATTTATCATGAAATAATATAATTTTAATTCTCATTCTATACGCGATAGGATGAACAAAATTATTGTTTACATAATCATTTTTACTTTCTCTGCTTAAACATAGTATGCGGAGAAAGTATTGTATTCATCAAAATGTTCGAATTAGAGTCTACGACAAATAGTTTCACAGAAAAATTTTAATTTACTTTCCGTGGTAAAGATAGTACGTTGTCTGAGAGCACTCAATGTTGTTCTTACGGAGGATTTTGAAATATTGATTTATTCAGTATTTCTCAACCGCTTTACAGGAGACTTGGCATGCAGTTAAGGGTCACTACAACCTACAAAACGCACTCAAATAAGTTCGATGTTATCAGGAGGGGGGTCGGTACTAAATATGTTCCTAAAAATTCTAGCAATTATTTTTACTTGTTTTCTTTTGTTGATTTTTAAAATGCATGATTATTTTTATAAACAATAAATTTTTAAACAATATTTAAGTATAAATTTAAGAATATAGTAGCTTTATTAAAGGTCGTAATTTTTAATTTAGTTTTTTGAGAAAGTATGTTTCAGTCCACTGAAACCGTTCATTTATATGTACGTTTATGCTGATACCGTAATGTAATCGTGACTAAGGGTTGTGTGTTCCAGGGGAGACCCCGGCAGCGATGCAGCATGATACAACAGCACATACACTACACACACTACACATACACCGGCTGATACACTAGCTGCTACGACAGAGGTATTCTTCATATCAGCTGTCGTGCTGCTGCTAGCAAGATGACAAAAATACATTATAATTACGAGTTTGTGTGTTCCAGGGGAGACCCCGGCAGCGATGCAGCACGGAACAGCTGATGCACTGGCTGCCGCGCCGGAGGTGTTCTTCATATCAGCTGTCGTGCTGCTGCTAGCAAGATGACAAAAATACATTATAATGACGAGTTTGTGTGTTCCAGGGGAGACCCCGGCAGCGATGCAGCACGGAACAGCTGATGCACTGGCTGCCGCGCCGGAGGTGTTCTTCATATCAGCTGTCGTGCTTCTGCTAGCAAGATGGCAAAAACATTATAATGACGAGTTTGTGTGTTCCAGGGGAGACCCCGGCAGCGATGCAGCACGGAACAGCTGATGCACTGGCTGCCGCGCCGGAGGTGTTCTTCATATCAGCTGTCGTGCTGCTGCTAGCAAGATGACAAAAATACATTATAATGACGAGTTTGTGTGTTCCAGGGGAGACCCCGGCAGCGATGCAGCACGGAACAGCTGATGCACTGGCTGCCGCGCCGGAGGTGTTCTTCATATCAGCTGTCGTGCTTCTGCTAGCAAGATGGCAAAATCATTATAATGACGAGTTTGTGTGTTCCAGGGGAGACCCCGGCAGCGATGCAGCACGGAACAGCTGATGCACTGGCTGCCGCGCCGGAGGTGTTCTTCATATCAGCTGTCGTGCTGCTGCTAGCAAGATGACAATGACATCCGGCGCTCGTGTAATGTTCTCCATGCATGTTGTATGTTTAACCTTATACTTTAAGGTTTATAAAAATACTGTAACTCAATTAAATGTATATTTGTAATAAAAGTATTTCTTTATTATATTTTTCAACCCTTAATGATTTACAAAGGATTGAAATGTTACATTCCAGAAATAGTTTTCATGTTACCTATACTGTAACTATTCAGGTGTGTGTTTTCTATTAACAATCACACTCAAATAACCTGATAAATGTGTCTTAATCCTACATGTCCTCAAAAAATGTTTTGAGTCGTAATATTTCGGAAAGTTGCGAAATAGTGAGACTAAAAAAGTATAAAATTATAAAAAAACTAAACTTTGCGGTCACTCACGTAAACTCCCGTATAGTTTAACAAAATTAGTAAAAGATACTTTATATCACTGTTGTTCGTCGTTCATTGCTCATAAGTAACAGAAAAAATACTGAAAACTTCATTTCTGTTACAACAGAATTACTAACCAAAAATGGCATTTCTGGTAATATTTTACTATTTTAGTTAATTTTCAGCCCACCCTTGTGCATGGGTTTTTACGTGTATATGGAAAAAAGTCTTGAGAGCTACACTCAAATGGCACGTAATAAAATATCTCAAGTTAAACAACAAACCTATAACACACAAGATAGTTCTTTTGAATTACGGACTAAGCTAGACTTTATTTTATCTAGACGCAGTTTTATTGACAACAGACGTTTTGCTTTATCATAAATCATAGTTTCCAAACTATGCCATTGAAATATAATACTCAGTAAAATATAGTACTGCCACTTTAAAATTATGATCGATATAATGATTAAGAGGGCTATTTTAAATTGAAAAACATATTAATCATAATACTAAAACAATAATCTTAAGAAAATAAATTAAATACATAAGTTTTTACTGAAATATGACTTTCTAGATCGCCTTCAATGACTTCCTCTCTTCGTTAAAGCTATTGATATTGACTGTTTCCTTCGTCCTGCCTCTTTTCTAGAATCACAACAGTAATTAAAAGAAAAAAATACATTAAAACTTTTATAAAAAACCCTAGTTAACTACCTTATTGACGTGCGTATAAATTTAAAGGTTATTTTCCCCATGAAGCTCCTTGTACTTTGCCTGTAAAAGGGGCCTTGGGAATGAGATATGAATCAATCAATAGCTGCAAACATTTCGACGGCAAGCTTCAACGCTGATCTAGTGAATATTTGATGATATTGGAATGAAATTCCATTATGGTTTGATTACTTAGAGAGTTCCATATGGCAGTGAGTTACATTTGTCAACATTACAACTCGGGACGTTTAGGTGCGACATGCGACACGTAAAATCATATTAATAAAGTTCTAATGAGTTAAATTAATATTGAGTAAGCCTGATACGTACTGCTAATGTAATAGGTATTTTACTGATACGATACCAAAATATTGAATGTACACCATTTCCATATAACATTTATATCCTCATCTTTCATGGATTCTATGATAGCTTTTAATATCATCGAGTATAAATTAAGAGGTTTTAAATAAATAAATTTTAAATTTTTGTGGTATACTTTCTGTAGGAATTTTATTTTGAACACATTATATGTATTTTCTAAAACAATTAACTAGCTACTTTACAAACGAGTTTAATACTAGTAAGATAGTTGATCATCCTTTACCCTCCTAAACAATCTAGTCTGCTCGATATGAAATGCGAAATCAAGCGCAGACTGAAGTTAAAGTATTTCCCTCTTTATGTACGAAGTTCCTCAACTTCTTCCTTCTTCCTTCCGGCCCATCTAGACTCCTTTACATAATTCCACCTTTTGTAACCCTTCCACAAGATCATTTATTTTACAAACACGAGATCTGCGACACCCCTTGACGATTGCTTACTGAATGACAAACCACCGACTGATATTCTGTTGGTGGATTTCTACGAAAGGTTTTTTAACTCTTAATCCTGATAAAACTCCATCGTAGAACAAATAAATTACTTTACATCTAAAATGTCAAAACTAAGTTATGTTATAAAATATCACAAGACATAAATCTGAATCTCTTTAAAATTTTATTTTAAGTATACATTTTATTTTAAAATTTATTATAATTCGACCCTATTAATTTCAAGCCTTTCTTCTACGAAATAAAATATAAATTTAAGGTATAAGTATTAAAATATGTAATTAGCATTTTGAAACTGTGAAATCTGTATGATTTTGATGAAATGATTCCATAAATAAATACTATAGGAAAATCAATCCATTAAATTACATACTTTACCGCATCGCTGTGTCGAGGTTTTATCCATTTAATGCTTTTACGATTATGTAAACAAAAATATTATTTTAGCTCTCACCGCTCGACTGACGCGAATTGTGGAATCGACGGGAGCAGATTTTAATTTTCTTTAGGGGACCAATAACTGAATTTGACAATAAATTTAGGTGGATATGCAAAACTAAAGTTTTCGTGTTAATCGAAACTCATATTATAAGTCTGTTTGTTAATAAACAAATTTACCCTGAAAAAATATAATCGCTAATACTTGTTTAGTATCTTATAGCAATGAATTTTATAATAATAAATTAAGGCTTTTAGAGAAATTAAAATGAATAAGTTAAACAAAAATAAACTTATTTTAGCCGTCAGACATTTTTATATGTAAAAATAGAATATAAGAGAGTCTATTACACTTTTAATGAGCCATTTATGCTTTTTTACTTGCTATGTGATGATCACTTGAGTCATAGAGGTTTACATTAGTTCTCTGAAGAACAGTAATCAATGTGATTCTCGCTCTGAAGATGTTAAGTAATGATTACTCCGCCAAATGCATAAGAAGCCGCAAAGGTTAAAGCTGTAAACCTAGATATCATAAAATATATCTAGTCCGTGAGTATTGCGTTCCATCGTATTATATCAACTATTATGCGAATCTGACGGGTCACCTAAGATCCTTCGTCTAGTTTTTCTGGAGACCTGTTTTATGAATATAACATTCATCATTAATCATTCTCATTCCGAAGCATCAGACTCACGATGCTGTGATAGTGGTGAAAGGAGAAAGAACACAGTGAACTTCTTTATTACTACTGTAGTAAGAAGTTAAAAAAACTATATCTTTCATACCTGGTAATGGACCATATAAAAAGCCAATTCTTCTTTCTTAGGTTTGCATTAATATAACATAAAACAAAAATGTTTTTTATAGAATTTTCTCAGAAGAAAGTTGTACATACGTTGGGAAAATCCTGCAAATGATTCTTAGAAGGAAAATCCCATGATCCGGAATTCCATATTAAGGAATCGTAGTCAAACAAAGTTGAGCACTTTGTTTGAACACGATTCCTGCCGCAGGTCACCAAAATCGTAGTGGTTTAATCCTGAAAAAAATAATGAAAAAATATTGATATGTAAAAAATAATACAGGATTTATTCAAATATGTAATCTGTAAAAAATGAAATTATAAATGAACAAGTAAATTAATGTATTTTGAAGGTAAAGTATAAGTTAAAGACTATAAGTTAAAATTAAAGACTTTGACCGCTATATTGCAGAAAAAGGTGGTTATCTATTCACATGTTGCGTAGACAACGTTTTTTCACTGTAGGGGAAAATCTTAAAATTATCGCTTTTAGAGTGTATTCAAAATGCATAATAAATTAGATTATAAATAAGAAATGATAATTAAGTAAATTTTCACAAAGAAACCTATCAAATGAATCTAGAGGGGCTCCCTCCCCATCGCTGTTCAGTTCAATAACATCTACAACCAGTTTAATGGATATTGAATTACAACTGCACTTCATCCCCTGTCAGACCTACAAATCTTGATAATCAAGACAGTTTCGAAACCCGATATAATCTAGTTATTGATTTTGTATTCGTTACCATCCTCCTGAGAACCGAAGAAAGCCAACGTTCAAGACTCGTTTACTTCTTAGGATTTCTGAACTTATTTTAGATAATCAATCACAAAATAGCTTTTTAGTTAAATCATATCCGATGAAATATTAAATTATAACTTATAGAAATCCAACTTTATAAAATAAAAGCATTGAATGTCTAGGTGAGTTTCTATTCATACACAATTCGTCTCGGTGTCTGTGAATGTATTGGTGCTAGTATCTTGGTAACAATGCACAAGGGATGTGACCACTAGCGCTCCTAGTGAGCAGTAACGAGCTCTATACTTTGTGGTCGACAACTACCTGTGCTTGCACGCCATCGTAAAAGATTTTCTTAACCATTAGTTCAAGAATATTAGGTTTCCCTAACTTTTTTCCAAGAAATTTTGAATATAAAATCTCATATTACTTTTTAATGTTTTGACTGTGCCTACAGTAGTTGGTTATATTTAACGGAAAACTATAACAAATACTTTTCCTTTAACGGAATTTGGTATCCTCCATAAGTTAACGAGTTAGCTTAATAAGTTAACTTATCCTCCATAAGTTAATTTGTCTTACGAGAAAGGAAACGGCTCATGTTTCTCTATTGGAAGTAATTAAAACCCATAACAATAAATATATCATATTTTGTAACTGTTAAAATGGTATTGGAATTTATAATAGAACAGTTTATTGCTTTTAGTCTGAAATGAATTGGCTTTAGATTTTTGTAATTTATATCGTTCTTTTAGATAAACTACAGAATAGGCATTCAATGGAACATTAAAATAATTTTAAACACATATGCACTGATATAAAATCCGTTCTATACCAATCCAATGTTGATGGTCACGTTTTTAGTAAAAATCGATGGGGTTAATTTAGGAGAACAGTAGTAGTCTATGCAACAATTGTATTATGAATGCCTAAAAGCCAAGAGTAAGATATAAGTTCTAAGTTCGCTTCGCTCGTGTTCAAACTTACATCTCACGAGTGGCATTAAGGCATGATACAATCGTTGGATACAACTCACATTTGAGGTTAACCACTAAAACACACTATCTTAATGGGTAAATCAGCTGATTTTGCATTTCATTACTGCAAGTAATCCATAATGGCATTCCTTTTGTCACATTTTGAGCTCTGGTTGGTCTTGAATATGTATCGTTATGAACTCATAATGCAACGGTTTTCAATTTTCGTTTAGTAATAAGCCTCTTAGTGATGTTCCTTTCAGTATATTTATTGGTACTTTTTGCAATGATCGTAGATAAAACCTTTAAAAAAGTTGTAAGTTCTTTGCTTTGAGAAGAAAAAACGTAAGAGCTAAAACCTGTACGACCTTATAGGAGACTTGGAGGACCTTCTCTTGGGCTTCATAATGAGTTGTAATTACGGATTTCGAAGGCTCTCATTTTCCCTATCAATTGTTCGTATCGTTCAGTAATCAATCAAAGCTAGTCTAGAAGAAAATTATTTGAAGTAGTCATAAGCTAATAAGTATTCATGGAACTCTAGCCCCTTTGATTATAAATAGTATATTTCATCACTAGAACCAAAAACCGTTCGTTTTTCATACGAGCATGAGTTGAACAGCCGAGACTGTTAAATGTGCGAGTAAAAGAGCCAATTTTGGGCCCTATGATGAAATATATTTTTCGTCATACTGCAAATAAACATAACTTATTACCTGATTTAGTATACATTTTTGTCGACCATTTTTGTCGCTTTAGACTAATCAACTGTTATGTTACTAACGTTGTAGCAGTTTTTTCTTGTTTCCCGATTGGTTGTTTTTGGTTATGTCAGTTATTATAATTGATAGTTCGATCTCAAACGTTTGATAGTTTGATTTAATAGTCGTTTAACCGTTTCACAATCGATATCCGGAACGTCCGAAATAGGCCTACACCAAAAAATCGATAGTGATTGTTGCAGTTAATTTATCGATTATTTACAATCGAATGCTGACCTCGAATCAAAATTATCATCAACAATGATCGATCATTTGCACCCTAGGAATCAAAATACCCCCGTCGCAGCAGACCTGCGTACTCAGCGAATTTCCAAATCAATAATATAATAATAATATATGACAAGTTTTATAAAAATATGTCCATAAACATGAGAATTATTAGATAATTTATTATTAAGAAGATTAACATGGAAACGAGTGTGCAGGTTTGCTGCTGTGAGGAAGACTCAAAGTAGTCATTTCTACAATAAATAATTTTTATCTTAACATTTAAACCAACTCTCATCAACATCTGTTCATGAATAAAGTAGTTTGCCTATTCCCTGTATGATTAATATGATGGCGATGGTCGGTGGGTGTAGTGTTCTCTTGTGTGGATTAACGTCCGCACTATTGAAAACTACGTTAATCTGCAAAGACCATCCTCATAATTAGACCAATTCGTAATTCAGAGGTCGTGGTTCGGATTCCACGTTAAACTGTAGGTCCCTTAGTTGCCATTGGCTGTTGGGCTATTAATTAACAGTCCTGTCTAAGGAACATGTCAGCCTTAGTCAGTAACAAGACTACAAGATAGCGCCACAATCATCTTACAATCAACTCTCATTCATACTTGGCTTAAAATACCTACCTTGTGGTATGGTCGCCATTTCAATAATCTAATCTAATCTAATCTTAATATGGGAAAAGAGTATGCAGGTTTGCTGCCATGATAAACACATAAACTATGATTTTTAAGCATAAATGGATAGATCTCAACCACATGAAGCTAAATATCAAGTTTAATCCAAAAATATTGATTAATATGGGAAATATTAATTTTTCCCTATCCTCCATAAGATTAACATTGGAGCCCCACAATACAACGTACTGTGTTTAGATATTTTAATATCTCGGTAACCGTTGGAGATAGAGAAAAACTTTAAGGAACTAAATTGTGTAGTTTTTAAAGCTGATTCCAATAGTGAAATATAAAATTATAAATTTTTAAAAATTACATGTGAAAAACGCCAAAAACCCCATTTTGGGGTACAAAACCCCCCCAAACTACCCATTGACCGATATGTCTGGTTTACGATCTTGTCCGAGCATTTGTAGGATTACACGACTCTACCAAATTTGGTCTCGATCGGACCATTTTTACAAGAGTTATCGTGTTCACAGACACACACACACACACACACACACACACACACACACACACATATATATATATATAAAATTGATGTAGTTTTTAAAGCTGATTCCAATAGTGAAATATAAAATTATACATTTCGTCGTTAAAATATATATATATATATATATATCAATTTTAACGACTATTGTTTTTGGTCTCTAGGGACCTAAAGAAGAAAAAATAACATGGTCCCGGGCTTAAGGCTTACCATGAGACCTACGGTAATAGCTTCTTCCCTATGGGAAATTCGCTAAAATGATCATAATGATAGATTTAGTACTAGGAATAAAAATAACAACTTTTTCTCTTTAACACATGTCTAAAACATCTGTTTTTGAAGCTGTATGACGAAAACTTTATTTTTCATGTAGTTTACAAAAAAAATTATAAAATATGTTCATTGAAGTGAATTACCACACTGTTACAGTATTAGATTTACCCAAAATCAAATACACTGAATGAATAATACAGAAATTGTCTGATTTGTAATGAGGTAAAGAAGGACGGATATCTGTCAGTTAGTCTTCCCTCAGCCAATACACGGCGGGCCTAGCCGCTTTGTGAGAGTTCAACGCTGGAACGAGTCAGGGTTTACCTCGACTGTTTGGCTTCAGTTCGACACTGATTGAGACGGAACATCTCTCGGGATAGTCTTGCATTAACACTTGGCAGTTCTTTTCGTAGAAATTGATACTTTATAAAAGAGGTTGGGATCTACTTGAATGAAAAGGAGATTTTTTACAGGATGTTGTATTTAAAATTACTCAAGTGATGTTTCAGAATTTTTTTAGTTTAGTGAAAGCAAAGAAACATTTTACAAGCTAGTTAAAGTAAAGCCATTTCCTTCTCTAAATATAGAGACGAATTTAATATTTTACTTCCAATTTGTTCGAACCCAGAATGATTCTTGTTAGATTGATGGGCCTTTCCACTATTCTCGCTGCTCCCCATACATAAATGATATGACGTGTATTTATGAAATATGAACATAAAATGTATCAAATATTAATTATATCAACACTTTTAGGATAAAACGTTTAAAATAGGGGAGAGTTGCCTATATCGTACCACTTTTTACATTTTAATTTTTTTCTTCAGTATGACTTGAATTATTCTCAAATAATATATTGCAACATGTACTTTATTTTATATAGAATCATTCCTATAATTACTATGAATATTTTTCCAAGCCTTTACAAGTGGTTCGATTTAGGAGACTAGTTTCCTAAATCGGACCGGTGGGTTCCTAAATCGTACTTCCATTAAAATAACAGTTTTTTTAATAACAAAATTATAGTTAAAAATAAAGTATAATTTAAGATTTAAAATTTAACTTTATTAGTTGTAACTTACACTAAAAATACAATAATTATAGTACAAAACAAATCATTGAGTGTCAAGATTACACTGTACATCTAAAAATAGTAAACGAGAATGAAAATAGTAATAAAAAGTAATTAAGCTCTCTTAATTTTTCTTGTGCTACCTGAAGATCATTGGCCATCTGCAGTTAATCTTTATATGGGCTGCTCATATTCAAGTTCTACAGATTTTTGTGAAAAAACACAAAGGGTGTTTCAGTAATAGTTAAATATCTTTACACCATAAAAGATAGTTGATATTAAAAATTATTTAGTAAACAAAGAGTTAAAAATCAAAATACCGAGTTTGAAATCGTACCGGTACGTTTTGGGCAACCATTGGCGGTACAATATAGGCGACTGGGCATCTAATCAAACATAACCTTATTTCTAACCTAAAATAAGAGCTACAACGTGGTCTGCCATAACAAAATAAAGCAAATTAGTCATGCTTAAAGGATGTATATGGTGTATATAGCAAATCATACTTCAACGATAACTATGGCATTACGATTAACAGCTGAAAACTATATCAATGTATGTCAAAACACAAAAACTCGCCTGAATTAGCAAACAATATATCTATCAACACAAAGTCTGTTGTTCTCTTACCAGGCTACTGGATAGTTTCTTCGTTATCCGCTAGAGCCCCCCAAAAACACTAATTCTATTAAAATTCACGGTGGTACGATTTTGGAGGTGGTACGATATCGGCTACTCTCCCCTAACAACATAATGGTAAAACTGTAATAAAACTATGTATATATTTTTATTAAATTTTAGGGAAAAACTAAATCTATTCTCATCGATACCAGACATGTTATTTTTTCTTCTTTTTTAGAGAAACAAATTTTTAAAATTTTTTAAAATATATAGTATAAAAATATAATATTATTTTATTTTGTCTTAACACTACAAAAATGGTGAAACAATTTGGAGAGACTGTATAAAATATTCCTAAATCACGAGTTCGTAAAAACATAGTAATAACTATGTTTAATTTGGGTTTTTTTGTACCCCAAATGGGGTTTTTTGCGTTTTTCACAGAAATTTTTAAAAAATTTCTAATTTTATATTTAAAATTGGAATCAGTTAAAAAACTAAAATTAAGTTCCTTAAATTTTTTTTATCTTCAAATTACCGAGATATAAAAAAATCTAAACACAGTAGTTGTTTTGAGGCAATGTTAATCTTATGGAGGATTAGGAAAAATTAATCTCTTATTATCTTATTTCTATAAATATAGAGCTACATGTGGTTGAGATCTATCCAGTTATACTTAAAAAATTATAGTTTATGTGTTATATGGCAGCAAACCTGCATACTTTTTCCCATGTAATCATATGGAGAATAGGCAAACTATACAATGTTGATGAAAGTTGGTATAGAATGTTAAAAAGCAAAAATTATATCAATAAACAACTACTTTCAGTGTTCCTCACAGCAACCTGCACACTCTTTCCATGTCAATCTTATGGAGAATAGACAAAAATAACAATTTTATGGTACGATGTTATAAAACTTGAATATATAAGTATATAAAAACTGTATGCAGGTCTGCTGCATGTTTTTTTGTGTAAGACGTTATACATTTTTATAAAGCTATGTATAATTTCTAAACAGGGTGGAACTGAAACGTCTCACGTACAAGGACTACAGATTCGTGTACGTGAGACGTTTCAGTAGGGTTAGGGATGAGACAGTACAGAATAAGCTGAAAAATACTCAGAGAAGAGTAATGGAAATACTGAAATCAAAAGGGAACAAATAGTTGAGAGAATAAGTAATGCATTGTCAAATTATTTAAATGGCTTTCGAACTGAAACCGTACATCACCAAGATCTAGTTGTTGTTAGAAATGTATTCGCCAGCACTCTCAATCTCAATTTACAAGCGGCTAAATGGATAATATTAATTTAATCCTGCAATTAATGCGTCTGTTCAAACAATTGATTGCATTGCTGTCGCGGAATGGTTGAGACCATTCTCAGTGGTTATTTATTCAATAAACGAGAAAAAACCTTAGCTTGTAACTGAAATATACTGACGTAATCACTTCTCAACTCTCTCTGCAACCCTCCCACGGATTCACTTATGAATGTCGTCAATTTTTGAGTAACGTGATTGTCAGATAAATTTACCATTTCGTGGGTTTAAGGTGTGGCAACACAGGTGCTTCTACTACCAAATCAGTTTAATCTTAATGACTCATTTATTGATAACTAGCCAAAATACCTGCCCAAAGAACAAGTAAAAAAGCTGAGAGGTATAATGATACATTTAAATTATTGATAGTTACTTTTTCATTTGAAGATCCGTTGAATTTTTGCTAAGACAGTTCATTCTTATTTTTTGCTTTAATTTAGCGTATTTAATCTGAGTGAAACATTATTAGCTTTGCACCGTGAACTTGTTCATAGTTCTTATATATTTTTCTTAAGATTTTGGTTATTAATTTGTTAATACCATTGTGAAAGTAGAAGATAATTCCCATTTTAAACGTGGACCAAAATTTAGCCTAACTAAAACAATGTCAAAACCTTTGTTTATGTTAACAAATAAGACTTCTACCAACATATGTCAAGGAAGTTAAACGTCTTTGAACTTGAATGAATCAAACATTTATGACAACTTTATACGTCCATGAAGTTAAAATCAAAATAAATATAAATCGCAAGCGGAGCATGGCTATACCGTATCTGCCTCTCAAAAAATGGAAGATGATTCTAATTCATTTGAGCCATCTAAGTCTGTGAAACCTCCATTTTTCGTTCAAAATGTGAACAAACACCAAGATACTGTTAAGGATATCAAAACTTTAATTTCAGACGACAACTCTACAGAAGTGTAAAGAACGACCTTAAAAGTTAATCTAAGTATTATCGATGATTATAGAAAGCTTACAAGGTTCTACGATGGTTCTGATGTTAAATGTCACAATTGAAATTTGACAGAAAACTTGAGGTTGTGATAAAAAAATGTTCCTACCTCTCTCACACCTAAAGAAATAAAGTCAGAGCTCATCGCCATGAACTATTAATTTATTATACCATTATATTCTATATATTATATTATATTGGTTTGAAGACTATTCAATAAAAACTCCTTTCCCAATTTTTGCCATAACATTGGAAATCACTGAATCTGCAAGATACATATTTCATCTCGACAGACTGTGCTATTCAGCCGTTCATGTGAAACCTGAAAGAAAAAATCAGTCAACATACCTCACTGCACTGAACAGTACGGCCACACCAAAATTATTCCGCAAACTCGACCCTAGATGTGTTAGGTGCACCTAAGAACATCTTTTCTATGAATGTCCCAAAAACAAAACGGACCCTCCAGTATATGCAAACTGCGGTTGAAGTCACACAGAAAATTTTAATGACTGTAAATATCCAAGATCATCAACCAACACTACATATACCTGCCGCGGTTAGCTACAATTGAACCTGTTGGATAAAACTTTTGCTACAAGGCAGCCACGAAGTTCGCGTAATATCTGCTTACAGATCTCCTAATAGAAGACTATTTAACCAAGACATAAACTTTTATTTCACAATTTCTCGACGTTGGTTTTGGGAGACATCAATTGCAAAAATCGCATGTGGGGTTGTAGGGCTAACAACCCTAATGGTGAACAATTATTGCGTATTACTAATGACTTGCATGTTACCATTTCAGCTCCGTCTGAACCTACTCATTATCCTTGGCAAATTCGTTTCTAGCATGATATTTTAGATATAGCTTTACATAGAAATTTCAATACTCCAATTTTGCAACAAATTTTACCTGAAGTGGATTCTAACCATTGACCTATCCTCATCTCATTCATTGTACAGCAGGAAATAGGATTTCGGCCCTTAAAATTGATTAATGGTAAAATTGACTTGAATGTTCTGTCAATGAACCTTAATGTTATTCATTTATTTTTCCGTACTTATATTACATTCATTTCTATAGATTGATTATTCGATATTATTTTCAATACAACAACATCATCTTCAATCTTCGTTGGTGCAAATGTTTCATAAACAATTACGTCATAACTAAGCTATTACGTAACATAATTGGAAGACATTCTCGGGAGCTGTTCATTTCCCAACCTTCTGGCAATTTAAATTTTACCGTTAATTACTTTTCATAACTTAAGTGATTCAGAAGACCTCGAACTTATCCAATACTATAATACGAGCAAGGTTTGTATATATATCCAATACTATAATACGAGCAAGGTTTGTATATTTGCACACGGATCTCGAAAACGGCACTAAGGAATTTCTTTAAATTTTGGAAATAACTAATTTCCGAGTAGAAAATAAGTTCTAGATAGGTCTAATGTCCAGGAAAATTCGTGTTTTCTTGTAATATTAAGTTTAAAATCTAAAAATTTAACATTACGCTTATGGAGAATAAAATGTAAACAATACAAACCAAAACAGCTGTTTATAACCATTTGACAGTTGTTGATTGAAGATGGTGGCAGACAATATGTGAATAGAGGTTTTGCATTATTATTTATTTTATGTATGTAATAAATGAAAAATTATCAAATTACTAAACAATTTGTGAAAACTAAAGGGTAAAATAACTGTGCGAAATAAAAGCAGAGAAAATTATTTCCAAAATCTTTTGTGTTTTGAAAGAAAACATATTCATTCTATTGTTTGAAGCCACTGTAACAAACCAATTAACTGGTGTAAATTAAATTTCTCTTTTGCTTTTCAATCATCATTCCTTTTCTAGCAAAATCAGTTGATCACAGGATAATAATAACAAACTGTATGGACATTTAAATACAGTATCCGAGCAAAGCTCGGTCACCAGGTACTAATCTTCTTAATGCAGAACAATGTTCTGATTGCAAAACGTTCCAAAAATATAATATTAATATATAGTGTTTAATTTTTGTAATGTTAAAGTTTACTAATAGGGCTATTATTAATAGACCCAACATGTTGTGGCACAATTTCACAGGACCAGCTGAACAAACAAATAATTTTACATTTTGAACCTTTACTCAATAGCTATAAGAATCAATAGTAGTTTATGCAACAATTGTATTAAGGCCAGGAGTGAGATATAAAAAAATAATTAGCGTGGATTTCATTCTAGGTGTAATCAGCTGATGTGCGAATTACGTTGTTCGTATTCTGTGAATGGTTCAAAACTCACTTTGAGGTTAGCCACTAAAACGCTCTATCTTTTTGGATAAATCAGCTGATTTTGCATTTTATTATGTCCATAACTGTACTTGGATTGTACTTGGATTGAAATCAATAGAAGCTTCAAGGTCAAATTTAAATTAAGTCATATGGTTCATATAAACACATGTCAATGAATTCTGACTAGTGACTATTGTTTATTATTTCCAATGTTTTATAAACATTCTTAAAAGAACATTTATCTTATACTATAGAATTTGTAATCACAAAACACATGTTTTTAAGATTGCCATGTTTGAAAGATGGTACTGAATAATTATAATAAATTGTGAATATTTACTTAATTTGTATAATTGTGCGAAAATTATATAAAATATTTATATTTAATCTATTTTAGTGAATAACAATGAAAACATAAAACATTTAATATCATTATAAACAAATAAATCTGGTGTAATTAATTTTATCAATCAAAAAACGATAATTTACTTTTAAAGGAAGATAACAACAGATTATTTAATAAACTATAATATGCATTTAATATTATGTGCTTAAAATCAAATTTTATTACTAAACAATTTTGAGATATTTAATAAAGTTGGCACAGCTAAAAAAATCAAATATTGATGTATTGATTTCAATTATGTTTTAATGTGTTGTCACTGAAACATTGAATTGTAAACAATTTTTATTCAATAATATGTTTGATATTTTATATTTATTTTTTAATGTATTTTTTTACTTACACCACTTTTACCAGTAAACAAATGGTTTATAGTAATAGTAAAATATTAAAAATACCATTATTTTTTTTTATTTGTAGAATACAGATTTTGAAGTAACTTTACATAAAATATGAAATGTGGATCTAAAAATAATTTTGAGATTCACAGATTTAGCTTTCTAATATCTTTAGCCATATCCCTTTGCTTGTTCTGCTTTTATTGATGTATCGTGGCTTGTTTCTTACTCTTTCTTTCATTCTCATCTTGAACAAGGCGGATTTTTTTTTATAACATCACATTCATGCATGTATCCTTGTGAGGCATAAGTGAATTTAATTCGGTGTTGAATGTTCTGCGATAAATCGCTCACTGGTTCAACTTGTGTTCCAAACATAAGTATTGTAAAAGCTGTACATCTCACGAATATTAAGGTTTTCAGCAAATATGGCGGTCAGGATTGTGTTTGTAATAAGGACTCATAAGCAAATGACTTGATACGCTGCCTCACTAAATCCATCTTGTCATCTGGAGTTTTATGATCACATTTTTCCCCCTATTATCTGATCCAGGTAAATTCTTGTTGTACTTTTTTAAGTGCTTGAGTAACTCTACCATCTGATACCTGGTAAGTTTGAAGAAAGTATTTCTTGCATACTTTTTTGGTTTTACCATCGGCCAAAATAACATGAAACTGATTAGTCTTTGACTTTGTACATTGGTACAGAATCATCGTCACTTAGTCTGAATCCATAATTTATCTTATAAACAAAAGAACAGTCCAAATAAAGTTATAAAAATTGTTAATATAAAAAATGTTAATATCCACCTTCATTCTTGTTATTCACCAATGTGTTCACTGGTGTAGTGGTTGTAAAGTCCAGATACACCACTTCAACTTTTAACAGACAGCTGTTTCTGTTGAATGTAACCAATTAAGTGCTGCATTCTGTCCTCCTGGGTGAACTAACTTTATTCCTTTATAGATGTCAGGTCAAGATTATTACATGACAATCTCTATTTACAAAAAAAATATTACACATTGTAATTATCATAAAAACACGTGACTTTAATCAGACAGAAAATAAAAATATAAATACATAATCCCCCAAAACCGTTAACTATTAACGTGGTGATTAAGCTGTTCATTTTTTACAGTACACATTTACTGTAAACGTTATGAACTCATAAAGATACGATTTCTAAGTTCCGTTTAATAATGAGCCTCTTAATGATGTTACGTTTAGTATCTTTATTGGTACTTTTTGCAATGGTTGTAGATAAATAAAAAAATAGATGCGAAATGTTATATTTTGAAAATAAATTTTTAGTTTACTTTAAAAATTATAAAGTATCTCATTATATTAAAAATAATAGTTTAAAATTTAAGTAATATAAATAATAATAATATAAATAATTTAAATAATATTTTAAAATTCATTTTTCCAAATGCAATCTAAATGTTGATTCAAGAACATAAATTCGCATTTCAGAGTAATTTCTTTATGAAGGACACACTATGATTAAATTTAAACTTCATGAATGCTATTCGAAAAGCCATTTGATAACAGAGGCTATTATGGCAGAGTTTTTTCCTTATTACTTCCAAATCAAGACTGATAGACTTTCCTTCCCTTCCTTACACTCTTGTTTTGTTGATCCTGCCCACTCGCTACAGATTCGTTTAAACCAAAAGATTGTTTACTCATGTTTACATGAAATAAATCAACCACATCCAATAATAAAGTATAATACAAAACGTTAAGCTGTTAATGTTGGCTAAAAAGTAATGCACTATTAGTTTTTTAAACTTTTAAATTTAATAAAATTATATGATTTCAATTACATGCTTCAAATTCAAATTAATTTATTTTCACTAAATGGGATATAAATACGAGGAAATTTTTTAAAATGCTTAGTTTGTTTTTAAATATTCTTTTACTGATGCTAATTTCTGAATTTTGAGTATAATTCGTATTGCTTGTTCTTGTAATAGGATGAATTAAAAACTCACGTCTTCCAACACTACTTAATGCTATACTATTATTATTAGATTTCTATTGTTTTTATTTTAATTCTATATTATACTTGAAGTTGTTAGTCATACATTACTGTTGTATCTTAATCAAATTACCCAAAACCTTTTTATTCAATGTGGCTGAAGATGACACTTCGTAACCAAAACTTATTTGTAGAAGCAATTATCTGCGGTGATCAATTACTCATTCCATCAGCCGCTGAAAATTTCACTCTTTGACTTTGAGCCGAGTTCCCAAATTGGAAGCTTAATGTGGTTAAAGCGAAATTAGTGTAATATTGCTTTAATGACTTTATAATTAATTATTTTCTTATTTTCAACGTTAAGAATTCAGTTATTTTATCAAAATTCAATATTTTTTACTAAATTTTATCTTTTTACTTACATAGTTTTCATTAATTGAACATAAATCATACATGACGCATCAATTTTTATAGCTATTCTATTAAATAACCTCTACTTAAGATTCTATTTAATTTTATACGTTCGTTTCATCAACACATACGTTGATGCATAAATGTATTCAAACATACTTTCGTGTACAGATGATGCGTCTAAGATGAATTTAAATCAACAAATTTTACATAAGTCATATTTTTAAACTAAATACAAATAATTTTTATGGGCGTGAGAGAGGGTTGCGTAGCCAAAAATATAAAATAGTTCTTGAAATAACCGTTTGAGACTCTACAATAGATGCTCAAAACCTGGTAACCCTATTCAATAAGGTTTTATATATAACTAGTGCTATTTTGAATTGTAAAACCCATATTATGTACCTACAATGTATTAGGTTTTTAGTATAAGAGATATTCATCATTAGCTACGGAAAAATACCATAGTTGGCATTTCGAACATGTGTAAGATTATAATAGTTTGTTATTTAAGTAATTAGATAGTTACTTGTTCCATGTTACATTTTGTACAATACAAATTTTAATATTTGAAATTAATCTTAGTTTAAATATACACTGTTCAAATATTTATCTGTTACGATCTACGTAATCACGCTTTGCTCACAAAACTATCCCATTTTTACTCGGTTGTCATCACAGTAAATGACTATTATGAACTCTTGCCATGTTAAGATAAGACAGCCTACATCATCTGTATCATTAACGGTACATGTTAAAAAAAATAATGTTTTAACAGAAAGGAACAGAAACATACATTTGATTGGCTAAAATTGACTTAACAAAAGTAAATCTTATACTTCGTTGGTAATTTTGTACTATACTAACCAAACCTATATTTCGGTGAAGTGTATTCTGAAGTAGGGCAGTGAGGAGTTTTAGTTGGTTGTTGATATTTATTACTAATAATATTTCGACACTAACTATAACCAACCTAACATAACTGCACAAAGCACTATTAGAATATGTATTGTAATGTTTGGATGTGGTTTTTGTTCTATTAACTATTCATAACTCAAGGCACGATCAGTATTAAAAATATAATTTACTACTGGTAGCTGATATTCTATAAATAAACCAGAGTAGAAAATAAGATTGATCAAAATATTACATGGAAGAGAAGCGATGCATGCTTCACTAGACTCGTCTTTTTGTTGGCTATCAGTAACTGAAATGGGCAAATATGTTTCAGAGCTTCAGTAGGAACGTGTGTGTACGGCTTCAGATGCCTCAAGCGTAACAGCTGGTATATTTGTAGCTACTTATCGGCTTATAAAAGTTATTGCTCAGGCAGATGTCCAGTTCAAGTCCAGATTAGTTGCTGATTAGTTTCCTCTGAAAAGGCTTTCGACCCCTTCAACCGCTAACTGAAGGCTTTAGAAACTGCTTCCCTCAGCTTAGTGTCACGCAAATCAACACTTCTCTTACAGAATTAATTTTTGTCAAAGAGTCGGCTCTTTTGAATAGTTTCAGATTGGTAATACTTATAAGTTCGTTAATTAAAGTTTTAATTAAATTGTAAGTGATTTATGTTTCAGACTTGACACAATTTTTATAAAGTGGCGGAATTATTAATATTTTTATTTGGCATGGATTATATTCAATTTAGCCATGTATTTTTGTTAATTAAATTTAATAATTCATTAACTTGTTCTAAAACATTATTTATACGGTATGTTAAATATACTATATTAAAACTTTCTAAGAAGAGGGCTCAATTGTTTTATAGGTGAACTGGCAAGGACTATTTTCCGAACAAATCAATAATTCCGTGTTGTATTTTTTTGTGCATATACACTCATTTTAGACGTAATGGTCAACTTATCTATTCAGGCTATCTCCCACAAGTTGTTCATTATACGCTTGAAGAAAAATCCAATTTTAATGTGGGCAATATTTTTCGTTCTCAAAGAAAAGAAATCTGCTATAGTACAGTTAAAATTAGAAGCCAAAAAACACTACAAAACGAAGATGAATCAGCCAATAAATTTGAAGTTTTCAATTATACAGGGGGAAAAACTCAAAGAATTGCAAATAAATTTAAGAAGTATGGAGTTTCAATAGTATTTAGGACGCAGAACACAATGGATGTAATACTGCACACAAAGATTGAAAACACTGATAAATTCAACCAACCTGGAATATACAAAATTGGATGCAGAGACTGTGATAACATATACATAGGCCAGACCGTAAAATTATAAAAAGAAATAAAAATCACATATTAGCATGGGAAATGGAAAACCAGAGAGATTAAACATCGCAAAGCACTTACTGGAAAAAGGACATAACCTATCAACAATCGATGAAGACCTCAAGATTATCGAAACTTGTTAAAAAGGAAATGGAATGAATGCATGGGAAGAGCTATTTATTTATAAAGAAAATGTAAAGATGAAACAAAACTAATAAATGAACAAATACATTTTGATTCTGCAAGAACGTATAAAAATCTGTTTTCGGAAATTAGCAAGCCAATAAATGCTACTTCCGACGCCATGACAGGAACTTCCGGTAGCCAATAGTATGCAAGCAGGGACTCCATCTTGTTTCTTTCGTTCTCCGTTTGGGCCTGATGATGTCCGGTGTGACTGGACGAAATAGATCGCCAATTTAACAACTTTTGTATATATTTACCGTTTGTATATAATTACAATATAAGTTAAGATAAGATAGGTAAAAACTTCAAAAAAATTAAATTTGCGATTTTAGCCAAATCATGTTGTCTGTTATTTTCTGAATACAGTGATATACAACACTTCATATAAAAAATATTTAAGTTTGTAATTATGTTAGTTACGGTTACACCTAATTTTACTTCCACTAAGGGCGGCGAGCTCATGGCCCAGTCTTTACTGTTCATACAGTATATTGCATTGTCATATTTGTTACCTTTTCAATTTTCTCTCTTAGCCTGTCTGTAGTACCAAATGTAAGCGAATAGCACAGCAGAAGCAGACAGCTGCTATATGAGTACTCGATATAGTTGTAAAAATTAAAAATAAAGTGAGGTTATGTTATTAAATTACTATTACAACATTAATCGTGATTTCCTAAAAAGTGTATTTTTTAACAAATGTTCCTTTATCTAAACTTCAGTCTGTCACAGAAGGCTGACATTTTTATTGTCATTTTATAAATGTGTATTACACATACTGTACCAAAATAATAAATGTAGAGGGTGTATTTATTTAAATAAAAATATTTTATAAAAAAAGTTGAATTTATTTTTATAAAATTTTAATGTCACATATAATGTTTGGTTTGTTGTTGCAATATTATAATTTTGGCAGTATCATCATAAATTAGTAGTCAAGACACATTACAAATTTCAAAGCTGTAGTTTATGTAGTTGTTTCGCAAAGTGTGCATATGTGTAGTACTGTACTCCCACAATAAACGCATGGGGGCTCCAGCAGCCTTCACCCCTTAACACATCTGTTTAGTTAATATATAAACAGTTTTATAAATTATTTGAGCTTTAAATAAAAACCATAAACAAGGAAAACCAACGCGTAAGCTCACTTCCTTCAAACGCATTATATCTTAAAAGAAGTGAATAGCGATTGAAGTAATTGAAAAAAACAGTTCCCATAAGAATTTAAACTATTGTGGAATGGAGGCGTAGGACCCAAGAGAACTTAACCTAATGAATTTTGGAACCGTTGAAAACCCAAAAATTTGCACTCTGGACTCTGCCGGAAAGTTTTTCTGGAAGTTTTATTTTAAATGTATAATAGTATTATTGAAATTGTCTGCAATTTAGACATATTTGACGGCACTCTAAATTATTATAAGTCGAAATGTCAATATGTTTCACATAAATAATTAATATAACCACAATTTATGTAATGGTTATCATTAACTATTTAATATTTAGCGGTCTTGTTATTTATTATTAGTTGTTTACCATTCGTTGTTTAATTTATTGTTTATAATTTGATTCAACTTTAGTAATTCATTATTAATAATTTCAATATTTTTAATGCATTATTTATAGTTCTTATTTATTTTTTATTGTCCTCACATGATTTATTATTGGTTATATATTTCCTAGATTATGTTAAAAGTGTCACAATTACTTATAATTATTTTTTTAATTTAACTCAATCGCTGTGAAGTGAACATCAAGATTTCACCATTATTATTATTAATATTCATTTTATAGAATTATTTTACAATAATGTTACAATTTACTATAACATGTGGTGATAAAAGATTTCAAAATTAATATAGCATAAAAGTATTCCTATAACTCGTATTTTAATACACTCGTAGATTAATTGACATATTTAATTTTTAAAAATAAATGATACAATTAATAACCCAATGAAAACAAAATTGAAAAGCAAAAAGATTTAATACACAATATTAATTTCAACAAAAAGTGTCTATTGGGATGGAACTCTGCTTTTATTTTACAGCTACGACCTATTTTTACAATTGAGCGATACATTTATTTAATTCAAAAATAACTTATTAGTATTATATTTACTGTTTAATCGTCCTTATACTTTTTTTGATTGTTTAAAAAAGCAGAAATTAGATTATTAATATTACAATGAAAGAATTTTATACATCAATTATTTTTTCATTATTTTTCCAAAATTAAAATGTTTTTAGTTTGAAATAAACATTTAATTTTTTTAATATTGAATACTTTTTTTTTTTTAAATTGTTTCGTTTATCGTTAACATTTTTTCAATCATATTTAAATATCATTGTTTATAATATTAAAAATTGTTCAAGGTTATAACAGCTTTGTTTTAAATTTTATTATATTGTTAATTTTTATATTTAATATTTTTACAAGAAAAAACATTTTACATTAACTTAAATTATTTTCTACTAAATTATATTTTATTATTATTATTTTTAGATCCGTGTGCAAATGTAAATAAAAAAATTATATATATATATATATATATACAAAAAGTATATATTATATATATATATATATATATATATATATATATATATATATATATATATATATATATATATACAAACCTTGCTCGTATTATAGTATTGGATATGGGACTGCTCTAATGTAACTGGTGTAAAACTGTATCAAAGTGAGTAAATAAATAAATCTATCTGCCAGAAAATTTGTATTTTCTGCGTCAATAAAGAGTATAAATGTAACGTCAAACTTCAAAGGCAGTGAAAGGTAAATCAATAAAATGATATTTATTCATCAGAGCCTATATGATGAAATGCAATGATAATACTAGTCTATACATTCCTCCGTAATCATCAAAATCACACAATTGTTACCCAGATATTTCAATCAGCTCTTCATCAAAACAATACTCGATACCAACCACGTTACCAGTAAATTACACTACACCTTTGTTAGCATTAATTCTCTGTTCTCGCGTCATGATTGCGTGATATTACAGAGGTTCCCGTGAAATAATCAGCTCCAAATCGGGATTTGATTGAATGTATCAATCAAATTTAATCAGCTTTAACTCTTTCATTTAAGTTCATTTTTTCAGTTTACTATTGTTTATAAGTCAGATAATTTCCAGTCGTTATATCCGAAATCTACAGCTAAACAACCGAATTGTAGACAAAAAATTAGAACTTTTATTCTGCAAAGGTAGATTGAACTAGCAAAAACTTGAGAAACTAGTGAGAAACTCGGGGAGAGAAAAAGAATCGGGGTTAACGATTAAGTTTTTATGTCGGAAATCGTAGTTTTGTTGTGAAAGGGTTGACTAAAGTAATCTGAAAATCCAAGATGGCTTGTTTTTGTACTTTTAATTAAAAACCATTTAGAAACTAGCAACTATCAGGGGAATTTTGCGCAGCTGAGTTTACTAAAATGGGTTAGAAATATTATTATTTTGGTCCCATCCATTGATGGTATCGTATCAAATATTTTTGAAATATATTATAATGAAATAAATTTTTTATGGAGTGGAAAATGTTGAATCAAATTTTTGTCCGCATTTCGTCTACTTGATTTTTAATGTTACAATCGAGTGCACACTTGTGTCTAAGATTTACGTGGTAACAAGAAAGCCGTTTGGATTGAACTCTCTTCTATTTTACTTTTGTATAATATACTCCAAAATAATGTCATCTGTATTGTATTGGCCCGCATACTCATGAGTTATTCGTATAATTAGCATACGAGTATTACGAATTGTCCATTAATTTGTGAATCAATTGCCGATTCCCAAGTTAGAGTAGTCTTGCTTCAAACTGGGCTTAGTCATAGAACGACCAATAAAAGTTAAATTAATTTACTTAATCCATAAGGAAAGAGCATTAAAAAGATTAAGTATGTTGCTACGAGAAACAATTAGATTTAGATTTAGAAACAATTAGGACTCAGATTTTTCATAATAAAGTACCTTTACTAGAAGAAGCCGTATAATAAGCTTTATCACAATATTTTAAATGATACAAAAGGTTTTATTAATTTATCTACCATATATAAGAAGGAGCGTTTGTTGTCTCCAGAAATGGAAAACATAGGTTTTTAGCATATATTATTGGAAATATACTTTATAAGGCAGTACACTAAGCTATGTCACAGTAAAAAATAAATAAAAAGCCAGATATAAACATTTGCCACAATTTTATAAGATTGTCATTAAAATTAATATGATAACCGTACATTCTACTAGTTTGTTTATCTCAGTAACCAATTACGATAAAGCGAAGACTCAAAATAACTGATAGGATTTTTGACAAAATTTTAATTGTACTAATAAATATTTAATTTTTTAATAAATTAGTATGTAAACTCCCTCAAAATCACATTTTGGGGAACACCGCCCCCTAAAACCCTCAATTGATATAACGATGTGCCCGGTTGTTTTACTCAAACCTAAAAATCATGTTTACACGAGTTATTACGCTCTTACACGCATGCCGCAAATTTAATAAAATCTGTTTATTTTTACGAGAGTTATCGTGTGTGCTGACAAATTTTGACAATTTTTGTGTAATGAAATATTTTTCTTTACTATTTATAGGCTATGCATTAAAGAAATCTTAGTACAATTCCCTTGCTCTATTTAATTATTTGTTCTTATACCAAATTCATAAACTGATTCTATTTGACAACTAAAATATAATCTAGGTCTAATACAGTGCTAATGTGAAAAACTAATTTATAATTTAAATTTAGATACACTAGGAATAAGACATTTTTCTAAAGATTTTAATTATGAAATAAGGAAAACAAATCGTTGTAAGGTAGTGTATAAACTTCTTCTCTGTTTTATATTTATTCACTTTAGAAAGCCTTGAAAGCAAAATCCAGTTTAAAGTGTCAAACTTCCAAGGATTCCCGAAGGGTGACTAATGATAGCAAAGATTTTAAGACTCGATATCAGATAACTTTCTTCTTGAGTTCTTCATTTAATATAAATCGCGACATGGACCATTTTTTATTGGAAACTGCAGCATTAAACCATTATTACTGGTAAATAGTTTACAAAAGGAACTAACATTTTTAATCATTTATATTTCTAAGCTATAATCGCACATTAGTTAGAATAAAATAATAACCGCTGTAACAGGTTGGAATAGCTTTCAAAAATCCTTTAGATTAAAAGAGAAAAATGAGAAAATAAGTGAAAGTAGTGAGAAACATTCCAAACATCTCAAACTAAATAAATTAGAATTTTACTATAACTAAACCACTACAGTAATAGACAGAGCCGTAAAGTAGCCAACAGAGTAAAAGTAATATTAATATTGGAAAACTTTACTGGTGTAACTATTTAATAATTGTAATGAAACATATAGACTACATTGAGGAAAATGGTTTATTAAAACTTAAAAGTTAATATATTCGAATTTCGCTAATTTTGAATTCAAGGAAGAGCCAATTTATGTTGAAGTTTAAAATAGCAGGAGTTCGAACTAGTTATATTGAACTAGTTTGGTTAGTTATATTAAAATTGGGATTGTAGAGGCTATTTTGGAAGCTTGAATTGCAGTGGTTTGCTAGAATAAAGTTTGAATTAACTTGTATTTATTTGAAATCATTCTAAAAATATGACCAGACATTTAAATAAATACGGTAGCACACCGAAAATTGAACAGTTTACAAGATGATATCTGTAGCCGTTGATATTTGTAGTATCAATCTTGTAACGAAGCAAAGAAACAACGGCTCTGACGATCCAAACCTGGAGGACGATCGTACTGGTTCATGTTTTGAATCGCTAGTTTTACTTTCTCCCCTCCTACGATAGTACATGGAGAAAGTATTGTGTATCAGGCATCACATCGAAAACCACTTTTTTGGATTCAGGGGACCCCAAAATGAATATATCCACAATAAAATGAATAAAATTCGAAAATTTTGACGAAAACAACGCTTTCTCCATATAGGCTACTATGTATAAGGGGAGAAAGTAAAAGGTATTCCATTATAAATTAGTAAATTATAGGTTAGTATTAAAAATAAGTTATATTTTAAAAAAGGCGTATTTTTACGACAAGATTTTGAGAGTTTTGTTTTATAACGAGAGTTATTTCCGGCATTTGCTTCTATTATTCCTGTCTTTGATAAGGCTTCTCTCATTTAACTTCTCTCATTTAACCGTAAAATTCTATTCTCGATACTTAAAATGTAATGTAATATTAATAGAAAATACTTCAGTATATTAGAAAAATGCTGTGTTCTTTCCCACTCTTCCTTCAGTACGCTTAAATTACATTATTACTTTATGTATAAGTAACTACGAATTCTTATAAAAATAGCACTTAACAGATAAGCTGAACTCTACTCACATTATACTGGTTTTCAAGGCCTAGTTTTTCATGCATACCAACTGCTTTATTCGTGGAATTTCAGAGAGCAATATCTGTCTTCACTCAGCCGTTTGGAACTTCTGAACCACTTTTGTCCAATTTAAAAGTCAAAAAGGGAATTTCTAAATTTCTGTGAAAAGTGGATATCAGGAATACCTTAGGCACCTTATGTCAAGGACCTACGGTACTCAGACAGTAAGGTCATAAAATCATATTCAAATGTCTTACAAGATTTTCAAATTTACATATAGCTGTGAAATATAAAGAAATTATTATAAATATTTATATATGAATGAAATGTAAATGAATAGTTTAATAAAAAACATTACCTATTACGGATGTGATGTAGTAAGATTCATAGCAGGCCTATATTTAATCAAAAGAAATCAATGAGCCAATGTATACATTTAAATAAAAATATCATTAAATCAATTGAATGTATTATGTAGTATAATTTTAATAATATATATATAAAAAAATAAAAAAATAAAAAAATATATATAAAAATCTGTTTTGTATATTTCTTGGAAACACCTCACCAAATGTGTTTCCAAGAAATATACAAAACAGATTTTTTGTTTTATTACTTATTACACGATTTAGATTTGGAAAGACGAAACCCTCCTGGATCCCTCCTCCTCCAATATGAAGAAGTTGGAAGAATGCCCATTGCATAAGTCATTTAGGTAGGAGTTACATATTACCAGACATCAACATTAGTACAATTAATAGTCTATGACCTACACCGGCGAAGTGGAGATTGAAGAAACAGTAGAAGTCCTCACAATGGTAAACTCACCGTTCCGTGTACTTTGATTAGGTATATCATGTTATTTTAATTAATGACATTTAATGGACCTAAATAACTGGCACTGGAATTAAGCTAATTAAGCTGTACATTCTCGGCCCATATTGGTGTCCAATACTAGATAAAGTGATAACGTAATATTACAAAATGGCTCAGTGTTTCCAATTATGATTGGAACCTCCTTGCTCTTTTCCACAGATAATATTTCAACTAGGATAAGATTATCCCAGTAAGAATAAAATATTTTGGGATGAATTCAAAAGCAGATTTTTTAGTTGTAAAAATCATAAATTTGGCACGTTCACAGTCATACGGGTGGTTTATGTTTTAAGGAACTCAAATCAATTTTTCAAACATTCGCATGTAATTTAATGGAAAGTGTTAGTGCTATTTTTAAGGAATTAATTCTTTTTGCACTTTATGGGTTCTAGAAGTCAAACACTAAAAATGAGTTCTCTAGATCCTGAAATTGGGTCAGAATTCGTGTAAGCTCGAAATTAATACACAAACAGTTCAACATACAGGCATTCTCAGTTCGAGAAATGTTTTTTAACAAATTACTTAGCTATTATTGATACTCTCATAGCTACAACTTTCAGGAACAAAATATTAAAAGAAGAAATTAAAACAAATAAAGGGGAAGAACAATTAGATTATGTCTTGACTGTTTAAAATATTAAGATTGTAAATGAAATTATTTGAGTTAAATATATTCAAAAAGCTTCTTCAAAGAATTTAATAAGTCGTTTAAAGAGCTCGCTGCATTCTTTAGTCGCTACTTTAGATTTAGATAAGCGGATAATTTAGTTCAAAGGAATGGAAAAAACCCCTTAAACCATTTTCATCAATTTAAATTTTAAATTCATCAATAACCTATTATTTGATATATGGCAATAAAATATGTAATTCATTGTATATTATTTGCCATTATTTGAGGTTAATAATTGCATAGCTGTTATTTTGGTTTCCATGAAAATTTGTTCGAGAGATTGTACTTATCATACGCTATTGAATTGGCAAAAACACTAAATAGTATGTAGACAATTCTGAACTGACCATATAATTAGTGTGTTTGTTAGGTACTAACATACTCTGAGGTATTCCCTGTCAGCCCCATTGTCACTACTAAGTGCTTTCATCCTATCGGTAGAATCTTTTTTATGTTTATCTAATTTAAGTCTTGTTGCTTATCGTTAGGTTGATTAGTATAAAATTAATATTGTTAAATAATCATAGTTTTAATCTGTATTTATGTATGATAGCTGTTGTTTTTTATTCAATTACGAAATTTTCTTGAAATTAGGTAAATAAAATACCCCATATCAGCAAACCTGCGTACTCTGCGAATTTCCAAATGAATAATGTAATAATAATAATATATGACAAGTTTTATCAATATTTTTTTATTATTTGTTTGTGTATTTTCTACGCCAGTGGCATTTTTAACGTTTTGATGGGGAACGGTCCAAACCCTATATCTATATTTAATATATATATATATATATAATATCCTATATATAATAATATTGAGTTATTATTGTTTGGCCTATTATTTGTTAAACTTGTTTTTGTATTGTGTATTTCTACGCTTCTCGGCATTTTTAATGTTTTGACGGGAAACGGTCTTGTTACTACCTAACATCGACATCGGGATTCGATCCGGCGACCTTCAGTTTTGAAGGCAGGGCTATAGTAGCCACAGTTAAAATCTTCTGTTTGTCAAACTCTATTGTACATAATATACATACTGAGCTGAACATTTTATAAATTACTCTTCATGAGGCAGCTTCAAAAACTTATTCAGTGGAGCAAAGTTTAACTAATCTTATCGGGCGAAGTTTTTCAACGGCTTTTAATTTAGGTGTAACTCGAACCCTAATATAATCTTCATCTAGACTTTCACAACGACAACTCAATCTTAATTTAACTTAAATATACTGTGTAAAAAAGTTTAAAATCATGCTTGAAATTATTTTAAGATTATATCAATTACACGAATAATTTTTTTTATTACAACAATTGTTTACACAAAACGTTTAAAACCCCAATTTCTTCGGAATAAAAACTGACTATACTTCAATATGAAAATTAAATATAATGGTCAGCTAACATAAAAACCTCCTTAAAGAACTGTATCATAATCGTGAAGTAAAACATAAACTCCCCAATCATTATGAATGAGCAGTACCATCGTTTGTTATTAATTGCTAATAAATTTGTATCGTTATATTTCAATGCTCTTAGATAGGCCTCGATCCATTCTAGAGGGTATTTTAGGTTGAATATGAGGTTAATATTATAAATGGTAAAATACTTAATAACATATGTTTACAAAACCCTGCTAACTCATATTCCGGGATTATTAAATACCAAAAGTCCTAATTACCACGTCGAAAAATACAATTTGATCCAGAATAGTAGATATTATTTATATATTTATTCAGTTTGTAAACCTAAAATTCGTAGTTGGCTTTAGATATTAGCTTTACAAATTCAGTGGAGCAAAGTTTAACTAATCTTATCGGGCGAAGTTTTTCAACGGCTTTTAATTTAGGTGTAACTCAAACCCTAATATAATCTTCATCTAGACTTTCACAACGACAACTCAATCTTAATTTAACTTAAATATACTCTCTAAAAAAGTTTAAAATCATGCTTGAAATTATTTTAAGATTATATCAATTACACGAATAAATTTTTTTATTACAACAATTGTTTACATAAAACGTTTAAAACCCCAATTTCTTCGGAATAAAAACTGACTATACTTCAATATGAAAATTAAATATAATGGTCAGCTAACATAAAAACCTCCTTAAAGAACTGTATCATAATCGTGAAGTAAAACATAAACTCCCCAATCATTATGAATGAGCAGTACCATCGTTTGTTATTAATTGCTAATAAATTTGTATCGTTATATTTCAATGCTCTTAGATAGGCCTCGATCCATTCTAGAGGGTATTTTAGGTTGAATATGAGGTTAATATTATAAATGGTAAAATACTTAATAACATATGTTTACAAAACCCTGCTAACTCATATTCCGGGATTATTAAATACCAAAAGTCCTAATTACCACGTCGAAAAATACAATTTGATCCAGAATAGTAGATATTATTTATATATTTATTCAGTTTATAAACCTAAAATTCGTAGTTGGCTTTAGATATTAGCTTTACGAATGGAATAACGAGAATTCAAACTATATTAACAATCGTAAATGATATTTTTACATTGTTAGCTCTTTTTGCTCATTCTTTAGCATCTTATTTACTCATGTAAGTTCAAAGTAAAGTTTAAATAAATTATTGATATGTTGTCAACATAAACATGAGAGTAATCATATGAGGATCTATCCATTAACATAAGGATTATCATATTAGAAGCTATCCACATGTTGTTGACATAAGCATAAGGACGATCATATGCGGATATCGTGCGTGGAACTTTCATTTTTAATACACAACACAATAAAAAACTAATATTGCGATTTTTAATTTTACTTAATGTCTTTTTGGTATGTCATATCACTCTTAAAAGTAAGATTACCATTGTTTATATGTGCTGTACAATGTCAGGGACACGGCCATTAGCACGACGGAGCGTGACGTCAGCGTGACGAGACAAGGACGGTGACGAGTCCTGTAAAGACTGCTTGAAAGACACTAATTGTGGATAGTAAAGATTGGAAGTGATGGTGAGGGCCGGTGGATAGACAAGTTCGAAATTCAGAGTTAAAATCGTGATTCGGATACCACGTTAAACTTATGTCTCTCAGATATACCGTTGGCTGTTGGGCTATTAATTAATTACCAGTACTGTCTATGGAACATGTCAGGTTTAATCAGCAACAAGACTACAAGATCACACACACAATCACCCTACATTAATTTCTCATTCATACTTAGCTTAAAATATGTACCTCGGTAGGTAAATTTTTCGATGTAACATATTATCTGACAGCAAACACATGTTTTAGACAATAAAAGATTAGTACTTTTTAATTTATTAACTTAACCAGGAAATTACATGAAATCAAAAAAATGGTTTAACAGTTGTTATTAAACACAAGTTAGAGCTGGTTATAAGGTAATTTTAGACAGAAACTAAAAATATTAAAAAATTTAATAATTTGAAAGCTTTTTTAAGGCTGAAAATATCTAATGAATGGTTCTTTATATCCAGTAGTTGAAAATATTTTCAAATCAATACAATATTTTCTTAATCATAGGTTTAATATTGGTTAGTTTCCTTTGTAAACGTAAAAATTATGAGACTTGATAAAAGCATTCGTTATTAGGAACCCCATTAAAATAGATAGAAAGACTACATTTCTTCAATATTAAAAATTCAAAATAAAGAATTTTTAATAGTAATTAAATTTAAACTGTTCTAATTCATCCATATGTTTTATTCTGACTGATTTTTATTAAATTATTCAATTACCGAATTCGGATCTCTCACCTTACAACAAATGATAATTTTACATAAATACAACAATAGTATACTGTTTAGTTTCTTTAAAAAGCTTTACAATATAATGACTCATTAAATGTTCACTACTGTTAGCAAATTTGTTAGCCTCCTTAATGATATGCAATGAACGTAATGTGTTCTGCTTATGAGACGTGCTCGGCGCTGGAAGAGTACAATTATATTAATAATTTATGGAAGTTTTTAATTAATTTGAAAGTTTGCAACGTTGGTAGAAGGTTTAATTAAAACCTCTGATATAAAATACCACAAGATACTGAGCAGAAATCTTATCTTCAATCTAGAACTCTTTACAAATACACTGCATTTTTCAAGTCTTAGCCTAGATTTCTTAAAAAGGTATTCCTCGTTTGGTAAGAGTTTCTTCGTTATAGGCCCATGCAGACACAGACAAAAATATCAAATATCGGCTAGTTGAAAAGTAGACGACTGAGAACCGCTTAAGTAGGGAAGCTGGATTTGCCTTGAAATAAAATACAATACAATACAATACAATATTCTTTATTGTTCATTCGTAAAGAATTACAATAGTGTCATTTGTTACAGAGATTTTTATTGAAAGTCTTTGAAGTTTTCAATTAATTCCTTTAGTGAGTAGAATGGTCGTTGAATCAGCCAGTTTTTCAACTCTTGATGCAGTCTCTTGTCAGTCAGGTTCTTCATGTAGTCTGGAAGATGGTTCCTCATTTTGCGGCCTGCGTAGGATGGCTTTTTTCCCATGATGATGTTCTGTGTACAGGCAAGGCAAACTTCGAGCCATGGCGGGTGTTGTAGTCATGGAGGTCTTTGTTTTGTGGTAGGTTTAGTTTATCTACATACATATTGGTTTCCAGTATGTAGAGGGCTACCACTGTTAGAATTCCTAAGTTTGTGAAAGCTGATCTGCATGGTTGCGTTGGTTCAAGGTTGGCAAGTGTTCTTACAGCTTTCTTTTGTAGTACAAGGATATGGTTGATGTTTTAGGCTCAGGATCCGCCCCATGCTGTCAGGCCGTATCGTAAGTGTGACTCGACCAAAGCATAGTAGGCTGTTTTAGCAACTGAGAGTTTCCAATATGGTTCATTCTTCGAACAACATAGATCCCGGTGCTGATTGTTTTGCATACTTGGTCTATGTGCTCTGCCCAAGTGAGTTTGTTGTCTAGAATGACGCCAAGAAATTTTGTATGAATTTCTATTGTTACTTCTTCTACTTGAGCTATAAGTAGTAGCTAATATGTAGCTACTACTGAGCTATAAGTAGCTATAAATCTTAGCTAAAAGTAATTTTCAAGACACTACTAAAAGATTTGTGTCTTCTAGTCGTATATTCGGAGACAACCTGCCTCTGTTCCGAGCTGACGAACTCGTCAGCTGAGAACTAACAATTCTCAGACATAAGTTACCACAAACATCAGCGTACATTTTTCAATTTATATTATTATTTAATACATTTTTCGTGTACGACAAACAATAGCGTAACGTTGTAACCCGTATGCAACCCAACCTGCCTTAACACACCTTATTTTTTATTTTTAAGTCTATAATATATCCCTAATAATAAAATTGTTTACAAGCTATTCAATCCTCTAAGGTGCATATTTTATTTAAAATAACAATTAAGAAAATTTTTTCACGTTAACTTGTATTCAATTTTTTTTACAGATGAATCTAAAGTATTTCATTAAATTTGTTAAACGAAGATTAAACAATTATTCAAATATGATATCCATAATTTCTCAGATTATTTAATAAATTAGAAACATATACCCGCTGTAAAATCATGTCAAATCACTCTATATATTAGGCTTTTCATCTTCACACAAAGGCTTTATTTGGCATTACCTGCTCTAAGTTCAGAGACCCTCATCTGTTACTGGGAAAGATATTTGTTACAATCAAAGTCCACCGTAGTTTAAGCCAGGGTCAACCCCCATTACTTAAGCCTCCTAAGTTCAATCTTTGTCTAATTTGTATTATATTTTTTCTATTAAAGAATGTCTTTATCATAATTTAATTTCTATTATAAAACACAATAAACGTAAATAATTTCTCGCGTAAACAATAGTATGACAAGAATATTTTTATTTAATAAAAATATGATATATTTTAAAACATTTTTCCATTTTTCTTAATGAATATTTATTCTTTCACCCACTTATATAGGTTTACTTGATATTGAATATTATAGGTCTAAATATGAATTTTAGACAACTTGCACTCTTACATAATCGATTTCAACTTTCGAAACTCCACCAATATTCTAAATTGACTTTTTATTATGAAATGTTACATAACTGGTACTATAATTCCTATTAAACTTTAACACATTTTATATAGTTATCATGTTTACATATGTTTTTGATATTTGTATTTGTTTTAACATATATTAAATAATTAAATTTTTCTTTTAGTTTATTTTTGTAAAAGGAATTTAATTGAAGTAAAAAAGGGTGACGAGAACATTCAACTAAAATTATCTGTAAGGTAAATTATAAGTATGGAAATCCACTGTACATCACTTCGCTCTCAGTTAATTGGCAGTTCCCAGTCGCTCTTGATTTATTTGGACCGAATATATTTCAGTTCTTTAAGGACTCTGAATCAAACAACTTGCGTTCAACGGATGTTTAAACATCAATCAATATATCTTATCGTTCTTGTAAAATATTTTACTCATCCATACTCAATAATAATAATAAACTCAGGCACGATTCGTAATATTCAATTTTCACTCAAAAACAATGACGTCATTGGTAACAATCGACACGGTTCATCATCATAACAGAACATTAATGAAATTAACATGCTTTATCATGTAGTGTAATATAAAAGCTTCTAGTATCAGTTTTATTTACATACATTTTTAACTTATAGTTTATAAGTATGTATATTTATAGTATATATCAGACAATATTTCATAACTGAGTACACTTTTTTATTTATATTTTATTTTAGGTGTTATATATATATTTATTTATTTATATACAGGGTGTTCATTAAAGTCGGGCACAAACTTCGAGGGGTGGTAGTACTCATCAAAATAAACACGCGGCTTCTTAGCCGCGGGGGCCCTGTATTTCAACTTTAAAAGAGCATTTTCTCGGTTATCCGTGGACGGATTTCGTTCACTAAAGTACCGTTCGATTTGACATTGAAATTCCAATCTTTTTTGTATCTTGTAAAAATTGTATCAAGTTAATGGTTTTTTGTTATTTTAATTTAAATATTTTTAACCGCCACCATTTTAAAAATATAAAAGAAAATTAAATGATACTTTGTAAATCTTTTTCTCTTTAACCAATAAATATGTGTGCAAAGTTTGGTTTCTGTATCTTAAATATTTTTTGATATATATAGTTTTTTGTAAAAAATACAAAATGGCGGCTAGCGGCTAAACGAAGGATTTTTCGACAAATGGTAATAGGTGATTTTTTGTTTATTTTGATGAGTACTATCACCCCTCGAAGTTTGTGCCCGACTTTAATAAACACCCTATATATATTACCTTTTTAACTTATAGCATAACTACCTCGAAAACTTCTATTCTAAGTACATTCTGTTGAGATTGCTGAGATAAAAGTATAAATATTCGCTATTAAAAACTGATTTTCATGTTATAAATTGTATATCTGAATTTTTTTATATATTCTATATTTCAACCACAAGCACATGCACGACATGTAGTTCAATAATATTACTTTACAACATCATTTTAAGAATATACTTTTTTGTTGAGTAAACATCTATAATCTATAACCTACAATGTATAATGTATGTGTTCTGAGAACTGGGATTCTCTGATAAGTCCAAAAATTATTATATCTTACATGTTAATAAATATTATCTATTTTTGGTATAATTTTATTTCATAAGCACCAACCTTGAACAGTGTTTCCAACCTCTAAATATATTCAATTTTTTACAAACATCTACATCCGTTCAAACATTCCTTCAGAAATGGGAAAGAATATTACTGCAATGTTTCTTTCTTTAAATTCTTTCACTTCTTTTATCTCTTTAAGGGATAAACTTTAAATGTAAGGAAAACACTATTCCTTAAAGTTTCTTTTGAAACAATCACTCACATACCGTACACTTTGATGTATTTAACCCACTCAGCCATTAAAACAATTTCTGAAACTTTAATGTTATTATTATAAAGAATCTTTCACCAGAATAGAAATGCAATTAGTTTACCAAAACTGTTAAGCATTTTTCTGAGTTCTATGATTTTCATCATCTTGAGTTCCATCATATCATTGAACAGGGAATGCATTGCCTCTTATGTTTTTCAATTAAGTAATTGCCATAGGTAAATGTCATCCTACTTAATGATAAGGAAGGATTTCTATAAGGTAATTGAATAAGAACAACTTAGACTGAGAGTTTTTTTTAGGGAGAGGCGGAAGAAATGCTTTATGCACACAAGTGGCCAGCCTGTAGTGTGGGACTCCCCTAAGAAGCGGGGTTACCCACTAAAAAAACCTCCTCTACTCTTAAGGTTTCTAACCTAGAACTGTTTGTCACATTACAACAGGTTAGGCCTAAATTTGTACGCCCTTGGAGCTCACTCCATGTCCAGGCACTTTTTTTAGGTGATCTGGGCCTCATCGCGGTCCAGATCGCTTTTCTTCTCTAGAAGGACGCCCCGGACGAACTGAGACAAACAATCCTAGTTACCCTCGTCCTCAATGATATTGTGACAGACCGTGTCCACCGTGAAAACACCAAGTTTTCGTGCAGCCTCCAGGCGGGGCCTTTCCCAACGGGGCAGCGGAAGGAAGCTAAGACTGAGTGTAAGCAAAATAGTAATTTTAGTAATAGTAGTATTACATGGTATATATGTAATAAATATGGTAATATACGTAATACATGGTAATATATGGTATTTAGTAATAGTGTAATAGTAGTATAGTAATACTATCGAAAATAAAGCAGTCTCAGAGCTATATCTCGAGAGTTACTGTTACAGATGACTAATATTAGCTACGGCTCCACTCTCCGATAAACCTATATTGGTTGGTAAACAGAAGCTATTCTAATTTAAAACAATCTGCAGTAAACTGTCAATTCCATGTCAATCTTAAGAAAAATAAGAAGTACGACTTTACAGTCACTTAAAACCCCTTTATAAATCCTTCTTTTATCCTGTATTATTCTTTCTAAGTCTTTAGAACTTTTCTCGGGGATTGATCATATACGAGTTTAATTGAATATCTAAACATATACTGAAGAAAAGTCATTAATAGTATAGTCTCACTTTTTAATTGACTAGAAATAAAACTATCCTACTTGTAATATTTTAAGATGAAAATAAATAAAAAGAATCTTTTGAATTAATGCGATAAGTTTTGTGCCAAGAATGAATGACAAAATATATTTTTTAGACAGATTTACACATATTCATTTTTAAGCCATTTTGAGCTTTAAGATATTTAACATATGACGTATTATGTTCATTTAATCAGTTTACTGTGTTGAAATAAACAAAAGGGAGTTTTGCAAGTGAAGACCCGTATTTAGATAAATAAGCAATTAATTAATGGCTCAACCAAACAAGTAAGTTTGACCGATGTGATAAAAAACCTACAAAAACATAACAATCTATTTCATAAAACATAACATTTCCTAAAATAGTATCCTTCCCGGGTAAGATTGATACACTTATTTAAACTAAAATCATAATAAATGCACAAATAAATGATCAAATTAAATTGTTATGCTGTTTTCATTATAGATGAATATTATAACAGCAAAATAAATTAAAATTTAAATTAAAACTCAATGAATACTAACAATTGGTGAAGCATCCTTAAAATATATAGTGTCGTTAGGACAAAAAACATTTGGTAAACTCTCTTCACATATTATAAATTTATTATTATTGATGCCATTCCTTTAGTTACTTAATTACAACCGCAATCAATTATTGATCTGATGAGTAAATCTACAGTAAATATTTGATCATAGGTAAAGGCGTAGCAAAACATTGCTTTAATCGTTGTTAATTTATTTGTTCCATAGAAAATTTTGAGTGATTCCAGTATTTTTGAACTTATAACTAAGGAATGCAGTTCATCATTTAAACTTTTCATTCTAGTTAATGCAGTTTGGATGCGTAAAATAGTAGTAGTGCTTATTGTTTTCGATAAACCTTCATGCAACAGACAATTGTAAAATGGTACTTACACAATCAGAGACCCGGAATGCCGTCCCTCTACCATGCCTTAAACTCATTAATATTCTTGTTGATTTATGTTTATTATGGGTCACAGACACATACCTTGTAAACTAAGTCTAAGTATAGCCGGGAGTACAATTAAGTTGCTTTTAAACATAAATAATTTCAGTTTTTTTTTCTAAAAATGTTCAGACTTTCTGCGTTAAAATGCATTCTGTAGTATTTGTAACACTGACTATTAAATCTCTTTAAAATTCACAATAATTAGTGTAGTTTTATCAAAATACCCCCGTTGCAGTAGACCTGCTTACTCAACAAATTTCCATCGATAATAATATACTGGTTTAATCAATATCCGTAATAAATGAGATAATTTGCCTAATCTCTATAAGATTAACACGTGACAAAGTTTGCAGGTTTACTGCTATGATAAACACTGAAGTTAGGCATTTCTAGCATAACAATTTTTTTTATTTTTACCGTGTATACCAAGTTTTACTAACATCTGCCCATAAATAAAGTAGTTTGCCTATTCTTTATATGATTAACATGAGAAAAAAATATACAGGTTAGCAGCCATGATAAACACATAGACTATTAATTTTTATCATAAATGGATCCATACCAACCACATGAAGTGAAATATCAAGTTTCATCCAAAAATATACATTGATAAGTGAAATGTTAATTTTTCCCTATCCTCCATAAGATTAACATTGGAGCCCCAAAATACAACATACTGTGTTTAGATTTTTAAATATCTCAGTAACCGTTGGAGATAGAGCAAAACTTTAAGAACTAGATTGTGTAGTTTTCATAACAACCATCAGCATTGAACGTGTTTTGAATTGACCCATGTTCAAATTTAACATTTGTCACATTCTGTCGACAAGCTTGCCAGGAGGCGCAGGAGGGCATGGCCCCTCTCCATGTTCCCCAACATGGAGGATCACACTTCGACAAGCCTTGGACAGTCATAGAGCAGATGGTCGGCAGATTTCTCTCGCCAGGGCTTATCTTGACATTGGTCTTTTGTCGGTAAGATCAGGGGATTTATGAGTTTATTATTTCACCTGATGGGAACACTGTGCCGGTGGTAAGATAACAGCTGTTGTGTCATTCAACACCACGGATCTGATGGAGAATTGTGTTACCATGGTTACTCCACAGTAACTGTTTTGTATTAACCTGTAGGCCATCTGTAATGAAAGCGAAAACTGTATATCTATGAATAAATTATACGTGCAATATTTTGCTCAAACATGCCATTAACATTTAATTTTATCTTATGAATTAGAATTATAGCTTTTCAAAGAATTTTTATTTCTAGTGGGGTCCTAGTTTAAAAATAAATGTAATATCTTTGTTGCTGAATGTTATTTTAATACGCTCGTATATTATGACGTTGCTACATAAATGTTATAAAACTGTTAATTATAGATGTATAGACATAAACTGCAATATAATAAAGTCCTAATCTAAATTGCTATTTTAACTAGAAAAGCTTAAATTTAAAATGCAATGAAGGCTATTGTAAATATCATCACAATGGAACGGTTTTCCCTGAATCTAGAGATATTGGTCTATCTATTTTCTTCATGAGTTCGTCTTCATTTCCACATGTTTCCGTTTTCCTCTCGGACATTGAATGCTTCGTCCTTTACTGAAGTGAAGTAGTCTTGAAGTTTCCACTTCAGTTTCAGTTGACATAATTGCATGTACCATAGCCTGGCGTGTACTTTAAAACTAAACTTCAGAAAATACGTAAAAAGACAGTCAAGTATTTTTATCTATGATTTATTATGGTAAGTATGAAACAAATTTTAATAACGTATAACCTATTATTTATGTTATTATTTGATGAAAAATGATACAATATTTTATGGCTTTATTTGTACTTTAAAGAACCAAAAATATATGTTATAAAAATATTATATTTTATAAACGTTATATTTTAAAAACGCCAGTGGCAATATCGGGAATCATTTTGCAAAATCATCTCTTTAACGGAAAACGATTATGATGCACACTTGTCACTGCATATACGCAGCGTCCTTATCAATATGACAACATCAATTATCACCAGAGTTTCTATTAATTTATTTTCCATTAATTTTCAAAATTCATTAATTCGAGTTTGCAGTTTTAACAACATTTTAGTATAGATATCGTATATAATTATGTCATAGTATAAAATGTTTCTTTAAAATTTGATATTATTAATTTCTGATTTTCAATAGCTTTATGACCTATCACTCAAGGTCAATTATTTTGTAAATGTAGTGAAGTCTGATATAAAATTTTTAGCATCGCGAACCCAGGCGTGTCCTGTCTATCTACCTAAAAGGGGTGGACGGGTAACCTTCCACTTCAGCACTTCAGCCATTAATGTCTTATTGTGCACTTTAAGGAAAAATACTCAGGAGTCCTCCAAGTGAGCAACAAGTTGAAACAAGAGAAAATAAAGCATGGGGGAGCGCGCTGGTCCCCGGGGAAGAGCGCGGGGCTTTGGTGCCCAAGGTCCCGGATTCAAACCCCGCCAATCACCAATGGCTTTTCGCTATGTGATAATGCCGCAACCCAAACAGGGGTGCGCAAAAAGCCGCTACGGCTGAAGTGCCTCGGTTGTAATCCGCCCCTTCCAATAAAAAAAGCATATGAACACAATTTTATATATTGGTTTTAATAAATCATGCAGACGGAAAAATATTATTCCAAAATATATAAAGGTTCAGAATAAATCTGAGGCAGCACGGAAAACTTTAAAACAAGCTAAACAACTTTGGCTTACAAATGAAATTAAATTCTTGTATAAAAATGCATCAAAAAGTTATTGAGCAATATCAAGTTTCTAAGGGCTCAACTCAGGTTAAAAATTACAAAACATGATTTTGATGAAACTATAGCAAAGATAACTAATTGTGTGTTAAGAAAGAAAAAGTAAAAATAGAAATCTTACAAAAAAAGTTGAAACAGCTTTCCAATGACCAATATTATCCTAGTAATAATGTGCATGCCTTCAAGTTTTACCCTAGAACTGAATTTAACAAATATTAGTTTTTACAACAAATAAACTGATTTTTTAGGTAAATTAGAGAAGTACAACCCTCCGCCTAATACTGTAAAAAACTATGATATCAAAAAGTTAATTATTGAAACAGAGTTAGTACTCTTTTACGTAGATAAAGATAAACAAGAAAAGATAAGGTATGAGACAGCCAATAAAATTGAAAAATCTGTGAACTATTACAGGAAAGAAAAATCTGCTTATTTAGAAGATATAAAAATCATCAGTAGTATTAAATCAAAACTTATTTCTAACGAGGCCACAGTAGTTGAGGCAGATAAAACCACAACGTTTGTGATAATGAATAGTGAAGTGATCACTTCACTACATCACTTAAATGATAAGGTTAAAGAATACATTGTAAAAATAATATTTCAGAGATAGGTGACAAAACTAGACAGTATAACCAAAATATTAAATCATTATTGAACAATAGTTGTGTGATAAATCCTAAAACGTGCAAGACCTTGTACAATCCATACTCTAAATCTCCTTTATTCGAGCCCCTGGTAAAAACACACCGGCCTGGAAATCCTATTAGGCCAGTTATTAACTCTATGAATTAATTATGGATTATGCTTACGATGGGTTATGCTCCGTCATATAAATTGCAGAAATATCTTTGAAGGTTAATAAAATGTAGAAGAGACCTTAAATCTGAACTTACCTGTATAAACTCTAGGGATTTTATTGTCAGTGTAAAACATGTAAATATAAATAACAATCATACCTTACAATCAAAGCTAATAGAATGTAGTAAATATTCTACTGTAGAAATTGATGATATCATCGGTATGGTAAAGTAGATCGTAGAACAGAACTACTTTGAATGGAACAAAACCATTTATCAAGATCCAAACGGCCTACCTATGGGAGGTCCGTTGTCTGGCTTACTTGCCGATGTTTACTGACAGCATTTTGAATCATACAATATTATTAACGAAGTAAATCCCCACAGTAAGAAAAATGTATTTTACCGAAGGTATGTTGATGACTGTTTCATTATCATTAAATGTACGTAGGCAGGTAAGTGTAATGCTTAACTACTTTAACAACATTCACTTTTCTATTAAATTCAAAATGGTAGTGGAACAAAACAACTCCATTCATTTTCTAGATGTAAACATTTTAAAATCAGCTGAAATGTTAGAATTTGGTATGTATAGGAAGGAAACTCAAACACCTATAAATATAAAAATATGCATGCATTTCTTTTCGTTTTAGATAACATGTTTTTATAGAAAATAATCATCAGTGGGGTGTACTAAATAGACCCATCGGAGTCACTCTAGGGATTAAAACTTTAGTTTATAACTCGTGAGAAGTTACTACAGGCGTTAAACCACATTAGCTGTGAGGCAACTCTCAAGGAAGGAGAAAACTACACTACAGAGGATGAAATATAATGAAAATGTGGAAAATACTCAATTTACTACTATTGTTCAATTGCATATTAAATCGTATATTATTTATTTAAATGTGGCATGCATGAACAATTGAGTAGTAACAATTGAGGGTTCAGATTGTGCCGGAGCGTGGGGGTGGATTGTAGATGGGCCAATATTGTGTGCGTATTCCTGGTATAATAAAACTAATCTGTAGCATTTAATATATGCGCACGTGTGTGTAATGTGACATCTCCAGTTCCGCTGCACCCTGTGCGCCCTCGCTGTCAGTTTCACATAACATGGTAGAAATAAAAAGTTTTATTAGGAATTTTTATTTTAAACTCATGACTTCTAAAATTTAGGTTCTGATAAAACATTAAAAATAACTTTCCAAATTATTGAACAAATGCTAATTAGCATAAATAGTTTGGTTCTATAATCTTTGTTTAAAAATCGTTGTTGTTGATGGTGGTGGTGTTGTGTAGATTTTTACTATGGATGTTTACCATTACTATTTGTAATAAACGGTATCAGAGGACTGACACAAATTGTCTTCCTTGATAAAAACTCAATTAACTAATTGTTTTAAATATATGTTTTTGAGTCTGTGTTAACGCCATCAATCCCAATACGTGGGCAGCAGATGAATATATAGGTATAAGGTGTAGCTAGTTAAAGTATATTTTCTCAGATTTTAAATAAAAGTCTTTAAAGTGGGGGAAAAAATAAACTCTTAATTTTACGTGGATTAGTTTATTAGATGGTTAAAGACTTTTAAATTGTCTCAGGTACGAGCCAAATACGAGTAACGTACAAATGTGAAATGGTACCTTTATAAAAAAATCTTCTTTTAAACTAAATTTTATAACATTTCATAAAAAAAGTGTTAGCAAAGTTTATTAAAAGGTGAACCTGCAGATTGTATTTTGTATAGGTCGCCTATCACACGCCACACGGTATAACTCAGCTGTTTGACACGTTAATGATAACCTGTATCGCGCCGCAGCTCTATCACCAATCACTTCCCTGCAGCTTGTGCGATGGACCCCCTCGCTATCTGATGCTTTCCACACACACATACACACACACACACACACACACACACACACACACACACACACACACACACACACACACACACACACACACACGCATGCTAGCACGCACACACACACATACACACACTTAAAAGTTTAAACGAAAAAACATAAAACATTCCCCTCTCCCTTAAAACCACTAACCATAAAAGCAAAACAGGTGGCCACAAAAATTAAGCCTACAAATGCCGTAAACTTCCACCCAAGTCGGTCTCCGTTTATTTGAGGTGAGCCCCCCTCTCCACTATATCACACATTTGGAAGCCAAATGGGGTTTTCTGATGGTCGGGATTCGAACCTAAGCACTTCCGAATCGCTAGAACGCTACGCCCGTTAGCGTAGCGCTTTAACCGGTTCAGCCACCTTGCCTAGTCGTAGAAAGCTTTTACTTGGCTATAAGACATGCCCTAGTGGCAGTTTTGTAAACATCGTAAGGAGGTTAGGTTGCTTACCCCCAGAAGGCAACGCGGTCACGAAGGCAATGGTGCTGCAATAAGTGCACTAAATTGACGACAGATGCCTCCACCTGCCACTTCTTATTGAATTTATATATGTGTCGTGAATTATGACCTTGCCAGTTCTAGGATTAAGCATACAAAATAATGGCCCTATGGTATACAGTTTATACCTCAGAGTTAGCTGTCTGACTACTTTTTACTGGCACAGGGGTTGAGATTTTTCCGATTAAAGAAGCTGTTCTGTGAACTTGTTCATCCGAGGCTCTTTTACTATTGCCTGATGTATCGAAAGATTCCCACTGATCTGCAAATGTATCAAATATCAAATAATATAACTGAAAAGTACCAGTATACATATAATATATTTAATTGAATCATAATAATCAAGGACTATGGATCATAAACACAATGACTTGAGAAAAGTACAGCAGTTTAATTAAATCTCAGCAAGAGAAGCTCACAAAGTCATAAGGAAACTCGTTCCAAGTGTGTTCCAAGGTGGATGCGAGGTTAACTACTGGAGCATCGACAGCCACATTGCTATTTATTAATTACGCGATAGATTAGGCGAAAAGTTTTATCTATTGCTCAACATTTTTACAATTTTTTAAATCACTTAATCATTTATGTGCTTTTCAATTACCATTTCTATTAAAAGGCTTCCATGTAATGTTTAAGCTTTAGTGACGCGGTAACTCAGGTGTATGTGCTGGCCTGAAACAGTAAAATGAAAAATTTATATCTCGAAACCAGTTGTGAGCCTCTGACTCCAGTCTAATCATAAACAGCCACCTCTGGCAAGTCTACGTGACTAATGCCTATAAGTTTGGTGTCTATTTGTAATTCACGGCACAGGCTTTTTGTAATCTGTGATAATAAACAGTTTAGGTTTTTACAAACAAATTCGTTAAAAAGTAAAGAATAATGGTGATATTTATTGTTGCGTCGTAAAAACTCGCAAATCGATCTTTATCTTTAATATTATAAAAAAGAGGTGGTTTCTGTGTGTTTGTGGGTTTGTTGTGGCAAATAACGCGAAAATTACTGAACTGATCGGTTAGAAATTTTACACAAAGGTAGATCTAACACTCTCGCAACACATAGTCATATTTATTTCCTTAAATTCCCCTTGGGCTACGCCCCATGAACGTCCTAAGTTTCAATATATACATTTTAAAAGAATGAAAACATAAAACTACTTGAATGTCAACAGCTGTGAACACTAAAATTTGATAGTTCGGGAAGCAGAAGACACGGTTGCTGTAACTGTCATAGGTTTAATTTTTTTGACATGGATATGTCTTAGTTCTGGGGGGTGTTGGTGATTTTAAGATGGAAAATATGTAACAGGTTTCCGTAGAAACTAGTACTAGAGTTCTATTGAATTTTTAATATAAATGAATAAGAACAGCTCTTTAGATGAAGTGAAAACATTACCTTTAGACGTATCCATGATATAACCTATTTCCCACATTGAAGTAAATGCAAACATTTTTAGTTTCAAATTTCAACCACTGTTTACACTAATTTAACAGTCCATGATGAAGAAGAAAGAAAGTTCATTTTTACAGATAAACTGCTCGATCAAAATTAATATTGCCGAAAATGGTACATTTTGAGTTTTGTCCTGATGCCTGTCTCTATTACGTTATTCCTTATCCTTTCCCTACATTACCTAAAAGGTGGTACTTTGTTATGCTGTAGACTCTCGTGCTTATAATGTTTGAGATCGTTTTAGTATAGAATACTATTGTAAATGCCTCTTTTAATTTTAATAAAGTTTTATTTCAAATAAAGTATTTTTTACATTAAATTTTCATGTTTTAGAATATTTATTTCATGCCGAAGAGAAAAGGTAACCTTTCTCAAACCTTTTTTACCCGTGCAAAGGACGAATACTTTAGCTAGGAACTGTACAAATCCCTTTCATACCAAGACATTTATGCAGATAAAATGCGGTAAGGGATGCATTACCCAGAATGCCGCTACATAGCTACCGACACCTCTTCTGCAGTAAGTATTAATTAAAAATTTAGACAGCCAACAACGTGATATTATGGAGCAAGCCTAAAACGTTATCATAATTTATAATCTCTGTCACTCGACCGAATAATACTTAAGAAAACCAGTCCCACAAGGTGTTGAAAACCCATATATTTTGTAGTCCACGTTTATGTAAATTAACATAATTAACAATAATTAATAATAAGTAATAATTTAATTTTAATTAATTAATTTTATTTGTTTAATAATTTAATTTAATTAATAATTAAATTATTAAAATGTACGTTAACTATGTAAATTAATACATTTTATTTTATTATAACCTTTATGATTATAACGTATTATTATAAATATGGATTTATATTTTGTATACATATCTTTTGGGACATTAAACATAATTTAGTTTGGTGTTTTAATTTTCTCATTCCATTTTAGAGAGTTTCCCATAAGGAAGAATCTATTACCGTATGTACCATGGCAAAACTTAAAGCAAGTTACTTTTAATAGCCGTTAAAATTGTATTTTTTATATGTATGTGTCTGTGCACACGATAACTCTCGTACAACGGTCCGATCGAGACCAAATTTTGTAAAGACGTGTAGATACACTCAGACGAGCTCATAATCCAGACATATCGGTCATTCGAAACGGGTAGTTGGGGGGGGTTGTTCTCAAAAATTGGGAGTTTTGAGTTTTTAAAATGTAGTTTTAAGCAATTTTTCATTTTTTTACCAGTAGAATAAGCTTGAAAACTACACAATTAAGGTCTTTTTTCGCTGAGTACACAGGTCAGCTGTGACGAGGGTATTTTTATAAATCTATACTAATAAAAATAAAATCTACTGTAGCATACTTAGTATGCTAGTATGCTACTTAGTAGCATACTCAATAACATACTTTTAACTATTAAACATAGGGAAGTATTTTTATAATCAAACTCATTTTATTTACAAGTAGTTGAGAAAAAATTCTACTTTTAATTGTTTAGTTTTGCAATATCCGTAACCAAAAACGTTTACAAATCAGTCAATGACTTCACAAAGTTCGTTAACCAACTTAGCGTTGGTAAACAACAATATTTATTCCACAAAAGCACTTCAGCCAACGTTAAATCAACTTGTTTTTGTCAAAGGGCTAAGTTAAACTAACTGCAACCGACGACGACGTCCCTCTTAATCTACGTTTCAGTTCGAACCTACCATTTTTGTTTTATAAAAAGTCTGTGAAAAGGTCAACGTGATGTATTGTAAACCGTGTTTGCCTCATTCAATATCACGGTATTTTTATTGTAGACATCAATCAAACTGCAAATACTAAGCAATAACTCACATCGGATTTACATTTTCAATTATATATTTATTGGAAACACTAAATAGTATGTATTATTCTTATATAATCTGGCTCAGTTTTTAAATCAACTAAGAAGCTCTCATAAAATCTAGTCTAACATGAAATTAGAAATTTTTAATGATTTTCTGGAAGTAGGATGTAATATAGTAAACTAACAGAAGGTAACCACCAGATTTTCAAATATACAAAAATACTAATACGGTTGTAAAACAAATTTATGATGCAAAGTCACAATGAGGCCAAAACAAAACGACCAAACAATTTACGACTGTTTACAAACGGTCAACCATACAGGGGATTATCATTTAACGTTGATTTACAAATAATGTAACGTAAATATGAATCATATGAATCGAATTTTCTTCTATTTCGGTTCATCAATATTTACATATATGAATCAATATTGGCAGGGGTTAGTTTTTTCACCATTGGAATTACTATGACTGTTTCTTAATTTAGTGTATTTAAATGGAAAATAAATTCATTCAACTCTATTCACATCTTGTATTCTGAGAATACAAGTTCATATAAGATTGGTTTTGATAACGACAGCGAGTAATCTTATTAATTATAAAGCAATTATAAAGTTCTGACTTCCTAACAAGAAACGTTTTCAATAACGATGTTCTTTGAGTCGTAAAATTGACATTTCCTTGTACCAGGAGTTAAAGACATGCGGGTTTATCAACTTATTTTCAGGGCTTCTGCAGTATATTTTAATAAAGTAATGACGGCCCATGGTACCCTATACAACCTTATTAAGCCTTTATACTAGTACACGTTTCTTTAGGCGTGTCTGCCTGTGTGTGTGTGTATGAGGTTAAGAAGGGCTAAAGGTACCTGGAAGATTAAATGACAACATTATTTCGGTGTTAAACGATATAATAAACACTGGTATCAAATGAAAACTCCTTGAATTACTGTGTAAAAGCAATGTTGTCCCAGCCCAGTTGTTAGCGTCTTGGGCTTGGACGGTATAAGAGTGCACAGTTCAAATCACGGGCTGCCTATCTAGGTTTAGAGCGCTAAAAAACCCCATTTATCCAATATGGTGGACAAAATATTTTTTTCTTGTTATTGAACACCCTGTTTTTGATTGTGATTTTATATGGAAAACGATAGTTATTCTCTGAAGTGGGATAAACAATAAACCCTTAATTTTACGTGGATTTGTTTATTAGATAGTTCAAGATTTATAACTTGTCTCAGGTAACGGCCAAATACGAGTAGTGAACAAATGTAAAAAGGAACCTTTGTAAAAATCTTCTTTTAAACTAAATTATATAAAACATTTAATAATAATTTATATAAATATTTAATAAAAAAAAGTATCAGCAAAGTTTATTAAAATGTGAACCTGCAGATTGTATTTTGTATAGGTCGCCTATCACACGCCACACGGTATAACTCAGCTGTTTGACACGTTAATGATAACCTGTATCGCGCCGCAGCTCTATCACCAATCACTTCCCTGCAGCTTGTGCGATGGACCCCCTCGCTATCTGATGCTTTTAAATACTAAACACATACAAAATACAACAACACAAAAACAAAATACACACTGACAAACACACACAACTAGGTACACACCACACACCACACACACACACACACAAAATACACAACACAGCACACACATCTATGCTCACGCTAAAAAACCCCACACATATAAAAAATATACAAAATAAAATTTTATACATAAATATTTAACAAAACATTATATGTGGATTTATTTTGATTTTATAAAATTTATTTTTCAAGATAAAAGTAACGAAAGTACGTTTACAATAAAAGAATTTAAATATTTTTTGTAAAATATATCAATTTTTATTAAGTTTATAATTGTTAATAAATTACAAAAAAATCATTTAAAATTGTATGTGGTATATCAAAAAATTATATTAATATTTCTATACCACACTACCACACGCAAAACACAGACACACACACATACACATACACACACACACATACACACATACACATACACACACACACACACACACACACACACACAACACACACACACACACACACACACACACACACACACACACACACACACACACACACACACACACACACACACACACACACACACACACACACACACACACACACACACACACACACACACACACACACACACACACACACACACACATGCTCACGAACACAAACACTTACAATATCAAGTTTTAAAAAACACAAAACATTCCTCTTTCCCTTAAAACCACTAACCACAATAGCAAAACAGGTGGCCACAAAAATTAAGCCTCCAAATTCCGTAAACTTCCACTCAAGCCGGTTAACTTTTAATTTCTTATCAGAAGAGCTCGATCACTTTGGGTAGGCGGTGATTCGCTAACTGCAGAGTTTGCTGTGACGTATTACTTACACAATTGACATATTTGTGTAGTTTCATATTCCTATTCTAATACTCGGATGATCTTTGCCCGTAGACGTTAATTAATTACAAACGGTGATAAATGTTTGTTTAAAATATTTATTGTAATATCAGTGCTCAGCAGTTTTATGAGATGAGTAAGAATTATTAGCTATAAAATAAAACTACCCCCGCCATAACGGCGCAACCCACCCCCACACGTGTGCGGAATGTCCACCCCTAGTGGTTGCAACGCCTGTCGCTGTTATCAACATCGAACTGATTTTAGAAAATCTGTTTCCTTTTAAAATGTATCTGAATAAATCATATTCAATCAGTTACTAAAATTATTGGCTGCAAGATTATGCCATAAAATAAAACCAATATCAGTCTGCCAGTCTTTTTGCCTGTCAATTACATTAGACATTTTATCATGACATTGTAAATTGAGAAAATGATTCAATTTTGTATAAGTAACCGGTAAATTGCACTTAGAGAGAAGAGTTTTAACTATAATTAATACTAGCAGTATTTAGTAAAACATGGCATTTAAGCAATACAAAAATACTACATCCTCTGTTAATATTTGCTATTTTACTGTACCCTTTGTATCTTTAGTACGTATTGTGTGGCTCAGGCTTAAGAAGTTAGATACTAATATATCAAAATACAAACTTAATATCACAAACAAAATATCAACTTAAGTGCAAGGTAGAATAAATGAAAAGTAAGTTATCAAATCAATTATTTAGAATTAGGATTAAAAGAAATTAAGATAAAGTAGAAAATTGGTATGATTAGTAAAATTCGTTTTAAGTTGATAGCTTGTTAATATAGTATAATTTTTAAAAGCAATGGTCAATATAAAAAACTAATATTGTGTTTATAATGAAAGTTTTATCTCTGATAGCCCACATTTTAGTAATGTTTCAACGATGTTGCTATTACTGTACGATGTGCTATTGCTCTAATTTATCTCGTAATAGTATTACTCCACTTAGGACTCTATATCTAAACCTCTGATTCCTAAAACTGGGTTTTGGAGCTTTTTACTTTATTCCAATAGGGCGTGGGTCAGGAAATACGATGTCTTGTTTAGCGTTTACTAAAGGGCAGATAGAAATTTTGAATAGACATATTTTGTCATTTTGAGGGTGAAACATGTAAAACTGACTAGAAATATTGTGATTCCAAGCAATTTAAAGAGAAACATCTAGTTTAAATCATGTAGATCAAATTTATTGTAATTAATATTAATTTTAAACATAGAAATATGATTCAGGCTGATTTTATTGTCAGTAGCATCTCATAAGTTTTACGTTAACACAATCACACAAATTTTACTATGCAATACGGATGAATATTTCAAATAAAAATTTCTTTAACTTTTCCTATGCAGCAAGATTTTTTTTCTCAAATCAAAAAGAAAAGTATCATCTGAAGGAAATTATGGTTGAGAGATGGAAATAGTTGATTTATTATTGTATTTAATTTGAAGTTGTATCATCTGTTGTGTTTAGTCTCTTTGGTTTATAGAAATAAATTATAGTGGGGACCACTTTTTAAAGAACAGTGAAAATTTTGGGAAAACCATGCATGTGACTGTTATGTTTTACAATATTTGAACAAACTGTACAGTAATAAGCGTAATTTAGTTACGTATCAGCTAAAGTACTCGAGCCTCGTCCTTCGCACGGGTAAAAGAGGTTTGAGAGAGGTTACCTTTTCCCTTCTAAAACATGGAAATTGGATAAAGAAAAAATGCATTTTTGGGGGTAAAATACTATTTACATTAAAATAGGTATTTACTAATAGTAATTTATACCAAACACGTGTGACTATAACATGACATAGTACCACATGGTTAGCAATATTGGGAGAGGATAAGAAATAACGTAATAGATACAGGCATCGGGAGAAAAATTAAAATCTTTTCGGTAATATTAATTTCGATCCAGCAGGTTGTCTATAAAAATGAACTTCTTCTATTTCTTAATCTTCCTGAACTGTCAAAATTTAGTGTAAACTGATGTTGACATTAAAAAATGTAAACATTGACACCCAGGATGGTCACGACAGCTCTTTATTCTTCTTCCCGAACTTTCAAATTTAAGTGTTCACAGCAGTACATTCAAGTAATTTTGTGTTTTAATTTTTTTGAATGTAAACATTGAAACTTAGGACGTTCACGGGGTATAGCCCAAGAGGATTTTAAGGAAATCGATATGCCCATGAGTTGCATAATTTTAATATCTACGTTTGTGTAAAATTTCAAAACGGTCGGTATTTTTCGCGTTTACTTGACACAACAAACCCACAAACATACAAAAACCACCTCTTCTTTATAATATTGCAGATAGATAATAAAAATATGCTCATTTGTCGATGAAAATTTAGCCTTGCCAAATTAATTGCAATAAACTATGCAGGTTGTTATTAGTATTTTAAGCTAGTAGATTAATTATTAGTATTTAATCGCTCCACCCCCCCGAACCAGATACAGTGTAGGGCCTAACACAGTTTACGTAGACGTTCTCTCGAGGTTTACTCTCGCTACAAGGATCGGCAGGCTCTTCGCCCTTGTGAAAGTAAACTTATGAAACTTATTTAATTAGTAACATTAATTACACTCACCCCTTGGCGTGATGTAAGTTTGTTATTCGGTGAATAAGATGCCGCCCTACACGAGCTACGAGCTACAACGCAGCTTCTAAGAAACTAAATTATGCGTCGTTTGACAACAGTGTTTTAAATTTCCTCCACATTTGTAGATTAGATATTATACAATGTAAATACGTTAGCATTTTTAATCTTTGAAGTAATTTCTGTTAAACTTTTTTTTATCTTTTAAAATAACTGTTGTTGCAAGGAAAGTTATTAAATCACTTAACAACCGAAAGAATTGCATTTACTAACTTTATACCTATATCAATTCATCTATGATGCTCTGATTTAAATGTTTTCAATAGAAAATCATCATTAATAAATAAAAAACATACACAACATGAAATATTTGTTGTGAAAGGTATTTAGTTAGATTCATACATTATACCTTTTATCATTTTATCATAATATATAAAAGAGTAAGTATCTGAAATGTATAAAATGATTATATTATGTATTATTGACCAATATTTGTTTGTTTGTTTCCCCCCCCCCCCCCCCCCCCCCCCCCCCCCCCCCCCCCCCCCCCCCCCCCGCCCCCCCCCCCCCCCCCCCCCCCCCCCCCCCCCCCCCCCCCCACCCCCCCCCCCCCCCCCCCCCCCCCCCCCCCCCCCCCCCCCCCCCCCCCCCCCCCCCCCCCCCCCCCCCCCCCCCCCCCCCCGACCCCCACCCCCGTTCACCGTTTGTGTGTGTGTGTGTGTGTGTGTGTGTATTTACCACGTTTTTAAATTATCAAAAGTACCCGGTGCAGGATGATACAGTCTGTCCCAAATCCCCATACATGTTTTAATGTTTCAAGTCCACATGAATACACTAATTTTTTTACATAATTTGGCTCAAAATCCCTGGATAGGCCACCATATCAGAAAGGTAAATATAATTATATTATGTTTCTTATTTTTCCAGTGAATCTAAACCTAATTAATATGTTTTGTACACCGCAGCAACGTGCGACAGGTAACGCCAGTATTTTATATTTATCTGACGGGATTACATATCACTGTTTCTCAGAAAGGCTAAACGTGTTGGTAATTTATAATAAGACACGACTATCACCCTTCGGATGTATGTTTATCTCAATTAAATTTTATATCCACTCCAACCTATTTTTCACCGTATCCCCAATTACAAAGTTCACTATTTAGTATTTATTAAGTTAAAGGCATAAATATAAAGAAAGTTCTGAAAGTAATTATGGTTTAACGATTTTATAAATAATAATAAACAATAAATATATTATTTATGTAACAGCAAAAGCGTGTTACAATAGAAGGATTATGATTCACAAGACAAGGAGTATGATACATTTTATATCACTTTTTTAACGAAAAAGTTTAAAAAATCATTTTTAAGATTTTAAAGAGATTTAACAAATTGTAAATGTTGTAGATGTTGTGATGTAGAAGGTAGCAAGAGACAAGCCAAGCCGTAACTTTGTTTGTAACTCCCCTTAACTGGATGAGGGCAGTTTATATTACTCATACATTTACGAGATTATTGTTTTTTTTAATACTCACTAAAAAACTATTTTTGAGTCCAATAATTTCCGTTATTTTAAACTCACGACCACAATATGCCGTTTCTTGAAACTTTCCTGGAGCTTAGGCTTCCACCCCCCCAGGGGGAAGGGTGGTCATCGTCTCGGCTCCGTGCTCGACTCGTGCCTCCTGGGTGGTCGTGGATGAAGATTAGACGATGGCATCTATCACGATTTGAGAAGCTCCTAGATCCACCCCTTATTCACATATACACATTTATCACAACACACTTTTCTTTATACACATTTTAACATTAAGAATTCGATATTCGAGAAATATGATCAACGCAGTTCCATACATTTTTTAAATTTTTATAATGTTTTTAATGGGGGGATAAAAGTAAGTGGCGGCAAGGCTACAGGACGAATTTAATAATTTGTAATCTCTATGTTTTATATTTATTCATATATTTTATTTTTCACATCAAAAAGTACATTAGAGTCAGCGTTGACCGTGTCAAGTCGGCTTTCGTTCAGTCAGACGACAACCATAGCAAGGCCACCAACCCTTTACTCGCCTCCACAAACCCGGACAAACCACCCTCTGCCGACAGCTACAAGACTCTCGTACCCAATTTACTCCGCGGGGGGCTGATGTGGCGGCAAAGTCACATGACGAATTTAATAATTTGTAATATTATATTGCTTATATTTATTTGATAGAACTGATTATTACCTTGTTTGTTTATAAACAGTTGTTACTCTACCTCTTCTTGTTCAGAACACTCAAATAAATTTGCTCCCATCCAACTCGGCTTATTTACTTCAGTTACGACGTATTTTCTTTCAAGTATTTATTCATTATTTCATATGCCAGTCTTCTAAGAACTTCCTCCATAACGCCTTATTTTTAGAAAGTCACAGTGACAATGTCTTGTAAATGACTTTGAAGAACTATTTTTGTCTGTTATTTTTTAATTTTATGGCAATTTTTACTGCTTTATAAGATAAGGTTTTTTTAGACATATAATTCTGTATACGTATACGTATAAACATATAATACTTGGATGCTATACATATTTCCTATTCAAGTTTTTTAAATAATAGATACCTTTATTTGTTTTTTGAAAGGAGCTGATGATGTTGCTAACTAAAATGCTAACTAGGTGGAGGTAGCTGAGGCAAAGGGGTTGAATATTACTCACCAGCACCCAACAGTGAATAAAACCAGTCCAGTGACCAGATGTTTCCCGGGGCCGCACATAAGAAAAACCGTTGGTGGTGCATCTCGGCCTGAGGGTAGCCGATAATGGGTGGTGAAGCGATGTGCACAGTTTGCAGCTTGAGAGTGTATTTGAAAATAGGAAGACGCTCTGCTACGAATTTTTACTGTGGCTATTACTAGCAAATGAAGGTCAGCTAAAGGTGGCTGAGGCATAGGGGTTGAACATAACTCACCAACGCCCAAAAGTGAATAAACCCAGTCCAGTGACCAGATGTATCCCGCGGCCGCACATGGAGAAGCCGTTGGTGGTGCGTCTCGGGCTGAAGGTGGCCGTTAGTGGGTGGTGAAGCGATGTGTGCACAGTTTGCAGCTTGAAAATGGATTGGAAAAATTAGGAGACATCATTAAATAATTACACTAAACTGATTTTATTTACTTCCCTGTGAGAAATAGGTTAGTTCTAAAGGGAATGTTTACAGTTCCCTTAGACAGCTACCATATAACCATATTACGTAATCGTTACAAATTTTGGTCTGACGGATTGTCAATACTCCCAACTGAACTAAGACATATCAAAGTAAAAATAAAATAGAAGTAATTAATAAATGCAGAACGCTATTAATTAATTTCCTCAATTTTCAAACACACTCGAAGTTGGGTTCAAGAGTATTTTACTTTTTTTACTTTAGAGTGATTTCATTTTAGGATTTTATCAAGTCCAGTAGCACTAAAAATACCAACACAGATAAAAAAATCAATGAAATCAACCTTCACAATAAATTGTGAAACATCACTGTGTGATGTGAGAATAAAGTTTTTTTCTAAACTTATTCATTGTTTTTGCGGCAGTGTAGGTACAGTATACAGAACTTGTCGTGTCGCTACAGACGTATACAAGTATTATTAAACTCTTCTCATTGTTTCATGAGCTGACTAACTGAGCCGTCGGCAGTGATGAGCTCATTAGTAAGAGAAGGATCCACAACGAATCATTAGAATAATCTCTCTGGCATGAAGCCTTAACCGCAGAGTCCTTCATAGAGTAGAGAGGCTTCCTAGCTAACTCGTTAAAATGGGGTAATGTACGATACAATTCGTGCTGTTTCGCTCTCATCTAACCGTTAAACGTAAAACAAAATATCGACTAGTATGTTGACATTTGTTTTACGCACGGAGCTGATGATCTTACTAACCATAATACAAAAAATAGACGAGACGATTAAAAAACCTCTTACAATATTAACTATTGTTACGAATTCTTACCCTGGCTAAATAAATGTTGACGAATGTATTATTTTTGTGTATTTATTAATGATGTTGGGGGAACGTTGCATTAACAAAATACAGTATTGGCTTGTGCTGCAGGTCAGCTCGAGAAAGATCATATTTCATTTTACTGCCTCTTAAAATATAATTTCTGGAATCAAACCTTTTCGTCTGGTTCTGATCGTATCATCCGGTTCAGGATGATTTTTTGTATACTCAATTATACAGATATCTTCAACAATTGTATTTATTTTCCTGTGGGAAATAAGTTAGACTATGGATATGTCTAAAGGGAATGATTTCCGATCATCTAACAGCTGTTCTTATAACTATGTGACGGAACTTCCGTTTAACAATTCGGCTGCACTTTTTGCTTTCCATAAATCTGCTAACACCCCACACCCCGCCCCAGAGCTCAGACATATGCATATAAAAAATCTAAGCTCTTATCTTCCATCTCAAAGGGAAACTCACAATTTATTAAAATGTACTGCGTATATAATTAAAAATGAAAAATCAACGAATCATTGATTTTTCTATGATTTTCTCTACTGGAACAACTTCTACAAGAATAAAGGGCGTGGTATAATGTATTATGTTATAAACATAGAACAAATAGTCTATTTTACAGGGTACAGTAAACATTTTAAGAACGTATGGTAATTAATGAACAATTTTAATTTCCATTTAATCCTACAAGTTGAGTTTCTAATACTCCTTTCTGCGTGTTTGAAAGTAAAATAATTACATATGCCGTAAACTAATTAATGCTGCTGACAAAACTTCAAGCCACACAACTAACTAACTCTTGCCTGATAATGAGCTGATATCTCATTAAGTTGACGCTGTTGCCGAGGTTTTGACGGTTCATGACGTCACTCTACAGCTGTTGGCGGCGTCCTGACTACTTGTTTAATGTACTCTGGGCTCCACGCGTAAGTCCTAAACGAATGTTATTGGTAAAGGAATATAGAAACTAGAACTACTTGAAATTCTCCTTGAATAATCTTAAGTACTTCCAACTACATGAACTAGAAATAGTGCTCGAAGGACGTGTTAACCAAATATTTTAAAGTGTTTTGTGTTTTAGTGTCTTTTTAATACAACGATAGAATCCAATAGTTGTTTCTCTGCTATCGAAGTCCTAATGTAATACGTACTCGTATCTATTTTATTTCTATTAAGTCTTAAAATAGTAGTAACCCATCTACATGAAATAATGTCAACTATCGAAAGACACTTCCGTCGAAAAAGATTTAACTAATTTAATATAGTTACTTGAAATTTATTCTAAAAGAATACGAACAAACATTTTATAGCTAAAATATTCTTTGACACACTGTTCATAAAATCTAATCTTAGATAAGACTAGCAGTAAGCCCGTCCTTTGTAAGGGTTGTAGGATTCAGTTTAAAAAAGAAAGACCATCATACCAAAATGTAAACCTGAAATCCTAAACAAATCAATACAAAGAAAATAGATCAATACCCAGCTTGTTTTTTTCTTTCTATTAAATCTTTAAACTACAAAGAAAGCTGATTATTGCCAGTAGGTTACTCATTTAAAACTTAGGCAAAATGCGACCAATATCGCGTAAAAGGTGGGATTTTAAATGCTCGTTATTTACTTTTCAAGGGTCGGTGAACTTGAAAAGCTTCAAACTTTAAAAACTTTAAAAAGCTTCTCTGGAATGTAGAGGATGTATGAAATAAGTTGAATTGTTATCAGTTCTCCTGTTTTGAGAGAAGACGGCGTAAAATGCCTCCTAGAGCGTCACAGACACAAATGCAGATAATAATTATTTCGGCTTCTCTAAGGCATGAGACGTAAAAATAACTAAAAAAATTTTAATTCTGAGCAATGTACAGACAAAACTCTAATTTTATTTAGATAGAGTAAAAGAACAATTCATATAAACAAAATTGATTGTGTGTATAAAAATACATATTTAACAGTATCAGCGCTATACAACCTCTGAACGTTTTATGAATTAAACTAAACCAGTTTTCAAACCCTTAAAATTATATATAAAACACCTTTTATAATTGTTACATTTAATACATTTGCTAAAATATTGCTTTAAACGTTAAATAAAGTAAGCCACCCCCAGACAACAAAGAAATATTGGATTCCAATAAATCTCCATAGATGATAATCGCATCCATAAAGTGAAACATGACAATGATCAATTGGTTTCCAATGATTAGCAATCGTGTTTGAACAATATTAAATATAACACACAGCTTAATATCGTGTGCGTTATCGAACTGAGAAGCAATATCCTCCCAGTGTCGAACAAACAGTATAGAGGTCTACCGCATATAGACTTTGTTATAATGAGTATGTGACTTGTTTACCAACATCTGGCGATCTCGTTTTATGGGTTAATAGCTAATAAATATATTAAATAGCATATGTACCATGTCCAACTGTTAAGTATCTTTTCAAATAATAATTACATTTAAGAATGATACTAAAAATGTTTGTATTTACTTTTCTGTGGGAAATATAAATAGAAAATATAATATGTCTAAAGGGAATGTTTTCAGTTCATTTAAACAGCTGTTATTATAACCAAACTATGGGGTCACTAACCAAATTACGTCACAGTTTCAAATTTTGTCAACACCCCCCCCTCCAGAGCTAAGACCTATCCATGTCAATAATACTAGTTTACCATTAGTTTCACTACAATTCTACATAGTTTGACCTGAATTAGCTACATATGTGATAATGTGTTCATATAAATACAAACTAAATGTGACTTTAAAATCAGGGAAATTACTTGCTTTGGGAGTATTATTACAATACTTCTTGTTTTAACGAGCAGCGCTATAACTTATCTAATTTACCATAGATTTGATTATTGATTATTGAAATGGTGACCCTACCATGAGGAAGGGATTTTAAGGCAAGTATGAAAGAGAAATGAGTCTAAGATGATTGTAGCGCGAACTGTATAAGATGATTGTCTGAATAACGAATTGGTAAGCTGGCATGTCCCTTAGACAGAACTGTTAATTAATATCCCAACAAGCAATGGCATATCTAAAGGACCTACAGTTTAACGTAGAGTCCGAACCATTGCCTCTAAATATCGAACTGGTCTAATTATGAAAATGGTCTTTGCGGATTAACGTTGTATGCAATAGTGCTGACGTTAATCCACACAAGAGAACACTACACCCACTGACCATCGCTCACAACTATCCACAATTCGTGACCTCCAAGTAGCTGGATCACGGGGCACGTCACGGTCTCCGTCCATAACTAACTATAACTACAACTATAACTACAGCTATAACTATAAGTTAACGAACATTCTCACACAGGGCTGATCTGACAGATTTGCAATACAGAACAGGTTCTATAAGTACCTATCATAGTCAGTCATATTGCACCTGTGTAACTATATCGAAATGCATTATACTATGGCTAAGTTGAAGCTTATTATAATTCATGGGCACCCTGTAGAGTAACGTCTCATTCATCGAGGACAAAGGATTATTAACATTATAATAATCACTATTAATATTGTATAAATATTCCAATTTAACAAAACCTAATTGAGATTTGATAAGGAAAATTTAAAAAATCTAAAAATAATGTGATACAATAAAGTTCTTAATATTAAACAGTAATTTTATTGAGAAAGGATAATCTTTCAAAGTGAAGAATTTCAGCTTCTGCCTAAACGTGTACCGTATCAAAGGTTGTTAAAATGCGATGTGAAAGATTGCTTTTTGAAGCGATTCGTTTATGAGGATCAGCTGGCTTATTCTCGAGATATTTCTTGAGAGTCTTTGTACAGATACATATCTTTGGGCACAAATTAGGCCTCTTAAATAATCATTATATAAAGTTTCATCTTACTGAATTATTATATAGCTATTAATAAAGGTTCCCTGGATTGAAACAGTAAATCATGTCTGTTACATTCATTCATTTACATTAACATTTACATTTACCAATGAGCAGTTCAAACACAGTGTTTATTGGAAAACAATTTTTATTTATATCTAGAGTGATTCATTGTGCAAATTGCAAATATTGGCTTCCAATATTCTTCGTGCAACTTTCATCAATACTGTTTAGTTAGTGACGCCTTAGAAGTGGTCATATATAGGTTTTTGTTTCTACGATATTGTTTCAATGTCTATCATATTTTACTTCAAGTGACTGATTCCTAAAATCAAATAGAGTTTATAAAGCGAGAACAGTTGTTGAAGCTTCGAAAATAAGGGTTTTTCTTCGGAGAAAATGAAGCCCTTATCGTGACGTTTAAAAGCACTTGTCCAATGCAGAATTCAAGATTTAATTGCTATCAAATTGGTACGTGAGCAGTGGAAATCTGATTTTGTTTATAAAAAAATATCTTTTATTTTTATACGTGATTTAACAAAGTATAAATTGTACAGAGTGTTGAGATAAACATTTATCCACAATCTGGATAAAATAAGTTGGTACCAATCATCATTACATGAGGTACATTGACATGTGTGTTAAAATGGAGGATTCTTAGCCTACAAATGTACGTGAAATGGTACCAATGTTAGTTTCAGTAATTTCAGAAAACTAGTGAAACCATCAAACAATTGTATAAAAATTGTTTCAATACCTAAAAAGTTTAAATATTGTGACACAAATATCAACGGATTCCATGTAAAACATGGAGAAATTTATCCATGAAATACAAGATTTATCTACAGTGGTTTAAATACCTGCAACATGTAATCCTTTTTAAATGCAATCCTTTTTAATGTAATCCTTTTTGAATGTAATTCTTTTAAAAAAAGATTACATTTAGCAGGAATTTAAACACTATAGTAATTATTTGTAGTCCGGAGGCTATAACCTTAAAATAAAAAAGATTTCAAAACTCGGAAAATATATTGATTTTGTTGTTTTATACGGTTTTTATTAGGATCGAATATCTATTTTCAAACGAAATTGGCATAGTATAAATTCAAGCTTTTTGCTAGATATTATATTAACTCGTCTTGATAATATGAAAACTCGGAAATAAATTTATTTTTTATTTTAAAAATATGTATACCATCCTAAAATTATTCCGGTTAAGGCTATTTATTGCTTTGCTTCTTATATGAACTATTTGAATTAATTTTATACTTAAGATGAGATAGTGACGTTTTAAACCCACCAGTAATCCATTTGTTATCTGGCCAGTGTCAGCGGATGGTGATCATTTATAACGTCTCAAACATCTTCTTTGTCACCATTATTAAAAACCCAAAAATACTTAGTCTCCCCTAAGCTATATTACAACACTGCTGTAAGTACAAATTGTCTGTAATCTTTATGTTCGTATTCATTGTTTAAGATTATTGAACCTTACAAGTCCCTATGCTACTACACAGTCTAACGTAATCTGGATGCTGTTAAAGCAAGTCAACGTTCATGGGCCACTACTATAGTAGTATTTAGTATAGGGTACTATAGTAAAATTCGTGTATCCAGAGACTTATACGCCAAGTCATAAGACGTTTTCTACAGCATATTATAGTCAATCAATTGGTCAGAGGCTGCCGTGACAAAGCTTAACCAATTATGTCAAGACGTTTATGCAAAAAGTCATACGTTGTCCAAAAGATGAGGTGCCAAGTTATACGTATTGCAGAAGTTGATATGACAAATCATACGTTGTGCAGAAGTTTATGTGACAAGTTGAACGTAGTGAAGAAGTTGATGTGACTAGTCATATAATGTCCAAATGTTGCTACAGGGCAGATGGTAGAGGCTGGTCAGTAAGTTAGTTTTTCTGAGCCTGCTGCAGTTAGTCAATCAGTGTAATTAAGAGTAAATTAGTGGATCTCCAACGTAATAAATGATACAGGGCAGGTAGGCCTATACCGATGATCAACTTATAGAATGGTCTAGGAATAATATATCATATTTCATATTAACACTTTAATACTTTTAGCCCCCTTTTTTATATATTATGTTGAATTAATTGTTAATTTTGGAAAAAGGATGTTTATAATAAATTTCCCACTTTTAAAATGTGTTTGTATTAAATGCCAACAATATGTTTAAAACGTCATTCAATTTCTTTATGAAGATTAGAATTCATACTCTAAATTAAGTATTCAACCTATAACATAGTAATTCATTTTATTAATCAAAAAAATGCCAGTCGTGACTGAATTATGAACGGTTATATAAATTTACGCCATATACAGTCTAACTATATTCTTCTCATTCCTTTTACTATATTTAGATTTTTATTTCGGACATTTTCCATCACGATTTTGTGTAAAACATCACGACCTTTCGCGATCTGAAATCTGATTCCCTTTTCAAGCGAACTAGTATCTAAAACATAACGCAACTAACACATAATCCGGACTAAGCCGGTATAAAGCTGAAAAAAGTTTAAAGCAGTTAAAAAAATTACAAACAAACCATTCACTAACCATTACACACATAAAAAACATAACGTTGGAAAACTTTATTTCGTATAAAATCGTGATGGAAAGTGTATGCAATAAAAATCGAAATAACATAGATCCACCATCACTAATAATGAATTTCAAACAACGAGTCATTTTATTACTTAAAACCTAGAGCTTAACAGTGTAACGGCATCTATGGGAGTTCTTGGCTGTGAAATGACAATACTTAATAATCAGTAAGTCTCTATTTCATTAAGGTGCATTGTTACATAAATGTATTTTGTTTCTATAATTTACCATAGACTAACCGTTCATGCAGACTGTTGACCGAATGCCTTTTAATGGATTAATACTGTTTTTTGTACATTCACTTTTCCGATGTGGGTGTCAAATTTGCTGTCTGCAATTCAGTACCGCTGCTACATCAAAAGCGTCACCTGGTTTGGATATACATATAAAAAAGATAAACTAAACTAAAATGCGATAGTTTATGAGGTTATAGCGTACCGGCCGAGTGAAGGTACAAGAAACAGTCCCTATATAGTCCCAACAAAGACCCGTCTACTTGTACTTTGGTTATTCTATGGTATAAGTTTCTTTTTGGCTCGTTTCATCTCTCTTAATATCTTCATATCATTTTAAGATTATATGTTAAAACAGATACCTGTATGTACTTTAATAATATGACAATGTTGAATTGTTTAATATTAATTTCCTTTAGCTTATAATTATGCAATTAATTTAAGTAAAATAAAACAATTAATACACGTAAGTAGTCAAAAACATGCAGCTTGCCCACCGGGGCTCATCCTCGTCTTTGTTTCAGGTTTTGCCACGACGCCATTTTGTTTTTGGCGCTGGTGTCACAGAACGTCATTAACACGCCCACTGAAAAATGGCAATCCGCCCCACCCTGTGCCCAGTGCTCCTTGAACTCTTATGACGGACGTACTTTGTTCTTTGTAATCTGGTATTGTGACTTTTGTTTCTTGGTATCTTTTGTAAGTAGTTTTACTACGCCAAACATTTGCTTTCAGATTTTAACCGGATTATGTACTAATGTTATAATATTTTAGGTTCCAGCTCAGCTGAGAACGGGATCAAATTCCAGATCCCGAAACGTCGTGAATTTTGTTTTTCTAACCGAAATGGAAAATGTCCGCAGTAAAAATCTAAACAGCAGATAAAGTAGTAGTGTAGTTTTTGAACTAAATTAAGATGATGGGACTTAATCTATGATTAGTATAATTAGAAATAAAACTGTAAACCTCACAGTACTTAACTGTTAGCCCAGCAGTCTTTAATTTAAAGTCATCCATAAACTTTGATTGATCAGACGAAATAAGGAATAGTTATATTGCGAGATATACTCGGTCGCTTGAGATTGAATTTGAATGTCACGTGACACGCCTGGTGTGAGACCAGGGATACCATTATCGGGCCCAAAACAAGCAGAGTCTCATGAATATATTCACCCTAACTACCGGTAGGTTGTTTGTATTCTGAAGAGGGAATTACCCCGAACAACTCAAATATGGGAAGTGCTCTCACTGAGTAGATGGTAACTGTGCATTCAACACCAAACATCCAATTCCTTACTGTTCTTATTTGTCTAAGATGTGCTCTGTTTGCAATCGTAAACGAATATTATTGTAACTATGTACTCCATCTTGTGACGAAACAAATTAACACTTATCATTATTGGAATGGTTCTTAATAGGGCTAATGTTAAGACTGTATAATGTTTAAATATATGTAATTCAGATTTAAGTTTTGGATAGTGATTTGTGCTGTTTATTAATACCGTTGGAAAAAACCTTAACACTATGTACATGAGTGAGCATTAAAACAAGCAGAAGTGTGTAACACATTGAAGATAAATATAATTTTGATTCCTTTTATGATATAAAGTTCCTTCGTTTATTGAAACCTGGAATCGGAATACGGAGATACTAAGAAATGCTGGTAATATTATTTTAATGTGAAGTATCAAACTAATTGGGAAAAATCATGTGAGAAAGTAAATTGAGTTGAGAAAGTCCTATGTAAAATTTAAACAAAATTGTCGTGAGGAAAATTTAGTTTAATGTATTAAATAATTGGTTTAAGAATTTGATAATAGACGACAGTATTCACTGTCACAAAAAATAAAATAAACCCTTACAATTGTTGGGTTATAGTAAGGTTGGCCTCAAGTCAGTCTTGTGTTGTCAATGTTATTTACAGGGGGCAGAACCACTCCAATTACGACCAGATGTCCCGTAGGTGATTGTTGATGTAGACTTAGTACCCATTATCACTGTGTCCTTAGATATTTGTAATATAAATTTGCATAACACTAAGACACATCCTTCCAATTAAACTGATTTTTAATAATTACTCTAAAACCTGTCGTAGTTGTTAATTTAGTCAATTATAATAACCTTTATCTGTACTAATAAATTATTTCCTGATTTGTATACGAATGATTTAAATAAAACAATCAAGATTTTTAATGATAGGGTAGAAAAACGAATTAAATAGACACTTTACTATCTTGGGAGTCCCGCCAAAATAATCAACAATTTAATTATTCCTATTATCTCAATCCTCATTCATACATGGTTGAAAAATATACCTTACGGTATGGTTGCAATTTGAATAATTATCTAATCTATTGACAAAACATATAATGAGGTCATAACTATTTTAATGAATAAACATTGTACGTGAATCAATGTGACAGTACATTATTTTGTATTCATTCATACACATTTTCTCGAAACACTAATTCAAAGACACAGAATCCCTTTGAGAAGTCAAGGATTGTAGAGCTCCAGGGCGTTTCTTACGCTGTGAGATTTATAAATAATCCAAATGTAGATTTATAATTAGAATGTATATTATCTATGTTAAATTAGACTATGTAATAATAATAAACTAAGACATATACACATTTTTCTCATTGAGAACTAATTTCCTTCAAGTATCACGTATATAATAAATTATAATCTGCGTAATTATTAACCTTTTCATCGGAAATCTTTGAGATTTCAATATTTTAATTGATTGCTTATTTATTTCAACTAAATGTCTTCTAAACTGTTGTATGAATACAAACTAGCTTATATACCTTATTTGTAATCACCAGTTCCTTTTCACCATACGACTACGCGTATTTTGGTTCTACACGTACTAGCGGTTCTCAGGTCAATATAGAAAATTTACCTCTTTACGATTCGTCATTTCGTTATTTAGTTTAACATGCAATAAAGTTCAACATTTGGGTAAATTGTAAATAGCACATAGCCTACAGAGTGGTTTTAAAGTCCCTTCGCCGCTCATTTTTTTACAATTTATATTGACATGGATGTTTTAAACGGAAGTTACGTTGTATGGTTAACGGACAGCAATTTAGAGGGACTGAAAACATTCAATTTAGACAAATTCATAATCAAATATATTTCCCAAATGGAAGTAAATACATTTGTAAGTTTTTAAAGTTATTTTAAACTATGAGGTTAATTTAATGTGTACATACCCTAACGTTTTGGGAATTAAAAAAATAGGGGTAACCTGAAGTCCAAGATGCAGAAGTCAATTTCAAAATTCGTAATGAGAAGCTTGTCATGCAAGGTACCAAATATGTTTTATCTTCTCCTTGCGAATGCAGTGGAAAAATCTAAATTAAAAAAATTGCTTAGTTTTTGAGATAGCCACTGGCCTAATATTAGACTATTTGAGACTAATATTAGAAGTAAATAAATGTTATAATTAAAATCTTTCCATACGTCATATAGAATAACACTGCCACCCCTCCTGTAAACAGTGCCACAATCGAAATTCAAAAAGATTAAATCATTTTCAAGATATCCGTAGGTCTAGGATGTCGGCGTCATCATGCAAGTTTTCGTTAGAAGCCTTTTTATATGACGTATCAAATTGCGCTGCCCTTCTCCACACAGTTTTCAAAATAGACTTAGATCTTGGATAAAGGAGCAAAAATCAACTTTTTCAATAGAAACTTGTCTTGCGACATGAGCTATGATTGTAAAAATACAAACTTTCGAAAAAATATTTTTTTTCAATTTCGTGAATTATAAAATGTAAACAAATACGTTTATATTTTATAATTAATTTTTGGTTTAAAAAATCATGTTGTTTTTACTTAACTTCGTAAGCTATTTTCACCATATTAATTTTGTTCATATGTTGTATTTCATAACTATACTCCAAGTCGTCTAACACGCTTATAATAAAAAGTTTCATGTTAACTCCTAGATCCTACACCTATGGCTATCGTAAAAACGATGCAACCATTTTGAATTTCGGCTGATATACTGTGTTCAGGAGGGAAAGCCAGGACTATTTGATACGTCCCATGACAAGTTTCTAACGAAAAATGTATAAAAGAAAAATATTGACTCCTACGTCCTAGACCTATGGCTATCTGGAAAACTACGCAGCCTTTTGCTCTCTCCCTTATACGATAGTAAGGAGAAAGTATTGTTTTCGTCAGCATTTTTGAATTTGAGTTTCTGGTGGATACATCCATTTTAGAGCACCCTGAATCGAAAAAGTGGTTTTAGACTAATGTCTTTTCATATGTCTGTATGTGTGTGTGTGTGTGTGTGTGTGTGTGTGTGTGTGTGTGTGTGTGTGTGTGTGTGTGTGTGTGTGTGTTTGTTTGTGTGTGGGAAGGGATGTGCAGAAGCCTAGAGCCGAGACTAACGGTCCAATTTTCACGAAACTCAGTATGTAGGTAACAATCTAATGTTTCTGGGAACATTTTAATTTTTTTTGAACATTTGATTTTAAAGGTTATTTCACCCCGAAACCCACCAAAAATACGTAAAAGGAAATTTTCTTCAAAACGGCTTTAATGATTGTGATGAAAATCAAAGCATTTATAGTAAACAAAATGGCACTACTCACGTTTCTAAAAATATATGGGCTTAAAAGTTATTGGCTTTTAAAAGCTAAAAAACATTCTTTTGTTTATTTTTCTGCAAAAACAATAATAGTAAAATAGACTTTGCCTACCACTATTGAAACCCCCTTAAAACTATTCAAATTATTATTTTGAATCATTAGTCTATGACTAACGGTTCCAGAGAAAAGTAAAATTTAATATCTGTGATAAGCTTAGTTCATTTTCTGTGAGCCCCCAATGTTATTCCTATAAAAAATATTAAAAAATAAATTTCTTCCTTATATCCTAACCATTTTCCATGAAACTTGGTATGCAGCGTAAGGTCACATTACCCAAAAAAATCACTAAAAAAAGGTTGGTATTACGTGGGGCTGGTGACTCCATGAAATTCTAAGAATTAAGTTTGTTTCTCTTGTTATTTTTAGAAATAGCTTGTCATGTTTAAAAAATCAATGAATTATGAAAATAATATTTAGATAAAATTTAAAGTATATTATGGTTTTATTATATTTAAATATTAATTCTAGAAAAACGTAAGGGGGAAGGAATAGTAATATCCTGAAAGGTGTAACACCCACAAAATCAAGCAGCAATCATACATTTTGTGTACTATTTCTTTTAATTAGTTTCACTACAAAAAACAGCAAATTTATTCTAGTTATAACTCTATTGCAATTGCTTCCACTTTATGAAAATTATCCATCCAGCATAGTTTTGTTGCATGCAACTGGCACAGAGATACATAACGGTTCACAGCAATCTAAAAATACAGATCCAATTGCAAGTCCGATTCAGCATAAACCATGACTAACTATTATCCCCTCGATGTGCGGGAATCAGCCGTCCTCAACAATGCACTAGCTCCACCATTGTATCTGCCAAATTACAATCCTCATCCTGCCTGTTAATCAACCCTTTTAACATGAGCCAATTATTGAGTCTGAGCAAATGTATACAACTAGTTTACAAAACATTGATGCTAAATTTAATGAGAGTTAATTGCTTCTGTTGTTCAATAATAGTATAGTATCTAGTTGATTGCAGGCTAGGTTTATAACGTAATTTCTTTATTTTAATGCTCCCCACTTGTTGTCATTTTACGTCGTTGAGACCAACCTCACAGAAGTTTAATAATATATAGTTAAAATCCTTTCTGTTAGTTAGTTAGTTCAATCTTATAGTTAATAAAAAAACTCACGTTAACAATACTAACATGTCAATAATAATTTTTCTATGTGTATATCACCATATAATTGGAACGTGGTTGATAACTTTGTTTTTTTGACAGTTAAAATTCATATAACTGTCAGATGTCAATAGTAGTTAACAGAGGGTTGATAACGTCAATCAGAGCGTTTGAGTTGCTCTATATCATTCTCCTGCATCAAATGTTGATTTTTTACTCATAATATTAGTTATTTTCTACCTAATACGGATGAAACTTAAACCCCACTCTTTTTGAGGCTATTGAAGGTGCGGAGCATTCACTTAGCGGAAGTAGGGAATACATGGAAAATTTAATTATATAATTTAGCTGGAATATATAAAGGGCGTGTTTATTACATAATAGGTAATAAAAATAAATATTTTTCTGGATTAATTAAGTGTCTAGACTGATTGTTTTAGTTATTTCTAAGATATTCATATATTTTACGTTCAATAACAATTATAAAAATGTATCGTAAATGTTAATTGGTTTTATAAACAGCTCAATAAACAATACCGCAATATTAGTGTTAATGGTTCCATGTGTATATTTCCATGTAATACCATTGTTTTATTACAACTAAAGTGACCTAAAAACTAATTAAGGTTAAACATTTTTTTAAATTTTATAATATTGAAATTTGTCTTACGATTTCTTGTCGCAGTAAAAATTATTATTGGTTTGACGAAAATAATACGGAGCTTAGAAATTAGCACGATTGTTCAGTACACTCAACTTCACGCTACAGTATTTTTAAAGTTCCTGCGCCTAGGATATAAGTTAACGGTAGGACAAAGTTTATGGACTTTAAAAAATGTTTAACTGGAATGTTTATATATTTCTTCAAAATCCAGTTGAATTAAAAGTTGAAGTAAATCCTCAAAAAACTAAATAGTTTTATTGTAAATGTCATACAATGACTTTGTCCACCGATGAAACGTTATTGGCTTAGATAAAGAAAAGCTTGAAAAATTCAAGCGAATGTATCAATTTAAAATTCTATCATTCCCTCTGTATATTCTTAGCACAAAAAGAGTTAAATTAAGTGCATAAACTAGGCAGTAAATGACAATAAGATAATTCAGTAATAATATTAAAAACATATTTATAGATCATAGTAGTTCTTCGTAAAATATTATTAGGTTAAATAATTTAATTTTATGTAATAATTCTTTATTGTTTACAAAATGACAAAAATGTCTAAGTTATCTAAACATGACAAATACATATGTCAAATATTAAAAAATTAACGAATAGACCATAGACTTAAAAATTATTCATTATTTCGACTAATATTCCTAATTTCGATCACAGTAATGATAAAAATTAACTTTATTTCTTTTTCTTCACTATAAAATGTAAAGAAAGATGTTACATTAAATTAAACATTGAATCAGTTATAACAGCAAATGTTTTTTATGTATTTTAGTGTTAATAAGTTCACATTAGTATTTATGTTTCATTTTCTAAAAATGTAAACATGAAACTTAGGACGTTCACACGTTAAAAATAGGAAATGAGTATTCCTATGTGTTCAATTTAAATCTTCTAAATTCAAACTGTTTGGTTCAGTATATTCGTTATCACAAAAAAAAAAAAAAAAAACACAAAAAAAAAAACATAAAAACATATTTATAGATCATTACTTTTCTATAGTAAAAATTATTGTATTGTGTCCTGCTGGGAAATAGGTTAGATTATGGATATGCCAAAGGTAATGTTTTCAGTTCCTCTAAACAGCTGTCGTTATAGCCATATGACGTCACTGTTTCAAATTTTGGTCTCAAAAATTGCCAACACCCCACCCCCAGAGCCAAGACATATCTATGTCAAAAAATACAGGTATGTAGGCCTATATTGAATGAAGAATAAAAACTAGATATCCATTTTGACCTTATTCCATGTCCATCATCCCGTGTGTGATCGACCGACTCACAATCAGCTCAACATTAAATCTTATCTATCCATTTTCTGTAAACTATAAGAATTAAATGTATGACTATCATTTAGCAAGCATTTCCAAACTATTCCCAGTAAACAATGAACTCTATTTACAAATGTGATATATCAGCTGGCTAAGTGTTTGACATTTGCTTCAGCGGAGCATGTGAGGCCCAGATGAAACTGACGTGACTTACTGCCACTCATCACTCATGCTCATTACACAGCTTATCAACTCATGAAAAGCATTACTCACTCGACTAATTTCAGTCCCTCATTATTTGCCGATAAGTATTCTATAAGCAAAATCAGTTAGGTCAAATTTAAAAAAATCACAATGCAATGAAAAAGAGTGGAATAATGGTATATTAATAAAATATAAATAAGTCATAATAACCTGTACTATTCAATAGTGGATTCAATTTATTCATTTTCTAACTTTTCTCCCTTAAAATTATACCAATTCGGTAGTTTTTTTTTAAATTTGTATCATACGTTAGACACAAATAATGTTTTAAGGTACTGGTAATTAAGAAAATTCACATGTAAACCTGATTACCTAAAATTATCAATTATTTTACTTTATAAAATTGTGATATGTTTCTTCTAGTGACATTATTACTTCATAGTATTATATTTTTCATACAGCCAGGTAATTTACTATCATACTACAATGTAACCATTTTATTTCTCATAACCACGGAATGAGAGTAAAATTGTATGTATCGTCCACTAATTAGGTACTAAATACTCGTAATCTAGTGTTGAGAGAAACATTTTATTCAGTCTCCATTAACTTGATGTTAAATAGTTTCAGTGCAACATATTGTTAGTAAAGCACTTCTCAAGTATAGAAAGGGAACATTTTATTCATTGTTTATCAACAAAATATTAAATAGTTTTGGCACAACATATAGTTAGTAAAGCACTCCTCAACACATAAAGCTTCCTTATAATTCTTGTCAGCGGCAAGCCCTAATGTACTGACGATCTCATTAGAGGCTGCAAGACAAACAGGATTTCTCTCTGAAGCATTTAAATAATTACTCCGCATATCAGAGGGCTCAAAGTCTGGCTGGATTAATGCTTTTCTTTCCATCTTAATCACTTAACTGTCTTAAGAAACAGGAATAGCTTAACGGAATTGGAATTATCGTGAATGTCTCCAAAGCATATTTATCTCAAGGGGCTAAAATGTTTGCTATCTTGTTAAGTAGTATAAATTAGAATAACAAAAATAATAGTTTACCGGAAATAATACTTAAACACTAAAGGTCGGGTTACAGCAAGCACGTTTTTAAAGTATTATTTTTTGTAATGGAGTAAACAGAACTCATGAAAATTATTGTATTTTTAATTCACAGGAAATCCAAACATTAACTTATGATTTTTTTATGAAACTTGAGGGACAGGTTGATTTTTTACTATAAATGTGTTAGAAATCTAGAACATTCAATATAACAATATACATTACATGTGTAATGTGTTGAAACTTTTTTTTTCTTATTTTTTTAAAATGTTTCTTTATCTTTATAGGTACCTTGTTTCTTTTGAATTTTTGCTCATCATATTAACTAATATATTTCTACACATGGTTGTATTACATGTATTGTATTATACATGAATAGGTACAATTTATATTTTTTAACACATTGTGTATTGGGATGGACAAATATTTCAGCTCGATAATAATGACTAATACTCACTATGGAAATCCCCTCTATTCTTAATCTTATGGTTAAAAGGGATTTAGATTCAATTTAAGGGATTTATATTTTTAAAAACCCCTAAACAATATTTGTTTTACAGCTTGAATCGATAATATTAATGACCCTTATTCCCCTTATGACCCTTATTGTGAAAAGTCCCTTTTTTATCTTAAGGAATTTAGACTTATTAAGAGTTGTCACAGTCCAAAAGAATTATTTTGTCACATATCTTGTCTAAAACTTTTATTGGTTGGTCAAATTGTAATCAGACTTAAGTCAAATTTTTCCAAGCATTTAAAATCATTTATGTGTCACTAACGTAAAATATAAACAATGGTAATTAAGTTATTATATTTCCAGCGTAATAAATGAGGAACAATATGTTTTACACTTGATTTCATTAAGATTTACAAATACACCCCTTGCCCGAGCTGGCGATGGAAGCTTCGGCGTCCGCCTAATGAGGCCAACGTTGTCAAGTGGCCCGTTTTCAAGATTTGTGAACCGTCGGTCATCAAATCCGTGTAAATCTGTCGACTGCGTCATAACATCGTTTGAGATAAACACTCTTGCGTGATAATTATCCTGGATTATTTATATTATTCGTTAATTTAATTTAAAAATTAATATAAACTAATTATTTTAATTTTAAAGTTATTGTGTCACAAACTATTTTAATATTTTCAGTATACCTACTTGTTTTGTAAAGTAATCGCTAATCAAAAACCACTTCAGTTGACCACTCATCTGCCATAGTGTAGCCATACCGCACGGAAATAATGGAGTCATTTATTTTCCAATAATATTTTAATTACGAAGAATGGATTTGAAACGGTTATTAATTTTACTAATGGATTATTTCCCTTAATAACAGAGCTTAGCACGTAAAATATATGTTCGCAACACAGTATTTAGGCGTATAAAATGTTTCTGAATACATTTTTAATCATGGAAGTTGATATATTTCAAACGAATATTTACAGTGCTAGGTAGTGGGTTTAGTAATAAGTCACTGTCAGAGGGGAAGGATGTGGAATCTGCGAGGGACGGCTAGGGAGCTAGCTGCCTGGAATACTCAAGTGGAGCCTCAGGCCCAACCTGGGCCACAGTACTAGTATATGTTAAACTCATGACTTACAACAATTTTTATTCTTGATGTAAATAATTTTAATATTTAATTTTCTTGGAAATTAATGTTACATTGCTATGTATGATGAACGTAAAATAAATTTTATTTTTAATTTGGATCGTGATAAATAAGTAATGAGAACTATCGCCGTTAATTAACTAAAATAATTAATTAAATTGTTTGCTTAAGCATGGTGTAATGCTTAACATCCGTGTCTGATTGGTCTAGCCTCGCCGCAGTCCCACCAGGGAAACACTAGCCCCGCGCGGTCTGTACTGCATCCAACTGATATGATTAGTGTGTGGAACTCAAATTAGATATTCAAACTAAATTTAGGAGTATAACCATGGAATAACATTTTACTTAAGTGCAATTTTAATGAATACCTTGTACCTAACACCCATAATTTATAGTAACAGCATGTGATATCTTTAAGGAATAAAAACATTTTTATCATTAGATTATATACACACATTCTTTTTTCCTCACATGTCTTTTTAGATATAAAAAATATTTATTAACTTTTATTTTATTGTATGAAGAAATAAATAAGAGATTAATTAACTTTAAAAAAGCTATTTTATCCAATCTGTAAAAATAAATATTCTGCTAAGATGCTGAAAGGTATGGCATTTGGAAATTCGTGGAATATACCATATAATAATTATAAAACCCTGTTCTAACGGTGACTTAATTTGCTAACCGAGGTTTAGTCTACTATCCATAACCAACTGTTACGTATAGGTATACCTGCTAATGGACACTAAATCCTCATGTCTCGTGTTAAAGTAACGCATTGTAACCGGCATAAAGCTAATTTAAGCCATAACACATAGTAATAAAAATTTTTAAAATGTACCTTTATTTCAACTCCCAGTGAACAATTAATTAATTAAGATTTTTCCCTTTTAGTAAGCGACACTATATTAATACTGGGTTTAAAACTCCAAACAGCTTTTAGTCCGCCCGCTACCCTCTTTAAACAATTAGTGAGAATATTTAGCTTTTATTATTTGATTCAATTTTCAAATTAAAAGTGTTACATTTGAAATGTATGCAAAGATGCGTTAACTACAAATATAATATAATATTAAAATATAATAATGTAAAAATGTGATATAATTATAAAATGTTTTTCTGAAATATTTTTTCTAACAACCTTGATATGACGGTTATATAAAATTTATTACAAACCTTCTTGTTACTATTATCTGAAACTTATGATTTTTAATACTGTGGAATACTGAAATACTGTGAAATATAAATTGCTTTTTATTAACCAAAAGATTAATTTTTTAACGAGGAAGGATAATAAAAAATTAGGCAACTTAATAATGCTTGATCCCTTATTTTGCACAACTGGAATCTCCAAACTTAAGTAGAAACAGTTTTTGATTATTATATACAGGGTGATTCAAGATGATGTGCAATAACTCAGGATCTAATTATACACGTAAAAATTATATTTAAATTGGTTTGGAAATGATGGTTCGCGAGTTACGCCTATCGAATGATTTTGCTTAAAATGTATTACCTAGATGGGATGATGAATTAAGGGAGAACCAATTAGAAGTCGTAACTGTCCTTATGGAATTTCACCTGAAAAGTGAATGGTAAATGTGGAGAATGTTTATATTAGTTTGTGACAAAATTCCACGTAAATCAAAAAGAAGAGAGACAGAGAAACTTTAAAGTACTGACTTTTACTTACTTTTATTAAATCTTAACGTCAAACATAATTATTAAATTAGGGCCAAAAGACAAAGTTTCGAAAAAAATACACAGGAAGTTACATGTTTAAACAAGTATACCATACACTACTATACATATTCGATTTCATACAATTTTTCAATGAACTAAACCACACATATTTGTTACTTATTACATATTTGCTACATACACATTACATATGCCATATACTACATATTTACTTGTGACATATATTATACTTGTTAAAACAAATAGTTTAAAATTTAGAGAATAGCTTGAAGATTTTTTAAGACATTCATATCAGTCACGATTATTTTATTTAAACAATTTATAAGGGGAAAGTATGTATAATTTTAGAGTTCAATTTAATTATTAGCAGTTTAAACATGCACATACGTATTCGTAAATATTTAATTAATAAACGAAGAATACACTCTAAATAATGCAATGTATTTAGTTTCGTAACTACAGTTCTTTGGTTTTTTCTAAATGTGTGTCAAAAGAAATATAAAAAGAGCTTTCTGTGAGATGGAACACAACAATGCAAGCGCTGAGCATAAACCAAAGAAATAGTTACTTTACGTAAAACGAAGCCTCTGCTGTGCATACTGAGAATTAAATATGACAACACTGGGCATCTTTCAAGTTATATTAATTTAATTATTTTTAAATGGTTGATTTTGGAATTTCTTTTTTTTTAACTATTGTTGCCTGATGGTATTATAAGATTGGAGTATCTAATTTTATTTCATTCGGGCTTGGTTTGTTGTAATTGACTCCTTATCCGGGTTTCTTGATTATAAAATTATTGATTATTATTAAAAATGATTTACTTGAATGCGAATATTTGTAAATGGACAAAGCTAAGAATTGTGTCCAAAGTAAAATAGGGTCACCGCTCTGTTTTAGCTATAACAGCATTGGGACTACTTAAGTTGAATAATTTTACATAATGAATACGGACGGGGACATTAATATTACAGATTATTCACGTACAGCCGTGTTCGAATATAACTGAGTATTGTTGGGTTTTTAATAATGGTGACAAAAAAGCTGTTCGAGATGTTATAAATGATCACCATCCTCTGGCACTGGCTAGATATATTAAATAGATTACTGCTGGTTAAAAATTTCTCATTTTATGGAGGTTGGATTAAAATTAAAATGTAATCTTCAAACATAAAAGTATAATGAGTTATCTCTTGCATAAATACATCTGTAAATTAAAGATACTCACAAGTATTTGTTTTGTTTGAGTCAATATTGTTCTTCCTTTCCACCAACGACTCTTGTTGATAAATGACATATACCTTTAAAAGTTATTTCCCTTGGCTAGAGTATATTATATATCTATCTATAATATCATAAAGAAGAGCCGGTTTCAGTATATTTGTTGATTTGTAGGTTTGTTTGTTTGTGGGCATGTTTATTGTGGTAAGTAAACGCGAAAAATACTGAACCCTCCGGTTATAAATTTTACACAAAGGTAGAACCTTAACTCATGTAACTTATAGGCATATATTTATTTCCTTAAAATCCCTTCGGGCTACGCCCGGTGAACGTCCATGGTTTCAATGTTTACATTTTCAAAGCATATCAACATAAAAGTACATGAATGTGAACAGATGTGGACACTAAAGTTTGACAGTTCAGAAAGCAGAAGTCATAATTTCTGTGAATTTCCTAGGTTTCATTGTTTACAGTTTCTAATGTCAGCATCTGTTTACATTACATTTTGACAGTTCCAGAAGAAGAATAAAGGTTCATTTTTACAGACAAACTGCTGGATTGAAATTAGTATTGCCGAACAAATTAGAGTTTTCTCCCGATGTATGGCAAGACTTTAGCCCGGGACCATGTTACTTTTTCGTTTTAGGGTGCCTAGAGGCAAAAAATAGTCTTTAAAAATTATATATATGTGTGTGTGTCCGAGAACACGATAGCTGTCGTAAAAATGGTTCGATCGAGACCAAATATGGTAAAGATGTGTATTACTACATTTACTCAGACGAGTTTGTAATCCAGATATATCGACTAATCAGAACGGGTAGTGTGGGGGGGATTTGTACCCCGAAAAATGGGGGTTTTCACTTGTAATTTATAAAAATTCAAATTTCTTTCTTTTATCTTTTATTAATAGAACAAGCTCCAAAACTACACAATTTAGTTCTTAAAAGTTGTTCTATATCTCCAACGGTTTCCGAGATATTAAAAATCTAAACACAGTACATTGTACTTAGGGGCACCAATGCTAATCTCATGGAGGATAAGGAAAAATTAATATTTCCATTACTAACCAATATTTTTGGATGATATATTTAATCTAGCTTCATGTGGTTGAGATCCATTCATTTGTTTGATGAACCATCACTAAAATTAAATTAATTAAGCTTTAATAAAAATATTTACTTTATGATACAACAGAAATTTGTTAACAAAAGAGCATCATTTTGAAAGGAAACAAACCCGTTCTTCCTCTCCAAATACAAAAGAACAAAATTATTTATAAACTAGAATTATTTAGTAAGAAATGTCTCCGACCTGAATTTGCTTTCGTTATGCTATTTAGATCCACCTCAGCCAGATTTCCGCTCCCCTAATGTAATGTTTCAAGATCTTTTGTTATTTATTGTTTAAAGTTGCTCGTATCTTTTATAATATCCATTTTTATACAACTAAAATATTTAAACTGACTCGAATATAATAAACAATACTCTTATTACATGTTCTAAAATAATTATTAATTATTTAAAATACTTTTAACACACAGTAAATAGGTTTACCCCTGACGTGGTTCAGAAATTCAATAAAAATTCTTTTTTACCGTTTTTTGTCAGTCTCTTTACTTTGAATATACTTTTTAATCATTCAATTATTTGTTGTAAAACCAATTATTTATAACTTTTAATTTTTAAATTACTAAAACTAATTAAAGACAAGATTGTATAGAACAAGCCCTCATAGACACAATCCAGCCGCCACTCACCACCAACCGTCATATTGCGAGCCATGCTAACTTAGGTCTACTGGAGATTTACCAGCTTCTTACCTATACGTACATTGATAAGAGTCATTGGTCTTAAGCTTCATTTATGAAATTCTTCGATTCAACTCAGTTTTTGTCAAAACTGTTGAATTTTAGTCTACGATGATTGTGTAAATATCCGTTTTGGGGCTCCCTGAATCCAAAAAGTTTTTTTGGTCTACATTTGTCCGTCTGTCTATCGGATGCCTAAGTAGTGACTAATGTAAAGGCCTAACCAATGATTTTTATAAATCGTGTATAAGGACCCACTTTGCAATACATCGATCCGTTTATATCACTTCTAAAATTATTATACTTACAATTACTACCTTGGAAAGAGGATAAATCCAAAAAATTTGACAACTCGTAGTAAGAAAGTGTCTGAAAGTTTTTTGATACGCTGAGATACATTTATTTTCTTTCAACTTTCATAATTGTTATTTTTTATTTAAGGTACGCATTATTTAATTCACATTTAAAGGAAGAATATATGTATTGGTCCACTGGTACAGTTTATTTCAAAGTTTTAATGGTTTTCTTATTCATATTCATGTATGGAAAGAGCACAATGTGGGTCTTTTAAAGTGAATATTAGTGAAGAAAAATGGATTTGATAGCTTCGTCACTTTTATTACACACCAGCTGTTTTAAAGTATGTACAACAATTATTGTAGCTCAGGATTGAGTTAATTAATATTTAATGGACTTAATAAAAATATTTTCAAAAAAAATCTGATGAATATCGAAACACCCATATCTCATGACTTGCCATAAAAAATTATATTTCTATTCTTAAAATAATTTAGATTTTTCTATGTTAACTGTTTCAAATGAACCTCAATGAGATAATTATGGAATGGCAAGTATTCAGCTAAGGAAACAAATGCATTTGTTTTGGATCAACCGTTTTGCAGTTTTCCTGCGCCATCGGGGCGGCAAAGTTTGACAGTAAACACCTCACGGGTCGTTGGTTGGTCGATTTATGACACACCCTGCAATTTGCTAATAGATGAAAGACACCACGGCTTTGAACAAGAGATTTCGTATTGGTAAGTTATTTTTACAAATAGTATAAGAGACTTTAACTGAAAAGTCTTTAACTGGCCACAACTAACAATTGTACGTAGTATTTTTGAATTGTATAAAAAATTACTAAAATCAATTATAGTAATGTGAATTTTTAAAATAATATAAATAATAATAGGTAATTAGATTGCGATACAAAATTTTGTCGGTTTGATTAAGTTAAATACATTGTTTAAATTCTTTTAATGATGTAGTTTTATCTATTAATATACATTATTGCGAAAAACATGTTAAGTTAATTTCTAGGCATTAGAGTAAAATACATTCGATTGTTGAGAGCTCCATTTACGTCTCTCGGAACTTTGGTTGCAACAAATTTCCAATACGTTGTCATATACATCAAAGCGGTAGATAAAAATCGGTATTCGTTATTCGTGATTTATCTTAACCGAAGCAACTCGTAATTTTCGATATTATGTTTATAAATACAAAGTTTTTAGTTTCTGATCGTGTTAATATGCATTAAGTTTGTTGTCAGCCCTTCATATTATTATGTTTCATGCTATTATTTCTATAGAGCTTTGTAAAAAAATGTATATTCTTTGGGAGAAGAAACTTAAATCGTGGATATATGATTGTAGGGGATATTTCCAGTTGATTTAAAAACAGCTAAACAGCTGATTTCATAACCATATCGTCACTTCCATCACACATCTTGTGACTCATAAAACACTAATCCCCCCACCAAAGCCTAGACATATCCGTTTTAACTTTGCTTGTAGCTTACCTTTGCTGTAAGAGTGATTATGGTACTGTACTACATTTTGTGTCTGGCACAAACGAACCCTTGACTCACAAATTAGTCAACACAATTGGATTAGTTACCTAAAGATATAGTTAGTAGCTTGCTTTGTGAAATCATAATAAATGTGATTAAGATCCACCAAGTGTTGGGTAAAATGTTACACTTAATAGCTATGAAACTATGAGAATAACTCGGTTTTATGAGTCAAAAGGAACCGTTGTATTAAATACTGGAGGGCTTTAAAAAGACTTGAAGAAACCTTATGATTGTAAATAACGGCATCGCGAAGATTGTTGAATTACGAGTATAATATTTTTTAGTATTATAAAGTATTGATTGTTAAAAACTAGCACGGGTAAAATATTTATTTAAATTGAAAGAAGTAACAGTAGTGAATGAAAACTGTAAAAAACAGTCGACCTAATGTATCTATTCCAATTAATTAAATTATATTAAATTTATTCAATTATTTAATTTGGGTAGAAACCTTGTTGGAGGGAATGCAGACAGAATGTGTTCACAAAATTGTCTGTTAATCTGACAAAAGATGAGACAGCGGGAGTGGAAAATATATGAGTGACTCTCCTAAATGTGTTGAGGTTGTCGAGTATGAGCTTCTATTACGATCCCTTTCTTAGTTTTATGTTGTGGCAGCGAAGTGTTTTCAAAGCAATATAATTTTCAGGAAAGATTTGATTTTTTAAAGTTTAAATAACAATAAAACAAAATAATAACCGACCTTATACAGTGATAATCATTTATGCTCAGAGGAAACATTACTAAGCACAATACAATACAATACAAGACTAAGTAAAGTAGGATGAATACAGGTTAATACCACTCTAAATACTCGTATACCAGGATATGAATAAGGTACTTTCACACCTTGTAACTTGAAGTTTGCTCTCTGAGAACTAAACTGCTCCTTCATATTCTACAAACTGCTTGAAGTTACATGCAGAATATAGAGTTTACTACAACTTAGAATTTCTACAGGTGTTCTCGAATCTACAACTAACGCCGACTGGCAGGCTTGTTTTACAACCGTAACCAACGTTTAAGTCTTAATTAATCACATCCAACGAGTGGACGAAATTAAGAAGTCATTAAAAGTGATTGCTCGGTTGTCTGGAACCTTGGCTATTGTCTATCTAGCCACCGCAAACTTACTTTTCCCCTTTTAAAAATACTTTTCTATGATCAAATAATGATGAAATAATAAATAAAGTAAAATACCCCTTCGCAGCAGACCTGTGTACTCTGCAAATTTACAAATAAATAATATAATAATTAACACAGTACATTGCATTTTGGGACTACAATGTTAACTTATGGAGGATGAGGGAAAATTTATATTTCACTTATAAATCAACATTTTTGGACGAAACTTGGTAACTAGCTCCATGTGGTTGAGATTCCATTTAGAGTTTGCCTATTCTCATTAAGATTAACGTGGGAAAGAGTATGCAGGTTTGCTGCTGTGAGGAACACTGAAAGTAGGCATTTCTACAATAAATAATTTTTATCTTGACCATTTATACCAAGTTTCATAAACATCTGTCCATAGATAAAGGACAAATCCTGTTATCCCATTCTCTATATGATTTAATACACTACAATTTAATCCTATTCTCAGTATGATTAACATGGGAAAAGAGTATGCAGGGTAACTGCCATGATAAACACATTAACTATGATTTTTAATTATAAATGGAATCTCAACCACATGGAGCTAGTTACCAAGTTTCGTCCAAAAAATGTTGATTTACAAGTGAAATATAAATTTTCCCTCATCCTCCATAAGTTAACATTGTAGTCCCAAAATGCAATGTACTGTGTTATACTTTTTAACATCTCGTTAACCGTTGAAAACAAAGCAAAACGTTAAAAGGCTACTTTGTGTAGTTTTCTTAAGCTGATTCTAATGATAAAAGGTAAAATTTAAAATGTTTTATAGGGGTACCTTCCCCCCAAAACAAATATATTTAATATTAAATTTAAAATGTTTATTTTCTTATTTAATTATACCCTATCAGGTTATAAGGGTTTAATGCCCTTTTTTGACCCCTATCTTCAACAACCCCCAAATAGGGGTAGTTTTTACGAATAACCCATTATAATGGGAAATATCATATCGTAATTTCTAATAGTGATATCAACATAACTCTTTTTTTATTTTGAATCCGCTATTTATACCTACAAACTGTAGTATTATTTCAGTCTTAGGGCTTTATGATTTTATGATTAAAAATATTAAGTGAAATTCATGTTTTCTTTTTTTATGATCTATAAAATATATATTTTATTGTTAATTTTTGTTACACTTAGTAATTTATAAGACATGATAAGCTATAAAACTCGTAAATTTTAAATATTGATTAATTGATTGATGATTGGAGTTGCTTAATTTTACTTTTAATAATTAACAGACTTAATTAGTCAAAGCTACAGTGTTAATGTTCACTAACTTTAAATCCCCAGAAATATAAACAGTAAAAGTAATTGAAATAAACAACTAACAATGAAAGACTAGAGAGTGTTGACTTTTAAAACTAAGCCAAGAACAATTAAGGAGAGTAAAGCCGCAGAAGGCCACAGCAGAGCGGCCCTTGAGGGGAACTTTGTGTACAGGCTCTCTCCCAACTGCGAGAATATACTTAAGTGTATCTCAACTGTCCAAGGTCCCAGCCTTGTATGTATCTCTATGCTTCGCTAAATTGGCAATTAATTATACATATTTATTTTCTCTCAAGAAACTTAAGTTGCACTATATTAGAACAGTGGATCTTTTGACTGGGACAGTGGCGTCGTCCTGTAATCCAACTACTTGTATCTCATAAATTGTGGGTAGTTGTGAGCGATGGTCGGGGAGTGTAGTGTTCTATTCTGTGGATTAAATTCCGCACTATTGAATACTACGTTAATCCGTAAAGAAAATCCTCATAATTAGGCCAGTTCGTAATTCATATGCAGTGGTTCGGAGTCAACGTTAAACTATAGGTCCATTAGTTGCCATTGCCTGTTGGGTTATTATTTAACAGTCTCGTTTAAGGAACTTGTCAGTAACAAGACTACAAGGTCACGCCACAATCATCCTACTCTCATTTCCCATTCATACTTGGCTTAAAATACCTACCTTATGGTATGGTCGCTATTTCAATAATCTAATTTAATCTAATCTAATATAATACTTAAGCGTATAGTATAAAATACATAACTAAATAACTTATAAAATCAGTCACAAACGGAAAACGATAGCAGTTGGAAAATATTCTAAAAGAGACATATTTAAAAAAAGGCATTAAGAATGAATCAGTTCTAACTTTCTTGAACCAATTTATTCAGCCAGCACTGTATAGATCCCTAACTAAACTCATGCGCGATAATGTATTTTTGGATAAAAATCCAATGGTTTATTTAAATTATTTTTCAAAGTAAAACAAGAGATACAAGTTAGCCTTTCAACAAACATTTTACAGTCATTTGTATTTCGTTGGATTACACTTTCCATATCAGTAGGTAAGTTTACTGACAGTCAAATTTCTGGGTGTTTAATTTGTATGAATATATTAAATTTTTCATAACCTTTAATATTTAAATGTTCCCTGATAATCAATTTCCTATAATTAGTGAAATGTCCACGATATATTCAATTAAAAAACGAGAAGGCTTATACAAAAATATTACAAAACATTTTCACAGGTGCAACTAGTATTCTTTTTTTGGGTAGTCTAATTAAATAAAATAAAAGTATTAAGGTTGGATGTTTCATGAAAATTAAAGCAAGATAATTCAACCCGTTGATAGCGGTTTATTTAGGTTCATAAATATAAAAACACTGTTTTTATTATTACACTAAAGAAAACGATTCTCGTAATTGCTTAAAACACTTTTAAAATAATCATTCTTAGTAAACCTTACATAAAACTGACAATCAATATAGAGAATCAATCAATTGACGTTAAAAAATTTATAGTTTACAGTGACCCGAATAAAATTTTTTACTATCACTTAACCATTAAATTGACCCAGATTCAGAAAATTGACACGCAAATTCGATTTACGGCGGCGATATGCGAGAATAATTATTACGAATGTGGGACTGAGTTCGGGAAAGGACCAGAAGTGTAAACTCTGTCTTGTCGAACTCAGTTCGCCTATGGACCCCAAAAGGTAGTATTAGTAATTGTGTTCCTTTAGTTGTCATACTTGTGGGTTCAACGATTTTACACCCATGAGATATTGTTTGCTGTAATTATGTGAAATAATAGTCTAAAGTATAAATTTGGGGTATCTCACTCTTTTTTCTGAACGTCTATGTTAAACTGTTGGCTTTAAAAACTTTACAGTTGTTTTAATTTATCACTCTCCATGATCAATGTCTATTTTTTTGTAGTCCTATGTTTTGTTTTTAATATGATTGTTATAATCCTGGAGCATTCAACATTTTTATTAAACTGCTTTTTTTGTCAAAAATGTGTAATTTACATAAATAAAAATACTATTCACTTAAATCTTTTACCACAGCAAACGCTATAACTAATATTTGTTTTACATTTTCAGTTTATGGTAAATTAATTTTTTCAGATTTATATATCTTTTGGAGCGGAAACCACACATCTAAGACTATCCTAAAAGACCTTAAAATCCTTTAAAAACAGCAAATTATTCATTTAGTAGAGGAACACCCAAAGTGCCTGCACTTTCTACATCAAACTAAAAGTTAATTATTTTGTTGTGTCAAGTGGTTTTGGAAGTTGTTGCAACCATTGTCCCCATGGATAAAGTATAAAATATAAGTTTCGTTAAAAAAAGTTAAACCTTAGTTAAGCAGAAACACCATAAATTAAAAACTTATTTGAAAAAAATAATTTTTTGTCAAGTAGAATATAAAACCTGATGATTATAAGCAATATGTAGGGCTTTTAATACCTTGGAAGTTATCAATGAAAATTACCTAATTAAAATGTATTTTACTTTTAGATAATTAAATTTAGATGATTTTCCTAAGATTGTTGATTATTAGATTTCCGCAACAAACGATTTACTTAACTGCCTTATATCTATTTATTTTATTAATACGCAATTTTTCGTTACCAAGTCAATATATATGGAGGCATAAACTTTTTAATTACTCAGACGAGTTTGTCAGTCGTTTCAGGATTCCCTCGAATGCTTGTGTTTGTGTGCAAACAACAATGTTATTCCAACCATTCCACTTCACTGGCCAATCAACGAACGAGGATTAAACTCTTTTGGATTCCTTTTTACTGTAACTCTAGTAAATTAGACTCATCTTGCTGAATCAGCCTCTCCTTAATTTAAAAATATTGAAACGAAATTCATTTAAAGAGAGGAGTCTCTTTTTTACTTGTTTTATTTTGACCCTGTAAATTATCTCTATCCTATTAACTGTGACCATGCGGGTCATGTAAATAATAAATTTGTTACGAAAGCAAAATCTACAGCTCTAATTTAACCTTACCAATCACGGATAAAGCAGAGGAACTGCTATATGTTCTGTGATTGTTTCATTGTTCCTAGTTTTTAAAAATTGATATATTACCTTACCTTTACCTTTTTTGTTTTATTTTTAAAAATTGCGAACTACCTAAGTAGGTATTTTAAACCACGTATGAATGAGAAATGAGAATAAGATGATTGTGAAGCCATCTTGTAGTCTTGTTACTGACTAAAGCTGCCATAGAGAATTTCTATCGATAGGTCAGGTGCCAACTTAGCTGTGGCCAGCTATACAACACTATATAATGTCAGCCATATTCTAGACAGGAGTGTATATTAATAGCCCAATGACATCTAAGAGACTTACAGTTGAACGTGGAATCTAAACTACTTTTGCTTCCCAATTCAGAACTGGTCTAATTATGAGAATGGATATTTTCCTGAAAAACCACAATATGAATGTTATGACAAATACGATAATCATGCTGAACCGCATGCCCTAATCCTCAATATTTACTTAATTTTATCCCAAAAATTTCTTTTCATTCTGTTTACTTATCAATTTAATTTATATATATATATATATATGTATGTATTTACACCCTGTGGGAATCAGGTTATATCTCTGAAATCTATTGACAACATTACTGAACAAGTCCTAAAGATTAAAATCCTTTTCACTCAACAAAATAATAAAGTCAAATTCTTTTTACAATTTACAGTGAATCGAAAATAGTCATAAAGTTGCTACCTAAACAAAAGCTGTTTCGTCAAAAAAAATTAGCTACACAATCCACTGCTTTCCGTGCAGTTCATTGCTAATGAGTGTAGTACAGTACCGTGCTAAATGTTTGATAATATTTTTAAACATATTTTTTATTTTAACTTCACACGTTGATTTATTTTTTGTGTATAATTATAAAAACATTGCACTCAAAGGTGATGTTTTTATCTCCTGTGCATTCAAAAATGAGACATATAAATTTCGATGTTATATAGACAAGTACAGTAATATGTTTTTCCTGAATCGTTTACATAAAACCCACATAACTGCGAATAGCGGGCGAGACATCATTTCTCGGGTCTTCCTCGTTGATTTATTCTGAGTCAAGTCGAAGTTCCTTTTATAATCGAAAACATTTCTCAACCATCAGCAGAGTCTGTGCTTTCTCTTATTTCCCATTCCTCATAGGATGAAAAGGGTAAAACAAAATATTGAAATTGTATTTTCCTACTTTAACAATAGATATAAAAATATCACCCTCCCTTAAATTGTGTCTATTTGTCATAAACTTCGTTAAGTAAATACCACGAAAACAATAATAAATCATTTCATTTTTGAATTGATAAAATAAAATATTTGTACTGTGCGTCAACCAAGGAATAGATGAATTGAAATTTGAACAAATGTAGTTTATGTAGTATAAAATTTAAAAATGAAGGCAATTATGAAGTTTACTTAATTTAATTAACTTATGAAAGTTAGTACGAATTTATATCATTGGGAAATAAAAATTAGTTTCCTTTCCCTTGTAAAGGTTGGAATTTAGTTGATTTTCCATAAATCTTTCATTGTTTTCGCAACAGAATATGCTACTTACGGTACTAGTAATAAAATATACTATTTTTTTTAATTTTTACATGTTCATTTGTATCTATATTTTTCTTTTAGAAATATGTTTAGTATTTACTGTTATTATAATATTATAAAATTGGTCCTTAATTTCCCTCAAATTTATTCAAATTTTTTTATCGGACCTGCTGGTTAGATGTTTTTTATCCAACCTGCTGGCCAACTTCGTTTGTGTCATCTGGCCAACTTTATTCGTCTAACTTATTATCCAGCTTGCGACCAAATTTGTTTGTCTAACTTGCTGACCATCTCTGTTCGACCACCTTTCTGGCCACGTATCAATTACTATTAATTTAACTAAGCAAAATGAATCGAATAAGTGATGGCAGGTCCCTCAAGGACATGTATTAGAATTTGATATTTAATTAAAGACACCTATTAATATTGTTTACATTATTCTATCGTCTAAAGGTAGTAGAAACGGTAAAAAACATACGTCATTTACTTTAATTGGGCAAAATAAACTTAGAATTCATATACAGACAAGAATAGTTAAGAATAAATAAATACAAATTCGGAATACTATATTTTAATAGATAGTTCAAAATCACACAGACACATTTATTAATAATATTAAGGACCAAACTACTTTGGAAACGTGACATGTATTCTGAGGGACATCCCCTTACACCAGAACTGAGTCAATGTCATCTCAACTCATGATGTGCAATGTTTATATTACGTAATCAATGCTCAATTTAATAAATGAAAAACAATCCACATAAACAGGTTGATTCACTTTTTATGTTCATATTATTTGTACAATTATTTTTATACTACCAACATGAACAATGGTCACTTAAGGAAACATAATGTATGTAAAGTTTTAGGTAATTAGACCACAATTTACATTCTTGATTTTAAATCTACTAAACATAGTTTATTGAAAACTAAGATGTATTTATTGGTACCATATAACCTTTTTGAAGCGTTAATATTCCTAGTATGAAATGTTTTATAACATTAATAGAGTGGTTTAAACTAAATCAATAGTTATACACTTATGAGTATTGTAAGAGATTCTATATTTAAAAACAAATTATAAATTGGGAAAGTTGAGGATCCACCGGAGATCAGATAACTTTCTGTCATCACGTCCTTACAAAGTGAACTTTTATTATTTCTTCTTTTTCACTTCTGAAGATTTAAACAAACGTTTTTTCAATAAAATTATCAATTGGAATAAATTATGAATCCGTTATTTAATTTGTTGTATGAGTGTGGGGTATTTATAATCTCATTTGCTTTCACTTTAACGAACAATGGATTTATTCTACAACCTTAACAATCTTATAATTTTACATGATAAAATTTTTAATCAAGATTTCTTAAATTATATCAACTAAACAAATATTATATTATTTCTTAGTAGCCCCTACCTATTTATCTGCCCCTCTCTCTCACTGTCAATAATATTATAGAAAAGGAGAGTCGTTTATTTTTTTATTTTGTATCAAGTAAATCCACTAAGTATAAAATAAATATCTTCTCTACTTACTCATTTTAATAAATAACAAAGAGTTATTACTTACAATTTTTTTTTAAATAATTAGATATACATATTTGTTCAAAGGAATTTATCAATTATGGGCTAATTAATTAATTACAGCCAGTTATTAGTAAATGTTTCTTTACAAAAAAATATTTTTATCATAAATGGATGGATGCCTTACAATAGGACTTCATCATATCTGAAGACATTCGTCTAATAATGTGAAAGTAACATTTCCAACTCTCTTTGAAGTATATTCATATATTTTACCATTCCATAAGTCTTCAAGATGCTTTGAACCCTTATTCATTTATTCCTTACTTTTATATTAACCTGTAACCTTAAAATTATATTCTTCTTTACAATTCTTATAAAATATTTAGATGAAAAATGTATAATTCAGTTAATTTTGTTTAGGTAGTTTAAAAAATATACTTAAGTGTAACCAATAAACTTTAAAATGTGATTTCAGCATCTAAATAAATTACTGTAGTCTCTAACTAAGCAGTATAAGATTTATTACAATAATTTACCGACTTAAAGCATTCTACACAGTGTAATTACACAAAATAAATAGCCTTTATCACATTGGAAATGTGTATCAGGTTATTTTACATGGCTGACAACTGAAACCTTTTAGACGCTATTAGTTGAAGATTCATTATCTACAATGTTATCGTCACTTGTTAACCCATTCATTACCGAGTTTTTTATCTAATGTTTCGAAAAAACAACCAGCTCTGTTCAACGACTATTGTAACCCATCAGGCAGATTCATCTATCAAGAACTTAAGTAAACTACATACCGTGCTGCCTCCTATGATCTAATCTTGGACCTACTGTATTTCACAGAGTTCAATATTTTACGGGTATTGGTAAGGGTAGTGCGGGTATTTTTTTATTTTAAATTTTGTTGAATTATTTTAATAATGAAATGTAAAGAGACGGGCATTGGACGCACTAGCGCATTCGTGGTCTCAAAGAGGTTAATTGATTTTACAGGTGATCTTGTGCTTTGGAATTTATCATGATGGTTCAACTTAAGTGTTATAGTTCCAAATTTAAGTTTTAAATACAAAAATGTCTCCCCCAGATACATTAGTTTTTACTAGACGCACTTTTTAACTTCTCGTTCTTCGTTAAATATGACGTATAACCAATAACCATTTAAGATTGACTATATTTTTCTTCAAACGAAATGCTTACCAAACCTTAGCAATAGCGTGATCTCAAGTTTTGGAGACTAGAAACGGTATTTGAGGTGCAGTCTTTATAATCCACTTGACACAATAAATATTTTAAACGTTAATATACGGCATTCTACTTTAAAAAATACTAAGTAACCCATTGAGGGAGAAAGGATTAAATGTTTCCAAAAAAACAAACAAACATGGGCATTAAAAATAATCATTAACGTTTCACGTACATATATTATTTACTGACTTGACAGCAGTATCAATAAGCTACGATAAGTTACTAAATTAATACAATTATGTTTGTTGAAATGCTACGAGAAAAATGAATTTATGATTTATCTTTCAACGAAGAAAAAATATTGTGTACTTACTAGCAAACATTTTGTTACATGCATGACAGTAAATCTAAGATGAAATGATCCTAAATTTGTAAAGTTGATTGTTTTACTGTAATAACTTATGAACGAATTACATAGCTTAGGATAAATGCTAAATTTCTAACACAAGGGATTCCGCACTTGCTTAATCCTACTCGATATATTCAAATAAAGCAATTTAATCTTACATAGCAAAACGGGATTGATACATTATCAAGCTTTTGAAATTGGTTTATTACGATTAGTGATCCAACGACAAACAATTGGTTGAAACCGACAGCATCGAAGTGTTTTAGCAAACTTACAATACTCTGTGGCTCACTCCTAGGTTACAAAGCAAAACTCCTTCAGTGATAACTCACTACAGGCTATATAATACAGTCAAATACAAACAAAGAGTAGATTTAGTCACAGAGAAAAATTACTCTCTGTGCATTCAGGCATTTGTTTAACATTACACAGAAACTTTTCCCAGCTTTTCGTTAAAAAGCTTTAGAAGTTGATCTGCCCCTGGTACATTGACCGTATCAAAGTCGGTCATAGACGACTTGCACCGTTGAAACCAAGCTTTGGTTAGAGGACGTGTCTCACCAGTAGGATGATAGACCTAAAACAAAATGTCCAACCAATTAAATAAATAATTTTAAGTATTTAAAACTTATAATAGTTATGCCATAAAGTAATAATTTGTTGTTTTACACGTAAAGTGTGGCTAATTTTTAGATGAATCCATATTTGATTTTGTGATTTATTTGGTCAGTTAATTCCAAGGTTTCATTCACATTCATGCCATTTCAATTTTATTGTGATGGCAATTTTTAAACAAAACTGTTCTTAATAATAATCTTTTACATGCATTTTGAAAAATCATACAGAGACTTAGAATTATTATAAAACTATAATGAAAATGATACTTGGTAAAACTTTTGCCTGATGATGCAAAGAAGTTATGGTTTAAAATAGATGAAACCTTAAAAGCAGTCTTGCCACTGACGGAAATACTTTTTTTAGGGAGAGGTCGAAGAAATGCTTTATGCACACAGGTAGCCAGCCTGTAGTGTGGGACTCCCCTACGAAGCGGGGTTACACACTAAAAAAGCCTCCTCTACTCTTTAGGTTCCTAACCTGGAACTGTTTGTCACATTACAACAGGCTAGGCCTAAATTTGGCTCACGCCCTTGGGGCTCACTCCATGTCCAGGCACCTTTTTAGGTGAACTGGGCCTCTTCGCGGTCCAGATCGCTTTTCTTCTCTAGGAGGACGCCCCAGACGAACTGGGACTGTCGGAGGCACTAACAATTACACTCTTTCTAATGAAGCACGCTGTAGACTACCTCCAGAACATCCACCAAGGTGACGTAGCTGAAGTCCGCCACGGTCAGCGCCGACCCCGCCATGAACTCGTTGTTCTCCAGCAGCTTCTCGATATTATCTTGGGCCTGTTGCACTTTTTGAAGCTGCTCTTCGGTGATTGTGGAGGCATTAAAGTATATCAATGCTTTCTGCAACCCACACAACAGGATAAGATCAAAACATTTAAATCAATCCAAATTTTACTATAATGAAATGGTACAAAAATGTGTTTACTTCCCTTTGGGAAATAACTTAGACCATGCATATATCTAAAGGGAATGTTTTCAGTTCCTCTAAACAGCTGTTTCTATAGCCATATGACGTCACTTCTGTTTCAAATGTTGGTCTGACCGATTGCCGAGCCCCCCCCCAGAGATAAGACATATCCATGTCAATAATAAACATAAAAATATATTAATCTAATGAAATCAGGTTTACCCGATTACTGATGGAGTTTCCAGGATTTAAATGTATAATGATTAATGATTTAATGATTTTAAATTTAAAAATCAATGTCCCCGATGCAATTTTAATGTAGTGATATTACTCAATACGAAGGCTGATATTTCAGTTTCTGGACAACATGGAAAACACAATATACATAAACAAAACCTATTTTATTGCTTTTCAAAGCATTCTTCATTATGATTATACATTTGTCCATTCGTACAAATCAGTTTTCAAAGCAATTTTTCCACTTTGAACTTTGTAGCTTTAAAACGTGCGATTTGAATGCTTCAACAGCATAGTGTCGGAAATCGTAGTCCTCGTATATCTTTTTGATAGTTGGAAATAAAAAGTAGTCATCAGAGGCAGAATCAGAGCTATATGGTGAGTGTCCCATTAGTTCAATTTTTAACCTGTCCAAATGCCACTGAGAGGCTGCGTAGGAGCTGGCGTTGTCATGGTGAATGATAAATTCGCCTACTCTTAGATTTCTTTCGGATTTCTCCAAAATCGTAATGGTTTTGTACTACTCAAAATTTACTGTCTTTCGATCCTCTACTGACACCGCTGCCACATGAAATACCGAATAAACAGGCAAACGTTTGTTTGGATGTGTTTTTTCATGAAACATTTTGGTTGGATTGGGTTCATCTCGAAAACCCTACACTGTGGTTTGCTGTTAGGTTTCGGGATCATATTGCATACATCCACGATTCGTCACCTGTACTATATACCTGTGCTATATACAGATTTTGAAGCTCCTCCTACAAATTTCATATCCTTTTAATACTAGTCATACTAACACCTAATGACGCCTCAATCAATCTAACGGTATGTCACATGACGATCTTGCCTTCTTACCAGTTTTAGCACAGCATCGATATTTTCTTGTTCAACAAAAAACTTTTGACGACCTTTACGCTTTTCATCCTGGAGCAAACATCGACCGATCGCTTAAACTCATTATACCAGTTTCAACGGTGCTGAGAGATGGTGCTTCAAAGTCTTTTAAGACACTAAGTTCATCGCCTCACCCTTGTCGTAATAATAAACAGTTGTGAAAAATAATTGTACGATAATATTCACGTGTTATTCTATTTTTTACCGTATTTGCTTTTGGTAAGTCACTGTAAACAACACTGATAGCGCTTGAATGACACACTGTCTCAATTGAGGTTATTTTCAACAATGTGTAGTTTCCGCCGGAAATATCAGCTGTAGCCTAGAAACAATCAATGTTGCTAAGGCTAGAAACCTATATAGCAGCTTCGAACATTTAATTATTGGTACATTTTAAAAACATGTTGCCAACTTTGTATTCAAAATAAATTTATTATGTAAAAAATAGTAATAATAAATTGTATTAAGTAATTTGTAAAATGTCTTTTTCTAAATAGTACTTGTCAAGAAATCAAGTTAGTGGTGCACAATAAACGACACCTGGTTTATTAAATTATATATTTAACTACATACATATAAATACAATAATTTTTAAATAATACTTCACCAGTACATTTTATAGTTTTAAGTTAAAAGATAAAGATGAAAGTTTAAATCGTGTTATGCCAACGAATACTTTATAGCATAAACAACTATAATCAGGTTTTATTCGCAAGAGTAAACAATGTTATTAATTGGAGTGTTTAGTCGAAACTCACCGCGATTTCCTTGACAATGTAGAACACGTCGTTGCTGAAGTGCAGCCTTTGATCTACAATCGCTCGTTTTTGTAGGTCTTTGGGATACAGAGCGTCGTCTTTGGCGTACTTTGAAACCAGGTAAGTCATAATTGCTCGACTGTAAAATGATAGCTCTTTATAAACCTATTTTAAGAAACAAGTTCTTCCAATTGAAGAGTAAATAACCGAGGTACACATGTTCCATGATATATCTATACTAAAACTTAGTGATTTTAGTAAATCTTTAGTAATATTTTAGTATTCTTTAGTCTTAAGTAGTGTCTAGTTCACTTCATTAATAAGGTATTAAGAAAACCTTTTAACTTATTTTTTTATGAAATTACAGTTTGTTAGTCCTATTTTCTTTCTTCGTTACTTACTCTTCCCCCTTCATATTATTTCAGCCATTTTAGAAAATTATATATACATGTAAATAATTAATTATTTATCCGTACTGTATTTTATTTTGTTTTTCTTATAGTTTATTCGCTTTTTCATTATTTATAATATTTCATTTGACATGTTATTTTTTAAATTTATTCTTAAGTAATTTTAATTTGTATTATCTTGAATAATCCTAAGCAAGAAAAAATCATGAATTACTAAAAGGACATTTATAAATATCATTTAATCAATTGATTCCTCCTAGTATAATCTTCAGCTATTAAAATCTCTAGACTCTAAAATAGTCTATACAGTACTCTTAATAGTAGAATTTTGTAAAATAGTTTTTTTGTATACATGAAAAATAGTATTACAATTGTATTCTGATTTCACTTCATCTACCTTTCCCAGAGAATGAACCCATCATCGTCGATAACTGGAACTGTGTGTAGAGGGTTGAGCTGTAAAATGAGAATAAAAAGTGAAATGAAAAAGGGTTTATATTTCTGTTTACTCTAAGCCTACACAGTAGTCTATGAAGACTTAAAAATGCATATAATTCTGCTTTAATGTATTTCTTATATGGCTAACACAGTTTGTGATTGAGTTTGGTGCTTATATTATTGAATTTTCCCAAAAAATCAATTTTTGCTTTCCTAGGATTAGTTGGAGACACTTAAAAACTAGTGTCGTCTAACAAACCTTCCTAGCTGAAGAGGCAGATTGAAGCCGAAACAGGAACAAAATGCAAAAATGTCAACGAGTAGTTTTGTTTGTGCTTTCTCAAACTGACTTCTAGCAAGCGCTATTTTCCAAAAAACCTTATGGGCAACGGATCCCTGCCGAATTTTGGCTTTGGGTAACCGGCCTCACTTGCCTCAAAGGAGTTGGAGCAGCCAAGCTGTTTGTCAAGATGACGCACAAAATGGGATAAATTTTATACCCAGTTTTGCGAAACTTTGGAGTTTTCGTTCTTTTCCGAACTCATCAGAATAGCGAAGAAGCCATGAAGACATGGCTGCTTCGCCATGTTTATCCAAGGACAGATGTGAGGTGATGTATGAAATTCATCGTTTAGCATGACTCTCCACATTGTCACAAAGCTGTACGGCAAAGTACTGTTTGGTCACAGACCTTCAGCAAAGTTAAAATCAATTTTTCCTAGAGTTATAAAGTTATTAGGAAGAAAATAAAAGTTATTGCTTCCTTAAAAACCAATACCATAATAAGCTAATGATTAACCATCATTAATTATAATATAACTAATATTCATAAATCACTAATACTGTATAACATCAATTTACTACTGTTTATTTCTATTCATGTTTAGACATTAAAATCTATCAACACTAAAATGGTTTTTTGTTGCTTGACAGATGCTACCAATAACAGATAAATTATTGTATGACATGGTTCAACTCAAGGTTTGGATTTATCGCAAGTTATATCTCAATATCCATCGCATTAGCCTCCAAAACTCAAAAAACAAAATCAGCAAAAATACAAAGCGTGAGGAAATCTTGGAATAGGTTAGCAATGATAAATTGTCAAACTATGGTAAGCTTAAGGCTGTTAGGCATACCTTGAGAAACCTAGGGGTTAAATGTTCTTTTTCGAGGAGATTGACGGTGGTATACTCCACCTGGAGGCCGAGGGCATGGATGACGAGGTCCACGGAGCGTGCCGGGGGGCTGGGTTCTATCCGGTACAGTGTCAGAGGCATCACTGCGGGAGATAATAAAAAACGAACATTTCACTCTATCTGTGTTTTGAACTAGCTGTTAATTGTTTACTAACAATAACCCATTATTAATAACCTAATATATGTTGAGGGCATAATACAGGTCCTCAACGATCTGTATTAGGTCCAATTCTTTTCCTTAAATATATGTATACATATAATTTTTGGGAGGCTTAATTCAACGGTTGTGTCACTGCTTTTGCTGTTGACAAAGCACTAAGCTACTGAAATAATAATAATAATAGCTTACATCCCTCGATTCAACAAGATCTTGAATTGCTTAGCATGATCTATTAACACTGCACTATTAACAAATGCCTTAACATTAAGTGATAACAAATATATGATTTTCATAAAATATAGTGGTACTGGACTTAAAAACGGATTGATCACAAATTGACTGTCAAACCAATTTACAATGTAAAAATTATATAAGCATGAAAAAATTAACGAAAGTAAATGCCTGGGACTTAATAGAGTCTAATCTTAATTAGAAAGATTATGTTGACAAACTTAAAAAAAGAAATGTATGTATAAGTCAGTGTAATATTTTTTTACAAAATCTCTTTTCACAAAATTTAGTAATCCACCTTTATCATGCTTTTTTGGGATCCAGAATAGGATAGGCATTATCATGCTGAGGAGGGACGTATATGTCTACATTAAGACCATTAATTACTCATCAAACATGTATCATAAGAATAATACTAAACAATCTCGATTAGAACATTGCTGACCAATATTCTAAATTGAAAATACTACCAATTAGAAAGGTTTACGTATATACAATTTAAAAATTTCAATTACCATAACCACATATAACCGTTTATGTTCATTTTTTGTGCGCATATATTATAAAAGTTAACATATAATAGTGTAATAATAATTCAAAATAATGTAATCTCAAGATCCTAAAAAATCACCTATTTAACTTGATAATTACTTAAAAGAGGAAGTTTATTGAGCATCAGTTATTTTAATATTTTGTGTTTTTTCGTTTTATTAAGGTGACCGCTAAAAGAAATTTGATTAGGGGAAACTAAATTATTCATCATTTAAAATTTCTGTTTTCGCTAAATTATAAAAAATGTAAATTAATACAATTAAACCAACAAATGTTGTTTATCGTAAATTGCCGTGAATAAAGTTGTTTGTTTGTTCATTATTTTGAAAGAAAGAATACGTTTATCAGCTTTACGAAAGCATATTGAAGAAAAATCCGCTAAAAATGGCTAAATATTTCAATTTATTAAATACTGTAAGTTCAAGTAGAAAGTTAAAGGAAGAATGTTCCTTAGAGCACAAGCTAACAAGTGTTTTATCATTATTTGTAGGGCTTGAAATTTACATATCTTATCTTTTCAAGAATCAATGATGATAATATTTTCATTGTTTTTACAGTATTAATTCAGAGGCAGGGGTGGTTCAGATCCTATACGTTAAACTGTAGTCACCTTGGATGCCATCAGTTGTTGGGCTATTAATAATTAACGATCCTTTTATTTAGTCTTTTAACTAGATTAAAATATTGCACACCTAAGACGTAGTCTACAATTCAATACCAAAGATCACCCATACTGTCAAATATGAATTTCCTCCAATGTTTTATTACATCGACTCACAAGAAAGTACTGTACACTCTGTACAGTAAAATTTAGGAAATCAGCATGATTAAAATTTGGTATTAAATTGTAAATATCTTTATCCAAACAACACCTGAACCCGGATCTCAATAAGTCTGCGGTTTGAAGTTTTGGTATTAAATTTGAATATCTATAACAACACAACGCCTGAAACCGGATCTTAATAGGTAAATCCAAAACAAAATGACGGTGGTTTAAAGTTTATAGCTTTCCATTTTCAAACCACCACCATTCTGTTTTGCATCAACCTTTTCAAGTCGGATTTGTAGGATTGGTTTTAATTCAACAAGACCTTCAATTTGATGTACATATCAACCTCCGCTTACCTTTAAGATTATCATCTTTCTCCTCTTTCATCCCCCTTAGATGACATCCGATGACCATGACTACATTCACCTTACACTCTCTTCTCATTAGTATTTGGCTTTAAATTCATAAATAAAAGATACCAATTCAGGGAGTGCGTATCTCCATAATTGTGCTCGTATAAAACGTTATCTTCTATCATAATGCACGTGCAAATCAGGATAAATGACTCTTGACTCGGTTCATCTAATTTCCTGTGGGTTGAACAATTTTACTTTGGTTTCTGTACATCATTTTCTATAGCCTATTTGGTATATAAAACTGTATATTCCTGCTATAGAATGTAAACTAATTCTATTATGGATTTTATTATTTGCATTATGATTTTTTTTGTACGAGTAAATTAAGACGAGTTCAACAAGACCTTCAATTGTTGTATTAATATCAACCTACGCTTACCCACTACCCATGGAGCTGTCCCAAATAGATGACATCCAATCAACATGTAAACAAAAAACTTATGATAGTCAGTAATGATATGCCAAATTTGGCTGTGACTTCTCTTGTCGTTTTTAAATTATAAGGTCATCCTAAGAATTAACCCTGTAATATACTCGAATGGATGAAAATCCTTTTTTTGAGACGAAATATATATATCCATTTAGCCCTTTCTTACATTTAACTTCATGCTAAGTAAATTAACCAAAATAACAAACACTTGGTACTAGTATACTAGATACTAATTAATTCACAAATACTGGAACAATAGATATAACTTCACTTTAATCTTAGCCGACAAGCTAGACCAATCACTAACTGGGTGAATAGATCAGTGCTCAGTGGTTATAGAAGGTCTACCAACTTCATAACGTGAAGATTTTTATAAGTTACTAAATAATTAAAAAAAACATAATATTACATATTGCATTACACATACATTTTTATTATTAAATAAACATATAAAATTAAGGTAGGAAATTTTCTGGTTCGATCCAGCAAAACTCTTTACACAATTTTGTGATGGTTTGATGCTAGACCTTGTTCTCTTTCTTCATTGGGCTACTAATTAATGGCCCTGACAATGAATCATCAGCTGATTTGGGTCAGTAACAATACGCTGTCATACACGTCTACAAATCTCTCATGCACACCACACTCACACTTCACTTATATTCAACTTAAAATACTTAACAGAGTGCTTTGGACTTAATGAACATAAATAGATAATGATTTTATGATACTAAAATGATGTTATATAAAACCTAATATAATCTTATATGACCTCTTATTTGTGTTGAAATAGGGCAAAACATCTTTAGACGACTCCTCTGACATAATGACAAATAACTGAGTGACAATAGTTTTATTGTCACGTTGTCCAATTTAACTAAACATAAATTTAACATAAATTTAAGGAAGAAAATAAGTACATTGGAAACGAAAATTGAATATTTTCACCCGATACGCATATATTCGTGTTGAAATATATTTGAACCGTAACATTTTATTCATTTTAATTGGATACTATCAACAAAGTTCCCCCTCCATTCTTAATTGAGGAATTAAAAACAAAAATTTACTAACCTAAGTGAAGTGTATCAAATTTCGTGAAGGACGAATTTACTTTCCGACCGCTGTCAACTGACTCTGAGGCTGAACTGGTCGCGCTCTGGAGAGTGGAAGCTGCCTGCGGTCAACGCTGTGGCCGTGTGTGTGTGTGGAGGGGAACTATCTGTTAGATGATGTTACAACGAGTTCCTTTGTACAAACAGACTGAACATTCGATCCACCACCGCCGTGACAATGCATTACTAACAAGGTCAGACATCGGTCGAAGATCCTATAATACTGGGTTGCAAACAGTTTATCTGCATGCTATGTTAATAATGCACTAAGGTGGAGCCTTCACTGCATTTTTACAAAGCTGGTAACTAAATCCATGCCCATGAAAAAAAGTGACTATACATTTTATGAGCAAACTGTTCGTTTTGTAGGGTTTGAAAGCCTAAAAGCTTAATAGAATCACAAAAAATGTGACTCGCTCGTCAACGCACTTTAAATTTTCTAAATGCTGAATTTTAGTCTTTAGAATTGAAAAAGGAAGAAAGGAAAATTAAAGTAATTTTTAATTAAAACGAAAGTGTGTCAAACATTAACAATAATTATACCGGATGTTCCTGATGTCTTGGAAACGTATATAAATATTGTAGTTGGTAGAGTATATGATCGTTTTGTATGATTTTATTGAGTTTTGTTTGAATATAACGTACATTTTAATTGTTAGATACGGCACCATACATGAGTTATAATCATTGTACCTGTCGTGTAAATTGTCATAAATTAATAAATAACTTAAAATGTTTTGTGTTTTCGCTAGTCACCTATTTATGTTTAAGGGCTTTTTAATGCACTACGGGAGGCCGCTCATTCATACGACAGGGAAGATACTGTCTGTAGATTCACGGCTAGATTATAAACGTTAAACATTATGAGAATGGTCTATAAATTATTTTATAATGTACCTGTATTGAGTTTAAAATAATTATTACTCTGATTATTTCTCTTTTTTGTAAGTTTTCTTCAACTTAATAGGAAAACATAAAACGTCAAGTGATAAATACATTTATTTTAAAAAATCATTACAGAATAAATAACAAAAATGATAAAACATAATATACTGCCAAAATACGCACCTACTGCTTCCTGGCACGGTCACTTGTACCCAAGCTGGTAGGCCTACTTGGTTGACCACGCCAAAACGTCGCCAGTATTTACGGTCCTCCGAATCTTCTTCTTCGTCCTCTTTGAGTCCCATTCTTCTCATGTCTTTCTGGACTTTATTCCACCATCTGGCCTTTGGTAGTCTCAATGGGCTACTTCCTTTTTGATCGCTTCTTAGCACAGTATATACAATAGTAAAATTAAATTTAATAATAACTACATATACATAATAAGTACTGTATAAGTACTTGTATATAAAAAATAGAAAATGACAAAACCGTAACAACATGATGACCATATTTTAAATAATACACTAAAATGAAGTGTATTATTCAGTTGGTAAATAGTTGTGAAGTAAGTATTCGTCAGGATAATTGGTTTATTAACATGTATTTCAATAACAGTTAGTAAAACAATCACAATTAAATAGGTCTCGCTATGTTTGGTGCAGTAGACTTAAAAAGATAAGCATGAAACAAGAAATATGTCCAAGGAAACGCTGGTTGTTTTGCATGAACAGTTGTATAAAATGTACTACATTATGAGTTGAGTTTAGTTTGCTTTGTACTTGGAGCAGATTTACTCCCAATAAATAGTGAGTCGGATCATGATCATACAACATGGTAAATACGCAAAACAACGTGTTTCAATTCATCCGTGTAAAACAATTTCAGACTCAACTGTAAATTCCAAACAAGCGGTTTATCTCTTGATCCTACCATGTAGATAGTAACATAGTAGATTTCGTGATTAAAATATACTTTATTAGTTATTTTCAACGGAGTCTATAATTTCATCGATAAACTATCAACACTTTTTTTATTTTAATTTTAATAGTTATTTTTAAACTAATTGATTTTGGCCGTATACTATTAGACTACACATTTCAGTGGCAATCTTTAGACCTAAATTTCTACGATTTTAGACTGTTACAGTCTGGTCATTCATCCAACAGCTTGAAATGTCGGCGCGCCAACGCCAATAGCACGGTTGGTGGATTCAACATGCCACAAACGAAACGATCAAGTGACATTTGGCATTTTTTATTAACATTGCAGCTTCAATTAAGCTTTCCAAAATATTGCCATGAACGATTATTATCATAGCTTATAGTAAATTTAAGAAAATTATTAAAATATTAAAGTTTTCCCCGATTTGTTTAATATGTTTGATTTTAGGTCATACTTAATTATCTCCAACACACAAACTCCGTAACGATACATGTTATTTACGACGAAGACAGTAGTATTTTAGATAAAACAATTCGGTAGTGGTAGTAAGTAAATTAATATAATGTGTAGGAGTATAAATAACTTAGAGTTTTGTTTTGTACATTGTTTGGAATTATGACAGTTTGTTATACACGCCCAAAAACCCAAAATGGGTATTAGGAATGAAGGAATGACCTCCTAAAACCCCGGTGTTGAGTGATATTAGAAATATATTATATATTTATATATGTTTTACTGAACGTAAACATATATTAAAACATTTAACAAATACCCCCGTCGCAGTGGACCTGCGTACTCAGCGAGTTTCCAAATCAAAAATATAATAATAATAATATATGACAAGTTTGGTCAAAATCTGTCGATAAACATGAGAATTATTTGCCTTTCTCCATAAGATTAACATGGGAAGGAGTGTGCAGGTTTTCTGCCATGATAAACACATAAACTATGATTTTTAAGCATAAATGGATGAACCTCAACCACATGAAGCTAAATATAAAGTTTTATCCAAAAATATTGGTTATTAAGTGAAATATTAATTTTTCCTTATCCTCCATAAGATTAACATTGGAGCCTCAAAATACAACGTACTGTGTTTAGATTTTTTATATCTCGGTAACCGCTGGAGGTAGAGAAAAACTTTAAGGAACTAAATTGGGTAGTTTTTTAAGCTGATTCCAATGGTGAAATATAAAATTAGAAATATTTAAAAATTACATGTGAAAAACGCAAAAAACCCCATTTTGAGGTACAAAACCCCCCCAAACTACCCGTTCCCATTGACCGATATGTCTGGTTTACGAACTCGTCCGAGCATTTGTAGGAATACACGTCTCTACCAAATTTGGTCTTTATCGGACCATTTTTACGCAAGTTATCGTGTTCACAGACACACACACACACACACACACACACACACACACACACACACACACACACACACACACACACACACACACACACACACACACACACACACACACACACTCACACACACATATATATATATATAAATTTTAACGACTATTGTTTTTGGTCTCTGGGCACCTAAAGAAGAAAAAATAACACGGTCCCGGGCTTAAATTTTACCATGAGACCTACGGTAATAGCTTATTCCCTATGGGAAATTCGCTAAAAGAGATAACCATATATCAAATTAGTATCAATATTATTTTATTTACGTTGATAATTGATTTTAACCCTATATTTTGAAATTACATTGCGAGGTATTAAAATGGTTTCCATATTAGAACTTAAACCAAATTTTTCAATGATAGACATTTCTAATTTGATATAAATGATCTAATTTAAAATAAATACAAAACAGTTGAGCTGGGAATTTGTTTTATTTTATTATTTTGTTTACTTTTTTATTGCAGAAAAGTATTAATAATTAGTATCTTTCTTTCTTCTAAGTCATACAGCCCAAAAAAAGATGGGGTAACTGCTAGTTTTAAACTAATTAATTAAATTTATATTCGTATAAAATTGATTACATATTTGATTACTTCCAAAGATTTTTAGGGAAATAACTAACTGTTGAATAATTTGAGATGTAAATGATAAATTGAAAAACTTTCTGTAGCTACCGTAGCCCTAGGGCTTCTGGCTTAAATATCTCATGACTTCCTTTATCCTAGGATTAATAATTAATCTTGAAGATGTAAATAATTCCAATTATTTTATAGTATACAGTATACATATACAGGATGATTGGAAGTTGGTGTGACAACAAAATAAAATGTCATAATAATTGCCAACAAACAAAAGAAAAGTGGAGGAATATAAGATTTTCTACCTAATTCACATTTTTCTAAAAAAAATTAGAGTTTAGAGACCATGCGGCATATACAAAAAATGGTGTATATAACTAGACTTATTGCATAGTTTACCTAAATAAATGTTGTCACAACAACTTCCAATAAACCTGTATATGTATTAAAACAAGAATTAGAAAATCCAGATTAACGTGGACAAATACCGGCAAACTGATTCCGTTGAATCAATTCTTTATTTTAATTGGCATGACCTAAAGAAATTCCAATTTTAATTTAAACAGTTAATTTTCAATTGATAAATCGTTAAATAGATATTTCGATTAGTTCGTAAGTAATTCGATTTTGTTGATTAAATTTAATTGAAAATATCTAATTATAATTCAACTTTTTGTTTAATTCAAGTTAGAGGATCTACAAGAGAGGATTTCTTCAAAGGCAAAGTAGATAATGGGAGAAAATCGAATGTGAACTAGGAGAAGGTGGACTTTCAAAAGGACGTTTTCATTGTATAAAAAGAGCCATTAGTTTGATTGCAGACATAAAGCAAACAGTTAAGTGTAAATGTTCTTTTATAAAATTCAAATTAACACCAAAGGTCTGTTTTGAACCACTTCTTCATCTGTATATATAAACGTCAAAGCCCTCACTGGTTCACTCATCACTAATTCTCCCACTTCCCAATTAATTAGGAGGCTGAAATTAGGTATACTGGTTTTTTAGGCCTAAAACAGTAATGTTTAATAGATTTCCCCATAAATTTCTACCCTATATGCCTTCAAAGTTCCCATGTTATCTTATGGAGATAATTTTGTTTTGGATTCTAACATATGTTGTCTTAACTATTAAGGTATAAACAGCAGCTGTTTTATTTGAATCATTGAGCAAGCCAAAGAAGCAAAAATAAAATAGTACTCAATGGCATTGCATTACTGTAAATAGATTTTTTCTCAGTACAGTTTTTGGGGATTATGTTTTACAATTAAAAATCAAATGTTTATATTGGCTAAATTATAAATAATGACAATGTTTATACGTATTACGTTTATTGTAATAATCAGCTTGTTGTATATTTTTGTATTTTCCTTTTGCTATCTGTAATATATAAATGGTTTATATTGTGTATTATAGAGTATTTGATTTTGTGTGTGTATGTGTGTGTGCGTGCGAGAGCGTGTATTTACCAGGCTGTAAAATGATCAAAGGTACCCTGGTGTAAGTTGATATAGTCTGTCTCAATTTGTCATAAAAATTTCAATGTTTCAAGCCCACATGAATACACACATTTCTTGCAAATATTTCGGCTTAAAATACCTGGATAGGCCACAAATTAAGAGAGGTAATAATAAATATTTTATTTTTTCTTTTATATTTGCCAGCGAATCTAAACCTAATTAACATCCGCACTATTGAATACTGCGTTAATCCGCAAATACCATTCTCATAATTAGACCAATTCGTAATTCAGAGGCCGTGGTTCGAATTCCACGTTAAACTGTAGGTCCCTTAGTTGCCATCGGCTGTTGGGCTATTAATTAACAGTCCTGTCTAAGTAACATGTCAGCCTTAGTCAGTAACAAGACTACAAGATCGCGCCACAATCATTTCTCATTCATACTTGGCTTAAAATACCTACCTGGGTAGGTCGCCATTTCAAATGGTAATCTAATCTAATTAATTATCGCGCGACGAGAAACACTAATGTAAAGTAAAAGACTTATAAAAACAAATTGAAGAGTTCGCAGTAGGCTACATAAATATATTTTTGAGAAACAAACCTATATTCTGACTTTGAACTAATCTGATGTGTCTCAAATTTATAATTCGTGCTTGAAGAGAGTTAGCTTTCAGTTTTAGCACATTTTTACGAGACTAAAAATGGTGAGGATACTGCTGATAATTACCATTCATGTGCAACGATAAATACTTATAATTTATATGTATTGTAGGATATATGTAAAACGGGTAGAAAACGTACAGCGTGGTCCAAAACTACAGGACTCCTTTTAACAAAATACCTTCTATGATCAAACCTTACATGCATTATTTTTTTAACACGAAAAATAAGTTCCTTCCTTTTAGATAATACTCATATGCATTGATACATTAGTTGAAAAATTTATGCTGTATGCTAATTTTATTTGCATTAATTTCTATTCTACGTATAACCGTATTGACATAACAGTAAATAAGCAATTTGATTTCATTGATTAGGGATGTGCAGAATATATTAGTTGGAAGATAAACAGAAACAGAGGAAAAACAGGTGAACAAAATAGGACAAGTCGAAGCCAATCAGAGAGAGTTACCGGGATCGAAAAGTATGGTGATAATATAATCAATACTCAATACATATAACATTACACAACACATATAATACACCCAGTTTATATATAAAACAAATTACATATTACGTAATAATTTATATATACATTGAGTGTCCATCGGTTATCCTAAATTTTTAATTATTTTATATTAATAATTATAGGCTATATTTATAGGCTGATAATGGAAATCATTCAAAAAAATATGAAATTACAAGTGATTGCAAAATACTAATGCAAAAATATTCATGAAATATGAATGGGAGCGAAAAAAGGATACGCGGTTTAATTTTAAAATGTTCCATAAATCTTGTTCATATGTGTAATACTCATACAGCCCGTAATACTGAGTCAAATAATGCCTGAAACAATGAAATGTATGTTTATTTGAATTCAACACCGAGATTACATAGATGATTTACGTCGGGTTGATAAATCGTCCTCGCTTCATTTAATATGAAATACACATTGATTGCATGAGTGTGGATGTATGTAAAATTCAATGTTCTTCTTAACACTTTAATTAATTTCAAGATGAAGTTTTAAATAACAACATAGGAATGTTATTTAGATTTTGATAGCGGACATTTTCCATCACGGTTTTATGTAAAACAAAGTTTCACGGACATTTTCTATCACGATTTTATGTAAAACAAAGTTTTACTACTATAAGTCTGAAACTTTGTTTTACATAAAATCGTGATGGAAAATGCCCGCAATAAAAATCCAAATAACATAAATCCACCATCACCAACAATAAATTTCAAACAACAAAGGAGTATTGTAATAAGCTGCGACTATGAAGTGCGATGTGGAAAAATTTAAGTGAAAGAAATAATGAACAAATGTATAGGCCGAATGAATTAATTTTGTATGTAACAAATAATTATAATATGGAACATTTAAAATAGCAAGTAAACTTAATGTATTACAGATTAGTTCTTACTACAGCTGAAGAGACCAGTTGTTAAAAATGTTTGTATATACTTGCCAGTGGGAAATAGGCTACGCACCATGGTCCATGATAGGAGTCATGGATATGTCTAAAGGGAATGTTTTCAGTTCATCTAAACAGCTGTTCTTATAACCAAATTATGGCGTCACTAACCAAATGACGTCCCTGTTTCAAATTTTGGTCGCACAAATTGCTAACCCCCCGAGCTAATAGATGCCAATTGTTAGCATGTTTTTGTCAATGAATAAGCTACAAACCCGTTTATGTATGATGTATTGCTTTCTTGGACTTTCCAGGGCTTCGCTCGCTAAATCTCAGCTGTTCCTGACGCCACTGCGGAGACTTATGGGAATATTCCCATGACACTGTAACAATATAATACAAGGCAGAGGCTACCCGCACGTCGATGTGTGCCGTTACCACACACGCCCGTCCCACATGACGTCAATATTTCTAAGAAAAAAATGTATTTTTTTCTTAGAAATAGTCCGGAAGACCGCGCACTTCCTGTTGAATGGCCGGCTTCATATTTTGTATTTAAATACTGCCAACCACCCCCGAGAATAATGACAAACCACCATAATTTAATAAGTAGATATTGCAGTGTAGATATTGTTCTACTACTGCGAACTACATGATTGAAACCTTTCATCATGCCCTTGGACTCTTTCTCCTGTGGAATGCACCTCACGATCAAAAATAAGAATCACAATAGCCGATGAATTCAGACGACAGTCATATGAAGTGTATGAAGATGTAACTGCCGTAGAAGATAACAGTTGTATAAGAAGAAGAGATGTCATTGCAACCAATAGAAAAACTCAAAATCATTCTTAATTGATCCAATATTTAGGTTTTAGTCTACCAAAGAAAAATACAAAAGAATATTGCAATGAAACATATAAAGTAGACAACATTGAAATATTTAGATTTATGTTGGGCTCAAGAGATACAATACTGAGCCTGTAGCTTTTGGGAAAAAATCAACCTTTACAAAAATATCATATTTAGTATAATTGTATAGTAATAGTATAATTGTATATAGTATAATATGTAGCAACTGAAGAAATATTAAATTAACTAGTTAAAAAATCATTTATTCAACATTAAGTAAAATGATTTAAGTTTTATTATTTATTCACGGCAACTTTTAATGTAAAAGATTAAATTTATTTTATCTAAATACCCTAACATAATCCTAAGGGGTAGTAAATCCAAATAATGCAATACTGACCGAATTAAAGTCATTTGTAGTAATGAATCCGGTCGGAAAAACAGAAGTACCCGGTCAGTCGATTTTTATTTGGTCAGTAGTGGATTATTTGGATTTACTACCCCTTAAATGTTAAGGAGATTGTTGCTAGTTATTATTGTTGGGGGTGGTTAGCAGTATTTAAATGTACGATATAAGGCCGGTCGGACAACCGGAGTATCCGGTATCCGGTCAGTCGACTTTTATCTGGTCAGTAGGGGTTTATTTGTATTTACTAACCCTAAAGATTATGTTAGGGAGATGGTTGTTTGTTATTATCTTCGGTGGGAGAGGTTGGCAGTATTTAAATGTCAAATACAAAGACGGTATGACAACTGGAATTACCTGCTGTTCAGTCGACTTTTTTATCTGATCAGTACGGGGTGTATTTGGATTGCCTCCGCTTATTAGGACTATATTAGGAAGGTTAGGAAGATGGTTCATTTTCTTATTGCTGGGGTTGTTTGGCTTTTTTCAAATACCAAGAAT